>BSBM01000946.1:0-1200000 GCA_027924585.1 Larix kaempferi
GATCCGGGTTTAAGTTTTAAGTTTTTATTGCACCGAGTGAAACGAGGTGCTCTACAGCCCAGTATGGGGGAGATGTTGTAACGTGTATGTGTAGCGTTACATGTGTGATGTAGCATTACATCTAATAGTAAAAAGTAATAAATTATATTATGTCGGCCATTAATAAATTCACGTCGGCTCATAAAATAAAAAAAATAATGAAAATATTTAAAAAAATTCCATGTTGGCTCATAAAATAAAATATTATGAAAAATATTTAAAAATCGATGTTCGTTTATAAAATAAAAACTTAAAACTTAAACCAGGGTCTGTCAATCAAGAGATTATCAAATTTCTTGAGTTTAAATTTAAAAAAGAAATACACCTCAAGAAATTGGATCCCTCTCGGTGCTTGATAGATACGGGTTTAAGATGGATCTATGCTGGTTTTATAAACGAACATCTATTTTCAATTACTTTTCGTAGTATTTTATTTTATGAACCAACATGGATTTTTTTAAAATACTTTCCATAAGTTTTTTATTTTATGAGTGGACATGAATTTTTTTAATTATTTTGTTAGTAACAAACGTTACATCACAAACGTTACAACACCTCCCCCATATTCACTGTAGAACACCTCATTTTTCTCGGTACAATAATACTTAATTAGATGATGAAATGTAAAAATAACACTAAATAGTCAAGATTACACTCAAATCAAATCACTGCCAATCATATGCAAACATTTATTTCCAAAGGGTTGTGATTAAATCTCAAGGACCCTTACTAGATCCCTTTCACATGGCATATGGTTTGCTCTGTTTAACTAGTGTTGTGACTAAGTCTCCTAATCCCTTAGGATATCCCTTCACATGGCATGGTGTACTCTGCTACTAACTTTTGGTATGATTTTATCGTTTCCTGCATGCATGTCATTGTCCAAAATGACCCTCACTAAAGCTTAGAAAGAGTACCATACCCCATTATGACAAGCCCATGGACCAAACATTGTCACAGTCACGTGGCACTAAGATATTCCAAAGCATCCTACCGAGGGATTAGGGTACAAGGTAGTGGATAGGGAGGCGAAGGGAAAAGGGGAGGAAGTTATAAATATATAGATACCGTTGGGTGAGAACTTTTGACTTTAGGTAGAGAAAAAATTAAAATTAAATCCGATTTTATCGAAATTTGGAATCCTTAAAAAATTAGAAGAAATCAACGATCGCTTGCAATTTACTCTGGGAATTTCTTTGAAATCCTTCTCGTTCGTTTGAGATCCGCGAGAGAATGTTTGCGGCGTGAGATTCAGCAGAAGCCGAACGATCGACTGGATTCATCATTCGCATGAGGGTTACCAGGGCATGGACTGGTACGAGGAGAAGAACAAGGGCGCCCATGGCCAGGTTCAGCCCACGGTTCCAAGGGCCGGTACACACCTGAAGAAGAAACCCGCCGCGCCCCCATCGGGAGCCCGAGGATGGTTCGAGGTTCGCCTATTCTATGTCCGGGTGAGCTCGTGCCCTCTGGAAGGAGCCCCGCAGTCCCTGACCCTGCGGCACCACCACAGGACCGTGGGGGTCGCGTTGGAGATCAATGGAACCAGGATCCCGCCAGCAGAATCCGTGTCCCTCACCCTACGCAGGGACAGGGTCGACAAAGAATCAGCCGAGGCCACTTATGTGAGCACGGACAGCGTTCGAACCACGGGGACTCTGGATTTCGAAGTCTGTTATGATGAAGAAACCCTGCTGCTCTGTGGGGCTCTGGAGAGGTTGGAACAGGGGTCTGATCATCAGGGAGTCAAGGAAATATGGGGTATGGATTGTTGCTCGGCCATAGGACCCGGGGGTTGCCCTTTTGGTAAAGTGGGTAAGCAGCAGCAGCAGGATTTCTCGTCGAGTCCTCCTTCTCTTGAGGTTTATGTGGCCGGATGCTGTGGCGGTTCGCCAATTATTTTGACGAAGACCGTGCAGCTCGTCTCGCGGCGGAAGCCGCATAGACGGGGTACTCTGGATGTTATTCCTGAGGATGAGGATGAGACCGAGAAAGTGCAGATCAAGAGCATCGTGCTGAGCGGCCACCATTCACATCAGGTATATTTTTAGGTTGGGGTTTTGCACACTACATCATATTAACTTCCTACGGGTTAGATCCGAGGTCCGACGAGAAATTGTGATTGTAATTGTTCTGCAAGTAATCACATGTTGTTACCACTGAACCATATCTTCTCTGTCTGGAATGTGCTGGCATTTGGTTTCTACAGCCATGCCTGTATTTTTCATTTAATTGTAATTTCGTTTGCATTTGGTTTCTAGAACCATGTCTTTATGTTTCACTCAATTGCAATTTGTTTTTATTTATTTATTTATATTTGAGGTTGACGGTGCACCACATAACACAGATTTTCTTTGGTTAGGTGCCAGTTCTGAGAAGCATCGATTTCGCCAAATTCGCCCAACCTCATACCTTGCTGTTTGTGGGGGTAGACTAGAGTGATAATTGAACTTTGGTGAATGGCCTAATACTCTACGTCTTAGTGTACATATCATAGCTGTTAGTTCACTTAGGTAAGGTATTAATTGGTCAGTTGGTATACTAGCCAACCACCTCTTTTAAATGCTGTCTCCTCCCATATTGTTATAAGTAAAGGGGTTCTCTTGTATTTCAGATAAGCATTTTCTCAGCAGCAGATCTAACAGATGCAGTGATTTCTTGATTCTCTGTTCTTTTTCTGCTGCATGTCTGTGTATGCAGTTCAAGCACGCTATGTTCCTTCTGCCTCTTAAATGGTTTTACATTACCAACCCAACCACATAACATATATTTCTTTTCTTGTAGGATCAACTTAGGTAATAGCTCTGAGGGGTATTGATTCTACGAAATTTTCCTAGCATGACATGCTGTCTGGATGGGGTAGATCATAGTGAGAACCGAATCCTTGTCAGTGGCCTACTACTCTTCCAACCCCAATAGTGAACCAAGGCCCTGTTGGCAATGTGTCAGCTTTTGATTTCTAGCCATATAAATGTATATTTTTTAAATCTGTTTTTCGTAAGAAAGACTATTCAAAATTCCAATTTTACTGCTCTAGTGTCCAATTTCGAGTCTGGCTTGCAGAAATATTTGTTAAGAGTTCAGAGGTGTAGAGAAACGAAAATATATGTTGCAATTATGAGTTCATTTAAAACAAACCTTTTCTGATGGATTTGGAATGCATTGAATGCTATCTTACCTGGAAACAGGAACAATCCCTGCATATATTATGCATATAGCATTGGTTAGTAGTGCACTGACTTTGCCAAGAGAAGTGAGGTGCTCTATGTCCTAGGCGGTGGGAGGGATGTGTTTGTAATTGAGCTCAGAATTGCAGTTTTGCTGCATTTGTATCTGATTTTGAGTTTGGCTAGGATAAATATTTGTTAAGAGTTTCAGAGGTGCAGAGAAATGAAACCATAACTCGAAATCAAGGTTACATTTAAAACTAACCTTATATGATGTATTTGAGAAGGCACTGGATGCTATGTTGCCAGAAACAGGAAACGGGATGGGAAACAAGAGCGAAACAAGAAACAAGACTAGAGGGTTTAAAGGGATAAGAAATCTGGGTTCACCCCTCTCCCTGCTTATATGATGCATATAGTATTGATTAGTAATGCACTAACTTCACTGAGAGAAGTGAGGTGCTCTATAGAGGTTGGTATAGACTAGGTGGGGGGAGATGTGTTTGTAACAAACAGATACAAGAATAGCCAAGTGAAAATACAGGTTGCATGAATTGAAAAAATGAGTGGACATGAATAAAAAGATAATCTGTCAGCAAAAGTTGTTCTTAACCCTATATCTGTTAAGTGCTGAGAGGGATCAGGAAAACTGAGGTGATAACCTCGACATGGTTAAATAGTCTTTTGAAGATGTGAAAACATTGACATTGGCACTTTGAGTTTTTTTTTATCTTTCTTGGTGCTTAATAGATCTGAGGTTAAGATGGATTTATGCCTATGCAGTGTCAATACAGGAATAGGATTGGGAATGGGATTGTGAGCAAAACAAGAAACGGTTTTACTGGCGAGTTTTCTGGTAACATATGGATTTATGCCTATGCAGTGTCAATACAGGAATAGGATTGGGAATGGGATTGTGAGCAAAACAAGAAACGGCTTTCCTGGCGAGGTTTCTGGTAACATAGGATGGATGTGACTTGATCAATAAATCTTATGGAATCTTAAATCTGTTTGCTAGTAGTAATAACAGGAATTCTAAACTACAGGTCTCGAATACTGTGCAAAAAAATAAATGCTATGATTTATTTTTTGGCTTAATAAACTGAAGCTTTGTAAGGGCAATAAAAGCCTCCCAAAAGTAATTTCCAATCTGAAATGTTGTGAACCTCAATGTGGGAAAATATTCTTTGAGGGAAACATCAATGTTGGCACCTCAAGTTTTTATTTTTAATATTTTTTCGTCATGCTTAATAGATACAGGTTTAAGAAGGATCTATATCAATGTAGTGTCAAGACATGAATGAAAATGAGAACAGGAATGGAAAAAAGAAACGGGTCTCCTGGTCAGGTTTCTGGAGTCATAGGCTGTATATGACTTGATAATTATATTTTATGAAACCCAAAATCCATTTATTAGCACAATTTACAACAGAAATTCTAGACCACACATCTCTAAGATTGTGGAAACAGACTAATGTCATAGGCTGTATATGACTTGATAATTAAATTTTATGAAACCCAAAATCCATTTATTGGCACAATTTATAACATAAATTCTAGACCACATATCTCTAAGATTGTGGAAACAGACTAATGTCATATTTTCTATTTTTGGCTTAATAAACCAGGTGCTTGTGAAAGCCTCCAAAAAACACTTGCTATTGTTGAAAAAATTAGACCAGAAAACTGATCATCAAATCAAACAACTCTAACCTTACAAAAATATATTTTGGAATTATGTGTGCATTCCACACTCATGCTATTCTGGAGTGTGCCAGATGTGACTTTGAAACTCAACTGCTTGCTAACAAATACCTACTGGTCTTGAAGATTGTTGAAACGGACTTGTGCTATCTTTCTTTTTTGGCCTAACAAACCAAAGGCTTTGAAGAGAAAGAAAACACTAAGATATATATTTGAATTATGAGTGCATTCAACCCAATCCTAGTCTTATATGATGTATTTAAATATGTGCCAGATGTAACTTGATCAATAAACCCTATCGGTTTGCTAGCAAAATTCATATCAGAACTTCTCTATTACAGATCTTTGAGATTGTGGCAAAAGACGAATGCCATCTTCTCTTTTTTGGTCCAATTAATCGAAGGCTTGAAAGCGAAATAGAAGTTGCCCCCTCCTGATTTTTGTTGTTTAATTTTAATTTTTAAATTTCCATATTGGAAAAAATAGACTAGAAAGCTCATTATCAAATCAAATGAGCCTTAAACATTGTAAGCAGATAGATCCAGACTGCTATGAGTGGAATTGTATGCAAATTGACTCTGAAGATTGAGAATTTGTGAGCAGCTGGTGTGGGCCTCCCAAGCCACAAGGAGAACATGGGTGTCTAATGTTATGCAACAAATTTCCACAAAGAGCATGGAAAGAGCATAAATAAATCGGAAAGAGTACTCCATGACTTTAATGAAGAAAATAGATGAATAGCAAGCCTCTTCAAAGGGGAAACCTCCTTATACAATGTACTAAGTACACAAGACAAGACAAGACAAGATGCTCCAAATGAAAAGGTCTCCTTCCTATATATAGGAGCCTAAGAGGTATAATTCCAACTATAACTACCTAAGCTGATGTAACTATTATAACCATACTAATGATAATAACAACTAATGGACCAAGCCATTATTAGAACCAATATAATGTGACCCATATAAGTGGAAATGTGCCCACATTTAGGGCTTAACATGCCCCTCCCCTTCGGACAAGTGTTGTCCTCAACACTTGGTTTGTTGTCGATGCTTCTGTATGAAGGACTCATCTTCCCATGTCGAATCTTCAATTGGTAAGTTGTTCTACTTGATGAGGTACTCCGTAATAGCTCGATTCTGTAGCTGTTTGGTGCTTGTGTCAGTGATTTGTTCAGGTTCCAATATGAATTTTCCTCCTTCATCAAGTTTCGGTAGAATTGTTTGAATGGGAATATTGTCTCTAATTACCTTCTTTAAGCAAGAAACATGAAAACTGGATGTACCCTTGAAGATGAAGGGAGCTTCAATTTGTATGCCATACTAACAATCTTCTGCAACACTTTATAAGGACCATAGTACTTGTGTGCTAATTTATTGTCCTTATTTAGTTGCTTGAGGGACATCTATTTTTAACGTTGTAGCCTCAGAAATACCCAATCCCCTTCTTCAAAACTTCTTTTATTGTGATGTTGATCTGCTTGTTGTTTCATCTTATTTTTTGACATTGGCAGGTTGTCTTTTAGTATTTGGAGAGCTTCTTGCCAGTGCTCTATGTGATCTTCCACAACTTGAACATTAGATTTTCCTTTTAAGGGAGATGTGATAGATGGAGGCTGGTACCCATAAAATGACATGAGTAGAGACATTTTTTATGATGTATGGAAGGAACTATTGTACCACTATTTTGCCAAGAACAACCATTTCACCCATTATGTTTGTTTATCAGATGCAAAGCAAGGAAGATAGCCTTCCAAACATTTGTTCACTATTTCAGTTTACCCATCAAATTGAGGATGATAAGATGAATTGTGAGCCAATTGGGTACCCAAACAAGAAAATAACTTAGTCCATACTAGTGAAAATTGGATCTCTATCACTTATAATAATCTTTGGGTTTCCATGTAACTTTTGAACTGTATCCATGAAGGCGATAGCTACTCTACTTGCATTAAAAGGGTGAGAAAGTGCACGAAAGTGTGCATACTTTGTGAGTTTATCAACAACCACCATAATAACATTCTTCCCTTCTGACTTGGGTAGTCCAGTGATAACATCCATTGAGACTTCCTCGCAACGCTGGCAAGGTATCTCCAAAGATTGTAAAAGACTTGGGTTTTTAACTGTTCAACCTTATTTTGTTGGCAAACCAAACATTCTGCCACGAACTTTTGAACATCAGATTTAAGACCTTCCCAAAAAATTTCTTCTTGACCTTGTGGTAGGTTTTCAAGTATCTTGAGTGCCCACCTATAGGAGAGGTGTGTAATTCCGAAAGGACCTTTTGTTTGAGTTGGGAGTTCTTGCATAGATATAAGCGATCCTTATACCATAGTGAATCATTTTTCCATGCAAAAATATCTGATACATTGGGATCCTTTTGTAGCTTTTGTATGAGCGTCCACATAGATATGTCATTTTTCCATTCGTCCCTTGTTGCTACCACCCAATCGGGTTGTTTAATGGAAATCGCACAAAGTACTGCCCTAACATCCTCATCTTTTCTGGAGAGTGCATCTTGCCACCACATTTTGTTTCCCTTTTTTATAGATGATTTCAAAGTCATATCCCAACATCTTGGTTACCCATTTTTGTTGCTTTTCTGAAGATAGTCTCTGCTCCAAGAAGTCTTTAAGACTATCGTGGCCTATTTTGACTTTGAAGTGCCTACTTATTAGGTAAGGACGTCATTGCTTAAGTGCATGTAGTATTGCCATCATTTCCTTCTCATAAATGAGTTTTTGTAAGTTCTTTGCCTTGATTGGTCGACTTTCGAAAGCAAGGGGGTGTCCTTGCATTAGAACAACACCATTGCCATTTCCTGAGGCATCACATTCCATAATAAAGGTTTTTGTGAAGTTTGGTGTGGCCAAAACAGGAGCTTTGCACATTGCCTCTTTAAGTTCTTTAAAAGCTTGAGTTACTTGTGGAGTCCAAGAAAATGCTTCTTTCTTTAATAATGCTGTTAGAGGTGTTGCTATTCTCCCATAGTCACGAACAAACTTGCAGTAGTACCCTGTCAACCTTAAGAATCCTCAATGATTCTTCAAGGTTTGGGGAATCGACTAGTCCATCATGGATTTAATTTTGTTAGGTTCTAGCTTGACACCTTCATGAGATACAATATGACTCAGATATTCTACCTCCTTTACCCAAAAGGAACATTTGAAAGGTTTTGCATATAGTTGTTGCTCCTTTAGGAGTTGCAACACCTTGTCAACATGTTGAACATGTTCTTCCCAAGACTTGCTATAGATTAGTATATCATAAAAAAATATTAGCACAAATTTTCTAAGGAAGGGCTTAAAAATGGAATTCATCAAACCTTGAAATGTGGAAGGTGCATTTGTGAGACCAAATGGCATGGCCAAAAACTCATACTGACCTTCATGTGTTCTGGATGTTGTTTTTGGGATGTCTTCATCCATCATTCTAATATTATGATACCGGAATGAAGATCCAACTTTGTGAAGAAAATTGCTCCATGTAATTCATCTAACAATTCATCAATGACAGGAATGGGAAACTTATCTTTAATGGTGATCTTGTTGAGCTCTCTATAATCTGGACACATACGCCATGAGCCCTCCTTCTTGTGTACCAATACCACTAGTGCAGAGTAAGAACTTTGGATAGGACTAATTATGCCATCCTTAACATTTCTTCAACCATATGCTCAATTTCACTCTTCTGGCCATAGGGGTATCTGTAAGGTTCGAGACTTTGATGTTAGGGGGAACACTTCCTAGAATTAAGTGAATAGCATGATCAAAATCTCGAACATGTGGAAGACCTTTTGGAATATCTTCAAATACCTTGGAAGGCTTATTAATGACCCTTTGGAGATATGGGGAAATAAGAGTCTTTTAGATGTTTGAACATCTAATGAGTATAATTGTGCAATTACCCCTTGATGTCCCTTCTTCAATAATTTTGTCATACCATTAGAGCTTATCACCTTGCTTGGTTTCCCTGTGATACCATTTAATTCATATTCTTTTCCTTCCCATGAAAATTTCATGGAAAGCTTTTGAGAATTAAAAGCCACTCTTCCCAATGATTGTAACTATTGGACCCCAAATATAATATCAACACCACTTATTGGGATAACAATCATTGGACTATTCAATACATAATCCCCCATCGTAAGATTGATATTACGACATTTCCCAGAGCAATTGATAGTTCCTCCATCTGCAATCATTACTTGAAACTCTGGTGCTGGATATACAAAGCAATTGAGAACCTTGACTAATTTACAATGAATGAAATTATGAGTACTACCATAATTAATCAACATTGTTACCTTTTTCTTTTTGATATATCCTTTGATTTTCAGAGTTTGTGGAGTGCTAATTCCAGCCAGTGCATGACAAGATATGGTGGGAGTAGTCTCTTCGGAATTAATCTCTTCTATTTCTTCAACTGGAGATGGTTCTTGTTCTTTTGCTTCTTCCTCTTCACAATCAATGTAGAATAATTTCTTCTCGCCACACTTATGTCCCTTAAAATACTTGTTTTTGCAGTTGAAGCACAAACCTTTTGCTCTTCTTTCATCCAATTGTTGAGGTACCAACCTTTGAGGTTGGTTAGAAGAAGGAACATTATTCTCTCTATATGTGTTGGGGGTGGTCCTTTTAGTAGTCATTGCCATCTTTTAGTAGTCACTGCCATACTTGCTTTCAACCTTCCTCGACAACATGAAAACCTTCTCTAAGGATGGGGGTTTGAAGAGGTGCACCTCATGTTGGATGTTATCCTTCAAGATTCCAATAAAGAGATCCAACAATTTATCATTTGGTATTCTCTCCACTCCGAGACTCAACTTTTGAAACTGTTGAATCTGCTAGTGTACTGGTCCCTTTTGCCTTGGATTTATCTATTGGGTAAAGAAGGATTTGCTCTTAACATCATCATGATATGACTTCAATTCTTTTGTAAAAATGGACCAAGAGATAATGGAGTTCTTTTTGCGTTCACAAAGCCATTGGTACCACACAAACTGCTCAGGTTCTAAATATAAGGATGCAATAGGTATCTTTTGGAGATTAGGCACTTGGTGTAATTGCTCCATCTGGAATATCCATGTTATGGGGTCCTTGCCATCAAACTTCCTCTTGTCAATCTTGGGGAGTTGGCTATCCCTTGGGGACCATCCTGGATTACTTCCATTATTAGCATCAAATCCTCTTGAAGAATTCTTATTAATGAAAGGTTGCTCAACCTAGACACTATTTTTATTTTCCTGCGTAGCCCGAGACATATCATCACCTTTAGGAAAATTTTCCTTTGGATATTGTAAGAGCTTAGCAATCCTTTCTATATTGTTATCAATATGTCCCATCCTTTCTCCATCTTAGTCTCCAAATTAACTAAATCAACCTTTCTCACTGTCCCTTTAATCATATATTTTAACTTGGACATCCGAAAAGATAGATCTTCACTTTCAGCAAAGGTGAGGGATGAATCTTTTGGTGGCTTGATTGGAGTGTGAGTTTTTACACTTCCTTTTGGTGGCATTTTGAATAATATAAATAGATATCACACTCTATGGTTCACCTTAATTAGATCCTTCTAAATTTAAAATAGTGTACCTTTTTTAAATCCTGATTCTAAGACTGTTTACTAGCCAACTTGGAACTGAGGTAAATTTTAATTTTCAGCTCCTCTTGGTCTAAAACTTTTGCCTATGGTAGCCTGATATGTCTTCTTTGCAATGCCACAGGTCTTGTTGAATTTGCATGTGCCAAAAAGAAGTTGTGATAATTTTAATTTTTCCAACACTTGTTAATTTTCGTCTTTTCAAAAGAGTGAGAGTGTACGACCTGTCACATGTCCAATTTTTTGAATCAGATTCTGAAAATGCTACCAAAAATACTATGGTCCGTCTTCTTTTTGATGCAACTGTTCTCACCCAATTTGGATCTCGCATGCTCCAGATATAACAATTTTCCCTAGAAAACATGTTTGAGACTGGCTTTTGGGTTAGTCAGAAACCCTATCTTCTCGAGGGTATAACTCTGAACCTATCATGAGTTAGGATTTGAAAATTTTATCACAGTTAGTTTGGCATGTTTTACAGATGGGTTTTGAGTTTTGCTCTCTGAGACCCTGTGGAAAAAAAAATATATAGCGAAAATGCCAATATGACTTGTTTTGAAGAAACTAGTCTCGAGAAAAGAGCTCTGATACCAAATGTTATGCAACAAATTTTCAAAAAGAGCATGAAAAGAGCAGAAATAGATCAGAAAGAGTACTCCACGACTTTAATGAAAAAAATAGATGAATAGCAAGCTTCTTCAAGGGGGAAACCTCCTTATACAATGTACTAAGTACGCAAGACAAGACAAGAGTCAAGACAATATGCTCCAAATGAAAAGGTCTCCTTCCTATATATGGGAGACTAAGAGGTACAATTCCAACTAACTGACCTAAGCTGACGTAACTAATATAACCATACTCATGATAATAACAATTAATGGACCAAGCCGACATTAGAACTAATATAATGGGACCCATATATAAGGGGAAATGTGCCCACATTTAGGGCTTAACATCTAATAAGCATGGAGCTATGTTTGAGACAGGAGCTTTGCCAGCTCAGAATACAAATCACTGAACATTGAAATTAAATTTGTACTTGACTGTGTACTTTCGACACTTGACGGTGACTCAAAATACAAAACCATTGAATATTGAAATCAAATTTGTATTTGACTCTGTTGGTGTTCACTTTTATAGTCATTAGTTGGGGTTACTGCAAACCTCGGTTGCTGAAAAGAGTTAAAAAGGGGCAAATATTATTGCTTACTAGATAACGCTTAGTAAGACAAGTGACAAAAGATTTTTAAAGTTATTTACTTCTTCATACAAAAAAGGGCCAATTTATTATTTTACATTTCTAAATAGAAACTTCTTTTTCTTTTTCAATTAAATGGTTATTTTTTCTACAGCTAAGCATTTGAGCATAGGTCTAGGCAAATGAAGAATTTATAAAATTGATCACAAAGGCATTCCATTAAAGCCATAGGTGTGTCTTCTCTAATCTCTAGATGATGCAAACAAACATCTCTTCAATGGAAGAGCCCTTTGTTGCATTAAAAAAATGATACATGGTAGTTTTTGTTCAGTCTTTGGATGTGGAATACCAGATATTGAGGTTATCTTTCTGCCCAGGCAGAAGACATGGTGGGTTTATTCACCTGCAGCCGAAGACTTGACGGGTGTATTCAACTGCAGCCAAAGACATCTTAGATGTATTCCCTTGCAGCCATATCTATGCATTCCAGCAAAAGCATACATTAGGTGGTGGCTATACCTGGCTCCATAAAAAACACAGTCAAAACTGAAAACTTAAAAGGATTTATTAGACAATGAGCAGTGATGACTCTCACGTGCATCCATCATATTTGCTGAACTTAGGTGAATTTATTTGCCATCTTTTAATATTGTGTATTCTTGAATTCTGTTTTCTGTTTGTTGTTGTGGATAAATATGCTGAACCAGGGGTTCCAAAGATGGGGTCTGGAGAGTACACTTCGGTTGGATGGGTTGCATCTTCTAGGACTTTGAGCTCTATGTTTTCTTTATGCTAGGTATTTCCTTGACATCTAGGCTGAGTTACTATCCTCTTTGGCTAGCAATGATGATGTTCATTTCATGTAGAGTTCCCTCCAAGGACAGAGAATGTTGATACCAGCAATGGTTTGAGGCAAAACTATGTCAAAAATCAGACCATGGAGAGCAGATCATGTACTCTAAAACTAGCCTAACAACTATAGATTGTTAAAGCTGAAAAATGCCAATTAAAATTTCTGCTAGGAGTACATTAACTGCAAACACATACTGCTGATGAAGTAAAACTACAAACACAGATTTCTGGACACTCAAAATGGTATCTGTTAAATCCGAAAACAGAAACCAAAACTACTGTCAAATTCAAATTCCCGAACCATAAAATGGTGTGCCCTGCTTCTCCTTTATAGACTAGGAAAAGAGAAGTACAATGAATCTGGAAACATGCACAACAGTGCCTAGACTGGTAATGTGAAGTCTAACCCTAGTGTGTCTTACATGCATGGATAACTCAGCCAAAAGAGACGCGTGCCCTCCTAAAGACATGTTTCTTTGATTAAGCTGGAAAATCCTCTTGCAAAAACGTCCCTACTAAACTTAGTGAACTGTTCACTTATCTAAGTGCATGCAAAACTAAATAAAGCTCAAATCAATTTAGAACTAAACCGCTAATTTGGAAAAAGCATCTAAAAACAGAAATAGACTGATTATGGGCACATGCATGCACAAAGCATGGGCATGCGTATGCCTACTTTCCCTCTCTCCTCCATGAAGAGCCCTCAACTCCACTGTATGAACTATTGAATAGAGTCGCACTGCTGCTGTACAAAACTCTGCTGTATGGGTTGCTCTGCTGAAGGAGGATGAACTGTATCTGGAACACTGTTCGAGCTACATAGGTGAACTAATACTCCTCTTAGCAAGGAAAGCTTTCTCTAGCTGCTAGCACACAAGTCTCTCCCTGAACATTTTGAACTTTCCCTTTGCTAGGGGTTTGGTCAAGATGTCTGCAACTTGTTGATCAATAGGAATGCTCTGAAGAACCATTGCACCCTTTTGAACTTTCTCTCTCAATGAAGTGGTACTTGATCTCAATATGCTTGGGCGATCATGAAGTACTAGATTCTCAGAGTTTGATACAACTTTGATTGTCATATTATATCACATTAGTGTCCAAAGTCTGATTTGTCAACTTTTCTAGTAACTTGTGAAGCCAGATGGCTTCACAACTAGCAGTGCGCACTGCCATATAATTTGTCTCTTCAGAACTTAGTTCTACTGAAGGTTGAAGCCTGATTTCTGCTGAACCAGGAAACCATACCTGAACCCAAATTGAAGCAACACAAGTGCAGTGCTCCCGTCACTACCATAACTTGCCCAATTGGAATCTATAAATCCATGCAAGATCAACACTCCATCACCAACATACCTCAGATCAAAGTGAACCGTGCCCTTCAAATATCGGATCACATGTTTTTGCAGCAAGCCAACGAACCTACATGGGCCCCACCATGTACTGACTGAAGGAAGGTGTTCACTGAAAAATAAATGCCAAGTCTGGTATTTACCAGATACATGAAGGAACGTATTAATTGTCTATACAAAGATAGATTGATCAAATATGAATTTGAATCAAAAGTGACTTCAGATTTGGTACCATAGGAGTAGCCATGGGCTTATGGTCCATCTTTTGTAATCTCTTTAAAATCTCAACTGCACATTTACCTTGCCTAAGGAAAACCTCACCTAGACCTTGCTACATCTCTAGACCTAAGAAGTTGTGCATCAAGCCAATGTCTATCATGTATAATTTTCTTTCCAATTGTGCTCTGCACGATGCTACGAGTTTCTTTGTAGTTTTGAACTTAATGTAAGTATAAGATTGTCTATCTACAGCACTGAAACAAGCAAATTAGAATTATCAACCAAATAGTGAAGATTGGACTCTGCATTTGAATTAGTGAAAGCCAAACGGGAAAGAACTCATCTATCCTGGAGTACCAAGCACTTGGTGCCTGCTTCAACCCATAAAGGGCTTTTTCCAAATTGCAAACATGGGTCTCACACCTAAACTCCTCAAAGCCTATTGGCTGATTTATCTCAATCAGACCATTAAAAGTTGTTGTATTTACATCTATTTAATTAAATGCCAACCAAAGATTGATGCTGAAGACATAATGAATCTGATTGATGTATGCCTAGCAACATAAGTAAAAGTCTCCTCATAGTCAACTTTCTCTTTTTGTGATAACCCTCTAGCCCCAAATTGAGATTTGGATTTCTCTATGTTGCCAATTGTGGCATTCTTAACCTTTTACAACCACTTATATTCAATTGTTGACTTCCCTTCTAGTCTAACCATAATGTCCCACACATCATTCTTCATGATGGATTTGTACTTTACCATGGCATCTTGCCAAACGTGTTGACTTGAAACCTCTTCTAAACTAGAAGGCTCTCCATCAATGTTGGAAGACATTAATGCTACATAATTCGAAAATTTCTTGAGAGGATACCTTGCTCAAAATGAAGTCTTAGGATCTCCAACTTGCTCATGTGCATCTTGTAATGTTTGTGTAGGGCACATTGGTTTTCTAGTTGAATTGGATGGTTAAGAGGCATCCCTTTCACCTTCGGAAGCTTGTTGATCTAAATTTGATTTTTTTGAAATATGCGAAACAAACTTTGGGGTGTTAAAGCTCCTCTACCTCCTCGATCAATGTTCATGATGAGTGAGTTGTACTCCACCATGGCATCTTGCCAAACATGTTGATCTGAAACCTCCTCAAAACTAGAAGGCTCTCCTTCAATGGAAGACATTAATGCTACATGATTCAAAAATATCTTTGGAGAATGCCTTGCTTAAAATGAAGTCTTAGGATCTTGAACTTGCTCCTATGCATCTTGTAATGTTTGGATAGGGCACATAGGTTTTCTAGCTGATTTGGATGTTAAAGAGGCAACTCATGCACCTTCAGAAGCTTGCTGATCTAAATTTGATTTTTTTTGAAACATGCGAAACAAACTTTGGGGTGTTAAGCTCCTCTACCTTGATTAGTGTTGAAGATTCTTGGGACATGGACTGTGCATCCTTGTCAAACTTGACATCTTGCTCACATCTACCTTAGCTTGAGATGGAATGTAGATTCTATAAGTTTTAGAGGTCTAAAGATACCTTTCAAGCTAGAAGTTCCAACTTGGTCCTTTCCTCATAAGCAATATGAATCTAGACAAGATAATGGAGAAAATGAAGATGTGCTGCTTGAGGTTGTTGATGATTGTGGCTCGGATAGTTACTTATGCATAGGCCATGTGTCAAGCATGCAGGAATTGTCCACATTACCTCTCCAGGTACTTGCTTGAGAGAGCAAGTGACATTTATGTCTCTTTCCTAAGTCCATCTTAGGAAAAGCACATTAATTAACTTAATGTTGGCTAATGACTAAAAGTGAACTTAAGATTAAGTTACATTGTACAATCATTGATCTTAAGTGAGGCTTGGGATCTAATCTCAACCATTTATCACTTTGGAGATCTAGGGTTAGGGTTTAGGTTATTGAGATGTTATAAAAAGAATCCCAAGGAGAGAAGGACACACAACAATCACACCTAGTGAGTGAGATCTCATTTATTGGTTGGAGAAGGACTTTCAACCAAGTGTGCAGGTGCAGGGAGTGGAGTCAGAGGAAAGGAGCAAAGGGACAACAAGGGAGATAGTAGCCAACCAACAAGATTGAAGGATTGATCATGAGGTTTGAAAGGCTTCACTATTGATTTGTATTTTCCTCAGTAAGTTGCCGTTTTCCTAGGAAGGGAGCCTAGTATTTTATCTTAATAAAATCATTGTTTGTTGGTTTCTCCCCTTGGGGGTTTTTAAGGGTAAATTCATGTGTCAAATGTGTGAATGATTTCTTGTTTTGATTCCGCTGCAGTATTAGTTAAGTTATCAGTGTATTTTGGTTATAATTTAATTAGTAAATTATTGAGATCAAAGATAAGATTTGGTAACGAAAATTAACAGAGGCTTCTCACTTGTGAATGCCACCTCTGGTGTCTCGTCCTTCAAAATTCTACAAGGACACTTGTTTAGAATATGGATCGCTGTAAGACATGCTTCTACCCAGAGACACATGGGTAGATCTAGATCATGAAGCATAGACTTGGTTGTCTCTGTAATGGACCCATTCTACCTCTTTGCAACCCCATTGTATTGAGGGTTGTAGGGCATTGTCAACTCCTCCTTGATTCCTCCTTGCTTGTAAAATGTGTCAAACTCCTTGGAGGTATACTTTCTTGTATTGTTATACCTTATAAATCAATTTTTATTCTTGTCTAATTTTCCATAAAAGGCTTAAAAACTCTTAAAACTTCCTAAAGACCTCATTCTCGGTCTTCATGAAGTAAATCCAAGACGTCCTTGAGGAATAATTGATAAATGACACATGATAATGTTATCCGACAAGGATGTTGAAGTCATGGGTCCACATACATTTGAGTGGATTAGGTCATGAATCCCTCTTGATGTATGTTTGTTGCTAGGAAAAGCAACCTGCACATGCTTGTTGAGTGCACAACCCTTGCACACTCCTTTCTTTTTATAATTGAAGTCTGACAATCCTAGCAACATGTCATTCAAGAGCAATGACACTCCAGATTACAAGCAATCGATCCTTCGGTTCCCTAGCTCACACAATTTGTCACAAGCATGCACTAGGGCTCTATTAGGGTACCCCTGCAACTTGTACAAAGTACAAAGCACCTTCTCAAATGCCTTTGGCCAAAAATTGACTAGGATTTGGGCATCGCTTTTGGATGAGGACTTGATCATCAAACTCAACCATATATCCTAGGTCTATTACTAAAATTGGAAGGAGACTCTTAGTTAAGCAAGGCACATCCAAAACACTTGTAAGCTCATGTTTATCACCTAATGGCATTTGGCATGAAATGTATCCCACCCCTGCTATTGTATATGTGGCACCATCACCAAGTTCTACTTGTATCCTTGCCTCTTGCTCTTGAAGATTGTTGAAGACCTTGTTAGAGGTCACATGTTTGTAGGCTTCACTATCCACATACAATCTAGCACCAGACACGATGTTAGATGAAAGGCACGATACCATGAAGAAGTGTATCTCAAGCTTGGATGAAATCTCATCCACTCCAGTTGATGCTTTTGTTGCAAACTACTTTTGTTGTTGTTGGTTGCCCTTCCTCTTCATCTCATGACACTAAGAAGTAGAGTGGCTAAACTTCTAGCACTTTAAACACTCGATGTGGCTTAAGTTCTTCTTTCCTTGGTTAGAGGAACCTAAATCCTCTTTTTTTTCCCTCCGAGCCTTCCCGTGTTCTCCTTTCTTGTGCCTTTCTTCATCTTGTTGATGAAGGCAAGATTTCACTCCCCCTATATCCTCACAACAATTTCCAGTCTTGTCTCTTCTTGGATGAAGTCCACCCATAACTTCTCAAAGGTGGGAAGCTTTTCTTGGGCATAGACCCCATGGACAAAACTTTGTCAAGAAGAAGATAACCCATTTAATGCTTTGCATGCCAGCACTTAACTCTTGTCCTCTTCTCCAATAGCTACAAGCTGATCATAGAGTACTAATCTTTATCATGTAGGTGGTTACGGTGTTTTTCTTGCTCATAAACATGGCTCTAAATTTTTTATTTTTATTTTGCTGCAGCATCTTTCTATTGATGTTCTCACTTTGATATAGAGTGACTAGAGCATCAAACATGTCCTCTCCTGTGGTATTCCCCACGATGCGAGTGATCAAATGGTCCTTCATAAAGTCGAGGAAGACTCACTTTGTCTTGGCTATCTTCTTTTTGTGTTCTGCCAACACCACGAGATTGGTCGGTTCTCCCACCTCGTTCTCAAAAAAGTCCAACAGATCATGCTCCTCCAACAACATCTGTACCCAACATGGCCATGGGATGAAGTTAGAGGGACCTTCCAATCTATGTTCGTATTTGAGACTGAATGTAGTCATACTGCTACTTCTGGAACACCCTTCTAGAACAAAAAGGTCAGCAACGTACAACAACCTGTCACAGGTCCAAAATGATCTTCTCAAGCATGAATCTTAGCTTAAAACCTCCTGACAACTCCCTATAACAGGTAGCAACCCTACTATGCATTCACGGATTCCTGGAAGGTTTCAGCAAATATGTTCTGATACCATGTCAAAAATAAACCATGGGGAGGAAATTCTGTACTCTAAAACAAATCTAACAACTATAGATCATTAAAGCTGAAAAACACAAATCAAAATTTCTGCTAGGATTACTTTTACCAACAATCACATATTATTGATAAAGTGAAACAATAAACATAGATTTCTAAACACTCAAAGCATCTATCATTTCTATTAAATTTGAAAGCAGATAGCAAAATTGTAGTTCCAAACTCAAATTCTTGAACTGTAAAGTGGTGACCCTGCTTCTCCTTTATTGACTAGAAAGAAAAGAGGTATAGTGAATCTGGATGCATGCACAACACTGCCTAGACTGGCAGTGTGAAATCCAACCCTAGTGCATCTACCATGCATGGATAATCAAGCCAAAAGAGGAGTGTGCCCTCCTAGAGATTTATGCCCTTGTTTAAGTTGGAAATCCTCATGCAAAAATGCCCCTACTAAACTTAGGGAATAGTGCCCTCAATCTGAGTGCAAGCAAAACTAAATAAGGCCCAAAACCGATTTAGAACTAAACTGCTAATTTGGAAAAGCATCTAAAAACAGAAATATACTGAAGATGGGCACATGCCACCTCCTATCTCTCTTCCCCCGCCTTATATAAAAGACTATTGCAATGCTGCTGGATGACTGCTGAAGAGGTGCACTGCTGCTGTGCAAAACTCTGTTGCATGTGCTGTTTTGCTGAAGTAGGATGCGTTGGAGCTGGAACACTGTTTGAGCTACATAGGTAAACTAACAAATCATCATATACCTGGAGATTATAATTTAGCTTACCTGTAAACTTTGTTCTTTGGAGCTTATAATAAGATTAGATAATTTTATTAATGTCTAACAATTAATGACAATAAGTAGGTCAATGGAACTAAAATGTACATTTAGTGTCAATGCATAGTGGGAGTGTGAGAGAAACACTAACACAATCGATAAATCTAAGAAGCTAGCTAAAAGATGTAGAAGGTACATGAAAAAGAAGAATACTATAAATGTCAAAATCAAATGAGGCTATGCTGAGTACAAAACCAAGGATGCCAAGTTTTGGTGCTTAAAGCCAAAGCAGAGCGAGGAGTCCTCATAAGAGTCTTCAATTATTGCTAGCTAAAAGATGTAGAAGGTACATGAAAAAGAAGAATGCTATAAATGTTAAAATCAAATGAGGCTATGCTGATTACAAAACCAAGGACGTTAAGTTTTGGTGCTAAAAAGCAGAGTGAGGAGTCCTCATAAGAGTCTTCAATTATTGTGAGGGGTATGATGCATTGCTGGATAATGTCATCTAGAGAGTAATCAAGACCAAGGGGTTATGGTTGCATGATCCTAAGAGGAGACGGGGAAGAAATTTTGAATAATTGACCTGATCTAGTGAGTAATACTTTATTAACAATGTTCCCCCAAGTTTTTGGGACGGGGGACGTGGGAGCGGGGAAACGCACATTCAGGATGCGTGGAGACCACCCCCAAATTTTAGGGAAATTCAGGGGGGATGTCCCTAAAATTATAAAAATAAAATAAAATACCAAAAATAATATTTCATTTGACATATATTCATGATTGTGCAATGTAAATACTAAATATATTGATTTATTTTCTTAGTAGTACTAAGTAGGGATTGTAAAAATGAAAATAATGGAAAACATAAAAAAATATTCTCAGGGGCATGGGTGGGGGGAAATGTTTCATCAGGAGTCCCCGGGACGCGAGAAACACGTCCCCGACCCTGCAAGATGCATCCCCGTAGAACACTGTTTATTAATGAAATTTATTCATTTGCTAGGCTAGTGGTGTTTGCCACGAGGTCAAGATAGATAAGATAAGATAAGATAATGTATTAATGTCCAACTAATGACAGTTGAAGTAGGTCAATGGGACTGTTAGGTACAATGATGTCTATATAGAGTGGGAGCGCTAATGTGGCTCCTAAATAAAGCAAGAAGTAGAGAGTGAAATAGAATAGAAATCTAAACTAAACCCTAGGAAGCCAATGTGAATGATGGAGAGGCTATCCAGAAGAAAGACGTGGATCTAAAGTCTATGGTGCTAAGTAAAGCTACTTTTGTCCAAAAGAATCACCTCTGCTACCTTTTGAGGTCGAATGGAGAAAACTAATAATAGATCTTTGCCTGGAAGAAGAATTAAGAGAGGAGTTGGAGAAGACCTCATTGATGTGACCTGTTAGATAACCTTCGGCAATTGGTTTGTCCTCAAATATGATGCTTCGTTTGGTGATGTCGTTGGGGCCTCACATAAGTAGAAATAATGCTTTGTGTCCTCACTAATCTGGGGTTAGCCCTATCCATTTGTTGCTTGGTGCTCCTAGTCAAGAGCATTGTAAAAAAGGAAGTGATCGATTGAGTAGAAGCTGGTCCAGGATGTGGATGTGGTTGGAGTATAGAAGAGTGGAGACGGAGGGCCTCCTGCATGTACAAGGATAGGCACTGCTGGTTCGGGTACCTAAAGAAACTATTAAGCATATGTAGCTCTTTGAAAAGATAGTGGAGCTGTCCTCAGATCTCATAGTAAACTGGAAATGGAAAATGAAGTGCTCCTCAATCTCATCATACAGTTTATAAAGGTGGAACAATTGACATATCTATTTGATTGGTTGATTTGATGGTCAGTCTCTATCTACAGTCTATGAGAGTCGACTTTGAACTGGCCAAGGGGGATTTGAAGAGTGTGCATCCAATGGTGAAGAATGTAATGTGGTTGAACAACGATTCCATCTCTCATAACCATGAAGTGCTTAGTGTAGAAGGCCATTTTTGTCTATGAGAGATGACTCTGAATTGGCCAAGGGGGATTCGAAGAGTGTGCATCCAACGACAAAATTTGTAATGTGGCCAAACAATGAGTCCATCTCTCATATCCATGAAGTGCTTAGCGTAGAAGGCTATCTTTGGACGTAACCCACCTTGAGGGTTTATCCAAGTGGCTTGTACAAACTACCTATAGATATCCTCTTCGATGATTGTGGTAATCTCCTGTCTGGTAGGTAAGAGGTGGTTGGATGCATGAAGGGAATATCGGAATGGAGGAGGGAGTCGATCCATTGTAATACCAACATATGCTAGGAGATCCAAGACCTCGACATACCAACATTGAGAACAAACTGAAGAACTAGCTGATGCTATGGACTTTGATGAATAGTAAGCCAAGTAAGGGTATTGATCCTATCCCATCGCTTTATTAGCAAGATGCCAAATGCAGTGCAGTAGTGGGACGAGGCCAAACACTGTCTCAAGCTGAAAGGGTCAAGCACCAAACTCTACAAGGATGATAGGTTGAGGGACTATTTGCTTGCATCTGATGATGCGATGAAGGAGGACAATCTGAACACTCTCTGTTGAAGACCAATTAGACTCTAATAAACCAAGACACCAACCTCGAAACCGTATAGAATTGTGGGTTGAACAAGAGTGTCCATGAGCGACATCTTGGACTATATATGCTAGAAATGGTTTTGGAAACACTTTCTCTCAAGAAGGGCCAAGGATCCATAGTCCTTGTTGACTCGGGGCTGAAGAGCATGTTGTAGGCTGAAGCGAGGTCTTGTGAACAATATCCCCAAATAAGTGTATGTGTTGGTGATCTCAATCTCCTCTCCTTCGACAAGAGAAAGGGTGATTAAAGAGTGTGTTCTTCGACCTGTTAAAGATCGTGACCTACGAAGATCACAAAAGAGGGCCAAGGGATCTAGTTGTCTCTGCAACCCCTCTAGAGATGAGGCTAAGAGGATGACATCATCCACAAAAAGTAAGATAGAAATCATGACATGGTGGAGGAGGCACCCATCTCCATCTTGGATTTGCTCATGTAAGTACTCCAGCTTGTCAATAGATCCGTAGGGTTCTCAAGGAGGTAATGGTACCTCCTTATGATCTCGTAGTAGATGGAGCAGCTGAAGATGAGATGATCGTCAGTGTTGGTTTTCTATAAATGGCATGGCTAGCAAATCTTGTTTGGCCATTGGATGTGGTGGTCGGTCTCTACCTAAGAGCTTGTGAGAGCCTACCTAGAACTGATTTAGGGGGATTTTGGGAGCATGCATCTAGTGTTTGTGGACATTTCATCTTTTTTGTCTAGTATTACTGCTGGTGCTTGTTTAACTACCTGTCTAGGCATCCATGTGCTTTATTTAGATAAGAGTATTAGACTTGCTTAGCCCTACTTGTTAGGGAGTTGTTTATTCACAAATGATATTTGTTATGCAATAAACTATGCTGTTTGGATTCCTTCTTATTGCCTCAAACTTCATGCCATTCGTTGCCTCTATTAGATAGAGGCGAGACTGAGGTGTAGGAGATATGCATAGGCCTAAGGGCATTGTTTGTTTGTGCTGATCAGCAGTTGATACTCCAATAAAAAAAGCTCCATGGTGGACTTTAAGAGATTGCCGTACTCGATGGATTTCACATGACATTGTATTATCCAATGTTGCAAACATCGTTTCAACGAAAAAATCGGCAGGGTCCACAAAATATCATTTCGAAATATGCCAGGAACACGTCGTCAATATATTGATAAACATAAAAAATACAAAAATATTCTTTTTTATTTCAGTTGTTTAAACATCTAAAGCAACAAGAACATTAAATAAACACATTGCCACATGAATATGGAAAGAAAACTGATATACAAGATATATAAGATGTTTAGTGATACATCACACATAAAAAATGATTTGTTTCCTGAACCTTGAGTCATAAAAAAATATAATAAATGTATTGCATGGTCATCATTATGAGATGTATCACTCCAAATTTCAATGCCCAATCTACAAATTCGATCCTTGATATGATTTCAAGTGCAAAACCCTCCTTGGGAAAATGTGTGATGATGCTTTCTGCCTTGGCTCATGTGTGATGATGCTTTCCTCCTCCTAGCTATAATTTGCAAATGGCAAAAAAAGAGTAAAAATCGGCTTTCAAAACCCCTGTTTCTCAGCAATTTCTCGGCAAAAAATCGAGCGATTTTTTGAGGTGATTTTTTAACAAAAAATTCGTTTTGAGTTAGACTCGCGATTTTTCGGGATCTCGATGATTTCTTGGGGATGTTTGCAACATTGGTATTAGCAGATTCTTTGCTTTGCTAGACAGGAGATTGACCTTAGATGTTAAGTTGTTCATCTTTCTCATCGGGGCTACTTAACTTTTATCCAGGATTGCATAAGACACTGTATATCCTTTGACACTCGTTTCATGTACAATATCCTTGAAGGACAGTGTATGTTGATACCGGCAATGGGTTGAGTCAAAATCATGACATATATTGAGACTAGAATTTAGTGTACTTGTAAACTTTGTTAATTGGAGGTTGTGAATAATGAACATTTCATGTTTTTTTGTCGAGTATCAATGCAAGCGCTCATTTAAGTAGTTATGTGGTTGCCCTTGGATTTCTTTAGGTATGAGAATAAGACTTGCTTAGCTCTACTTATTAGGGAAGATTTCATTCACAAATGACACTTGTTATGCAATGACCTTTGCTCTATGGATCCTTCCTTACTACCTCCTACTTCAAGCCATCCACTGCTGTAATTAGATAGAGGTGAGAATTAAATGTAGGGGATATGCATAGGACTAAAGGCATTCCTCTATTGTGCTGATAATCAATTTTTATTTTTATTTTTATTGGTGGACCTCAAGAGACTGTGATGTACTTTGTGGAGTCTACATGAAGCTATTTTACTAGTTTCTTCACTTCTTTAGATAAGATATTGACCTTACATGTTAAGAAGAGATTCATCTTTCTCATTAGGGCTAGTTGAATTCTGCACAGGATTGCATAAGACAGACTCTATGCGTACACTATAGAGAAATAATGGGGGGATTTGTAAGAGTTTTTGATGAAGTTGGGGACTTGTGACAGCTATATTAAAGTTGGGGGCATCTTCTATCTAGCATTTTCACATCATTTAGTTTATTTTCTCTTATTCGGTGTCTTTATAATTTCATATTTCCAGACAAAAACAATTGATTTTTTCATCACTTCACTTTTAAGTTTTGATAGCTTCATCAGATTTCACTACGAGTCGTACCAACTTCTAACTTCCAAGGCACCAAAACAATTGATTTCAGGCATATGGGGCTGTCGTTTTCACTGTTTTGGCCTTTCAGGCATTCATTTCTGTTAATGATGTAGTCAAACCCACTGCACATGCATTCACTGTTTCAAGCATTTGGTTCCAGCAAGAGAGGGTGTCAATTACAGCAAAAGAGAGTGTCTGTCCTTGCATTCACAGTTTTCTTTTTCAATGGTTGGATTTCAGCTGGTAAGGGTGTCGATTTCAACTACCAAGAGTGCCTGTGCATGCATTTAATGTTTCAGCACTTCAACCTTCAACTATCCAGTTTGAAAATGTCTGCATTTGAATGCATTCAGGCTTTCAGCTACCCATTGGCAATCTCTTCATGCTTTTGAATACACCTAGTCAAGGAGCAGTGGCAGATGATTTCAACAAATTTAATCGTTGAATTTTATGTCATTGAAGAAAATTGAGGATTACCCTTTTCATCTTTAAAATATACCATATCTGGTAACTTTCATGTGTTTTAGGGTCTTGGGAATTTTTCTTAACATGGTTTACATGATGTATTTGACAATCCCCTTGACAACTTTGAACTTACTTTTTTAATTTAATAAATGAGAAGAGGATTCACAATGGCTTAGCTAGAAACGTCTTTTTAGAATTTCATATATCAATCTGTCTTACTCTTTTGTCACAAATTATGTTTTTTATGAGTGCCTTATAGAAAGGTGTGAGCAGTTTGTGATAGCCCAATTCTTATGTATCATAGTGTCACGTGCTTGACAATGCTGTTTGTTCTGACTGTTATTACATTCTTAGGATGCAAATTTGGTCCTCTTTTATATCTGCTAATAACTTCAATATTAATGTTGCTATAGAATTAAGCTTGTAATCAATTTATTTTCAAGTCACTGTGTACTTTTTTTATTGATACAAGATTTTGTTTATATAATAAGCTTTCATTTCTGAGAGTTCAGTTACATGAACACCCAGAGAGTTTTGCATTCTGTATAGTTTATCTTTCTGCCAATACAGGGCATATACAGATCACCCTACTCATATACAAACTGTCCTATTCATAAACAGATTTGTAGACAAATCAAAGAACAGTGCTTAAACGGATTTTCTTCTATTGCCATAATTAATAGTATAGTCCTTTAGACTTTTACTGCTGTCCTTTATTGTTGAAGTGACAGTAGTACTCGATGAGGCTTGTCCTTTGTTTTTCCCTTCATATTAAGTTCATGGCATTCTGGGTGTTTTACCTATTTTTGGACATATCTTCTCTACTTTCTTTTTTGTATTCCCATTAACTACAGGTGTGAGTTTTAAAGAATGGTTGATTTTGTTGACAGTTTATTTGGAGTTCTTTGAATTTTACTAGACTTTAATGACATAGAATTGACTTGATTTATTTATCAATGCCGATTTATAGAACTACTCAATGTCCCCGCCTGCACTTTACTTCAGGTTCATTTGGTCTTACTTTATTTCTATTTGATTTATGCCCCACTGTCCAACCACCACACCCTTTGCATTTCCACTCAGGTACCTTCACCAAAGTGCTCAGATAGTGCGCTTAGCATGCAATTTTTGTTTTGGTAAAGGTAAAGTTTAAACGCTATTTTATTTTATTTTGTGAATCGATGAACCCAATTCCACATTATAATGGTAAACCCACGTTATTGTGGGGTCTGTCAAACTTTGCTAACAGATGCATATGATCAAGGGTATATGTGTACCAGGGTTTGAACCTATGTCATTATTGTGGTGATGCCCCATCTCAACCACTAGGCACACAATTTTAGTCTGTCTTTTTGAACTGTATTTTGATTTTTCAATCTCCATGTACTTTTGGTTTTGCTAGATCATCTTCACCCACATTATTAGATTCATTCTCATTATTGAAAGTGGATAGATTGATTTTTCAATCTCCGATGTACTTTTGGTATTGCTAGATCATCTTCACCCTCATTATTAGTTTCATTCTCATTATTGAAAGTGGATAAATGATAGGGGCTATGCTTGAGAAGATTTTCTTGAATGGCTTTAAAATTATTTGTGGACTAATTACTTAAATGTTGATTGTGGTCCATTGTGACAGATTTCAGAGGACAGGGATTACGAAGAGTTGGATGAAAAGGTTGAACCAAATTTAGGTAGCTTCTATTCTGAAGGTGGATATATTGAAGGTGAGGATGGAGAGCTTACATGGTTCAATGCTGGCGTGAGAGTTGGTGTGGGAATTGGACTAGGAATGTGCCTTGGAATTGGAATAGGCGTGGGGCTGCTCATGCGCACATATCAAGCAACGACCAGGACATTTAGGAGACGATTATTTTAGTAACATTGTTTTGTTCTTGGTGATAGGAACAAGGAATAATGCAATGCTAGTCCAATCCCTTGCTAAGTTAAGGATGCAAATAAGTTGCACATAGATGTCATGAACATCCAAGAGTAAATATAATGATGCAAACTCCTTAATATTCTAAAGGCATATCATCTTGTGCAAAGTTTTGGGTTTCCTTTGTGATCAGTCTTTGTTTTTTGGGTTTCAGCCAATAAGTGAAAGAGCCCAGTTGCCAGGAACAGCATGTCAGTCTGGTCAAGTAATAATTTCAGCATCTTCCTTGACGCTGAAAAGTTTGAATTTATTCTAATGTAACTAAAGGGTAGAAATGGTTTTCTTATGCTATTCTGTTGCTTTGTAATTTGCGACATGAGTTTGCCCATAGTGTGGTGCTTAGTAGAGACAAGGCTGTATGTAAATTTCTTCTGGACACATTTCCCCAGCGGTTTGTGTTTACAGCCATGGTTGTAAAGACCAGTTTAGTTCAGGCAAGATACTGTGTACTATGTAATAGAGTGCTAATGTGCAATTTTTCTGGTTTCAAAATGCTAACCATTTTGTAATTTTGGACATGTTCTTTTTCCTGTTACATTGTTTTTTGTTTATTTAATTTCATTGCAGGACAAGGCTTTTCCTTTATATCTCAAAATGTTTCATATCTGATGCACACATCTCGATTGCTTTTCTCTGCAAATTCGTCAAAACTATTACGACAGCGATATGCTCTGGTCTGTTCTTCGAGTGAGTAATGAATGTCTCTGCAATCTTACTGGTTGTTCCCTGTAATCTATACTAAATTGTCTACTATATCAGATTGTCAGATACCTATTTGCATTTTAATCTTTTATCTTTTGATATGAGTGGAGCTATCTATAGTTTTCTGCTATTGCCATTCTCAATACCATATGCTCAACATGGCAAAAAATATTATTTTTGCCATTCTCAGTACCATATGCTAAACATGGCAACAAATTTTATTTTTATCCGGTTTTTGGTAATATTCATATTGTAATTTGCACTATACCAGCGTTTCATAGGGTTCAAGGGGCGGTGCTCTTGATGTCCTTCCAAAACCTTGGCACAACAAATTCTTCAGCTGGTTGCGTGCAGCGTGCACACTCGGTGACTTTATGTGCATTCTAGGAATGTTGACTGTGGCTATGCTGCTATGGGAAATTCAATTGGTTGTCAATGTGTTTCCCAACAATGATTGGTGGTATGCTAGGAGATAAATAGTTATCTACAGAACAGAAGTGTCAATATGTTTTCCCAACGATTGGTTGTGTCAATATGTGTTTCCGAACAATGAACGTGTTTCCCAACAATGATTGGTGGTATGCTAGGAAACAAATAGTTATCCACAGAACATGAGTGTCAGTATGTGTTCCCCAACAATGATTGGTGGTATGATAGGAGACAAATAGTTGTGTTCCCCAACAATGATTGGCGGTATGATAGGAGACAAATAGTTATCTCCAGAACATGATCCAAAACATTGTCCACTATTGAATCTTGATTTTGTATTTAAATGTATTATATAAATTTGATGTATTTCAGTGTGATACAAAGCAATATATATGTATTTCTATATGATACAACGCAATATATAACATTTACACAACAATAGTTAGTATTGTTATTATTTTGTTACATTTTAAACCTTAGTTAGTATTGTTATTAGTTTGTTACATTTTAAACCATAGTTAATATTTAGTATTATTATCTTTTTACATTTTAAAATATTTTCACAACAGTATATATAGATATCTTTTGGCTACATATTAAAATTGATCTTTTAGTTACATTTTAAATTATTTAGTAGTTATCTTTTGGGTACATTTTGAAAGTTAACCTTTGATTACCTTTTAAAAGTTATGTTTTTGGGTACAATTTAAATTAGTTTGAGGTTTTTGGTTACATTTTAAAAGTAATCTTTTGGTTATACATTCACATTTTAAATTATAGTTTTTGGTTACATTTTAAAAGTAATCTTTTGGTTATACATTCACATTTTAAATTAGTGTACGCTTTACTTGTTTTTTTAATTACTTATTTATATCTAACATAACGTAACATTCTGTTTAAATATATTTAGAATAACATTCTGTTTAAATTATTTAGAATAACATTCTGTTTAAATTATTTTTTAAACTGTACCGTGGAATCATTATAACAAATAATTAGTAATAGATAAAAAAATTAAAATAAGATTGAATTATCTGATGTAATTTTTGTAGAGAAGTGAGGTACTCCCCAACCCAGTACGGGGAGAAGCGTTTTCAACGTTATGCATTAAAAAATATTAAATTAAAGCAAACCACATGATATATATATATATATATAAAATAGAGTAAATAAATAAAAAATAGAGTAAATAACCTTTGATGTATGATTAATAATTTCTCACATAAATATTAATCCAATTGTAGATGTTATGGTAAGTTTTCTCTCCGAACTCGTTTAAATCATCCATGTTGGAACATGCAATGATACGGAGGAGGGGGGGGGTTGAATCAGTATCATGCACCTTTTAACACTTTTTACTTGTTTAACACTTCATTAAGCATATGTATTAGTAACCATGTACAATAGTTGATCAATATGTAAGCATCAATGCATACTCTATCACCCAGAGAAGACAATATATGTGGAAAACTCAATATATAATATTGATAAAAACAATAATGTTTACATGAATAAGTGGAGACACCAATCTCCAAGATTTATGAACATCAACTTAAAGGAGGCAACGACCCCCTTGTTTACTAGCATCAACGAGAAGGAAGCTCCTACCCCTTGGGTTTTATCAACTTTGATTAATAGGAAACTCCGACTCCCTTGTTTTCTTGCTCCATTAGAAAGGAGGCTTCGACACCCTAAACACAGGCTCCAACTTGTGTTAAATTTGTTGCAATATATTCAAATATGCTCAATAAAGCTGCTCCACATCTTTAACAAGTCTGCTCCAGGTCACTCATACAATTCTGCTTCAAATGCTGATGCTAAATTGCCCCTAGTACACCCTCAAGTCACTGTCATAGGGAGACTAGCATTGTCCACAAAAATCCCCTATAATCACTACAATTCTGCCATTATTTGCATAATCCATCAAGGACATCAACAACATTTACTTAGCCGCCCAAACACACTCATAAATATGTTTCCACAACGAGTGATCTCCGTCCACATACAAAGCCACAAATCTGCCCAAATGTACATATCCTTGTCCTCAACAAGAATGCTTTAGTTGTGCTCTAAAATGTACTTCAACTCAGTTCTGTCATTGAGTGAATTAAGTTTGCTTCAATCAGTCCCTAACTTGCTCTTTCTACATAGTCAATCTCAATCTACTAACCATCAATTCTTGACTAGCAGCACAACTTGCATGGTAGTCCTTACAACAGTCCATAAATATTATAGACAATAGTTACTTGCTTTCAAAGTCAGCTCATATGACTAGTCAAGAAAGCTTTCCCTCAACGCGTTGATAGTCCTGGTCACTGACAAATTTTGGCCTCTACTTCAATTTGAACCACAATTTTCAATTTTCAATTTTGGCCTCAGAGAGCACAAGATGATCAACATCAAAGCAACATAAAACCCATTCCACAAAGGAGCCAATACCAACACAAATACCAAAATCTTATCCTTGATTAACCCTGATCATTGCTCTTCATCACCAGCTTTGGCCTTGCTCCTTGGTTTGCTCCTTTGCTGCTAATTTCAGACCTTCATTCTACCCACAAGTCACACCAAATGAGGTACAATTGCTTCTTATTAATACAAGTTCAATAGCACAATAGGGATGACCTGTCCTATTTCATAAGTAATTTACTTCCCTATTTCATAAGTAATTTACTTCCCTAGCATACTTTATAATATTTCTTAAGCGCCGACATGACAGGGCTGACCTAAAGGCTTCCTTAAGAGCTTAACCAAGGTCTCTTCGTGTCTACAAATAAGGTCTTTTTGAGAGGTAAAGACCCCACACCTTTGGTCCACATAGGCCTCAAGATTCATTCTCTAACAAGGGCTATAAGACTTCGTACATTAAGGGTTGATCTTCCACATGCTTCTCAAGGTCTCCTTAGTTCAATACAATGGTTAATTCATGTAGCATTTCAAGGATGTTCCAAGCTGACTTACTGAATGCAAGGACTTCTAATCCATCGTTGAGGCTACTAGGTCTTTTAGGACTAGTGTAGATTGTCTCAAAAACATAGTATATCTCACAAAGTGTCTCTTCCATCTTTGAGGTCTGATCCCTGAATAATGGCTGCTCAAAATAAAGACGTGCTTCTGGGTTCTTTTTAGGCCTTTCACTCACTTTTTTTTCTCAAGAGGCTCGTTCAAACAATGTCAACCATGTCTAAGTCTTTTTACAAGGTCTGCCACTGTGTTTGATCCTAAGAGGGACGCTACATTGCACTTCAATGTTCAAACACTTCATGAGTTGTTCAAGGGCTGCCTGAAGGCTTGCCAATTGGTTAGACCAATTAGCCCGTCTTTGGGGCTAAATGGGCTACTTCAATAAGGTCTCGAGATATCTTAGGCTTGCTTCAAATATGATCTTGACACTTTAATTTTTCTTCAATCCACGCTCATTGTTTGTCTTCTTTCTTGACATCAATGACATCAACCTCAACCTTGTCCTCAATGATGTTCCCAATTGACATCAATGACAACACATGTCCAACAATCTCCCCCTTTGTCATTGATGGAAACACCTTAGTAAAACATGAGGCCAGTCACCATTGGGCTGTTGGCTCCCCCTTCTTCATCATTAGATTTGAACACCTTCATACTTGCTCCCTTTGTCTTTGAGATTCCTTTTAACAATGTTGTTTTATTAGGCTTTCTTTCTTCCCCTTTGACATCAATGGCAAAGGCTTCTAAAGAGTCTCAGCTGCACTTTATTGTCAAGAAGTTCTTTAAGGATCTTTATTTCTGTTCTAGCATTTTTCATGAGCTACCATTCTTCATTTTTGCGTTTTCATGATTCTACTCCCCTTGAACTCGATTGGTCGCTTTTTCCTTTGGAAACAAAATGTCAAGGACATCTTTACTGCTCCCCCTATCAGGAATATTGCTGATTTCTTCATGAGTATCTTTGTTGGCCTTCTCCCCCCGACTTTAAGGTCCGTCTTTGTTCTTTCATTGCCCAATGGGAAGTTCTAATCACATCTTCTTTGGCTGATTAGTGTCATTTGCTCCCCCTGTCAGCTTTTCTTCTCAAGAGATTTGATCTTTGTCATTCTACTCCCCTTGACCTTGTGCTTTGTCCATTTTTTATTTACTGTTGGGTGTAGATAAGATGTCGACAAAATTATTCCTTCAATCTAATCTTCCTTCTTTAATCTAGATATTCTTTGATGGATTAGATGTTTCATAGCAATGTCTAGAAATGAACTTTCAGTAGAAATTTACATTGTGACATGGTGACATCAATTCCAATCTTCATTCTACTTGGAATGAGAAAAGTTCAAGGCACCCCCATAGATCATATATCGCCTTCATGGGTTATTCACGCACTTTTATAATTTGGGCGAGCATGGTGCAAGTCTTCACACATTTCTTCAATAAAAAAGGAGTATGAATCATATCAACATTCAACATATCATGGCTGGGCGCATTTTCTTCATGTGCTGAAATGGGTGTATCTATTCCCATAAGCAAATCCTTCATGCCTAGATCTTTTGTGCACATTCTTTGCGCCTGCAATTCTCAATCTAACACTTTATAAAATTCAAATTTTGCTTAGAGCTTCAAACACCCTTCAACCATTCAAAACCTCAAAAAGCACACCATACTTGTTCAGTGAGTACAATCATCTTCAATATCCCATGTAACGTGTTCTTACAAGATGTTAAAACTCTGTCCATAAATATGATCACCATAGATCTCAAGATAATTCTCAGAATTGTTATTGCAGTTCTCAAAATGATCATGTAGCAATCCTCGTCAAAAACTGCATACTAGTAATTTAATGCTCAAGGCTACAACCTTCTGCCACTTCAATTTTTCTCACTTTGCTTTATTTTCTGCACCTCAGAACTTGAGTTTCCTGTAATCAACAATGATTGTAATTCTCGTAGTGAAGTCTATGAATCTGACAAGCAATTCTTCTTTATTTATGTACTAGGAATTATTAGGAGACCTTCAAACCTGCCTCAAATATACTCGACTCTTGTCCTCAATATGGCTCATATAAAGATTGAGATATAGTTCTTATCCTTTGTCAACTGTACCTCTATAAAGAGCAGTAATACAATATTCAAAACTCCTTGACATATGCACATATCAATTCATCAACTAGTTCTCAATCAATTCTCATGAGACTCAACAACACATTTACCTGTAATAAGTTTACCAACTGCCAGATTTGTCCTTGTAAGTGGGCATTGTTGTGAGGAAATCTGATGTTTTCAAAAGAAGATATGAGATCTTCCCAACTCTTCATATGTTAATGGGTTTTCCTTAGAGAAGTCTTCATCAGTCCCTGTTTCATCATTCCTTTCTTGAGCCACGATACATTCATCGGCATTAAATTCATCATCACCCTTTCTAACAACAGAGCATTCTTCTTCATTTGCTGCAGTGAAGGCTCTTTCATTTGCTTGATCGATCATCATATGTAGGGTCCTCATCATTATATTCTTCCTTACTTACTTCACCACTTTTAGATGCAAGATTTTCATCATTCTTCCCTTGAACCATAGAACATTCTTCCTATGATCTTTGTGGAATGTGGTCTTCACATTCTGTTTTATGATCCCAAACATTCATGCTCATATCTTGAGCTCTTTTTATCCATCTTGGTGCTTGTCTTTGTCTTGCTTGGTTATTTCTACATTGCTTAGCAATATGTCCAGGTTTGTGACAAGTATAGCATTCAACATTTTGCAATCTCTTGGTGGACTCATTCCTTTCCTTAGATTTGCAATTAACAACCTTATGACCAAAATTGTGACATGCATAACACTCAATCCTTTGAAAGTTTTTCTTCATGGAATCATTCCTATTCAAAACTTGGCAATTCATAACCTTGTGCCCATACTTATGACATTTGTAACACTCAATATTGTGTAGGTTTCTCTTTCTCACACGTTCATTTCTTTCACGAGTCCTACAATTTATTGCCTTGTGTCCATAGCTATAACAAGAATAACAATAGCCAAGGAAGAAACTTTGATACCTAGTATTAGATGATTTCTGAGATGGAGTCCTTGATCTTTCTTGCTTTGTCCATCCTTGCTGCTTGTTCCTTCTTTGTTGATTGCCAACATCATTGCATCTTGGATCAAGTGCCTTTTTACGTGGTCTCTTCTCTTCTTCTCTTCCATGTGACTTGGAGCTTTCTCCTCTTTCAAGATTGTGTCCAAATCCAATTCCTTTTCTATCATTAGGATCTCTCTGTCTGCTGAGTCGATCTTCTAAATCTAAAGTGCTCTTTTCAAACTTTAGATTGATGAGACTTTCTTTGTTCAAACTTTCATGTAATATTTTGATCTCATTGTCCTTTTCTTGAATCTTGTTTCTCAAGTCTTCTTCCTTAGTTTTTGCATCCTCTAGATGACCCTTGAACATAGTGATTTCTTCGAATTGTTTCTTGTTTGTGGCAGTTGTCCTTTCCAATTCACTTTTTAAGGAGACAATCTCAAGTTCTCTTGTTTGAAAAGTTTCCTCCTTCTCAACTAGTTGACTTGTTAGACATTCTACCACATTCTTTGCCTCTTCCACTTGCACCCTTATATTGATGATAGTCTTTTTAGCTTCTTCTACTTTCTTTTCAAGTTCTAGATTTGTGCTCAGCTGGATGGTTTTCTCTTCCAATTCCTTTACTTGTTTTGTTAAGCCTTCTTCTTTATGTTGTGCTTGCTTTTTGGGATGGATACTTTCTTTGGTTTGCTTCTTGATTACTTTTCTCAAATGTTGAATCTCTTCCAAGGCTTCCACCAACTCTGCTTCTATATCCACAACAACTTCTTCTTCCTTACTTTCTTCTTTTGTATTTTTGTCTTCTAGGGCTAGAAACATAATTTCATTTCTTCCTTCATCAGAGCTCGCTTCTTCTTGATCATCTCCTTGATATGCATGTACTGTTTTCATGGGATAAGCTTCCTTTGAGTAACTATCTTGTAGCTTATCCCATAGTTCTTTAGTTGATGTGTATTGTTCCAATCTATCTTTTACCAGGCATGCTAGTCCGTCCACGGTGGCCTCCTTACCATTGAGTTGTTCTTTCTAGCATCCTTTTGAGATGCGGATTTTGCTCTCTTTGGAGTAGTGTAACCAGAGATGACTGAGTCCCATACTCTAAATCCCATTGACTTCAAATACACCTTCATTCTCACACTCCATGATGCATAATTGGTCCCATCCAATATTGGTGCTTCATTCATGGAAATAACTACTTGTCCTTCCATGTGTGTTCACAAGAATCCCCTTCAAGTCGGTCAAACTTGTATGAAGAACCCGACTCTGATACCAATTGTTGGAACACACAATGATACTGAGAGGGTGGGGGATGAATCAATATCATGCACCTTTTAACACTTTTTACTTCTTTAACAATTCATCAAACATATGTATTAGTAACTGTGTACAATAGTTCATTAATATGTAAGTGTCAAGACATACTCTATCACCAAGCTAAGACACACAATATATGTGGAAAAATCAATATATAATATTAATAAAAACAATAATCTTTATATGAATAAGTGGAGACACCAATCTCCAAGATCTATGAGCACCAACTCAAAGGAGGCAACAACCCCCTTGTTTACCAACACCAACTGGAAGGAGGCACCTACCCCCCGGGTTTCATCAACTTTGACTGATAGGAAGCTCTAACTCCCTTTTTTTCCTGCTCCAACAAGAAGGAGGCTTCCACCCCCTAGACACAGGCTACAACTTGTGTTAAATCTGCTACAATATATTCAAATATGCTCCGATAAAAATGCTCCACATCTTTAACAAGTCTGCTCCATGTCACTCTTACAATTCTACTTCAAATGCTGATGCTAAATTACCCTCAGTACACCCTCAAGTCACTGTCATATGAGACTAGCCCTGTCCACAAAAATCCCCTATAATCACTGCTTCAATTCTACTGTTCTTTGCATAATTCTTCAAGGAAATCAACAACTTTTATTAGATTCCCAAACACACTCATAAATATGCTGCCACAAGGAGTGATCTCCATCCACATACAAAGCCACAAATCTACCCAAATGTACATATCCTTGTCCTCAACAAGAATGCTTTAGTTGTGCTCTCAAATGTACTTCAACTCAGTTTTGTCACCGAGTGAATTAAGTCTGCTTCAATCAGTCCCTAACTTGATCTTTCTACACAGTCGATCTTAGTCTACTAACTGTCAATTCTTGACGAGCAACACAACTTGCATGGTAGTCCTTACAATAGTCCACAAAAGGAAATAATATAGACAATAGTTGCTTTCAAATTCAGCTCATATGACCATTCAAGAAAGATTTTCCTCAACTTGTTGACAATCCCAACCACTGACAAAATTCGGTCTCTACCTCAGTCCAAACCACAATTTTCAATTTTCAGTTTTGGCCTTATAGAGAGCACAAGATGATAAAAAACCCAGTCCATTGTTTACTCAAATAAACATCATCAAAGCAACATGAAAACCCAATCCACAAAGGAGAAAAAAGTGAAGTACTAGAAGTACTTACACAATACCAAAATCTTATCCTTGATTAGCCTTGATCATTTCTCTTCATCACGAGCTTCGGCCTTGATTCTTGGTCTTCTCCTTTCCTGCTAATTTCAAACCTTCATTCTAACTCACAAGTTGTTAGTTTTTGATAGCTTGGAGGTACTCCTGCATCAGGTGCCTACGTGTAGGGGTCCGAGAACAAGGGGGTCTAATTATTGACATAAAGTGACTTTATAAAAAGTATTTATAAAGTACTTTATGATGCGAATTTATATTTTTTAAAGTGATGTACTTTATTAAAGTGAGTTGTACTCTGTAAAGTGTCTTTATGATATAAAACACACTTTTTATTAGTTTAGGGTGAAAGTGACTTTTTGAAAATAAAAGAGGTACTCTTGCATTAGGTGCCTACGTGTAGGGGTCCGAGAACAAGGGGGGTCTAATTATTGACATAAAGTGACTTTATAAAAAGTATTTATAAAGTACTTTATGATGCAAATTTATATTTTTTAAAGTGAGATGTACTTTATTAAAGTGAGTTGTACTCTGTAAAGTGTCTTTATGATATAAAGCGCACTTTTTATTATTTTAGGGTGAAAGTAACTTTTTGAAAATAAAAGTGTTTTATATAGTTTCACTTTAGTGATTTAAGTGAACTTGGATTAAAACACAACTCTTGATCTTGCGGCCAAGATTTAATTTATGACCTAGAAGTTGAAAAGACAAAAGGAGTTACCCTAAAATATGAATGAAAGGAGACTTAATGAGACATTTCTATTCATTCAAAGAGAGAGTCATTGGAGAGAAAGAGAGGCACGAGTTTCAAGGAGAAGCTGAGTGAGGAAGGGGCGAAGCCTATTTGCAAGACAAAGTAAGTGATTGAGCAAGATAAGGGGAGAGTAAAACTTCCCAAAGGGTGGGCACATATTTTAATAAGAGGGCACTATTTTCCAGGAGAAGGGGGACGCACTAGTTGAGAGATTTAGCTTGCATTCCATGAAAACATTGTTGGAAATTGCCTGCAGTCTGTACAACTGAGTCTGGGAACATTTTTCAATGTAGATTAGTGGCACATATTCCAAGGAGGATTCAACATTTATTGAAGGCCGTACAACACAGACATAGGGGGTCGTACAACAAGAGGAAAATTGATGTTGGTACAAATATCGAGGCACTGTAGCAGCCTATGTGACTGTACTAAAATTTATGAGGTATGTGTATGGATATCAAGGGAGATTGGTGCCTAAAAAGACTATACAATGAGGTCAGACTTGACATATTTCCTGTAGGAAACTGTGTACATTCAAGCACACTTTTCGAGGTAGACAATGTGCTTAGAAATCGAGGTTCAATTCTATTTATTTAATGGTGAAATGATTGACTGTTGTACTCTTTGAAATTTCTCTCTCAAGCTCAATAATGTAAATATATTAGATCCAGAGATCACTACTCCCTCTGGATCACTCTGAGACCTCAAGTAGTATGAATCTCAATGTCAGTACATACTCATAAAAACATAGACTCAAACCACTAGATCTGCATCTACCAACTAACATATAAATGCAAGCAACCACATAGACAACATATATACCCTGGAACCCTTTCGGGAAAAACCAGCTAACTATGGGGCTATCTTCTCTCTCGAGCCCAGAACATATAGAAGTATAAAAGACAGTACAATACAAAATTACCTCAGCTGGTAAATCAATCCCTCTGACCAGGACAAACTCTAATTTGCATACATCCAGTTGATGCATGCACTGACGAAGTATGCCCTAACTTCCAATCTGGATCTAAGTGCTCTGACAGTGCCTCTGATAGATCTTCCCTCTCTAGATCTCTTTTCTCTGATCTGGTCGCTCTGAAGACTTCCCACTGAAGAAATCAGCCCTCTCTACATGCACAAGTGCGCCCTCCCCCTCTGGGTGTCAAATGCTCGTACTGCTCTGGATCTCAACAGATCTGAGCTCCGATCGTCCCTAACCTTCCTCAAATCTCAAGGCAAGGCTATCTTGGAAGTCACAGACTCCTAATTAGTCAATCTAGCTCACAATGAGCTCCTCTTCCCTCAGGAAAAACGTCCTCCTCCAAGAGAACTCGGCCTCCTCCAATCTCCATAGTAATCTCATTGTTGAGCTCTCTCAGCTCACAGGAACGGGTATCTAGCCTCTCTGGAACTGAAGGTCACTGATCTAGCTCAGATCTTACCTTCCTAGCTCCTGCAGCAACTCCTCTATATCTCAAAAAGTCACCCCACATGGACAGATTTGTTCCCCTAACTCCGGCAGTATCGCTCTCCGATGATATAACTGAGTAACCTCATCTGGGGACCCCCTGCCTCTATAAATAATCTCACCGATGAATTAGGTTTGCCAAAACCCTAATTCCCAGTGCATGCAAAAGGTCACTTTTGCATGCAGGCACTGAATGCTGACAGGTCATGCAATACTCATGCATGCAAAGGTCAATCTCCCCTGAAGCTCCTCCGCATGCAGTGCCCGCTGGGCTCACGCCACTGAGTATAGTGCATATCACTCTCTACTCCATCCTGATGCCTATGTAGCTAATGTACCTCCATGTAAGGCATCTGAACCATGGAGGACATCCTTAAGTTACCATGATATAACAAATAAAAATTCTCTTGCAATTGGTTTTACCCCTAGGGGGTTTTTCCAAGGGTCTTTGGACCAAATTACCGTGTTTGATTTCTTTATAACAATCTACTATTTTTACCTTGTTTTCCACTGCAAAATGAGCTTAATTAATAGTATATCAATCTGCAGTACATTTGTAATTAATACTTGAGAAAATTACATGGGTTTGCTTACTGTTGAAGTCTGATATCAATGGTTTATTAAGTGTTCAACGAAATCTTTGAGTGAACTTGTGCACACATTTTGAGATTTTCATCACAAGTCACACCAAATGCGGTGCAATTGCTTCTTATTAATATGAGTTCAATAGCACAATAGAGTGACCTGTCCTATTCCATAAATACTTTACTTTAATTCTTTAATAGGGCCAACCTAAAGGCTTCCTTAAGAGCTTAACTAAGGTCTCTTCTTGTCTACAAAAATGGTCTTTTTGAGAGCTAAAGGCCCCACACCTTTGGTCCACATAGGCCTCAAGTTTCGTTCTCCAATAAGGGCTATAAGAATTTATGCATTAATGGCTGATCGTCCACATGCTTCTCAAGGTATCCTTAGTTCAATACAATGGTTACTTCATGTAGCATTTCAAGGACGTTCCAAGCTTATTTACTTCATGCAAGGAATTCTAATCCATCATTGAGGCTACTAGGTATTTTAGGACTAGTGTAGACTGTCTCAAAACATAGTATATCTCACAAAGTGTCTCTCCCATATTTGAGGTATGATCCTGGAATTATGGCTGCTCAAAATAGAGACGTGCTTCTAGGTTTCTTTGTACTCCTTTCATTCACTTTGTTTCCTCAAGAGGCTCGTTTAAACAATGTCAACCATCTCCAAGTCTTTCTACAATATCTAGCACTGTTTGATCCCAATAGGGATCTACTTTGCGCTTCAATGCTCCTCAAACAATTCATGAGATCTTCAACGACTTCCTCAAGGCCTACTGATTGGTTATACCAATTAGGCCATCTTTGGGGCTTCATGGGCTACTTCAATAAGGTCTCTGGCTATCTTAGGCTTGCTTGAAATATGATCTTGACACTTTAAGTTCTCCTTAATATGCTTTCATTGTTTGTATTCTTTCTTGACATCAACGACCTCAACCTCAACCTTGTCCTCAATGATGTCCCCAATTGACATCAATGACAACAAATGTCCAACAATCCATCACCTAGATGTATCAATAAATCAATCTTAGAAATTAAGAAAAACATCAAGAATGTGTGAATAACAAATTTTATCAGGCTTCACAAATTTGAGAGAAAAATGGTTCACTTAATTAAAGTACATAAGTTTAGTGTGAGTAGTGCATATGGTCATGATCTCAATATATGATGTATTGGAAATTACAAAAAGCATGAAGATTTTGAACATTAATAGCAAATTTTATTAGGCTTCAAATTTGGGTAAAGTGATTCATTCTTAAATAATTAAGAAAGAAAATTGAGTCACGGGCCCAAGGTTAAGATCATGTGTTTCCTTCTTGGAAGTTACATGTTCAAATCAAGAGCTAGTAGGGTATGTACAACTATGTAGCCTAAGTAGTGAAATCAGTATGTGGAAGGGGTCCCTTGTCCCACAAAAAAGGAGTCTCAAATGTTAATTTGACATTTGGCTAGGTTGCGACCTTAATTTAGATTATTGTTCTTCTTCTTATTATTATCACGTTCTCATACTTTGTAATTGTAGACACACAAAAGATAAGAACCACACAAATATTATCAAATTAGATGATTGGGAACAAGGGATGAGATTGTGGATATGGGGCTAGTTATAGGGGTTTTCAAATTCAACAAGCATGGGTTGGGCTTGGTCTTGCCTCTGTCTTGGAGAGGTACCTACATTTACCCCCGTATGTGGCTAACAATATTTTTTGAGTACATTAGATTCATTAAATCCCATAAATATTGTATATGAATATAGATTTAAATCAAACATATAAGCCAAAAGCAATAAACTAGATCATAGATCATAGATCCAATATGTTTTCATACCATAAATAATCCCTTAAACATAACATCAATTACATAATGTACACAACAAATATCATTTGAAAAAAATTCATACAACAATTTGTCTTTAAAAGATTCCCCTGGCCATAGGCTTGCATGCCATAGAGCACCTTGAGATGAGGGCCAATGTGACAAACTAATCTCCCTAAACTCAAATTCCATTCAATCACTAGGAAGAATGAGCAACTATTGATGTTTAAGCCCTTGCTAGAGCAAGGAAAAAGGTTATACAAAGAAAAGAACCTTGTTGGGTACAACCAAGTCACAAAGTAGTGATGACTTAGTGAATACAAGTGGACATTGTTACCCATCAAAATTGGAGAATCCTTGTTGCCGTTATCTGCTAATTACTACTCCATAAACAAAAAATATTGTGCTAATGAATGACACATGGTCAACCCTACAATATTAGAGTTAGTTTTGTCTTTTATAGTTACGATGTCATTCAAATCAAGAAAATAAAAGTGCTCCCCACTAGATATATATTGCTCCATAAGGATCAGGACAAGCAATCACTATTGCATTGAATCCCCTTGCATATCCCATTGTCATAGTTCCTCATGTGAATGGTCAAATCAACAACCCATCATCATGGTTGAAATCTAAAACTTGCTCTCCAAGCACAAGAGCTTTAAAACCTCAATGGGTGAAATGCACGAATGAAATGGAATAAAAAAGAATCATGACGGGAAATTCAATCAATAAATACAATGATTTGAATAATCTTAGGGTATGTGTAGCCCCTCTTCTTCTTAATGCCCTATTTAAAATGTACCTAGATTTTTCGCTGTTTATTCAAGAATGGGTTTTCCCACTGTTATCCCTAAAGTCTACACCTGAATGATATGGTACAAATCTAGGGCACCTCAGTTGTAAAAATAGTTCGATATTTGATAGGTTAGGGCACCTCAGTTGTGAAAATAGTTTAATATTTGATAGGTAGGTCAAATAAGGCTTAATATATGGGAACAAATCAAGCATTCAAATTATTCAACAAATAGCATTTCATCATTTCAAAGGCACACTTCTTCTGGATTTAACAAAATCACAAATGGAAAGAAGAATCAAGAAATAAATGTAAACATATAAGGAAACAAGTAGTATACACATTCACAAGAATAAAGTTTATTTCAAAATAGTGTTCTGAAATCAACAGATGAAATATTAAATACAATCCACCATTCTTAGGCAATATACAAAATGAACTCTTGTTATTCGATCTAAAATAAGTGAATAAATTTTGCAGTGCAAATTATATTATTCTATATCAATATTAGAAGCAACAAGTAATATATTAAAGAGTGCACGGTCTAACCACAAAAATAGTTGATCTCTGAGCATAAATTTGTTATTTGATTATAGTAGCTTGTCCATACATGATAGCTTGAAACTCAACCTAGCAAGATCTCCCTCCTCTCCAACCCCTTGTCCCATTTATATATGTTAGTTTTTCATCATTTAATTCAATAGATCTAGGATCTTAACTAAAAGAACATGTACAACATATCAAGCATAAGAGACAAGAGACAAGAGACACAAAACATTTCACCGGGGAAAACCAAGAAGGTGAAAAACTCCGCAACTTCCTCAGAGATAGAATAAGCATCAATACAAGGATCACCATGATGAAACCTAAGAGATAGATATCTTCAGCAACATGCTCCTCCTCCACTTGTGCGCACCCTCCTCTTCTCTCACTAATGCGAAGTGAGTGAATAATAGAATGTGTAAAATGAGAGAGACACACTCTCTATTTATACACTACTTCACTTGTCTTTTAACTTTAGCTAGGTCGGCCCTAACTTAACCACTTAACATAATGTTGACTGGGCCGACCCCCACAAGGGTGGTCTAATAACCCTTTAACCCACATGACTCATACAGGGCCGACCCCATCAAGGTGGTCTAATAACCCATCAAGTATAATTTACAACACTTACAATATAACTTACGACACTTGCAAGTACAACTGACGACACTTCCAATCGGAGGAATAATACATGTCCGTTGGGGATACAATAAAGTACAAATGTAATAGATACAATATACAAGTGAATATCTTCTGAAATTACAAATACATCAACAATATATTCTATTTTATAGACATAAGGAACATAAAACTTGGATCTCAGATCCAATATTAAGCGAGGATCAAATATTTGAACCCAAGATGAGAGCACATTGATATGCTCAGATTTAATAACTAAATCTAATCTAAAATCAGATCCAAAATCCTAGGAGAAAGTTGACCAGCCTTATCTTTGACATCCCATCCACACTTAAATATTACATCGGAAAAAAAACATCATAAAATACATGAGCAAGAGTTATTAAAGTCAAACATTCTGACAAGCTTGGTAAAAATCCAAAATTTACAAAAATCAGGGTAAAAGTTAGCTACATAAAATTTTGTAGCGTATCATCTAACTGCCAGAAAAGCAAGCGTTGCAGAATTCTAGGACTTATGCAGCGACTTCACAATCTAAACAAGAGCATAAGCTGCAAATTTGATAATGCCTCATGTTTCAAACCATGTACTGTCACTGCAAAGACAAACCCGAATTCCAAAACTCATAATGCAAAGGAGAAAAATTCAAGAAACCCCACTACACCTTAGTCATTAGAATCTGAAGTGTATAATGTAGAACCCAAGTTTCTAGTGCTGCCAAAATGTCCAACCTGCTATGGCTTGCATGGTTCTTATGCTTTTCTTGAAGCCATTTTTCCTTCCAGCACCTCCCCTGTCTCCTCAGCTTCTTATCCTTCTTTGTCAAATTTTTAGCCAAATCACATAACCTATTATGCTTTGTAACTAGCATACTCATTCTTCTATTGATTTTAGCATTTTCCCTTTGTAATTGCATAGTCCTGCTCCAAACTTTCAATTTTCTTCTCAGATTTATTAAGCCTTCTATGAAGTATTTTATTACTCTCACGCCCCTTACCGTCTGACTGTTGAGGTAAATTTGATTCAGGCATTTGAGTTGGCTCACTAGATTTAACATGACAAGGCTGATCACGATGATATTTTCCAATTACCTGTCTTTCTTCAGAAGAAGATTAATCATGGGGGTCAATGTCTGCTAGATCAAGAAATGCATTAAGATATCTTTTAATGCTCGTCAAAACCTCAACAAGCTTTTATTCCATTTCATTTGAGTGATCATCTTCTTCATCCGATGTTAACTGAGCAGATATTGATTCCTCAAGTTTCTTAGAAACATTGAATTTTCTAGGCTTAGTTATCACCTCTTCTTCATTCAATTTGGAACTTCTTCCTATCTCATAGGCTTCAAGAATTAATTTTGATTGCTTCTACTTCTTTGAATTTCCTCCTATCTCTTCCAGAGAACTTTCAGGGTCAATGACAACGTTACTCTTCAAAGAAGGGTTGAATATAGACTTAGTATCTAATATGAGTTTGTTAGTTGGCCGGGTATGTGGTTTCCTTGGCGGATACCTCTGCAACAATTCTTGCTTTTCTTTCAAAATCTCTTTCTGCCCCTTCTTTCTAGACTATGTACCAGATTGCTTTACCGCCATTACCGCATCTTCAGGTTCAGACCTTAGTTCTACCTTGGTTTCTTCAACCTTAGGTTCAAAGACTATTCCTTGGCTTTTCCTCTTATGGCTATAAACCTTCTGGATACCAGCATATGCCTTACCCTGTTCAGATGAAACTTGTAATTTTCCTCTAGAGACATTTCTTCCTTTACCTTTAGACAACCTTGGGTTCTTGGATTTCTTAGAAGCAGTGGCTGTCTCAACATTTTGAGTTTGACCAATTTCAGTTTTAAAACCAGAAAATAAAAGGAAACGATTCCAATCTTTATGGACCCTGTTCAATTCTTCCATGACCAACAAGTTGATCAAGGCTTGATGGAAAATACTATGCTGCGTTCTATGAGGATAAGCCCCGACCTTAGCAGACATCTTAGTGAGGCTCTTAAGCAAGAAATAAGGAAGATTTAGCCTTGAATCTCTAGTGAGGTGTAATAAAAACCTCATTTGATATAAGAAAAAATAGAGTATTAGACCTCACATGTGAAATAAAGCTGAATTAATCTCAACAAATGGGTCTATTCATCCTTCAACTAAGCTTGACGGATTCCCTTCCTCCAATCAGGGTTCTAAAACTTAGCTCTAAGAAATTGATTGCAATTGGTGACAACAAAATCTTTATACTTGAACCATCGTTCTCCGTCCACAGGAAAATCCGCAGCTAATGCTATTGAGGCTTCTGCCACTGAGAAAGTTAAGTCAGCCACTTTAGCTTGTTGACCGTCGAATCCTTCAGCGAAAACCCTTGCAAGTTCTATGTGATGGCCTTGTAATATCTGGCAGAAATTAAACCATCCAACCTCTTTGAACCGATTCTCAAACTCTGGATATGCTTCAAGTATTTCCATTCCTTAGTTCATAGCATACCATATGGACACTCTTATGGGAAAACATTTTGTTTGAACTACAGGTAGCACAAATAACTACAAAACCGTTTCTATAAACTCAGAATAACAGAAAGAGCACTCCGGGAAGGAAACTGAAAACAGTTGTATTCAAAATGGAAAGAAATATGACCAAAGATTTCACATTTTCACGTTCTAAGAATAATCATTAGAGATTAGAGAAGTATGTTGGTATTTTGAGTCTCTAATAAAAAATTAATTAACAGAATAATGAACAAAATTAACACATCTAAAACAGAGATTTTAACGTGGGAAAACCCCAACTTGGGGAAACATCCACCCGTCAAAGTATTGACATCTTATTCCTTTCAATAACAGAGATTACAATAGGCATTCTTCTCATCCATACATTTCCCTCTATTGCATTTACTCCTCTCAAGATTACATTTAAATATATGTGTGAAGCAGTTACGTATATGGGTGAACTGCCACTGGTTAGATACAACCCCAACTTGGGGAAACATCCACCCGACAAAGTATTGACATCTTATTCCTTTCAATAACAGAGATTACAATAGGCATTCTTCTCATCCATACATTTCCCTCTATTGCATTTACTCCTCTCAAGATTACATTTAAATATATGTGTGAAGCAGTTACGTATATGGGTGAACTGCCACTGGTTAGATACAACCCCAACTTGGGGAAACATCCACCCGACAAAGTATTGACATCTTATTCCTTTCAATAACATAGATTACAATAGGCATTCCTCTCATCCATACATTTCCCTCTCTTGCATTTACTCCTCTCAAGATTACATTTAAATATATGTGTGAAGGAGTTACGTATATGGGTGAACAGCCACCAGTTAGAGAAACTACCAACCAACCAATGGTTAGACAAACCATCTTAGTTTATCATTAATGTTAATTAGTTGTCACAATTTTTAACAATCTCCACCTTGACAACAAATCGTCTAACACTTTGCCGAAGACTATTCATCACTTCTTTTTCAAACCAAGAGAAGCTACACACCATCGTAGCTTCTCTAACAACACTGGTTTTGTAAACATATCTGCAGAATTCTCTTGAGTATGAACCTTTTTCAGATCTACTCTACCTTCACTAATGGCTTGTCTTACAAAATGATATTTTACATCAATATGTTTAGTCTTACTATGATAAACAAGATTTGTAGCCAAATGTATAGCACTTTGGCTATCACAGAAAACAGGGACACTGTTCTACAACCTTCCAATTTCTCCAAGTAGACCTTTGAGCCAAATTGCCTCTTTGCAAGCATGTGAGGCAGCAATGTATTCAGCCTCCGTAGTGGACAAAGCAACTGTTTCCTGAAGCTTTGACATCCAACTTATAGCTCCACCTGCAAGAGTAAAAAAATATCCAGAAGTAGACCTTCTCTTGTCCAAATCACCTGCAAAATCTGAATCAACAAAACCGCATATAGAATCACTGTTATTATTAAAAGTGATACAATAGGCACTTGTGCCTCTTAGATAACGAATCACCCATTTCATTACATTCTAATGTTCTTTTTCCAGATTTGCCATGTATTTACTGACAACACCTACTGCATGTGAAATATCTGGTCTAGTACACACCATCGCATACATTAAACATCCTACTGCATTGGCATATGGAACACGAGACATAATATCCTTTTCTTCATCACTACTAGGTCATAAACCTGAAGAAAGCTTAAAATGGAAAGCCAACGGAACATTCACAGGATTTACCTTATTCATTCCGAATCTTACAAGTATTTTCTCAACATACTTCTCCTGTGAAAAACTAAGGTTACCATTTCTTCTGTCTCTGTGTATTTCAATACCCAAAATTTGTTTTGTAGCTCCAAGATCTTTCATATCAAACGCCCTAGCCATCTGAGCCTTCAACCTGTCAATCTTGTCTATGCTTTTACTCACAATAAGCATATCATCAACATACAATACTAAGATAATGAATATGTCATCCAACCTTTTGAAGTACAAACAATGATCATACTCACTTCTAGTATAACCGTGGCTCACCATGAAAGAATCAAACTTCTTGTACCATTGCTTGGGTGATTGTTTCAGGCCATACAATTATTTTTTGAGCTTGCAAGCTAATTTTCCTTTACGATGCTGCACAAAACCCTCTAGTTGTTCCATAAAAATCTCCTCATCTAAATCTCCATATAAAAATGCAGTTTTAACATCTAGTTGCTCTAACTCCAAATCAAGCAATGCAACTAGTGCTAACACAATACGAATAGATACAAGCTTAATAATTGGTGAAAAAATATCATGATAATCAACACCTTCCATCTGAGAATACCCTTTTGCGACCAACCTGGCTTTGTATCTTTCAATCTTGCCATCAATACCTTTCTTCAAATTGAAGACCCACTTACATCCAACAACTTTTCTATCTTTGGGGAGTTCAACCAAGTTTCATGTCTCGTTCTTGTTTAGAGAATCCATTTCTTCTTTCATTTCCATCTTCCATTTAGCATTGCCAACACAATCAATGGCTTCCTGAAAACAAGAAGGTTCTCCGTCATCAGTAAATAAAGCAACAGATGAAACAAAATCGGTATACCTTTTAGGAGGATTTCTCTCCCTCGTAGATATTCTTGGTGTAGGTGGTGTAGGTTGTGGAGTTTCCACAATTTATTCATCTTCTATGAATTCCTAATCACCAGAAACTTCTTCTTGTTTCTTTGGGTCATTAGAAGATGGAAACTTCAATTGAATTAGTTGTTTTGACGGTACCTATTCTTGTTTCACATCAACTTTTACAATTTCTGATTTAATGAGAGAAGACTCATAAAAAATTACATCTCTGCTAATGACAATTTTACGAGCAGTAGGATCCCACAACTGATAACCTTTCGTTACATCATCATAACCTACAAAGATCCACTTCTTTGATCTGGGGTCTAACTTAGAACGCTGATTTTTAGGAGTAAGTGCATAAGCTTCAAAACCAAATATTTTCAAATTCGAATAACTACAAGGTTGACCAGTCCATACCTCTTCTGGAATTTTATAATTTATTGCAATTGAAGGCGACCGATTTATTAAATAACAAGCATTAGAAACTGCTTCTTCCCACAACTCTTGACCCAAATTAGCATCGTTGAGCATGCTCCTTGCTCTCTCTAGAAGAGTCATGTTCATGTGTTCTACAATGCCATTTTGTTGAGGAGTGTATACATTTGTTTTATGTCTTACGATCCCTTCTTCTTTGCAAAACTTTTCAAACTCTAAAGAAGTAAACTCACCTCCGTTATCTGTTCTTAAGCACTTGATCGTCTTGCCAGTTCTTTTTTCAACCATAATATTAAAACATTTGAAAGTATCAAACACATCAACCTTTCTTTTTAAAACATAGACCTAAACCTTTCTTGAAAAATCATCCACAAACAACACAAAATATGTTGCTCCTCCATAGGAAATAGTAGGGGATAGACCCCATACATCAGAATGTATGTAGTCAAGAACAACTTTACTTGCATGTATCCCTAGTTTGAATTTTTGTCTACACTATTTCCCAAATATACAATGTCTACAAAACATCAAATCTAAATATTTCAGATTTGGAAGTAATTTACGATTCACTAATACTTGTAGTCCTCTCTCACTCATATGACCAAGACGCTGATTCCATAATCGAGTGGATTCTGATGCCTCTTCAGATATCAATGTCGTTTCATTAACTTGAGTTTTTCCAACTAGTTTGTAAAGATTTCCTACTTTCAATGCCTTCATGACCACTAAAGCACCCTTAGATATTTTCAGTACCCCATTTAAACCTGTAAACTTATGACCACAAGAATCCAACACTCCCAAAGATATTAATTTTTTCTTTAATTCAGGCACATGTCTAACATCGGTTAGTGTCCTTATAGCTCCATCAAACATTTTAATTTTAATACTTCCAACCCCAACAATCTTACATGAAAAATTGTTTCCCAAAAGAACTACACCGTCATTAACTGTCTGAGAAGAAGTAAACCATTCTCTATGAGGACAAACATGGTGCGAAGCGCCATAATCTCACAACCATTTTTCATTGTATTCATAAACATTACAAATGGACAAAACCTCATCAATCATACCTGAATCAGTTTCAACTGAATTTGACTCAGATTTGGAGTCTTCCTTTTTGGATTATTGTCTTTTCCAACAGTCCTTCTTGAGATGACCATTCTTGTTGGAGTACCAACACTTGAGTTTGCTCTTTTTTCCCTTTGATTTAGATCTAGAAAAACCTCTTGATTTTTCTCCTCTTTCTTTGGATCGACCTCTAACAAACAAAGCTTCTGGTGTAGAGGACTCAATACTGGCTTTATTTCTTAACTCCTCAGACAACAAAGCTCCAACCACGGTGTCAAATTCCAAAGTTTCAGTTGTGCTAAGAATAATAGAAGACACTACATGACCCCAAGACTTAGGTAGAGTAACTAAAAGATTTACTACTTTATCTTCATCATCAATCTTAACATCCATACTACTCAATTGGAAAATAAGAGTATTAAATACATTCAAATGTTATGCAATATTCATACCTTCTTTCATCTTCATACCGTATAGCTGTCTCTTCAAGTAAATTCTGTTTGTTAAAGACTTCGTCATATACAAGCTTTCCAATTTGCTCCATAAACTCGCTGCTGTCTTTTCTCCAGCGATATTAAATAAGACATCATCCGCAAGACATAATCGAATTGTGCTAAGTGCTCTTGCATCAAGTTATTCCCATTCACCATCTGTCATAGACAAGGGTTGTTTTTTCTTGCCATCTAAGGCCTTCTGCAACCCTGTTTGAACTAACAGATCTCTCATATTAAGTTTCCACAATTCAAAGTTATTTTTGCCATTAAACTTCTCTATTTCAAATTTAGAATTTGACATTTTTGCCATCATATTTTTTTTACTATAGACTTCCCAAAAAATATAAATATATATATATATAACCAGAATATTTTCTCAGAAGATCAATAACCCGAAAAATACCTCTGGGTTCTTATCTTTGCACTAGCACCATGATCAGGGTTTCTGACAGGAATAAGAGTGCTCTGCGCATGCATAAGCAAGAAATCGATTTTGCTTTCTTTCACACAGTGACTGCAAAACTAGGCCTCGATTCTGCTCTGTCTTTCACGCACTTTTCTCTCTTCTTTTTACATAGGGGCTGCTTTCTTCCAGGCTTATCTTCTTGCTGCCCACCATGGGCTCTCTTAACTCGCTCTCTGAACAGGATGCTCTTGTGGCTGCCGGCTGCGACTCCTCCACCACGGGGCTACATGCATGAGCTACAGAATCGAGTGGCTGCTCTTCTGGCTACTGGCTGCGACTCCTTCTCCGTGGTCACTTCTTCTGCCATAGGCTTTCCTCCAACGCGACTCTCTTTTGGATGGAGGGATTGTTGGTGTACGTTGACACTTAAGCTCACATCAGTGAGTAAATTCGGTTGGTGTAATGTTCACCAACATCTCTTAAATGCTGAGCTCTCCCGCCTATTTTGTGTAGTTGTATTTTGTGTTTATATACCACATACTTTAATAGAATGAATGGTCTTTTTCATTTGACATAGAGAACTCTGTTTTCCTCTGTGTGTTTCTGATGACTGTGTGTTTGTATGGAGATCAAGTTGATTTGATCCTGCTATGCTTTATTTAAATCTACATGGTATCAGAGCTGCAGGGCATTAGCTTCCTCCATCCTCATTGGCTGCAGTGGCTTCTGGGCGTTTCTGCAGGGCATCCAGGTTTTCTTTTGCCATTTTGCTCTGCTCTCTGCTCTAGAGTCTAAACTACTGTTTGAAGTTATCACCAGTCACCTTTTAATCCTTTTTTTTGGCATCTTCTTTTCCTTACAATGGCATATAAGTTGCCAATCCATATTTTAACTCCTCACAACTATTTTTCTTGGAAGTCAACAATGGTTGTTCTATTAAGGAGTAAAGGTCTGTACAGGGTAACCATTGGAACAAAAAAAGAACCCACACAAAATGCTGAAAAGCCTAAATGGCATAATCGCTGTGATGAAGCCTTAGGCTTGATCTGTCTTTCTCTCTCACCTGAACTACTGTTTCATTTTGAAGGCATAGACACTCCCCATGAAGCATGGGATCAACTTGAACAATTGTTTGGTAAATCAGATGCCATTCGTGGTCATCAACTGGAAAATGAACTGATTAGTCTCAATCCTAATAATTTTGATACCATTCAAGACTTCATTTCCAAGTTCAAATCTCTTAGGCTTCAACTGAAGGATTGCAATATTGAGAAAAAGGATGAACAACTCATTTATACAATGCTCTCTAAGTTAGGAGAATCATACTCAATGTTTGTTTCCACATTTTATTCAACTAGGGATGCCTTGGGTCCAAACTTTGTAATGCCTACCTTTGATGCTTTTGCCGAAAGACTCACTCGTGAGCATGATAAGCTCATTCAAATGGGCTCTCTTAACTCTATAGATTCTAAGTCTCATGCATTAATAACTAGCTCACCTCCCAATTCAAGGATGCCACATAAAAATGCATCTAAAGGGAAACAAACACACAACTCAAAATCAAGTAATTCTTCAAATTCCTCTCCAAAGCTAGATTTTAAAGGGAAGAAAAATTCTCTTAAATGTACATTCTGTGGAAAGGAAGGTCATTTAGAATCTCACTGTTTTAAGAAACTAGCTGTCCTGTCTTCAGAAATGAAGAAACACAATCTAAATGCTAGCTTATCTTCCCCTAGCAACGATATAGGGAATGCCAAATCCCTATCTGCTATAGCAGGTTTCTCTTTTTCTGAACTTGAATGGATATTTGATTCTGGAGCAACCCATCACATGGATGCTCATAATAATTTGTTTTCTTCCATTATTTAATGCAAAATTGAGCATATTTTTATAGGAAACTCTTCACCTTTGGCTGTTAAAGGGAAAGGCTTTGTTGAGATGACAGATGACATGATTAATAATGTTTTGCATGTTCCTAATCTTTCAGCGAACTTGCTCTCAATTTATCACATTACAAATTCTGGAGTAGGGAAGATAGTATTATTTACCCCTAACTCTGTAATTGTTCGTGAAATTGAGGACCCTTCACAAGTTGTTTCCATAGGGAAAGTGGATCATCATAGGGAAAGCATATGCGTCCAACAACAATACACTAACATAGTAAAGAGAAGGGTTGACATGGGTTCCTAACATCCCCTCTCCCATAGAAAAAGCTTTTTCTTCAAAGCTTTGGTTGGAGAAATTGCTGCAGAATCTGAAGAAGTGGTTCCCCGGTAGCATCCCCGGGTTGCATTTCGGGCCACTGATGCCTTTGGAGTGTCAGGGAGGATTGCTTGGAAGGATGTAGACGAAGAAGAACCCCATCAGCTACGCGGAAAATGCGCTCAGAACGGTGTTGGTCGGCTTGTTGTTTCAAGTGAATTCTGGCCATGTGAAGATTGTCCTGCAGAATGAGAAGAATCTGATCGCGGTTTCGAAGAACCGAGTCAATTTCCTGAATTGGGGAGCTGCTAAGGGTGTATGGAAGAAGAACTAGCGGTGTCTATCCATAGACTGCTTCATATGGTGTCCTTTGAGATGTGGTATTGTACCACCAGAGCGCTGCTAGGAGATCCATAGAAATAGTTGGCCAAAGCTGTGTAGGGATGGGCAAGGGTTTGAGCAATCCCAAAAGGAGTGTCGTTTCACCCTTGTTGACCTGGAAAGTATCACAGTCAGCCACCATCTATTGAATTGTCATTTTCAGTCCCTGCCAAAAGAAGTTACATTGTTCTCGGTCATACATTTTGAAGAACCCAGAGTGCCCTGCTGATGAAGAAGCATAGAGTTCATAGAAGAGATAGCCCTGTTGAACATATTGCAACCAATTTAGAACAAGCAGAGAAAGAGCTGTAAGAGAAACTGGGTCATCAATTGTGTGAGAAGGAGCATCTACCACCATATTGTCCTTACCCTTCTTGTAAGTGATCGCATAGGGATAACCCATGAGTTGGATAACCCAGGTGTGTTGGGGAGGAGACCCATTATTCTAGAAAATTTTCCAGACTTTGGAGATCAGTCTTGATGCAGAAATAATTCCCTAATAGGTATGGCTGCCACTTCTGTACTGCATGCAAAATAGCCATCAGTTCCTGCTGGAAGTAGATGCGACTAAATTCTTACTGGAAAGGTCTCTTGAAGGCAGAAAGCTCATTGGTTCAACAAAGACACCTGCATATCTATCCAAGGAAGTAGTGGAGACCGTTGATGGGTGCATCTGAAGGGAATGGAGTTGAGCGATGATACCATGTGAATTCTTCTTAAGGATTTTTTCCAGGCGATGTGAACTGATGATGCAGAGAGACCCTGGTTGTAAGTCCATTAATTTTTGTTGTGCCCCATTTACTGAAAACTGCATCCAAAGTTTCGAAAAATCCCATAAGACGGGGCCAAGTGTGCGTAACCATTGAACGTCCAAAACCACATCACATCCACCTAAGGACAAGGAAAACATGTCAGATAGCAGGTTATAATCTTCCATAGAGATACGCACATTGTGACACTTCCCCTTGCAAGGTAAGCTGCCCCCATTGGCAACCATGACTTCAAAGTTGGAGCAAGGATGGACAAAACAATCAGCCTGTTTGGCAATCCGAGGGTCAATGAAGTTATGAGTGCTACCAGAATCAATGAGTATGGTAAGAGGGAGATTCTTGAAGTATCCCCTGAATCACATTGTTTGTGGGGTGGTGACACCGGTTACAGCATGGAGAGAGAGCTCGGGTGGGTCGTCCTGAGATGGGGTGTCAACAGGCAGGTGTTGAATGTCGACCTGATCATCTACTGTATCTGGAGCTTCTTCATCAAGTTTTGAGGCAGGCGGAGAATCCACATCCAAGAGATAGAGCTTTTGTTGAAACATCGATGTCATCGAGTGAATTTCTCATCACAATTATAACAAAGCCCTTTTTCTAGGCGTGCCTGCATCTTTGTTTCAGACAAATGCTTGATAGGAGGTCATTGGGAACCCATATTTTTTAAGGGAACAAAGGTGGGTTTGGAGCGTTGTTGAGCTGCGATCTTGTCCTCTTCCAACTTAGCCAACCCTAGGACTTCCATCATTGTGTTGAGATAGAACATTTTGACCTCTGAGCGGATTTCATCCTTGAGACCACTGATAAAACAACTCCTGTAGAATTCATCAGACAATCCTTCTGTGTGATTGGCCAGTTTCTCAAATTCTGTTTGATACTCTCTCACTGTGCCAATTTGGTGAAGTTTAGTGAGTGCTCCTGTGAAGTCATCAAAAGCACTAGGACCAAATCATGGCAAAAGGAGTTGGCAAAAATCTATCCAGTTTGGCTCGGGATGAGCTTTGATGTACCAACGGTACTATTGAAGGGCTTCTTGTTCCAAATGAAAGGATGCAAGTGGAACTTTCTGGACATCAAAAGTATTATGCAGACTGAAATATTGTTTTGCTCGGTATATCCATCCAGTCGGATCAGTACCATTGAAGCGAGGAAAATCAAGCTTCGACCCGTGAAAATTGCTGGAAGAAGAGAACCCGGTGGCTGCAAAAGATTCTGGCTGTCGGTTGATGTTCATGGCCGAATGCCGAAGATGGAGGCTGAGAAATTTTTCATCCAGATCTTGGAGTTTGGTTTGGATGGCTGCAAGTGCTTCCTCCATGGTTTTTTTTTTTTTTTTTCCTTGGAAATGGATAGAAAAACACAAACAAAAGCTTATTTAGTAAAGGAAGATTTGGATTTGGGAAAAACTCGGATGGGTAATTGGGGTTTGACTAGGTTTTGGACACTTTCTGATAGACAGGGAAGCAAAAAATGGGGATTTCAGAAGCGAGGTGAAATAATGAGAAAATTTGGTAGAGGGGGACAAAGAAGCAGAATTAGGAAAGGAACACGGTGGCAAAATTTGACGGCGTTTGGGTGAAAATTGAAGGAGTCATGGAAAACACTAAAAATAGACAAATGTGAGATTTCTGGTCTCGGGAAGTGGAATTTGGGATAGGGTATTCAGGAATGAAATATGCAGGATGGGATTGCAGGGATGCCAGTGAATTTTCAGGGAAAACAGAGTTGAAACAAGGGAGATATGGCCGATTTTTTTTTTTTTTTTTTTTTTTTTTTTTTTCTTTCCCAGAAATGGATCGGCAACAGCGGCGCGAAAGGGATCAGCAACAGATAGATCTGTAACAGCGCGGAAATGATCGAAAGAAGTTGGATCTGAAATGAATACTGGATCTGGAACGACTTTCAGGATAGATCTGAAATGGCTGGATCTGTAGCGGAAGTGATCGGCAACAGTTCAGCTGAAAATAGATATGGACCCCAGGTATGTGTGGCTTCCTATTGGTTCAGGGGATTCACTCGGCCACCAATGCTGTCTGACAACTTGCGTATTGGGGCAGTACCCCTCACTCCATGGCTCAAGTAAAACTGATAACCGCTTTGCCACAAACGACAGCTCTTGGTTTACCTCACGGGTGGGAACTAGTCAATCAGGTAGGGGTCGTTGCCCTTTTCCCTGACAGGTCCTCTCAATGGGACAACTACTTTGGGGTTCCTGTGCTACTCCTCACAATGAGTTTTAGGGCTTATTTCCAAGTACTTCCCACAGTTAAGCGGATAGGGGTTATCCCCAGATCCGAACTTGCAACAGATGCGAAATTTTTTTTTTGGCAGAAATTCCACCCAACGAGCCTAAGAAAGTGCTCTGATACCAGATGCGATGAACCTGCAATAATTAATTAATGCAAATACACGAGATATCAGAAATAATAGAACTTAGAATCACTTTTATATTGATCACGGGCCACTTCAAGGGGGCAACCTCCTTTGAGCAAGCTCAATACAACTAACTTCACGGTGCCTTCAATGACCTCAACACACACTTATATACTAAGTCTATGCCCAATACTATGAATCAAAACCATGGGACATATAATACTACGAGACGACTTACAAAGCATATGCGTCCAATACTATGGGCTAATATAAACTATGGATCAACAAATACTACGGGACGACTTACAAAGCATATGCGTCCAACAACAATATACTAACATAGTAAAGAGAAGGGTTGACATGGGTTCCTAAAATCACTCAAATGAATTAAGTAGATTATGGCATGAGCAATTTGGCCACTTGAACTATCGCTATCTTCAGCAGCTCAATAAGCAAAACATGGTCATTGATCTTCCAGTTATCTCCTTTTCTGAAGGTATTTGTACATGCTGTATCCTTGGAAAGCATCCTCAAGAGAGTTTTGATAAGGGAAAATCTTGGAGAGCTTTTGAAGTTCTTCAGCTTATTCACAATGATATTTCAGGACCTTTTCCTGGACTGTCTTTTCAAAGGGCACGCTACTTGCTTACATTCATTGATGACTATTCTAGACGAACATGGGTCTATTTTTTGAAAAACAAAAGTGAAGCTTTTGACACTTTTCTTGTGTTCAAAGCCTTGGTTGAAAAACAATATGGAAAGTCTATCAAATGCTTACGGACAGATAATGGTGGGGAATATGCCAATAACAGGTTTAGGGACTATTGTGCCACTGAAGGTATTCATCTACAACATACAGTTCCCTATTGTCCATAGCAAAATGGTGTTGCTGAAAGGAAAAACCGTACTTTGAAAGAGATGGCAAATTGTATGATTCTGCAAGAGGTCTTGGCCCATAGTTTTGGGATGAAGCGATAAATTGTGCAAACTATGTTCAAAATCGCACTCCTCATAAGGCTATTCAAGGGGTGACACCAGAAGAAGTTTGGAGTGGATAAAAACCCTCTGTTGAGCATCTTAGAGTCTTTGGGTGCAATGCTTGGGCGCACATTCCAAAATATAAACGCAGGGAAATGGACATGCAAAGTAAGCCTTGCATATTTGTTGGCTACCTAGAAGATGTTAAAGGGTATAGATTATTACATCCCGACACACATGAATTTCTCATTAGCAGGAGTGTTTGACTTGATGAGAATCCTCCTCAACATTTTGTATCTTCACATGATGATCCTTCCTCTGAGTTGAATGCCCCTGATCATGATAGTGAGCTTGAAGAAAAACCAACAAGCTCACGTCTTCCACTTCTTGATTGGGGTCAAAGAAAAATGAGGTCCTCTCTTCAAAGGACTCCTTGAGTATTTATGGCTTGTGATTCAGATCCAAAATACTTTCATGAGGCCCATGGTATTAAAGAATGGGATGATGCCATGGAAGAAGAGCATAATTCCTTGCTGAAAAATGACACTTGGGACTTGGTCCCTCTTCCAAAAGGCTGAAAATCAGTTCAATGCAAGTAAGTATATCGAACCAAGCATGCAACTGATGGTTCTATAGACAAATATAAGACTCGATTGGTCGCTAAAGGGTTTTCACAGGTTGAGGGACTTGACTATTCTAAAACCTTTGCACCCGTGGATAAAATTAATTCTATTCGCCTTGTTCTTTCTATCGCTGCATCTCGTAAGTGGACTGTACACCAAATGGATGTCAAATGTGCATTCCTTCATGGCGATTTGCAAGAAGAAATATACATGGAGCAACCTCCTGGATTTATCCAGGACTCCTCACTTGTGTGCAGGCTCAAAAAATCATTGTATGGTCTCAAACAAGCCCCTAGGGCGTGGTATGAAAAGATGGATACTTTCCTTCTCTCTTTAGGATTTTCTCACTGCCTTTCTAACTCAAATGTGTATATTTTGCGGCAAGATGGTGAGCTTCTCCTCCTTGTTCTTTATGTGGATGATCTCATTCTTATTGGGAGTTCATCTACCTTGATTGATCAAGTGAATTTTTTTCTTCGACAACAGTTTGACATGGCAGATTTAGGGCTGCTTCACTACTTTTTGGGACTGCAGGTCACTCAGTCTACATCCGGGATAGGTCTCTCTCAGCCCAAGTATGCATTGTATCTCTTGAGCAGATTTCACATGTTGGATTGAAAATCTGCACCCATGCCATATTTGTCCGGAGTCAAGTTATCCGCAAAGTGCACTACTCCTTTGGTGGATGCTACTTTGTATTGGTAGCTTGTTGGAAGCCTACTATATTTGACACACACACGTTCGGATATCTCATATGCAGTTGGATTTGTTTCTCGGTTCATGTATGAACCACATGAGCTCCATTGGAAAGATGCAAAGCAGATTCTTCGGTACATTATGGGGACACACACATATGGCATTAAGTATTCATCCCATGGCAATGTAGATTTAGTGGGTTACACAGACTCTGATTGGGCTGGTGATCCTGATGACCGCAGATCGACATCTGGCTTTGTCTTTCACCTTGGTTTTGGCCCTATTGTTTGCTCCAGTAAGAAGCAAGCTGCCATCGCCCTTTCTTCTACAGAAGCAGAGTACTGATGTGCTGTTAATGCTGCCACAGAGTCTATTTGGATTCGGCAGATTTTATTAGAGTTTAGTTTTCAGCAGGTGCAACCTCCTGTAATTTGGTGCGATAGTCAAAGTGCTATCCATATTTACAAGGAACCAGTAGAGCATCAACGCACCAAGCATATAGAGGTCCACATGCATTACATCCGACAACTGATTCATGAACATATTATTGATTTGCAATACTGTAGAACTGACTTGCAGGTTGCTGATATATTCACCAAACCTTTGGCACATATGAAATATGTTCAGCTTTGTGCCTTGCTTGGGGTGAAGGACATTGTCCTTGGGGGGGGGTAGTCTCAGTTATCCTTCATAGTTTCATCTATGTTTGATCCTTTTGTACATGAGTACCTTAGCATGCAGTGTAGATGGGACTCATGTTTTTTCTACCTCTGTGTACTCCCTACCTTTCGCTTAAGGGGGGGTGTTGGTGTACGTTGACACCTAAGCTCACATCAGTGAGTAAATTCGGTTGGTGTAATGCTCACCAACATCTCTTAAATGCTGATCTCTCCCACATATTTTGTGTAGTTGTATTTTGTGTTTATATACCACATAATTTAATAGAACGAATGGTATTTTTCTTTTGACATAGAGAACTCTGTTTTCCTCTCTGTGTTTCTGATGACTGTGTGTTTTTATGGAGATCAAGCTGATTTGATCCTGCTGTGCTTTATTTAAATCTACAGGGCTCTCTCTTGGACTCGACGACTCCCACACAGCTTTCCACACCACGGATGGCTCTCCATTAGAGAAATTTTGAGGTCAAAAAATGGCCTCAAAACAAAGAAAATGTACTATAAAAAACAATCAATCACATTCTAGTAGATGACATCATCCCCCTTGGTTGAGGTGGCATTGCATGAGTTAAGAATGCTTATTTGTCAAATTTTCTAGGGTGGATAAAAACACATAGTTAACCAAGGTAGTGGTGTAAGTACTTTTAAGTCATAAAGTAAAGTACTCATAATGATAGTCTTTTCATAAAATAATATTATTGTCATTTTCAAGTAAAGTACTCATAATGAATGTCTTTTCACACTTTCTCATAAAATAATATTATTGTCATTTTCAAGTGAAATACTCTTAATTCATAAAGAAAGTCCTTTCACATTTTTTTATAAAATAATATATTATCATTTTTATGTTTTTAATTTTAAATTATATATTCACTCCATTCTATTTAATAACATAATGTCAAACCAATAAAGAATAATAATAGATTTAATAAATAATAATAATAATAATAATAATAATAATGCAATGTGGATTATAATAATATTATTAACATTTTACATGTAAATAAATTCTCAATTAAATTACATTATATTAAATTCATGAGAAAAGTACTAAATATAAAAAGTCAACATAAAATTAAAAAAATAGCTCTTAAAAATATTTTTTATTATTTAATTTAATTTGCAAGTTCAAGACAAATAAATGCTAAAGGACAGTGATTTTTTTGGAATTTACAATGAATCTTAGTCACATCAATGTAGACTTATTTTATTAATTTTATTTCTAGTGAATTTTGAAAAGCAACTCAACCATGATTATTTATATTGTGCATAGAAAATAGTGTGGGAGGTGACTTGTCATATATATCTACCTCATAAAACCCCCAATTCATAATATTTTAATATATCTTATATTTTTGTAGTACATATCTTAGGAGGCCATTTTTTGACCTCAAAATCTCTCTAATGCCCACGCAGGTTCACGGGCTCCTTTTCACAACAGCTCTACTCTTTCTCTATGATGGCAGTGCCCACCAACTCCAATGATCACACGGGTTCTCTTGCACCTCTGGCACTTGGCTCTGATACCACTTGTTGGTATTTTGAGTCTATAATAAAAAATTAATGAATAGAATAATGAACAAACTTAACACATCTAAAACAAATATTTTAACATGGTAAAACCCCAACTTGGGGAAACATCCACCCGACAAAGTATTGACATCTTATTCCTTTCAATAACAGAGATTACAATAGGCATTCTTCTCATCCATACATTTCCCTCTATTGCATTTACTCCTCTCAAGATTACATTTAAATATATGTGTGAAGCAGTTACGTATATGGGTGAACTGCCACTGGTTAGATACAACCCCAACTTGGGGAAACATCCACCCGACAAAGTATTGACATCTTATTCTTTTCAATAACATAGATTACAATAGGCATTCCTCTCATCCATACATTTCCCTCTCTTGCATTTACTCCTCTCAAGATTAAATTTAAATATATGTGTGAAGGAGTTACGTATATGGGTGAACTGCCACCGGTTAGAGAAACTACCAACCAACCAACAGTTAGACAAACCATCTTAGTTTATCATTAATGTTAATTAGTTGTCACAATTTTTAACAAAGTACGACTAGAAGTGATTCGTCGCAACAACAAAAAATGATTTCAACCATGTCAGACTATCTCACAATAGCCCACGTCCCTCTAAAATTATATAATTCAAAGAATTTTTGACGAGTCTATGACTTGAACAAATTTGATTGCACATATGGGAGGGATGCCAATAGTGGCGCAACATTTTTACTCATTTTGTGTAACCTAATTTGCCATGTTCCCGAGCTATTTTTTCCTCCAATTTTTTATCACATATACTTTGGCGTGTTCTCTGTCTAACCATATTGGTCTTTAGGTGTGACGAATCCAAAATGATGCCACATCAACCACAAAGTTCCAAGTTGTCTAGCAATAGTGTACTTTAGTGTATTTTTGCTTGGGACCAATCGGTGAACAATGATGTGACTTAAAGTGGATGTGACTTAAAATGAGATTTTAAATTTCAAATATTTACTTTATTTCAAAATGTAGAAGAAATATTTTTAATAAATAATTTAAAAAACATGAAAATATTGACAATGACTTGTACATAAAGTACTTTTATGAACCACTTATGGTAACTAGTTTTTCCACTCCTATCTCCACAACTAGTTACCCATTCACATACTGGCATCCATCCCCTATATCAATATTCAAATGATTTTTCCAATGTATTCATCAACATCAAGATTTAAAAATTATGTAGCACCAAGGTGAGAAATTGACCAAGTTTTACTACAAAATTTAGAGGAAATTCTATAGCACTTTTTTGTCAAAAGTGATTCATTTCGCTACAAAATTTGAAACCTTCCATAATAAGAAAAATATAATACTTATTAAATCTCACAACCCTGCAAAGAGTCAAGCTCTACAAAATTTGAAACCTTCCATAATAAGAAAAATATAATACTTATTAAATCTCACAACCCTGCAAAGAGTCAAGCTCTACAAAATACAATGGGATGAGACTGTGCAACTCTCCAAAATATCAATAACCAACAACTAAATGAAACAAAAACTTTTAACAAAGCACAAATGTCACACAATGAATAAATCAAGCAAAAAACCAGACAAAATTGGCAAATGACTAAGTCTTAAGAGAAAGTTACCAGGAACAATTTAGGTTTTGAGGAATAGGATTTTAGGTAGCAGATTTAGTTACTAACACCCACTTTCCTTGCTTTTCCTAGAAGGTGATTTTTGTGTGTGTTGCACATACAATGACACATAGACAATTTTTAATTACTTTTGTGTGTGTTGCATATGCAATGACACATAGACAATTTTTAGTTACTTTTGTTTAGTGTGGTTAATTGTCAAATGGAAGAGACTAGCAATCCCAAAGGAGATGGGAGGTGGGGTTTGAAAAATATTTCTCACTTTGCTTATGCTCTCTTAACAAAAAAATGTTTGGTGGTTAATAGTAGGCAAATGTTTATGGTGCTTGGTGATCTTTGATAATTATATAGCTCTAATTTTATTTGAGGATTGGTTAAGAACACCAACAAAGTATTCTTCTAATGAATCTATGGTATGGAATTCAACTATAAAATATTTTCCCTTAATGTCATAATGTAAGACTAAGATCCTTAGGTAGGATGTGGTGAAAGTTTTTGATTGTTAGATAATTTAATACTTATTTTCAAGGAGAAAGGGATCTTTACACTTGGCCATGTTGCAAATGAGGATATTATAATAATTTGGTGACAAGTGGAAGAGTGCTAATACGATTGGTTCAAGAGGTCAAGACATTGTGTAGTGGGGGGTTATAAATCTAAGCTTAGAAAAATCCATGCTAGGATAAAAGAAGATGTCATTGGATTGCTCTAATTAATAAATACAATGGGTAGGTTATACACTCCGAACCTTGGTGATAAGGTTTTAGGTGCAAGACTATTCTTGGAAGAGCCAATTTGGTAGTGGAAGAAGATTTGGAAGTATAAGAACACTTTAAAATATCTTCAAGAAGAAACAAGTGTGGTCAATTGAGCATGATCACTGACATTTTCCCACATCAACATAATTTATCATTCCATGCATAGAGGGTTTTTTCATTCACAAAATAACACCTCAACCATTCGGTGAATACCTATCTCCCTTGAGTTTTTCCACCATTTTTGAAATAACACTTAATTGTCATTTCCACCCATTGATAATTCCATTGAAACATTACTCCAACCATACTTGTTTTTCTTCATTCATGAAATGATACACTCTCCTTTATCATCTGAGGATCACTATGCTAACATACGAATCAACGTGGTGCCAATTCACTTACTAGTGGAATGTTATTCAACAACTTTCACACTTGATCATTCCACTTAAAATCAAAGCACATATTCACATTCCTTTATAAGTGGGATGGCATTTTTTTTTCTCTATCATCATTTTCATATGTCATACTTTGTATGATGTCAATCCCTTTACTAGTAGAATGAGCATAATGTTACTTTTTGCCCCATGGTTGTTCCACTGCTACACATGATATATATTCAAATTCCTTTGTAAGAAAATTGATAGTTTGCTAAATTTTGACCTTTACACCATTCCACTTCCACTCATGCTAAGAATACAATCATAATTATTATCCTTCCATTGACATGATACTAAATTGATAAGTGTTTGGCTATAATCAAAACATCAATATGGTTTGACAACATTGCAGGGTTTATATAATGTGTCATGCTTTTGACATCATCATATAAAATTGTTCATGAATATAATCTCTAATTTAGAATTATCATTGAAACTCTATTTTCTTATGGAGACCTCTATTAATAACTTAAAGCAAGGTTTGAAAATAATTATTTTCATAATTAATTATTATCATATTGAGAGGAACATATTTTTTTGTTGGTAGGTGAAGCCCTTTTGTTTGGTCATGTAATATATTGGTTTTGTTTGCACTCAGGGAAACACGGATTTCACACACCTAGGGATTGAGTCACTTTTCTACATGAAACCCTCCAATAAGTAAACCCCACACAAATATGGACCTTTTTGGTTCTAAATTTTTTCTTTAAGGCATATTAGCTTGAACACTAAGTTATTTTCTTAGACCCAAGCGTCCATTACATATTCATAGCACTGTTAAGAACTATACTTGTGTAGATTCCACCTATAGCCATCAACAAGGTTATATTTGGGATTTGTAGCCCCAAATTAAGAAAGAGGTAATCAAGAATCACTAATTGGGAAACTCTATTTAGATTGATCCTATTGAGATTTGAAATCCCAAAATTGTTCTTGATATTTGGCTAAGAAGGTTAGTATGTTATTGAGATATCAAATAGATGATTAATTCAATCGATTCCTTTCATGTAGAGTAGAGGGGATAAGAGCCATGGATAATTAAAGAACAACTTACCATTTCTATTTAAAATATGAGACCAAAATATACAATGAGCATTGAAATATAAGATGGTTCCAATGAGGGAGAAGTATCCCTAGGTTAGAAATGGCTTGGTGGTCTCCCAAGACTTCTAGATAGTTTGTGATACAAGAGTTCCTTGATTTACACTAAAGCAAGGGTAGTGATGAGACTGTAGAATGAGACCTTGCAATGAATTTTTTCCTAGAGGGTTACCAAGTGTAATGAAATTCCTTAACTTGTTTGTTGGGATAGTGGTGTCCATCTTCAAGTCTAGAGCAAATCTATTGACCCACATGGGTTTCAAGGAGGTCAATTGATCCCTTAGGGGAGGTTTTGAGATGAAACTTCATGTATCGTAGATAAACATTCCTAAGTGGTGTGCGTCTTTTCTTGTCTCTTGTTCCTCTGTGTTGATGAGACAACTACTACATTTGGACCCCAAATTTGATGTGTGTTCAACGCTTTTCTGCATCAGATGAGAGTGCTTTTAAACGTTGGTAATGTGTCGCTAGAAATTCGCCGCTTAAGAATTCCATGTGATGTCGTTTAGCATCGCTTAAGCGACATTTAAGACCAATTTTTTCAACTTAAAATTTTTGTCTTAGACGTTGCTTAAGAGATGATAAGTAGCGTCTCTTAAGCACGCCTGTGCGACGTGTACAGGCATGCCCACCCTGCACATCGAAGTTGCAGTTCGTCGATAGCTTGTCGGAAAAGGGACGTCAATTGATATGGAAGTAACATCAAACACACATCTGAAAAGAGAAATTTACAAATTATATTTAATGTCGTTTTCACGTTTGAAAATAGATGTTTTGTAATTAGAATTAACGTCGCTTTAACGCCCGAAAATAGATGTTTTCAAAGTATATTGAGGGTCGATTGAACGTCCAACAAAAGATGTCTACAATTGTATTGAGAGAAAAAGAATGTGGATGATTCGTCGAACTAACGTCGAGTATTATCTATTCTACCAACGTTTAACCCACACCACTTGGAAATAAGTTGAATGTCCAATAAACCACGTTATAAATGGTTGTAATAAAAAAAATGTGGAGGGTATGTTTGGATTCTTGTCGTCCATGGCTGTAACTTAAAACTGTACTCTGTAGCAATGGGAATTTGGAAAATTCCATGGCCCATTCAATGAGACAAACCATTCAAAAATATTTTTGGTCAACTCACACCCATACTAGTGGAACCAATTCATCCAATTGAAGAGTCATTGGCCATACATTGAGTTATCATATTCACATTGGTGTGGTTTTTCATTCAAGCTCAATTTGGGCTCCAAGAAGATCCATAAATAGAGGCTTCCACCCTCAATTCCAACAAGATGAAGATTTCTAATGTTATGCAACATGAATTTATTCAAGGATTATGAATCCCACTTGATCCAAACCTCCTCTTAGGTCATATAAGTGTTTGCTACCTTTCGAGGTTACTAAAAAAGTGTTTACACCATGCTTGGGGATGCTTCATATGTCATGTGAGGTGCATGGTTTATGGATGTCCCTTGGATGTGTCATCATGGAAATATACATGAGTTGGCTTGCTCATTGACTGCTAAATGTCATGTTGGTGCTTTTTTGGATTTCTTCCTTGGAATGTTTGAGACTTGTGGAGATTGTTGAAATATTCATGGTGGTCACATGGAGGTCAGTTTCCGACAAGTGTGAATGGTTGCTTTGGAGGAGGACTATTGGGAACCTTGGAGGAGGGTGTTGAGCTGTAGATGACATGGGAAAACTTGCTTGTAGTAGATTAGGAACACTATTATATTGTAACCTCTCTTTCCTATCATTTAAATAATGGAAAGAGAGAGTCATTTCATAATCATCATCATCATCATCATCATCATCATCATTGTACTCATCTTAGCGAGATACCTTTTAGGGAGCAATACGCTAGGGTTCTTAAGGAAACCCTAAGATGCGTGTGTGAGAGAGAGAGAGAGAGAGATCGATCTCACACATTGGATATGATACTTGATCTCGTGGATTGATTCATCGGATAGTTGTATTAGAAATGTGAGGAGTAGATCACAATAGTTCCTCTCTCTTTTATGTTTCTCACTGTACTGTCTCTTTGTTTTGGTGTGCTAGGGTTCTTGGATAAGTTCAATGGATATTCTAGTGTTATGGATTCACCCTAATTAGGCAAAGAAGCAAGTACTTGTCATAACCCCTAGAGGGATAAAGAAGCATTCTGTCTTGTAGCTCTTGTGAGAGAAGAAGACTATGGTTTTGGACACCCTACTTGTTATTCTTGTTGATGAGGATAAGACAAGGCTGTGTTTTGCATGAGTGAAATAAGACTTGTTGATGATGAGGCTAGCTTCTTGAGGATTCTAGGTGGAATGAACAACTTTGGTTACAATATATTCCTAGCTAGGAGGAGTTGGTGGCTAGGGATTTCTCATGTCTTGATTTCTGTAGTTGGTGTTTGTCTAACTTCAAACTGTATCAACTTCTGATAACTTGTGAGTATGTACATGAAATTCTTCTCTTATGTATAAATTAAGTGTTTCAATTATCAAATAATTGTTTACTTGCAGATTTTATTTTCAGCTTGGATTTCCTTCTTGATTGGGTAAATTCCAACACATATTCTTCATGCTGAATTGACATAACATTGTGTTGAAATAGTTAAGACACTTAAACATATATATTAAATATTAGGGGGCATATTTACTGCAGTAAATTCTGCTATAATAAAGTGATTTCATATCCGTTATGTGCACGAAAAAGTGTTCCCTAAAGGTTGTAACTTGTTTACATTGAAGCACACTTGTTTGGTATCTTTTTCCTTAAGCTACGTAGTGATTTGGATAGCAGTGAAGTGAAGTATTTGATGCGATGATTAAATATTTCAAACCATCCCTAATCCTGAACATTCTCAGGCATTAGATAAGGGAAACCAATTGTTAGTCCTAAAGTCTGCCAACTAGACTACAGGGTAGCAGAGTTTAGGCACCTCGAAGTTTAAAGGTTGATTTTTATTCATGATTGGATAACTATGAAGGACAAAGAGATAAAAAATTTCAATCATTGACAGACTAGTGAGGATCTGAATACATCAGACTACTTTCATACATAAGGATACGAATCTAATAGATTGAAAAGGAATAACTGATCAAAAGGAAGGAATAAGGTTTTAACCATAAATGATACAAGGAAAGCAAACAGTTTAAAATCATTACATCACAGTAATTTTGGTGTTCAAAAATAAATTTTAAACATCTCTGCAATAAAAATTCATTTGCATGCACATGGATCTATATAGAAAACATCTATATAAACAAAAAGCACATACAATAGTTCAAACATAACCACATAATGTTTAGATGACATAAAGATTAAAACCTACCTCCCAAAATTAAACAACTATCCATTTCCATCATAAAATAATTCCTTATATAAACAATATGTATCAGACTGTCAAAATAGTATCATATATACTGTTGACCCTCATGTGTCTCCAAAAAAAAGTTCCAACTGAGCTTTACAATATATAGGAGAAAGTAATCTTAGAGAAACAATTTTAAGATCCACTTTCCTAGGATCGAATCATGCTAAAATAGAAAATATACAAAACTGAATGACAAAATGTAAAGTTTTGAATGACTCGGTTATGCCATGTGTCCTTTCTAACCAATCTTGATGATCAAATCAAATACGTTTAGCTGCTTCAACTAGCACAACGAGACCATCCAATACATGAGATTTCTTCTGCAGCTGATTACATTCTTTGTGAACTTGACTTAACCTCTTATCAAGATCTTCTTTTTATTTGATAAGCTCAATGTTATGCTTCTGTGCCATATTTCTTCTTTTCACAGCTTCCTCTACCACCTGTACCAATTCTGAATAATTTTTGTTTACTTCTTGTAAATATTGTTTTAACATCTTGTTTGCCTGCATCAATCCATCATTGATTTGATTGACATGTTCATTCTGGATTTTAAATTGATCAATTTCCTTCTTCTACTTATCCCTTTCAAATTATTTCATCAGGAGATCTGAATCTTCATGGACTTCATTCGCAAAATTATTTTCGTTTGAATTCAATTGTCTTCTGGAGGATTCTCCTGCTTTAGGTTCAACAACAACTTTTCCTTTAATATCAGAAACTAATGATGCTGTCTCCTCTTCTGAATATTCATTGTCAAAGTTGAATGGAGGATTAATCCTAGATAAGGTCGGGAACCTTCTTTAAACTTTGATCAATATTATTTAGTACCTCATTTAGTGCAGATTCCAATAACTTTTCTCTTCTGTCTTCTTCATCTAATGAATCTTGAACATTTATAGTTTCATCTTTTTTAATTTTAGGGTCTAGAATAGCCCTCATATTTAATCTCATCTTATTTGCAGACCGAGTCTTAGGAATTTGATAAACCTTCAATGGTTTTGATGAAATCTCTTTAAGAATTTGAGATTTACCATGAGAAACATCTGACTTCTGCTTGACCTAGGCTGCTTTCTTCTTTTCAACAGAATCCCCAAATGTATCAAAATCCTGTATCGGGTCCTTCATCTTCAACTCTACCCTGATCAAACTTAGGAGTTTGGATAGTAATTTATTCTTTGAAATGTTAGGATATTTAGACACTTAGGAGTTAGTTAAGATCAACTTGTGTAATATATCCGTTAGGGATAGTGTGTTTCTTTAGTATGCATTAGTATGCATTTGTAAATACTTAATCCGACGGTCACGATATGTTCCCGACATAGAGTGATCCGACGGATCAACTTCTCTTAGATCATACCTAACCTTGATCCGTGGTTTAACACCCGATTGGTCCATGATCTCTATTTAAAGAGCATGGAGGGTCATTGTTTAGTTGATCAATTATGAGAAGCTCATTTGTAACTTTCTTTTTTTGCATAATAAATTGTCTCGTAGAAGCTATTTGGCCGGGGCCGTGGAGTGTTTCCCTCAAGAGGGTTTAAACCACGTCAAAACATCGGTGTGTTGATCTGTGATTTGTTTGTGTGAAGTGGTTGCTCTTGGTGTTCGGTCCTTTGGTAGTACCTTGTGTACCCGAACATGGTATCATAGCTTTTATGAAGAGCCGCTTCTGGTTATGATCTAGATCTTGAACTGTTGTTGCCGAAACTCGAAAGGGTTTCTGGTTCTGGTATTTCTATGCATTTCTGGGCTGTGGGAGGTGTTCCATTGCATCCGAAGCATCGTTTCCATTGGGAAATAGTTTTCGTTTGATCGAAAATGGTTCCTGGTTGCTCCAGAAACGCGTATTTCATCAGACCTGAAGGTATAATTTTACAGTGACGCATTTTTTTATTTTCTGTTTTTAAAAGAAAAAAAATCTCATATTTCTCATATTTTATCATTTTTTACTGTTAGATTTTTTTTTGGGTTCGGATTGTTGCTTTCCCGTCTGCGTATGCTCTTTGCCGTGCACCTTGAGCGATCTCGGCAAATCATAAACAAAAAGGGAAAGGGTTTTTCTCGGCTGCGTATGCTCTTTGCCGAAGTGTAGAAAAGTTTTTTTTGTTTTGATTTGTGGTGTGTTTTGCAGGAAAAATGGCAAGTACGCAAACCGATCAAGAAGAGTAAAAAAAAAAAAAGCCCCCTTCCTCATTCCCATATTTTACATACCTTTTAATCTAGCTCACTTGGTTCAAAGTTGCTTTATTCCTTATTAGGTCTTGAGTTCAAGTCTTAAGAAGTTAATTTTAAAAGAAAAAGTGCATGCAATTTCTATTTTCAAGTTACTTTATTGTAAAAGTGCATCTCACTTAAATAATAAAAAATAAAAATACAAGTGAGTCACTTAAGTTCTTTTTTATTGTTGCACTATTTAAAAGTAATATTATTGTAAAAGTGAAATCACTTATTTTACAAAAGTGGTTCACTTAAAACAATTTTCTTGTAAAGTGTTTGTCAAAAGGTTCATTTTGGGAAGAGGGGGGTTCTTTTTTTGTTGGACATTCTCTAGCTGCCACATCACTATTGGGGACATCTTCAACAGTTTCTTTGTTCAAGCATAACTTCATCATACAGATTCAGTTTTCAGTGCCGGTTTTTTTGAAACCGCCTATTTTTTCGAGCTCTTCAGATCCAGACTATTGGTTTCTGCTTTTACAACCATTAATTTACAAAAATGGCTGCCCCTTGTGATATTCTACTTAACAGTTTCAACTATTTCTCATGGAAATCTCGTATGGAGGATGTTCTACGAAGTAGGGGACTTTTTAGAATTACCTTAGGGAAAGAAACAGAACCCACTGATGATGATAATAAAATAAAATGGGCAAATAGATGTGACGAAGCTCGTGGATTGATTGGGATGTCAATCTCCACTGATTTGCGATTCCACATATCTAGAATTGATGAACCTGATGCTGCTTGGGACAAGTTGGAATCTGTGTTTGGTAAACACAATGAAATTCAAGGTCACCAACTTGAAAATGAGTTGATTTCTTTAAATCCAAGTGACTTTTCATGCATTCAAGATTATTTATCTAAGTTCAAAACTCTTAAACTCTTATGTGCAGAATGTAAGATTAAGAGGGAAGACAAACAATGCATTTATCATATTCTTTCCAAACTTGGACCTGCATATTCTGTTTTTGTATCTACATCTTACTCCATGAAAGAATCCTTGAATGTAGCTAGCTATCAAGAGCCTAGTCTTGAATCCTTTTGTGATTCCTTGATTAGAGAGCAAGATAAACTCATTCATCTTGGAATAATCAACAATGTAGATACATTTGGGAAAGCCTTATTAACAGAAAGAAAAGTCCAAGCTTCCCAAGAAACAAATTTTCGCAATAATAAGTCAAACAAGGGTCCAAAACCCTCTCAGTCAGCTCCTTCTTTAAAAAATGACAAAGGATCCAAGCCAAAAGGAAAGAAGACTGAGCGTCATTGCAACTATTGTGGGAAAGATAATCATGATGAATCTAAGTGTTTCAATAAGATGGAATCCTTGGAAGCAACAATGAAGAAGCACCACATCAGCCTAGATTCACCTTCAGAATCTGCCTCTCATGGACATGCACTTTGTGCTTCTGGTTATTCTTATAATGCATCTTCTTCTTCTACTTCAAATGAATGGCTCATTGATTCTGGAGCATCTTATCATATGGCTAAGGATCAAGCCATATTTTCTACTATGCATGAATGTAACACCAAACAAATATTTGTTGGTGATGATAGATCTCTAAGTGTTGTAGGAGCTAGAATAGTTCCAGTAGATAATGGTCATTTTAGTGATGTACTATGTGTTCCAAGAATTTCCTGCAATTTGTTATTAGTCTATCAGATCACTCATTCTGGTGAAGGTAAAATTGTGACCTTTACACCTCACCAAGTTGTAATCAAGGATTTTAAAGATCCTCAACAGGTCCTAGCTACCAGAATTGTTGATGATATTACTAGGTTGTACAAATTTAACAACTTTGGGTCATCACCTTTCCCTTCAGTTTTTGTTGCTCATAGTGATAACTTGATCAAACTTTGGCATGAGCGATTTGGTCACTTAAATTATCGCTCATTGCAACAACTATGTAAAGACAATATGGTGACAGGTCTTCCAATTGTATCTTGCAGGGATGGTGTTTGTTCCGATTGTGTACTTGGAAAACATCATCGGGACAATTTTGACAAACGTGCCTCTTGGCACGCCTCGGTTCCCTTGGAGCTTGTGCATAGTGACTTGTGTGGTCCTCTTCCATCTGCTTCTTTTTTCTGGTTTCAAATATTTTTTAACTTTCATTGATGATTACACCAGACGCACTTGGGTTTATTTCCTAAAACTTAAGAGCGAAGTATTTAACATGTTCTTGGCCTACAAGGCCCTTGTTGAAAAACAATCTGGTCATCAAATTATTAAGTTAAGATCTGACAATGGAGGAGAATATGTTAACAAAAATTTCACTACTTTCTGCACTGAACAAGGCATCCAACAACAGCACACTGTTCCATATACACCACAATAAAATGGTGTAGCTGAGCGGAAGAACCGCATTTTAAAAGAAATGGCTAATTGTATGATCCAATCTTAGGAACTAAGTCTTCAATTTTGGGCTGAAGCCATTAATTGTGCAAATTACATAGTTAATCGCACCCCCACTAAAGCATTACAAGGTATAACACCAGAAGAAGCATGGAGTAAAACTAAACCTGATGGAAGTCACTTCCGTGTATTTGGTAGTGAAGCATGGGCTCACATTTCAGATGAAAAACGGAAAGCATTGCAGCCTAAAAGTGAAAAGTGCATATTTGTTGGATATTCTGAAGATGTAAAAGGTTATAGACTTCTTCAACCACATTCTCATGATATAATCATTAGAACAGATGTTAAATTTGATGAAAATCTCTTGGCCTGCGAGCCTAACTCAGAGATTGTGCCATCTTTGGCCTGCGAGCCTGATTCGGCGTTTGTGCCTTCTTCTTCTTCTTCCAACTTCCTTGACAGGTTTCCAACTCCTATTTCTGATGATGACAGTGAGGATGAAAATCCACCTCCGCTTGCTCATGTTCCTCCAGTTGCACCAGCACAAGTGCTTCCTCGATGGGTTCGTTCAACATGTGAAGCAGCTGGTGATCTTGCCAGTGATCCTAGAGATCAACGTCGAACACGTTCTCAGTTTCAGCGATCCTCTTCTCTTTTGGCTCAAGTTTCTGAGAATCATGATCCAGAAACTTTTGCAGAAGCTTCAGGGAATCCAGATTGGGATGCAGCCATGGATGAAGAATATCGTTCCTTAATGGCGAACGATACTTGGGATCTTGTACCTCTTCCAAAAGGAAGAAAACTTGTCAGATGTAAATGGGTCTACAGAACTAAGTATGCATCAGATGGAAGTGTTGAAAGAATTAAGGAAAGGTTAGTTGCCAAAGGTTTTTCCCAAGTTGAAGGGATTGACTACAATGAAACCTTTTCTCCCGTCGCAAAAATGAACTCCATCCGCCTTGTTCTTTCCCTTGCAGCCTTACATAACTGGGAAGTCCATCAAATGGATGTCAAGTCTTCCTTCTTACATGGTGATTTACAGGAGGAAATTTACATGGAACAACCTCCTGGATATGTTCATAATAACTTTAGCCTTGTCTGCCGCCTTAAGAAATCCTTATATGGCCTTAAGCAAGCTCCTAGATCTTGGTATGCCAAAATGGATAACTTTCTCCTTGACACTGGTTTTTCTAGATGCCATTCTAACCCCAATGTCTATACCAAGAAAGTAGGAAACCATCTCATCATACTTGTTCTATATGTTGACGACCTTATTCTTACTAGTAGTGACCCTAAGCTTATACCCCATGTGAAATCCAGTCTTAAACAAAATTTTGAAATGTCAGACTTAGGACATTTGCATTATTTTCTTGGTCTCCAAGTCCTGCAAACCAAAGAAGGAATCTTTCTTTCTTAGTCTAAGTATGCTTGTGACCTTCTTCGTCACTTTCACATGGAATATTGTACACCAGCCCCTTCTCCCTTCCAGTTTGGAGTCAAAATTTCTGCCACTTGTACTTCACCTGAAGTCGATGCCACCTTGTATCGTCAACTTGTTGGTAGTCTCTTATACTTGACTCATTCCTGTCCTGACCTTTCCTTTGCCGTTGGTCGTGTTTCCCGTTATATGCAGACACCTCATGAAAGTCACTAGAAAGTAGCTAAAAGAATACTTCGATATATTCGAGGTACAGTTCAGTTTGGGATTCATTACAGTACAGGGGGGAAACCTTTGTTGGTTGGTTTCACTGATTCAGATTGGGCTGGCGATCCTGATGATCGAAAGTCTACTGCAGGTTATGTTTTCAGTCTGGGATCTGGACCTATCACTTGGGCTTGTAAGAAACAACAAGCTCTTGCTCTTTCTTTAGCAGAAGCAGAATATCGAGCCGCAGTTAATGCTAGTCAGGAATCTTTATGGCTTCGACAGATCCTTTTAGAGTTTGGATTCGAGCAGCAGCAACCTACTCCACTTTGGTGTGACAATCAAAGTGCCATTAAGCTTGACAAAGATCCAGTTCTACATCAACACAACAAACACATTGAGCTACATATGCACTTCATCAGAAATCTTGTTCATGATTGTGTTCTTGAAGTGCTCTTTTTCCCTACAGATGATCAAGTTGCAGACATCTTCACCAAGTCTCTTACAGAAGCGAAGTTTTCTAAACTTCGATCTATGTTAGGATTTCAGGAACTTGTCATTAAGGGGGGATAGGCTCTAATGCCTCCTTCCTTCTCCTAATAGTGTCACTTTTGTAAATCCTTCAATCCTATCCCAAGTTGTTCTTAAGGGAGGATGTTAGGATATTTAGACACTTAAGAGTTAGTTAAGATCAACTTGTGTAATATATCCGTTAGGGATAGTGTGTTTCTTTAGTATGCATTAGTATGCATTTGTAAATACTTAATCCGGCGGTCATGATATGTTCCTGACATAGAGTGATCCGATGGCTCAACTTCTCTTAGATCATACCTAACCTTGATCCGTGGCTTAACACCCGATTGGTCCATGATCTCTATTTAAAGAGCATGGAGGGTCATTGTTTAGTTGATCGATTATGAGAAGCTCATTTGTAACTTTCTTTCTTTGCATAATAAATTGTCCTGTAGAAGCTATTTGGCCGGGGCCATGGAGTGTTTCCCCCAAGAGGGTTTAAACCACGTCAAAACATCGGTGTGTTGATTTGTGATATGTTTGTGTGAAGTGGTTTCTCTTGGTGTTCGGTCCTTTGGTAGTACCCTGTGTACCCGAACACGAAAGACTTAAACCCTAGCTGGTTCCGTGTTTCCTTTTCAGGATGGAATTCTGATATACAAGGTTCCTTTTTATCAGGGCAAGGAGAATTATTCATGGCTTTCTGCATAACAGAAGCTTGTTCCCTTTTATTCTCTTCAAATTATTTATGCTTAGGCTTAAAACCCGACCAGAATAAGAAATGAGTCCAAGGTATTTTACTCTTTTTAAGCTCTTCAATTATCAACAACATAACTAGTCCATGGTGAAATACACTACGACTTGATGATTCTAGATGATTTTGTAATCTAGTGGCCATTTTACTCAAACTCTTCAAGAAATAATAAGGGAGGTTTAAATTTTTGATACCTGCTATGTGATGAAGGAATCACATATGATATAGGTAAATGGTAGCGAACCTTCCTTCGCAAATAACATATCTCTATATAATTTGCAGGACGTCGTGCCACTCCTCCCGTAAGCAGGTTCTTTGTATTCCTTGACTGTAGTCAGGGTTTTCACACCGGGGTTAGAGAAACTGGTTATAAACTTCATCCATTGTCTGTGTTTTAAACCATCTTTCCCCTAAAGGAACTACACCAATATCCCGAGCAATAGAATCCTCTGTCATATGAAACTAAAATCCATTAAGATTCACGACTGACCCTTTGAAATTTTGGGTGAAACAGTTTGTGACCTCTGCATTGTGGTCTTTAATTCTCTCACAAAGAGAAAACCAACCGGCTTCTTTCAATTTTACAGCAGTGGATGAAAATTTATTGGTCCAATCGGTATTTTGTGGTTCAATCCTGAGCAAATTACCACTAGGACCACTGGGTTGCTGTTTCTTCTCTGGAGCCATGGCTAAATTTTAAAGCTAAAGATAGAATACTAAGAACGGGGACTGAAAATGAACACGTTACAACCCTTTTGAAAATAAAATCATCGATTCAGGCCTAATCGGAGAGGTACAGACCATTAAATCGAAAGGATTTGTGAATGTTAAATAGTACCGCTTCCTTACAGATGTAATAAACATGATAACCAACTATCAGCTACACAGTTAAAAAGCCTGAAACGCTATCATTATATGATAAAGCCTGGAATTTGCATAGAACCCTAGCTTCGACAATCTGGCAACACACATATGTATAAAAATGATGCGACGCGCTGCCAGAATGCATTAGAATATAATATGTCTAATCAAGCATTCAACACTCGATTTATTATTATTTTTTCATAAAGAGCACTTAACAACTATTAAAATTGGGAGCTAAGATAACACTTACATTTTTATACAATGCAAACGTTAATTTAAAACGAAATTTAAACAATCCAAAACAAGGGAAAACAAGGAATTAACAATATATGAAAAGATAGGTAAGCAAGAAAAGAAGTTGACAGGTTTAAGACTAACATCTGGCTCCGTCTGGGGGTGGAATTTCCTTGTGATTTGAAAAAAAATGTAGACTAAGTGCCACTTATTGCTGTAAACCAAAACCGATTCAAAACAACTGCTAATCCATTGGGATGGAGTCTTATTCAAACAGATTTGAAACTCACTGGTATTTACAATGTGAGAAGTCTCCCTTGGAACTTATTTTGTATAAAAATGTTTCAGGAAACACCCATTAACTGGGCATGCAAGTTCATTACCTTCCAAATAATGTAAAACAAATGTATTATTTCCCAAGCTTCTAACAATTTTGAATGGTCCAAGCCACAGATGATCAAACTTTCCATGTTTTGATTTTTCATCTCTACGCGCATCCTATCTAAGCACTAAATCACCGGGAAAGAAATTGTCTTCTTTAATTTTTTTATCAAACATCTATTTTACCTTATCTTTATGTATTTGAGCTTTTTCAGCAAGCATCTATCTCTCATGTTGCAGTTCAATCATCTAAAAAATCCTCCTTTGAACTTCATTTGGTTCCTCTATACTATCTTGCATAAACTTCATGATTGGTAAACCAAGATGCATTGGAAAAAATGCCTCAGTTCCATAAACAAGCTGGGATGGAGAAGTACCAATGGCCTTTTTTGTAGTGACACGATCAACCCAGAGGGCATATTTCATCTTGCTGTCCCATTCCTTCTTGTTCGGAGCTAAGAGATTCTTTATACTGTTCACTATATTCTTGTTTGTGGATTCTGCCAGGCCATTACCTTGAGGGTAATATGGGGTTGAATGCTTCAAAATAATTCCATGTTTTTCACAGAAGCATACCATATCTCGAGATTTGAAAGCAGGAGCATTATTTGTCACAATATTTATGGGGCATCCAAACCTACTTAAGATGTTTTCCTCCAAAAAATTGATTATAACTTGTTCAGTTGCTCTTCTAGTGGGAATTGCCTCTACCCACTTTGTAAAGAAATTGATAGATGTTAGAATATATTTGTGCTAGCCACTGGAATGAGGATTAGTTTCTCCTATGAAGTCTAACCCACACTGCTGAAAAGGTGCTTCAACTGCAATAGGTTTTAGTGGTAATGAAATCAATTTCTGTTTACCTGCAAACTTATGGCATTCAACATAAGCTCGTACTCGGGCATAAACATATGAAAATATCGAAGGCCAATAATAACCTGCTCTTAGAATTTTAAAGGTTGTGGCCTTCCAATATCGATGTCCTCCACAAAATCCTCCATGCAACTTAGTTGTAATAGCATCTGCTTCTTCTTCATTGACACACATGAGAAGTATACCTGCTGGATCTTTCCAAAATAAAGTTTGTTGAGAAATAAAATAATTCATGGATTTCAACTTTAAAGATCTAAATTTCCTTTTATCTAGTTTTGGTGGGGATTGTAAAAATAAAAGGAAATATACTATGTCACTGTACCAAGCTAACTCATCATATTTCTGATAAACTTGCTCTTTTTCTTCTTCATGCCACAATTCTCCTTCTTCTGATGACTCATTAAATATGGAATTTAGTCCTAATGCTTCACAATTAGAATATGTAAGCAGTTTATCCAAACCTTGGCCTTTAACAAGTTTCGTAGGTTTGATATCAACATCATACTCCATGATTTTGGATATCCAATGACCCCTTTTCCCTTCACTGTCAGGCTTTGTCAGGATTTCCTTTACTGCTGCATTAGGAACATATGCTAAAAATTTTGAATGCAATAAATAAATTCTGAAAAATTTAAGAGCTTTAACAAGTGCATAAGCCCGTTTCTCCAGAGTACTATACCTGATTTCTGAGTCTCTTAAATTTTTGCTAAAGAAGGAGATATGCTGCTCAATAGCTTTTGAATTCTTTTGCAAAAGTACTGCTGCTACGGTGTCTTCAGAAGCAAAAGAAAAAGTGATGAAATCTTTAGAAAAACCCGGGCTTACAAAAAATGGTGCTTCAGTAAGAGCCTATTTTATTATTTCAAAGGATAAACTAGATTCTGTTGTCCATTTTACTTCCCAATCCTTCCTCAGCATCATAGTTATTTGTTTAACAATTTCTGCAAAATTAGGAATAAACCATCTCAGAAAATTAATTTTCCCAATAAGTGACTGAATATATTTTTTATTCCTTGGAATGCTAATTTTCAGAATTGCCTTTACACGTTATTGGTCTATTTTGATTCCATCAGCCGAGACAATATGACCAAGAAGCTTTCCTTCTTGCATGGAGAAATGAGACTTTTTTGGGTTCAAAGATTACCCAAACTTTCTACATTTCAAAAAGGTTTGTTTAAGATGCTTAAGATGACTTTAATCTAAATATGAAAACACTGTTATATCATTTAGATAAATCACCACAAAGTTTTCCCTTTCACCAACAAATGCTATATCCATAGCCCATTGAAAAGTTGCACCTGCATTATTAGGCCAAATGGCATTTTATCATACATAAATGTCCCCTAGGGAGTAGTAAAAGTTGTTTTCTCTCTATCTTATGGTTGTACAACAATCTGATTATAACCTGAGAACCCATCTATCATTGATATTCTTTGGGCCGCAACTACCTTTTTTAAAATCTGATCTATTTTAGGTCAAGGGTAGTTATCCTTTAAAGAAGACTTGTTCAGATTACGAAAGTCTACGCAGAGCCTTATTTCACCATTCTTCTTTCACATAGGAACTAAATTGGAAACCCAAGTGGAATATCTAAGAGGTATAATAATTTTTGCATCTAATAACTTTTTAACCTCTTTTTCGATGACTGGTAACAATGCTGGGTTGATCCTTCTAAGATTTTGTCTGAAAGGATTAGTATTAGGCTTCAATGGAATCTTGTGTTTAATTATACTGGTGTCATATGTTTTCAAATCCTCATAGGACCATGCAAAAATATCTACATACTCCCGTAAAATCTTGATATATTTCATCTTCTCTTCATCTGAAAGTTTTTTGGAGATTTTGATCATTTTAGGCTCCTTTTCAGTCCCAATATTGAAGCTGCTTATATTCTCCTCAGAAGACTGCACAATAGGTATTGACAAGGTATCATTCTTTGAAAATAACCTTTCCAAAGGAACTAAACCTTTTGGAATGAAATTTCCTTTTAACTCAATTATATTATGCTTTGCAATCAAATTTTCTGAAAAAGTGAACCTCTTCTATTTCAGTATCTTGCTCTTCATCAATCAAGGAAGTAGAAAATTCACCTGTTAGCTCTAGAAAATTTTTAATCTCTTGATCATCGTGAAACACCTTCCAATGTTTTATGTTATTAGGTACTGAAGGTCCGTACCTAACTTCGATTGGGTATCTGAGCTGAGTTTGTTGTGTAATTTTGAAATATGTTGCTGCTAAAGCTAGAGAATCAACTGTCTGATTTTGAGCCCTAGGAATGAAAGAAATGTTGATGTTGAGAAAAAATTGTCCACAAGATCCCATGCCCTATAAAATTTTAACAATTGCTGTTTTACTTGATAAATATTTCTGATCTGCTGAACTACCAACTCGGAGTCGCCAAAAAAACCAATTATTGTATGTTTAAATATTTAGCAGCTGTCAAACCAAGAATTAAATCCTCATACTCAGCAATATTGTTAGTAGTTTGGAATTAAAGCTTGTGCATCAAGGAAATAATCTCACCTCCTGGGGAAATGAGAAGAATTCTCGATCCTGCTCCTTCTTTAGAATATAACCCATCAAAAAACATTTGCAACAAACTGTCTTGTTCTGCCCGGTTTGAACAAGTTGGAACCTCCTTTTCCACCTGCACTGTACCTATCGTTTCATCACTCAAATGAACATGCAAGACCTAATATATTCTTGAACTGCATAGATAGGATGATTGGCTGGGTTGTCATGATCACTGACAAAATAAGCCAACTGAAATTCTCTATATAATATTCTTTGTTCACCCCCCGAAACTGGAACTGTTGCATAAGAAAGATCCATTTGTAATGTGCCACCCAAATTTTTCGTCCAAGATCTTGACAAGAGCATTCCATATCTAGGAGGGATATCAACCACCACAATATCCATCAAAATACTCTTCATGGGAAGTTGTGTTAGATTGACTACAAGGTCTTTAATGACTCCAAGACACTTAACAGCCCGTGAATCAAAAGAGTAAAGGTCATGATATGGTTTTGTGATATTCAATTGTAGGGCTTCCATAACTACTTTTGGCATTAAATTGTGTGAAGCACAATAATACAGAAGACAATTATGGATCATTTTGTCACGAATAGTGAGTGAAATAAAGAAAGGGGGAGGGAAATCATATTTTCCCACTGGCTTAGGGCCAAATATTATGGTGAGATTTTTATCTTGCAAATTCACACTATCTGAAGAAGGAGGACTGTTGGGTGAACTGAAGAGTTTAAGGGAAGATTCTCTATAAGATGGATTCTTTACAAGTTCAGTCAATGGAACCGGGATTTTGATCTTATTAATTTGATTCTCCAGACTGAATCCAACAGAGTTTTTACTTATTTCTTCAGGCTTTTGCTCCTTATCTTCATTTGGAAGTTGAACTGATCTCTTTTCTTGAACTCCTTTCTATACCCGTTTAGTTGAATCAAGACCCCTTTTTTGCTGACTATGGGGAGCTTGTCTTATACCTGATATCATACCATAGTTTCGTTGGGGAGAATTCTGGCAAATTTCTAGAGAATCTGAATAGTTTGGTATAGACCAGTTATGTTGCTCCTGAGAAATACCCATACAATACTGATAATCAGACTCAGTAAGAAAACCTAAAGAGGATTCTTCTTCAAGACTATTCATTTCCTGGTCTTGATCTCCTAATTCAACCTCATCTACTTCTTCAGGTTCATTTACCATATTGTTTTGAAAGGGAGTCTGAATCCTTTGATCTTCATTGTTCCTCCTTTCTCTTGGTATAAATATTGGGTTGAAAGGTCTTCTAAACTGATTCTGATTTCGAGTATCTGTTTCCTGAGTAGGTCTATTATGGGATTTATTTTAAACTTATAATTTTTCCAACTTAGAAGATAGATTCTTAATCAACTTACTCATTTCATCAATTTTATTTTCAGCTGATCTCAGGCCTGAGGTAGAAGGTTCAACTTCTTTCATTTTGTTCTTCTCACTTCCATGATACTGTGTATTCTCCCTGAGCTTATCAGCTGCCATCAAATTAGATTCTACTTCCAGGGTTGCTTCTTACATATTTTCAAGAGTGACTGATCTCCTTTCTCTCAAGAGTAGAGAGAAATCAACATCAAATGCATTGGAATAAGTGATCTTTGCTGATGTTTGAGTAGGATTTATTTATGTAGGAATTTTTCCATACATCTTGTTGAAATGTTTTGAAAATTCAACAACTGGTTCATTAGACTTCCTTTTTAACGCTCCAAACTTAGTTATATAATAAAGGTAATCCTTTTTATCCCCCCATTATTTCATGAACGCTTCTTCAAGAGCTTCAATCCCATCTATGGAACTAGTTGATAATTCTATGAACCATTTTTTGACCTCCACATCAAGACTCTGAACAAAAAATCGCATCCACACAACTTCGTGTTCAAAGTTTTGATTATCAACATAACTGAAATATGCATTCCGGTGTTCTTTTGCTGTGATCTCTCCTTTCCCATTGAATCTTGGGAGATATTTTTGATAATATCCCCCATGAAGTGCATTTAGGGGTTGGGGAAGGACTAATGGCACATTCTAGCAGCCATGATGGTATCCATCCAATTAGGAGGCTGACCAACCATGTGAGGAATTATCTGAGGACTTGAAGGGGGTGAATCTTTTGCTATCAATTGACTAATAGGAACCCTACTAGTATGTGTTGATGTATTTGTAACTTCGGAAGATATTCTTCTATGTATTACACTTGTACTTTATTATATTCATGATGGAGATGTATTATTCTTCCAATCAGAAGTGTCGTCATTTGTATTTGTAAGTGTCGCAAGTGTTGCAAATTTTATTTGATGGGTTAATAGACCACCAGTGTGGGGTCAACCCTGCTTGTGTCATGTGAGTGGGCTATTAGACTTCCTTAGGAAGTCGGCCCAGCTAGAGTTAAAGGCATGTTAAGCTGTGTATAAATAGAGAGTGAGTGTGTCTCATTCTATTCTTTCACTCACTCATACAACTCGCATTAGTTGAGAGAGGAGTGCGCACAAGTGGAGGAGGAGTAGCTGATGGAGTCATCTATCTTTTGGGTTTGATCATTGTGATCTTTCTATTGGGGCTTATTCTATCTCTGAGGAAGTTGCTGGGTTTTTCAACTTCTTGGTTAACCCAAAGAAACTCTGTGTCTCTTGTGTTTATGATTGTTATGCTGTGCTTTTTATTCTCTTAGTAGGATCCTAGATAATGTTTGAATGAAATTATCGAAAAATTAACATGGTATCAGAGCCGTGCTAAGAAGAAGACAGTGTGCATCTGCGGAAGCTAGGGATTCTTAATCTTTGGGTTTCTCTCCTCAGATCATCAAAGGCAGGAGTCTAGGATGACTCTCCTTGCAAGGGCGCATCTTTCTGTCAAGACATAATTCAATTCTGAGCACTTTCAATTCTTAGCCCGTCACTGCTGCGGAAAATTAGGGTTTCGGAGAAAGTTGGAATTTTTGGAATCCGAGACCAGGGCTGGATTCTCCTCAAGAAAATCGAAGTTTAGAGACCAAGATCGAACTTTTTGGTTGGGCAGAACCCCGGGCATCATCAAACCCTAGTTCGTGATTTTGATCGGAAAGGTGGAAAATTAGGGTTGATGAAAAAGTTGAAATGTTTTGGAATCTGTGACCATGGCTGGATGCTCCTCAGAAAAATCAAAGTTTAGAGCACAAGATCGAACCTTTTGGCTGGGTAGAACCCCGGGCATTATCAAACCCTAGTTTGGGATTTTGTCTAGAAGATATGGAAGTTTCAAAGGCAATTTTGAGGGGTCAAATTTTGCAGATTTCAAAATTGAAGTATACCAGCTTGATCAGCTCAGCAAGGTGCATCTTTCCATCCTTTCAGAAGTTTTGATTTCAAAGTTTGAATTTTTAGGGTTTCTCTGAAAAACCCTAATCCAGCTCCAGATCCTTTTTTTAGCAAATCAAGTGGTAAGACCTAAATATTTGATTTCCATTTGAGTTTCTCATTAAGATGTCTCACCACACCAAGCTTGAGGATAAGCTTGAAGGAGCTGAAAACTTCCGAGCATGAAAGTATAGGATTGGGTTAATCCTAGAAGAGAATGAATTGGACAACTGCATAAAAGAAGAGGTTCCAGTTCCAGAGGGAGATGAGGCTAAGGCTTTGCACAAGAAGGACTTTGTCAAGTCCAAGAGAATCATTGCCGATTCTATAAAAGACCATCTCATACCCCATGTGTCTTCTCTAAATACACCTAAGGAGATGTTTGAATCCTTGACCAAGTTGTTTGAAGGAAATAATATAAATCAGAAGATGACTCTATGGAATCAATTGAAAGGGGTTAAGTTCCAGAATGGAGAGACCATCCAATCCTACTTTACTAAGGTCTCTCAAATCAAGGAACAACTCTAAGAAATGGATGAAGTAGTGGAGAATGGAGAAATTGTCATGACCACATTGAATGGCCTACCTAGGTCATGGGACTCCTTCATCCAAGGTATCTGTGCAAGAAAGAAGTTGATCTCCTTCAGTAGACTATGGGAGGAGTGTTCACAAGAAGAAGCTAGGATTGTAGCTCAAGAAGAAAAGATGGGAAGTGAAGACCAAGCTCTCACAACTCACACCAAGAGAAGTAAGCCCAAGAGGGAGCAATCTCATCACAAGAAATCTTCTCACCACCATCAAAGAGATAAGAAATATCTGAGATGCTTCACATGTAATGAGAATGGACACTTTTTTCGCAGATTGTCCCAAGAACAAAAAGGTCTTCAAGAAGAAGAAGAAGAAGAAGAAGAATAAGAAGAAGATATATCATGCTCATGCTGCTGAGGATGATGAACTGTAATGTCCCCATTCAAATAAGTGCATAGTAAGACAATCCCATCAATCCTACTAGTTTCCTAGGTTGGATGGGCACATGTGGGATGGTAATAAGGAAGATAATAAATGATATTTAGACATTAGAAGGGTTCAAGAATTTAATAAATATGATGAATAAATAAATTCAAGAGAAATTCTAGGTGGCAAGTGGTTTTGGAGACATATGGAGGTGGTGGGACCCACACTAGCTTGATTTTTCAATGACACATGGCAGCTCTCTCTTGCCAATTCGAATTCATGGGAAGGTGAAAACTCTTGGGTGAGTTGGTAAGTCATAAAACATGGCATTGAACATCTTAGGTATAAATGGGATGGATTAGTAACCTCCATGGGAGAGGAAGAGTCAAATTGGAGACTAGTGGACACTTGGGCTAGATTCCCTAGTTTTATGACAACAATAATGAAGCATCTATGACATTTATGACAAAATTCAGACCTAAATTCTTACACCTGACCATTATGACATGTCAGCCCCAAAAATAGGCTCAAGGAAGGTGCTCATGGAGTTGGAGGAATCTAAAGAGACTCAAATTCGAATTTGGGAGAAGATGGAAGGTTGGAACTAGGAGACAAGTGGCAAATGAGGAATATTTTCTAAATGGAAAATTATTGAATCTATTGAGAGGATTTCGACCCCTTGAAGGATAATTTTGGTTATAAAATGTAGAAATCAAGTATGATAATGGCTTTTGATGATTTGAGAAAAAATGCATTTGTGAAGAGAGAACTAGTGGATGACTAGTTTCTTGCCTTAGCCAATTTCGAGGGTGAAAGATTCCCATCCAAGTTGGTGTTTGGAGAGGCCACTCAGGTCTTTCATGGTGCTTTAATGGATTTTTATTTACAGGTAGAAGCTACAGGAAGTTTCAAGGTTTGGTTTAGTGCAGCACTTTCTCTCCACCATTTCCAATTTTGAAGGCATATTCGGGCTCCTTGAGGGATTGCGCTTTGGGTGAGATCTTGCACTCATTGGGAGAGCTTCATATGATATTTTTCTGATTTTAATAGCTTCATATCCTCTGTTATTCATATTCAGAAACTCTCAGGTCGAAATACCCATTGAATGTATGCAAAATTATTGATTAATGAGCAAACAATGTCCGTTTCCCCAATGCTTTGATGTATGACACTATAAGGTTGATTATTTCGAATGGATGGATGATTATATGATGTATTTGTGATTATATACTGCCATGGATATATTATACAAGTTTAATGTACTGTACTTAAGCATTTGAAGCATTTTTACTCAGTTTGTTTGTATTGAGAGGTGAAATAGTGCCATTTCCCCAAGGGTCGAATTGGGGGTTTTTGCTGTTGAATGTGAGAGAGTTAGAACAGTATTAAAAATAAATTAGTGGTGCATATGAGACCTTAATCACATACTTAACACATCACATACCTTTGTTCATAAATTCGTGGGATTTTGGAGGCATTTGGAAGGCCATTTGCAGTGTTACCCCGGGGGGATTTGATGCACAAATTACTAGTCAAAATTACCTATATTGATCAGAATACAAATCAAGTTTGCAGCAGTATTTGGAGGTCCATAAAGCATCCCTGAACCTAATATTCAAGTCTAAATACCATTCATACACTCCTACAGAATATTTGGGAGCATTTGGGTTGATTTGGAAGTCAAAACAGTAAAACTAGTCAAAGGTCGAAATTGGGGAAAAAGTGAAAAAAAATGGCATTTTAATAAAAATTTGAAAAAGGGTCATTACATGAACCTCCCAAGAAGAAGACTAAGGTATAAAGTGAAGACTCTTCAAGTGATGATGAATATTTTCTAATCTCTGCTCTCACAGGTACTATTACACATGGGTGTAATTATTGGCTTATTGATAGTGGGGCTTCTAAACATATGACGGGATTCAAAGAATCTCTTATGGACCTATCTGAACATGAGTCACCTCATAAGGTGAAACTTGGGGATGACTATCAATACCCTATAAAAGGAAGTGGTGAAGCCTCCTACAAGTTAGACTCTGGGAAGTCTTTGAAGATACAAGATGTTCTATATGTACCTGGACTCAAGAAGAACCTTCTCTCCATATCATCTTTGGATACAAAAGGGATGAGCGTTGCATTTGTGGATGGCCAAGTACTTATGTGGCCAAAAGGTAAGACCATAGATGATGCAGTAGTGATTGGAGAGAAAGAGGGAGGATTTTACAAATTGAAGGGACAACCTGAACATGCCATGGTACATGAATCCATGGAGCCAAGTGAACTTTGGCATAGAAGGCTTGCTCATGTGAACTATAGGGAACTACCAATTGCAAGCAAAGCAGTATAAGGTCTTCCTGAAATCCAGTCAAAGCATGAAGGTGTTTGCAAAGTATGTGCAAAATGAAAGAACACAAGGAAGGCATTTCCAAGCAGTGAAAGCAAAGCAAAATGAATCTTGGAGATTGTCCACTTCGATGTATGCGGACCAATGTCATCTAGTTCACTGAGTGGGTATGTATATTATGTTTCTTTCATTGATGATTTATCTAGGAAGACTTGGGTTTATTTCTTGAAGAACAAAGATGAAGTGTTTGATAAGTTCAACGAATTCAAAGCCTTGATAGAAAATCAAACTGATAAGAAGATCAAGATATTTAGATCCGACAATGGCGGAGAATTCAGTACTTCAAGGGACTTCAAGAAGTTATGAAATGATTCAAGGATTAAGAGGGAGTTAAACACTCCTTACAATCCACAACAAAATAGGGTTGCAGAAAGGAAGAATAGAACTATCGTGGAAGCAGCACGGGCAATACTTCATGACCAAGATCTACCCATGCACCTATGGGCAGAAGCAACAAGAACAACGGTATATGTACAAAACAGAACACCACACAAGATACTTAACAATAAGACACCAGAAGAAGTATTCTCTGGTAAGAGACCAAAAGTTAGCCATCTCAAAATATTTGGCTGTCCAGTATATACACATGTTCCAAAAGAAAAGAGGACAAAGTTAGATCCTTCAGGAAAGAAGGGTATATTTATGGGGTACAATGAAAGCTCGAAGGCTTACAAAATCTACTTTCCTGGGTTCAAGAAGATTGACATCAGCAGGGATGTGGCTTTTGATGAAAACTTAGCATACATCAAATCAAGGAAGGCACTTGTTGAAGACTATGAAGAACCAAGGATACCTAGAACTCAAGACACCACCGTGAATCAAGCAATACCAGAAGTGGATCGTGAAATAGAAGATCCACAAGAACCTGTAGATCCACCGGGTGAGAAGAACTCTCACAAGAGGAAACCTGCATGGGCTAGAGAGCTCATCCAAGCTGCAGAAAAGGTATCGTATTCCAGAGGAGGAATAGAGAGAAAGGAAAAGGACAAGATCACACACTAGCTATGTTGCCTTACTCTGTGACATTATGAACAAAGAACCTTCCAGTTATGAAGAAGCAGCGGAAGGATGCCATGGTCGAGGAATACCAGTCGATCATAAAGAATGATGTTTGGGATGTGGTCCCAAGACCAGAAGGGAAGTCTGTTGTGACTTCCAATTGGATCTATAAGATCACGCATGCTGCAGATGGTAGCATAGAGAAATATAAGGCAAGATTTGTAGCTCGTTGCTTCTCCCAAAAAGAGGGAATAGATTATGAAGAGACCTTTGAACCTGTAGCCAGATACACTTCCATCAGAACAATTCTTGCTCTGGCTGTAGTGATGAAGTGGAATATACACCAGATGGATGTCAAGACAACTTTCTTGAATGGTGTAGTCAAAGAGGAAGTGTATGTGGAGCAGCCACTTGGTTTTGAGACACATGACAGGGAGTCATATGTGTGCATATTGAAGATATCCTTGTATGGCTTGAAGCAAGCACCTAGGACATGGTATGACAGGATAGACAGCTTCCTGTCTAGTTTGGGATTTACCAAGAGTAAAGCAGATTCCAAACTTTACTACAAGGTTGAGGAAGGAAATCTAGTGATACTCCTATTATATGTGGATGACTTGTTTTTGACAGGAGAGGATAGGTTGATTGCCGATACAAAGAGGAATATTGCTGCCTAGTTCTAGATGAAAGACTTGGTCATGATGCATTACTTCTAGGTATGGAGGTGTGGAAGAGTGCAAATGGAATCTTCCTTGGACAAGGGAAGTATGCAGTAGATATCCTGAAATGGTTCAGGATGATGGACTGCAAGGCCATGGCCACACCTATGGCATCAAACCTGATGCTATTGAGTTATGCTTCATCAGAGTCGGTTGATTCCACAGTGTATCGTCAGATGATTGGGTTTTTGATGTACCTGACGAACACGAGACTAGATATTTGCTTTGCGATGAACACCTTGAGCCAGTTTCTGACAGATCCTAGACATGTTCACCTAATTGCTGTAAAGCATATTCTGAGGTACTTGAAGGGTACGATTGATTATGGGATCAAGTATGATGCGAATCAGAAGTTTAACCTGGAGGGTTATGTTGATTCAGATTGGGTAGGCAGTGCTGCAGATAAAAAGAGCACTTCGGGGTGCTTCTTCATTATGGTATCAGGTGTGATCACTTGGTTTAGCAGGAAGCAATCTTGTGTAGCACTGAGTACAGCTGAAGCAGAGTATGTTGCAGCTTGTTTGACTAGTTGTGAGGAAGTATGGCTAAGGAAGCTACTGTCTGATTTATTTTATCTACAGTTGGATGCTACCTGTATCTATTGTGACAACCAGAGTTGTGTGAAGTTGTCAAAGAACCCGGTGTTCCACGACAGGTTGAAGCACATCGAGATCAAATATCACTATATCAGGGATATGTTGCAGAGAGGAGCAGTGAAGCTCCAGTATGTTGTGACATATGAGCAAAATTGCAGATGTGTTAACCAAACCACTAGCCAGAGTGAAGTTCGAGTACTTCAGAGAGAGGCTTGGTGTTCTTCAGATAGAAGATACTTCGAGGAAGAAGTGATGGGACACATTTGCAGGAGCCATTCCAAGCATGATGGTAGGAGGATCCTTCCCATGGCTATGGATGTAAGCGCTGTGTGATGAGAATCATGATGATGCTCTGGTTACTGCTATGTATGATGATCAGAATGATCATGTGTGATGAGCATCAAGAAGATGCTCCAGATGATATGCATCAGGACGATGCTGTGACGATGATCAGGATGATCATGCGATGATGATGTGCATCAGGATGATGTACTGTATGATGATGATCAGTATGATCATGAGCATCAAGATGATGCTTTGTGCGAGGATGATCAGGTTGATCTTGAGTATCAGGATGGTACTCTGTGTCCGTGGAAAGGTTGTGCAAGGGTAGCATGTAATACGTCTTGAAGATCCAGACAGGTTTTGCTAGTCACGTAAAAGGCCTCAAATGCTCTTTAGATATCTTGCTAGGAAAGAAACTCTTTTAAGGTTTTGCTAGACCACATGTAATACGTTCCGGAGATCCGGACAGGTTGTGCTAGTCACGTAGAAGGACTCGGATTCTCTTTAGAGATCTTGCTGGGAAAGACACTCTTTTAAGGTTTTGTGGGGACCACATGTAATATGCGCTGGAGATCCGGAAAGGTTGTGCTAGTCACGTAAAAGGCCTCAGATGCTCTTTAGAGATCTTGCTGGGAAAGACACTCTTTTAAGGTTTTGTGGAGATCACATGTAATCAGTCTTAGAGATCTGGACAGGTTGTGCTAGTCACGTAAAAGGCCTTAGATGCTCTTTAGAGATCTTGCTGGGAAAGACACTCTTTTAAGGTTTTGTGAAGGTCACATGTAAAAGATATTGGGAGATCTGATAGGTTGAGCTGTGTGCTTGTAAAAGTCCTGGGATGCTCTTTCGAGGTTTTGTTGACGCACGTAATCAGTCCTGAAGATTCCACAAGATGGCCAGCTCGTAGAGACGATGAAGACCTACAAGAGGCTAGGCCTACAACCAACATGAAAAAGGGATGGCTCTATGGAACTTCCTATGACGAGAATAATCAAGATATATCCCAGTGATCGGGATGACAAGTACATCAGCAGTGACGATGATTCTCCGTGATCCAGTGACGATGATCCAGATCTAGAATTGAAGACTTGTGGCGATATGTATTGATGACCCATGTCTAGAGAATACCTTCCTAGTTAAGAGGGAGTGTTGATGTATTTGTAACTTATGAAGATATTCTTCTATGTATTACACTTGTACTTTATTATATTAATGATGGAGATGTATTATTCCTCCAATCAGAAGTGTCTTCATTTGTATTTGTAAGTGTCGCAAGTGTTGCAAGTGTCGCAACTTTTATTTGATGGGTTATTAGACCACCCGTGTGGGGTCGACCCTGTTTGTGTCATGTGAGTGGGTTATTAGACTTCATTAGGAAGTCAACCAACTAGAGTTAAAGGTAGGTTAAGTTGTGTATAAATAGAGAGTGAGTGTGTTTCATTCTATTCATTCACTCACTCATCCAACTCGCATTAGTTGAGAGAGGAGTGTGCACAAGTGGAGGAGGAGTAGCTACTGGATTCATCTATCTTTTGGGTTTGATCATTGTGATCTTTGTATTGGGGCTTATTCTATCTCTGAGGAAGTTGGGGGGTTTTTCACCTTCTTGGTTTTCCCCGAAGAAACTCTGTGTCTCTTGTGTTTATGATTGTTATGCTGTGGTTGTTATTCTCTTAGTAGGATCCTAGATAATGTTTGAATGCAATTATAAAAAAATTAACAGTAAGAAGTGTATAGGATGTTGTCTGAGGTTTCACGAATTGTTTTGAATTTATGAGATCTTGCTTCACTTTATATGAAGATAATGGATTGGTGTATACCTCAAAATTATCAAACTGAAAAGAAGGATATGAAATCTGAAATAGAGGAATAGAAATATAAAGTATTTTCTCTTTTTATTCCTTTTCAAAGTCTAACAAATATGAGAAAGGATTGTCTTGATCTAACTCACCCGAAATGTCTGAAGCTGCAGAGGACTGAAACCTTCCTGATGATGTAGAAGCCAACTTATGTCTGGATTCCCTTAATATTTTCTCTGGATCTAAAACCCCTGTATGCAATGGAGAGGAAGGATTCACTCTGGTTCCTATCTGCCGCAGGATCCACAATTGCCTTTCTGTATATCAGTGAAATATAGTAGTCTACAACTATTTCCTGATTTTGTTCAACACCAAAATTAAGGAAAAAATATCATACCCATGGAAATATATTCAATTTCGTTCCCCAGAAACGAAGCCAAAATATGTTAGTCCTAAAGTATGCCAACTAGACTACAGGGTAGCAAAGTTTAGGCACCTCGAGGTTTAAAGGTTTATTTTTATTCATGATTGGATAACTATGAAGGATAAAGAGATACAACATTTCAACCATTGATATACTAGTGAAGATTTGAAAACATCAGACTACTTGCATACATAAGGATATGAATCTAATAGATTGAAAATGAATAACTGATCAAAAGGAAGGAATACGGTTTAAACCATAAATGATACAAGGAAAATCAAATAGTTTAAAATCATCGCATCACAGTAATTTTGGTGTTCAAAAATACATTTTAAACATCTCTGCAATAAACATTCATTTGCATGCACATGGATATATATAGAAAACATCTATATAAACAAAAAGCACATCATGGGAATGTTACCAGGTAAAAAGCACGACTAACACCAATTTTTTGTTATAAGGCCCAATTTTCCTCCCGATATGACCATGTCATAATGGGAATGTTGGTGAAATCACTCTAGAGTCAGAGAGTGTTCTTTCATCTAACACCAAAAAGAGTCGAATTTGCGGTCCAAATGTAGTAGTGCCTAGTGGTCTAGTAAGCACATCCATGCTAACAACCTACACTCTAACATCCAAGATCAAGAAGAAGCTGGTGATGAGAGTAGTTTGGATGCTCGCATGCTGGTGCTACAAGATGGAGATAGTAATATGGAAGCTCAAATGATGATGATAGAGACCATGCTTCTACAATATTTCAAGGAAGGGGTCAAGCAAAATATTAATTTATAATAGATATAAAAAATCCAACACTTGGATTTATAGTGTGTTAGAGCAATCATGTATCTCAAATGCCAATCATAGAGACATTACTTCTATAATACTTCAATAAAAAGGTCAAACAAAATCTATGTTGCTAAGAGATATACAAGAGCCAACACTTGGATTTATACTATGTCATACATAATATCAGATAATATCCATCCCGATGGATATTATTGTAATGGCCTCAACATACCTTGGAGCTTTGCTTAGGAGACCAATGAGAAGAATCCACGTTCTTCCTTGTAATCCATGATATAATTGCTCAATTTCCATGAGGGGTAATCAATTCCATTTCGTGCTTTCATATTTTTTTCTTCCTTAAAGTGAATGCTCCTCAATAGAGGCCCATATAGGTCTGACAATAATCTCCTATATTAAGCAAACATTCCATCAAGTTTAAGCAACAAGTAGGCCTAGAAAATTTTCTAAAACCATTTTTTAGATAAAAGTTTCAATTTTTTTTAAACTAACTCCCACCTTTGCACTTTTATTCTCTTTTCCTTCCTTTGCTGTTGGTGATTTCGAAGAAATGGGTTCAACAAACAATTGGCCCTAAAATTGGATAAACTAGATCATCCATAGGTAGATCTGGGTCATAATGTGTAGTTCTTAAGGTTGGGTTAGTAGCACACGTACTTCAGAGGTGCGGGTTTATTCTTTCCAAAGTATATATGTTGTTGTGGATCTTATAGGTGTAGCGAACAAAATTCACCCGTGGGAAGATGATAAAATTATAAATCAACTTACAAAATAAAATAATTTTTTGGCCATTCCACTATATCACACTCAATGAAATATTAGCAAATTGTTTTTCTTATTGATTTTTCTCATCAAATGCAAAATTCACAAATTTCAATTGCTAGATTTATATCCATAAGTTTACATGAGGATGCTTCTTATTCTCCATCTAAAATCACAACCAACCATGTTAAAATTATAGAGCATCCGTGGAAATCAACAAGAACCTTTATTAACAACTTAGTAGTAGTTGTAAGTGCTTCTCTTGTAAGCTTCCAACCAAAATTTGTGCTTCAAGGAATCTAGAAACAACTTGCATATGTCAACTTTTACAGTCAATGGTTTGAAATGTTTCTAAACACAAGTAATTTGCATATCATTGAGATTTAAAAAGCAATGTAAACATAAAATATAAACCATATACCACTATAATAGAAATGTCAATTACATGCCAATTTTTTCTTAATATAAGCTTTGGTCATAGAATTCATGCCTGGAAATTTCATCTCTTGCTATTGGTCACTGGGTCCAAGAAAACCAAATCTCTTGAAATCTGTTATAAATATTGAATTCAATAATTACTCCAAGAGAAATGGACCTGGTTTATAATATTATGGACATTTTATGAGGAGGACTTGATCACGCCTAGCAAGTTGGGAGTCCCCAACAACTACATTTTCAACATTGCTCCAAACTAGAAAAATTTAAATTACAAAAATGAGTTACTGACCAATAAGTTGAGGTTGATAGTACTGATATTATTCTTACTTCAATCTAATAAATACACATCTAGTGCAACAACACTCCAACGTACAAGGGACTGATTTTCTCTTAAAAATAAAATACTTTTGTTGGTTAAAATATTTTCTACAATTTGTAAACCTTGTAATTGTTTGAGTAATTGCTTGGCCTCTTAATATTTGTCCTTCTATATAGAATAATGGTATCGAACTTTCCATTATTAACAACTTATTCACCCAAATATTTTGGACAACTTGAATGAGAAAACCACAGGATACAAATTGATACTTTTATGGTTTAATTTCCAAATCAATTGCTCGCTAAATATAATTGATGGAAATTACTTATCAGACTATATAAAACATAGTCAAATTCAAGGCAATGACAGTTTTAACATGTGTTTTTCCCACCAAATACATCAAACGTAGCTACAATGTAGACATAATAGTAACCAACCTGACCCTCTTCAATAGTTGATCTTACAAACTTTTCCTATTTAAGGAGTCTAAAAAGGGCTTAAAATAACTCCAAAGGGATCTTTTCCGTAAAGGTTTAATGAGCCTGAAAAAGTAAACTCGTGACCTCCTTACTGTTTTTAATGAGCTCAAAGGAGATAGAAAAATGCTCATAACTTCCTTACTGTTTTTAACGAGCTCAAAGTGAAGATGAAAGAAATGCTCATAGCCTCCTTACTGTTTTTAACGAGCTTGAAGGAAAGGTGGAAGACTTCTCATAACCTACTTATTGTTTTTAACGAGCTCGAAGTAAAGGTAGAAGAATGCTCGAAATGGGAGGAGACGAGTTTCAGGGACATGCAAAACTAGCTCCAAGCGCATGGAACAAAGCTATGCCTAATGCAAGGAATATGAGCAAGATAAGGACACTTAGGGTGTGTCTCCTCTAGGTAAAAGGTGTCAAATTGCGAAGGAAAAATGATACAGGGCTTAGCAAAAATGAGATCAGAGATGGAGGCTTATATAACGAGCTAAAAGCATGGAAGCCGACATCAGGCTCATTAGCGCAAGCGGGATCATAAAAAATGCATATGCAACTTGAACACAAAGATGGGGGCCTAATTAGGGATGGCCAGAAATATATGAGGAAGAAAGATATGAGGCTTCTTCTCAGAGTCATGGTATATCTAAAAAGGCTCCCGAGCCTATGAGAAAAGCTCAGCATGGGAACCAAAATGGCGTAAGGTGCTGACTAGGGTGACCCATGTTAGGTAGGCTCTGCTGTCGGACTGGTGCACAATGCATAAAGAGATGGCTAACACACCAATATCCAACAGGTTCGACCATATGGCGAATTCGGATGGCAAAAGGTTCAAATGCAACATAACAACGGGGAAGCCTAAACCTATATGCAAAGTTCCGAATATACCTGACATGGTCACACAAGGTGTCGAAAAGGACCAGTAAGCAAGTATAAATCCAACTAAGAATACTGTCTCCAAGAAACATTAGTACCAAGATCATATCTAAAACATATGTAAAGAAAGACCCGATACAAGTCACTTTGGTAGAAATACTTTCAACTTCACTATCATCAACAGCAGGCATAAAAAAGGGAGAGTTTTCAAATGAAGACTCTATGGTACCCAAGCCCGAGGACTTACAATCAACAAGATCGACTTCAGGATGAAGATCAAAGTTGAAGGACATGATGGAATTTGCAGAAACAAATTCATCATCACGGGAGTTGAAAATTATAGAAGCAGAATCAAAGTCAACAGGAACATCGATTTGTGGATCTATAGGAGAGTCCAAAGACTCAATAGTAGGAAGATCAGACTTTAAGGTCAAACCGGGGCTGGACATGACTGCGACTGGATCAACATCCAAATGAATGGCAGACTGTACTATGGACTCTAGGAAAACTTCATCAGAAGGAAGTATATCGTCCTAGATAGAAAACATATCTAAACATTCAGATGGAGGTGTCACTTGGTCAAAAGCTGGGACTAAGTCTTGAGAAGGTAAGCATGAACTCAGAGACTTGTTCTCAGTGGCAATTGAACTCAAGGAACAATATGCCACATAAGTCCCATGTGACATAGTAGTTCCTAATGACGAGGGATCTGACTGGTCTACAGTTGGGTAATAAGGAGGATCAACGAATGCAAGCTGGTCTATAGTGACGATGCTTTCGTTATGAGGAAAATGCATCACACAAAAGAGCATAGACACCACAGCATGCATATCATAAATGTAATCATGCCCGAGGATCATATCAAAGTCCATAGGGTCCTTTAAAGCCATAAAATCAACTAAGACTGTTTTTCCACTCAAAGTAACAGGTACCTGACGGAGGAATCCGATCAGTTCACTAGGTCTTCTATCGAAGGTCAATGGCCAATTAACAACTGGAATAACATTAGGGAAACCCAAATATCTCCAAGCATAAGTAGATAAGATACTAATAGAAGCTCCTTCATCTACAATGCATCGATCAATCGTATGGTTCCCGATATCAACCTTTATCTGGAAAGGTGTCGAAGAAGGAAGACGAGGTTCGGCTAGACTATTCCAATCAAAAGAAACGATCCTAGGGCTTGGTAGGGGTTCACATGGCACAAATGAAGTGCCCCCTTTTTCAGGAACATCCAACCTGGTAATGCAGAAGACTTCCGCAGTAGGTGCATCAATCTTTGCAGGACTGATGGGATGATGAGGGCCCAGAACAGATCAACGAAGGAAGAAGGACAATTATCCATGGTCCACAATACAATGACTAAGGGTGCAAGCGCTGGAATCACCCAACCGCCCTCCCAAAGACCCGCAAGGGATTTCTTCCCATGTCTGTCCTAGGTACAACAGATATAACCGTCCACCATCACCTGTGTATGATCCTATGGTTAGATACTAAGGATACCACCACACCGAAAACTCCCGGGGGAATAGTCTCTGGTCGAATCAGAAGGCGTGGGTAGGGTAACTGAGCCCGAAACTCAAAAGAGTCCCCAAACACGATCCGATATTGGTATATGCTTGAAACAAAAAGTAGGAGGTTTATTCCCAACAATTTGATCTCACAAGACCTACTGCATAGATCCTAGGCAAGTTTTGAATGCGGTGGGTTTACCTGTGATAGTCGAACTACGATTTTTGCGTAATGTGTGATATCAGGCGGTTTAAGGTGTTTTAAACCCGAGATCCTAACCAAAACTAGTTGGTGAATAGTGTAACCTAGAAATGAAAATGTTACTAGTACATTTTATTAGGGTTCATTTTAAAGGTTACTTGCTTACTCAAAAAGGTAGTGGGTGTGTGAGAGTGGTTATAACAGAGATAGAATATTGAAATGAAATGCTTACCACTAAACAAATCTTTTCTTTTCAATGCAAGTCTTAAAGATACGATATAGAATGCATATGCAAATGCAATTTTTAGTCTTTCGAATGCAAAAAAGGGTAAAAATAAAGTCTAAATGTACAAAATTAAACTCAAAACCTAATAATGCAGCTACTCAAACAAATAAGTATGCGAAAGAAAAATTTCTTCTTTTTGATGCAAAGCACTCTTAAATCCTTTAAGCCACTTGCAAGGTACTCTACTCAGAAAATACATCAAATTTTTTTTATGCTTTTCAAAGGTAAGAAACAAAACTGAAATTGAAACTAACCTACTATCAAAGTAAAAGCAAAGAACTTTCAAGTTTCCTTATTGAAACAGTAAAAGCAACCAAAATGACTTTCAGATTCTTATTGATGTAAGCCTTCCAACCATTGGGAAAAGTGTACGAAACCTACTTTTAGACCCAAACAAAGCAAATGACTTACAAATAAGTATGGTTTGGTAAATTCAGGTCTGCACATAAACAGTGCAGTCAAGGTCCTGAACAACAGCAAAGACACTTGAGCTTTCACTACAGAAAGAAAACTAAAAGCATAAGGGAGGATAAGAAACCAATCTAAAGATAAATTTCACTCAAATAGATACAAACAGGGTCAAGTAGACTCAATACGTTTCAAATCCAGTGGAAATGGAGCAAGTATATTCAGTCAGACTCAAATCAGGGTACAAAACACCAAATTGGTCCACAACCCCCCAACTTGGGTCCACAAGCCCCAAAAATTTCCACACAAGCTCAAATTGATCAAAAGAGGTCCAAATCATGAACATAGGATCAGTACAAGGATAGGAGACCACTTATAGTGGTTTAAATCAGACCTAGGGTCATCAGGGACCCAAAAAATGCAGCCACAACCCCCAAATTTGGGTCCACAACCCAAAGACTCAAACCTAGAATGTGTGTGCTACTGTGTATGAGGAATACCAGCGCCCATAATAGGGGAATGCGCTACTGTGCTTCACAACAGTAGCGCATAAGTGGGAAAAGTTGAAAAAATGGGGTTAAAACCCCCCAACTTGGGTCCACAAGGGTTTGCAAGGGCTAGGAAGGGTCTGTAAGAGACAAGGAGGCTCAAACAAAGCCTACTGACTGATTCTAATCAAGAAAATGAACAAATAAATTCAAACAAAACTAAAGAAATGACCTTGGATACCCCTAAGCAGTTTGGCTTTCCCCAGCAGAGTCGCCATTCTGTTGTGAGGAAAATGCACTTATAGTTCAGGGGAGAAACTACTAACTTACAGGTATGAAAGATAGACCTACAAATGTTTTGCAAGTGCAACTAGTAAGCAAATATATTTAAGGTTAGAAATGTGAGTACCTTATTAAGAAGGTTGATCCAAGCTTTCCCTTCCTTATGTTGAATTTTGATCATTAATTCAATATACTCTAGGATCCTTATTGAGAGAATAATATGTACAGTATATCAATGCATATCAATCATAACAAGCATGTCAATAATCACAAGAAGAAAAAGCATGAGAGAAGAGACACAAAGTTTTCATGGGGAAAACCCTAAGGTGAAAAACCCCACAACTTCCTCAGAGATAGAGAAAGCAATGGCTCAACCAAAGTACAACCAAAATACACAGAGATAGTGTCCTAGTAGCAGATGATCCTCCTCCTCACTAGTGTGCCACTTTCTGAGTGAAGGAAGAATGAGTTTCCGAATGATCCAAATAGAGATCTCCCGATCTCTATTTATACTTGACCTGTTTTCCCAATATCCTTATGGGGCCTTGTCTAGCTAGGTACATCAACCATATAATATATAAATCAGGGCCGACCCCACACATTGTGGTCTAATAACCCATCGGCAAGTTCACACACTTGCGACACTTGTCAATACATATGACGACACTTCCGTAAACAGGAATGACACATCTCTATAGGAGTACAATAATATATAAATGAAATACATGGATGAAATACATTCCGAAGTTACATATACATCAACACTCCCTCTTAACTAGGAAGGTATTTCTCAACACAGATCTGCTAGCACAAGTCTTCTTCTCTGGATCATCGTCATCGATGCATCGTCACTGCTGCTGCTATCTCAACCAATCTATGAATCTACTCATCATAGGAAGTTCTACAGAGCCAGTCCTTTTTCATACTGGATGTAGGCCCACCACCTGCAGGTCTTTATCATTTGTGCGAATGGTCTGATAGAGGTGGTCTCTCAGGACTAATTTTATGTGCGGATGCAATACCTGACAAGAGAATCCCATGAACATTTATGTGCCTAAGCACGACCGAAAAGATCTCCCAGGACTGATTACATGCATCTCCTTCACAACGCCTTTAAAGAGCATCCCAGGAACATTTATGTGCCACAACACGACCGACAAGATCTCTAAAGAGCATCCCACGATTTATTACGAGCACACAGCTCAACCTCTCGGATCTCCAGGACTGATTACATGTGAATAGACAATACCTTTAAAGAGCATCCCAGGAACATTTATGTGCCGCAACACGACCAGAAATATCTCTAAAGAGGATTCCAGGACTTATTACGAGCACACAGCTCAACCTATCGGATCTCCAGGACTGATTACATGTCTCCATAGTAATACCTCATCCCAAGACTGATTACGAGCACACAACTCAACCTATCATATTTTTGAGGACTGATTACATACTACATAGCAATACCTCATCCCAGGATTGATTACGAGCACACAGCTCAACCTATCGGATCTCTAAGGACTGATTACATGCTATTTGCACAACCTGCCACATATCATCTCTGACCTCCAAGTATCAACCTGATACTCATGATCTAACTGATCATCATCGCACGAAGCATCATCCTGATGCTCATGATCATACTGATCATCATCACTGTACCGTCCTGGTACATATCATCTAGAGCAACATCCTGAAGCTCGTCATCATGATCATCCTAATCATACAAATGCATCCACCTGATGCATACCAAGTATCTACCTGATACATATCACCTTACATGATCCACATGATCATACAATGTATCCACCTGATACATACATAGATACATGATCCACACAATGTATCTAACTGATATATATCAACATACATGATCTACCTGATCATACACAGTATCCACCCGATACATATACAGATACATGGTCCAAGCCTCCAACATGATGCATATACAAATACATATAAATGATCCAACTGATCATATCCAGCATCCAACATGATGCGTACATACATATACATATAAATGATCCAACTGATCATATCCAACATCAACCTGATGCATATACAGAGCAGTAACTAGAGCATTGTCCTGATGCTCATCATCTAGCGCTTACATCCACAACCATGTGAAGGATCCTCCTTCCAACATGCTTGGAATGGCTTCAGAAAATGTATCCATCACTTTTTCCTTGAAGTGTCGTCGATATGAAGAACACTAAGCCTCTCCCTGAAGTACTCGAACTTTACTCTGGCTAGTGGCTTTGTCAGTACATCTGCAATCTGCTTGTCCGTCACAACATATAGGAGCTTCACTGCTCCTCTATGCACCATATCCTTGATATAGTGATATTTGATCTCTATGTGTTTTGACCTGTCATGAAACACTGGGTTCTTAGACAGCTTCACACAACTCTGGTTATCACAGAAGATACTAGTAGCCTCCAGCGGGAGATCAAATAACTTGGACAGTAGCTTCCGGAGCCATACTGCCTCACAACTAGCTAAACAAGCTGCAACATACTCTGGTTCAGCTATACTCAGTGCTACGCAGGACTGCTTCCTTCTAAACCAAGAGATCACACCTGATCCCATACTGAAGCAACACCCAGATGTGCTCTTCCTATCTGCAACACTGCCTGCCCAATCTGAATAACCATAACCCTGTAGGTTAAGATTTTGATTCGCATCATACTTGATCCCATAGTCAACTGTACCCTTCAGGTACCTCAGAATATGCTTTACAGCAACCAGGTGAACACTCCTCGGATCCGTGAGGAACTGGCTCAATGTGTTCACCGCAAAGCAAATATCTGGTCTCATGTTCATCAGGTACATCAAGGACCCAATCATCTGATGATACATAGAGACATCAACCGGCTTAGATGAACATCACATAGAAGCTTCAGATTCGATGCCATATGTGTGGCCATGGCCTTGCAATCCATCATCCCAAACCTCTTCAGGATATCTACAGTATACTTCCCTTGTCCAAGGAAGATCCCGTCTGTACTCTGCCACACCTCCATGCCAAAAACAAATAGTGCAACATCCCCAAATTCTTCATCTCGAACTTGGAAGCAAGCTTCCACTGCATGTCAACAATCAATCTATCTTCACCTGTAATAAACAGGTCATCCACATCCAAAAGTAGTATCACTGGATTGCCTTCCTCAACCTTGTAGTAAAGGTTGGAATCCACTTTACTCTTGGTCAATCCCAAGCTGGATAGAAAGCTGTCTATCCTTCCATACCAAGTTCTGCACATATATGACTCCCTGTCATGTGTCTCAGAACCAAGTGGCTGCTCCACATACACTTCTTCTTCAACTACACCATTCAAGAAATCTATCTTGAAATTCATCTGGTGTATCTTCCATTTCATCACTGCAGCCAGAGCAAGTACAGATCTAATGGAAGTGTATCTGGCTACAGGAGAAAAAGTCTCTATGCTACCATCTGCAGCATGCTTGATCTTGTAGATCCTCTTGGACGTCACTATAGACTCCACTTCAGGTCTTGGGATTGCATCCCAAACATCATTCTTCATGATCGACGGATCATGGCATTCTTCCATTACTTCATCCTAGATCCTGGGAACTTCAATATCTTCAATAGATGTCTTTGTTGCTGGAACAAATGTTGTAGTCCTTCTTTTGTAGGTGAAGGTATACGGTCTTTCCTACAAAACAAGTTAAATTTCATGATTAGAAACATCTCATAATTTTCAGAACAAATTCTTACACATAAGGAAATATGTCATACAGTCATGCAATTATCTTAGCCAATGCTTCAATACAACATTTATCCATGTTCCATAACTTTCTAGATGCCTTCCAGTCTCTACCAGAACATTGTTAAGAGTTTGCGTGGCTCCCAACATGTCAACAAAGAGGTGTCATTCTAGATAAGTAGCAATGGAATGTTGTACAGTGCCATAGGCCTACTTACCCATTAAATGCATATTGGTAGTAAGCTATTCATTAATGAAATCATTCTAATATGCGTAATATACATCATAAATCTAGGAACATAAGCATATACATCATTTGAACAAATTATTTAAACAAGCAAATATGCAAGAAATGACAATTAAAATACTTATCTTTGTTTGTTTGTTGGGTGGACTCCCTCTGAGTCTTTGCTTCCTTGCAAGAGCTGCTGGAGTCCTAATTTGAAGTAGCTTCTTCTACACCTTTCTATTGTGTAGAGAGATGGTCAACTCCCTCTGAATATCTGCATCATTGCAGAAACCACCGGAGTGTGCTCCCTCTTGATCTTTGCTTCCTGGATTACCTGTTCTTGAATTCATTCTTGATCCCTATGCATTCTTATTAGTATCAACATTGTGTTATCCTCGAGGTCTCATACATAATCAAACATTCATTAGTATAATCTTAATATTATCAAAACACAATAATATCAAGCATGTATAGTCAGGATCATTTCAAACAGAAATAATAAGCATTCTTATGGTTAGTCATAAACATAATAAACCTAAACCCGTGATTACTCAAACCTATGACTCTTTTAGTCATATCACCAATTAAGGTAATAAACATAATATGCATAAGCCCTGGATTACTCAAACTTGTAACTTCAAGAGTAATCATTATCAATCATACAAAAGTATACGATACATATAACAAAACATACCTGGTCATCATATTTGCTAGTTATGTCTAGCAATGTGTTCTTGTTCTCTTCAATGACCTGCATAACTCATTAGTTAACCTTTGCAAAAACAAATTATACATACCTCTATGTGATCCATGAATATGGATGAATCTTTGTCTTCATAGCATGTTCAGGTTGTCCCTTTAATTTGTACAATCCTCCCTCTTTCTCTCCAATCACTACTGCATCATCTATGGTCTTTCCCTTTGGCCACATTAGAACTTGGCCATCCACAAATGCAACCCTCATACCTTTTGCATCCAATGCGGATATAGAGAGTAGGTTCTTCTTGAGCCCAGGTACATACAAAACATCTTTCATCTTCAAATACTTCCCAAAGTCTAGATTATAGGAGGCCTCATCACTTCCTTTGATAGGGTATTGGTAGTCATCCCCAAGTTTCACCTTGTGGGGTGACTCATGTTCAGATATATTGGCAAAGTATTCTTTAAACCCAGTCATGTGTTTTGAAGCCCCACTGTCAATAAGCCAATCATTACAACCATGAGAGATAGTACCTGTGAGAGTAGAGATTAGAACATACTCTTCTTCACTTGATGAGTCATCATCACTTTCTTCCCTAGCTTTCTTCTTTGGAGGTTCATCTTCTTTGGCAGCATGAGCATGGTACCTTCTTTTGATACCCTTCTTCTTTTTGCTGGAGTTGTTGTTATCCCTTTTGTTCTTGGGACATTCTGAAGCAAAGTGACCTTTCTCATTGCAATTGAAGCATCTCAGATCTTTCTTTTCTTTGTGATAAGGATGAGAAGATTTCTTCTTATGATGGGATGGCTCTCTCTTGAACTTGTATTTTTTGGTGTGTGCTGTGAGAGCTTGATCTTCATTCCCCATCTTTTCTTCTCGAGCAACAAGACTTGCTTCTTCTTGAGAGCATTCCTCCCACAATTTACTGAAGGAGATCAATTTCTTTCTTGCATAGATCCCTTGGATAGAGGAGTCCCATGAACTAGGTATGCCATTCAAAGTGGTCATAACAATTTCACCATTCTCCACCATTTCATCTACAGCTTCAAGTTGTTCCTTGATTTGAGAGACCTTGGAGAAATAGGATTGAATGGTTTCTCCATTTGACATCTTGACCCCTTTCAATTGGTTCCGCAGAGTCATCTTCCAATTTATGTTTTTCCCTTCAAATAACTTGGTCAGGGAGTCAAACATCTCCTTGGGTGTCTTCAGAGATGACACATGTGGTATGAGATTGTCTTTGATAGAATCAACAATGATTCTCTTTGCTTTGACCAAGTTCTTCTTATGCAATATCTTAGCCTCTTCATCCTCTGGGATAGGGATGTCTTCTTTTACATATGGCTCCAACTCATTCTCTTCTAGGATTAACCTAATCCTATATTTCCAGGCTCGGAAGTTATCAGCCCCTTCAAGCTTATCCTCAAGCTTGGTGTGGTGAGACATATTAAAGAGTACTTCAAAATGGAAATAGAAAAGATTTAGGTCTTACCACTTGATTTGCTGAAAACTAGATCTGGTCCCAGATTAGGGTTTGTTAGAGAAACCCTAAAAATTCAAAATGTGAATTTCAACTTTCTGAAAGGATAGAAAGATGCGCCTTGATGATCTGATCCGCCCGGTGTATTCAGAATTTGAGATATGCAAAGCTTCACCCTTCAGAAATGCCTTTTTGTCTTCCCGGGTTCACTAAGGAGGACCCTGAATTAGGGTTTGAGTTTCCCGGAGATCTACCCAGCCAAAAATCTCGATCCAAAGCTCTAAACTTTGATTTTTGCAAGGAGCTTCCAGCTATGTCTTCAGATTCCAGAAATTCCTATTTTTGTGGAAACCCTAATTTTTAGGGCCAAATATGAAAATGCTCAGAATTGAATTCTGATTGGACAGATAGATTCTCCTTGATGAGTAGAGTCAATCTACTATACTGCTTTTCCAAAATCTATGGAGAGAAACCCAATAAACAAGAAACCCTTGGTTTCCGTCACTGCACAATGTCTTCTTCTCAGGTTATCTCTAATACCATGTTAAATTTTGAGCATTAATTCAATATACTCTAGGATCTTTACTGAGAGAATAACATGTACAGTATATCAATGCATATCAATCATAACAAGCATGTCAATCATCACAAGAAGCAAAAGCATGAGAGACAAGAGACACAGAGTTTCCGTGGGGAAAACCCTAAGGTGAAAAACCCCACAACTTCCTCAGAGATAGAGAGAGAAATGGCTCAACCAAAGTACAACCAAAATATACAGAGATAGTCTCCTAGTAGCAGATGATCCTCCTCCTCATTAGTGCGCCACTTTCTGAGTGAAGGAAGAATGAGTTTTCTAATGATCCAAATAGAGATCTCCCGATCTCTATTTATACTTGACTTGTTTTCCCAATATCCTTATGGGGCCGACTTGTCTAGCTAGGTACATCAACCATATAATATATAAATCAGGGCCGACCCCACACATGGTGGTTTAATAACCCATCGGCAAGTTCACACACTTGCGACACTTGTCAATACATATGAAGACACTTCCGTATAGAGGAATGACACATCTCTATAGGAGTACAATAATATATAAATGAAATACATGGATGAAATACATTCCGAAGTTACATATACATCAACAACTTGCTCTTCAATGCTATCTAGTATTGCAATTCCCACACCTGCAAAACAACTTGATACCTTTCTCAAATACATTTGACTACATATATAAGACTGATATGCATGACATAATAAGACATCAAACTATAATCAAACAGTAATCAAATCTAAGACACACATAAATAGGTCATCTTTGGAAAGGAAAGAACATCTGATCTTTATTAATGAATGAAGCAAGTACATCAAATTATACCTTCCTTCAAGCTTGGCACTTCACGAAACCTAGATTCAAGGTCTCTTGCTTCTGTTCTCCAAGGATCCCAGCCTCTAATTAGCTGTGCTAGGGTTGATCAGAAACTGAGGCACAAGAGAGGGGGATGAGGGTCTCCATTCCTCCAGCATAACTTTGTTATTAGGCTTGCTCCCCTCACATGGCCCTTCTACCTTCCTTATATAGTCAATGAAGGAGATGAAAAGTAGTTATAACCGATCAGGAGGCTCCCAAACCAACTTAACTTACCCAAAATTCGAGATTTTGACTAGTACAGGAAAGTGCCCTACTCTGCAGTAGACAAACTAACACATTTCTGAAGGTGTGTGCTACTTTAATGAAGCAAAGTTGCATATCAAATGCTACTATCATGCTTGGATACCCGCGCACATGTGGAAAAATGGCCAAAAACAGGGTTTTCTGATGATTTTTAGGACATGGCTTGGTTTGGAAAAATGTTCCTAAGGATTATAACCATCAAATGGGCCAAGAGTGAGGTAGTTTCAACCATTTTTAGTGTCCCAGAAAAATCTTGTTTATGCAACATGGCAAGAATGTTGGGCATTAGCATAACACTTTGGTTGATCTCATGTTTAGAAGAAAGTGGATACAAGGTGACCTTTTGAGAGGAATGTAATTGGAAAAGGAACAACCCATGATACAAGGGAACTCTTATTTATGCAACATGACAAGAATGTTGTGCATGAGCATAACACTTTGGTTGATCTCATGTTTAAAAGCATGTGGATACTAGGTGATTGTTGATTCTTATTTCATAACTTAACATCCATGTTTTTCCCCTTTGTGTATTGTGTAATATGTGACATCACATTGACTTCCCAAATTCACTAGATTTATTGAAAGTTATTAGTTGCATTTATGTTACATGTGAATACATACAGAAATCATGATGGAATAATAAGTTTATAAATATAAATAAATATGCAAACCAACATGTATCATACTCTAAAATGACCAAAGGGGAATACGTGTGTTGGGCCTATGATTTGTCCCTTTTTTCCACCTTTTTATATCACTTTGACATCATATTGGGTTCCTTTCTACTCCTTTTTGACACTGATTAGCCTACAAACTTATGCTTTGATCTAAAGGTACAACCTCGTTGAATACTACATTGTTTTGATCTCAATAACATAAGTGATTGAGTGGTTTTTATGCTTGATTTCAGGATTAATTATCATATATCTTGAGATGTGCATAGATAGGTTGGACCCATGATGCCGAAGGATCATTTCTGACTATCTTCATGCGCACTCAAAGACTGTCCTGTCCCATTTTGGGTATGTTGTTACATGTATGTGGTTACTTGTATGTTGTTACTCCTGGACGTTGCAAAGATGCCATGATTTTGGAATTCTTGAGCATTTGGTCTTCGACTAATGATCAAGCATAGGTTCATATAAGCGCTAGCAGAGATATACCAGGTCAATAGGAGAATGAAGCATCAACCAACGTTATATAGAATGAAACTGCATGAAATCATTTTATTTTTCCACAACTGTTATAACAACAGTATCATTTGAAGGTGTCTGGGTACACCATTATGGGAAAGACTATTATCTAGATATTTGTATAAGAGATATGAGCCCTCTCAGGTTCAGGTTTGTCAATTATTGTTCATGACAAAGTGAGGGATAGAGAACATTCATACTTATTGTATCATTTTCCTTTTTCATAATATATACAAGCCGAATCTTGTGATTTGAGCTTCAATTTGTGAGTAATTAGCAGCCCTAGTTAGAGAAGGCCCTCTTCTTTGACTAGGAGATGCCCCTATAGTTTGTCATTTTCAAAGATTGATTGATTGTAGCTTTTTAATTTTACCAGTGATTATTGTTTGTTGCATAATTGGTTATACATGCTATTACTTGCATAATTATGATGATAGATGATTCAATTGTTATTCACAAGTTGTTACTGATAATATTGGTTTTTTTTTGTCATTATTTCTTGTTTAATAAGCGTGATTACTGATTGGATACAATTGGATTTTCGTAGATTGCATCCTTCATCTTTATAGCAAAGCATTTTCCTTAGAGTTGATTTGGGTGTTATTATAAGGGTTGAGTTGGTAATTAGTAATTGCTTTCAGTATTGTGTGGATGAGTGTGGAGTCTTTTTATCAATTCACTTTTCTAGTAGTGCGATTCTCATTTCATGAATAGTGTGTATTTAGAACAATAGTGTGGTTCTCTTTCTTTCCAGCAGAGTGGTGAATGATTACATTTTCTTTTATGAATATTTGAGTGAATGAATTCCTTTAAGTCTGAGTGGAATTGAATGCTGCTCTATCACATTATCTGCATATGCATTTAGTTCTTCTTACCAGTACTAGAATTAAATTGTGTCCTACATATACTTTGCATGTATCCTTGAAACAAGAAGACGTTCTTGGATTGACATTTAATGTGAGTGTTGGTTTGGTGTCTTAGAAGATCATTATTATCCCCAACAACTTGTATCAGTTTCTCTTTGTTTTGAGAATACTCTATTCTCTACTGAATATGGCCAACCACGTGAAGGTGGTAACTCATCTGTCCCCTCCCCCCCGCCCCACATCACTCTCAATTCCCCACACCCAATCTATTTACTATAACATACTTGAAAGAAACATAACTACATAAAACATAACACTCATTTAAACTTAATAAGTTTTGTTGTATGTATGTTTTCTCAACTTTATTATTTAATGCAAGTTAAATTTACCTAAGATTAACTCATTATAGGAATCTTATGTACATTGTTAAGCTCTTTGGTTCTAGTTTAAGTTTTAATATGAGTTCAATTGGGTTCAGAGGGTATCAATTGATTAATTGTGAATCTTGGAATTATTTATGAGTTCAAATGGTTACTACATACTTGTATAGGAGCTCAAATTAATTGAATACATTCTTAAGGTTCTCATATGAGTTCAATGTTGATCATAAAGATCTTAAGTATGCATAAAATGGCCATTATTCGATGAGGGGTAAGTTTGGAGGATGAGGGGTCATAAATGATGAAATAAGGTCCTATAATAGCGATATTTTCCCATTATAATGGGTATCATATGAATTCAATTATAAGTTCTTGCAAACTAAGGAAGGGTTAGAATACCCTGTTCATAGTTGATATTGAAAATAACATCTTTGACCCTAATTCATACTTCTAGGAATTATGTGCCATGAACAAGGTTCTAAACCACCATACAAGTTATGTAGAGCGTGGATTACAAATGTCATATTGATTACAATTGTTAACACTTAATATTTTATGGAATGGGAACACAACAACTTAGGGCCTCTCTAAGTTTTGAAGTGTTGATAATTGTACTTTTCAAGTAATGTATTCTATGCTTAATCTTGAGATAACATGTTTATTATTCCATCGTCAAGCTATTAGATCTAGTTCAGAGATGAGTAAATTTTCTCCATTGAAATAAAGTAAAAGAAAATCTTTGCACCTTGTTATATGTTATGGATTTGTTAGCTTGCTTGTAGGTGGCATATTTGTGATTTTTGTAGGTTTAAATGAGATAGGCTAAATTATATACTAGATCTATTTTGCTGAAAAATGTATGCCTAAAGGGTCTCTTCCTTGGAAGGATTTTGCATCAAACCCCAAAGTATTGGAATGGGATTGGCATGTGTTTTGCATGTATTCTAGCCTCAAGTGTCTTCAAACTAAGCTCAAGGAGAACCATGCACGCATGCCTTGTAATGGGAACCTTTTTCCTACATGTGTCATATTTGATAATTGGTTTGCAATTAGTATATTTTAAATCTCCACAAGATTATCCAATCAAGAATACCGATATGGACCTGCTATCTCATAAGATTAAGGGTGCTCAATTTTGTGAATGCAAAACATAGTATGAATTTCCCCAACGAGCTGAGAGTTAACATGTAATGTTTAGATTTACCGTTTGATAGATTTTGTTAGATATTTCTATCTTTGAAAGAAGGAGAGCATAAAAGACCAGTTGAGCTCCCAATTCTGCAGCGAAACTGTAATGTTTGACACTAAATGCCAACTATTTGCGTGAATGAGGAATGATATTTAGGGAATTACCCCCTTGAGTGTTTCCACAAAAAACAACAATTGATTGTCCTAATTTTCAATCCCTTACACAAATATTTGCAAATTTATAAAATTTGAATTGAGAGAGGGTCAAGTAGGAGTTTTTGTAGCCAACAATTCACCTTGGAGATGATAAAATTGAGGGTGTTAAGGGAATAACATATCAATAGAGGGAGTGAAACAAATTTAGGGCTCACTCAAAAATTTTGGAGGCATTGCATGATCTTCCATGTCTAGTCACGCGGATATTCTATACTTGGGTTGCTCCTCTCACTGGTTCTCTGCTCGACTGGAGTCTCCCCTCGAATGTAATCCAACTCCTCTCTTTGGGTTGCTTTACTTAGGGATGATATGCATCAATGATAGTGAAGTGAAGTCGTGCAGGAGGGGACAAATGTATGTATTATTTATTTTATTTGAAATTTTTATTTATTTATTTATTAAATTCTGTAGTGTTTATTTTAATTAATTATTTATTTTTTAAGTTGTGTATTTTTATTTTAATGTATATAGTATATACTCTGATATATATAATATATAGAATTGTGTTTACACACATATATTGAAAAATAAGTTTTAATTTAAAAATAAAAATAATCATCGACATCATCATCATCATCACCATCTCCATCATAATCATAATCATAATCATAATCATGATCATTATTGTCGTCATCATTAACATCATCATCGTCAAAAAAATCATTGTCGTATTCATCATCATCATCATCATCGTCGTCATCATCATCATCACAATCATCTTAAACATCATCATCATCATCATCATCACCATCCTACATAAGACATTACCTGCCCCAAAATGTATCCTAAATAAGAAATGGATTAAAAGATAATTAATATGTAATTAGCATTCTTAATCACACAATCAATGATAACAACGATGACGACATCGGTGACAATGACGATGTCAGTGGTGATGACAATGTCAATGTCACTGGTGATGGTTGATCAATGTACACACAATGAGGATGAGGACAATGATGGAAATGATGATGATGATGAGGATGAGGATGAGGATGGCGATGCCAATGCCAATAACAATAAGGATGAGGATGATGATGTAAATGATGATGATGACATGAAAAGCTTCAACATTTGGTGCAAGTGGAACTATGCAAACCAAATTATAAAACATGCACATACAAATTAGCTCCCCACACAGACATTAAACTTGCATCTGCATGCTCCAGTACCACATGTGCATTCATCATTGCTTGCTGTTAGATTTTGGGCATTAATTCAATATGATCTAGGATGTTATCTGAGAGAATAACAAGCACAACATATCAATCATAAGAGACAAGCATAAGAGACAATAGACACAAAGTTTCCTCGGGGAAAGCTAAGAAGGTGAAAAACCCCGCAACTTCCTTAGAGATAGAAAGAGCAATGATACAAAACCTAAGTACAAGAGATAGTATCCTTAGCAGCTTCTCCTCCTCCACTAGTGCGCATCACTCAAGTGAGAGATAGATGAGTAAGTGAATGATCAAATAGAGTGACACCCTCACTCTATTTATACACAACTCGACTTGCCTAATAACCTAACAAGGCCGAATTCTCTAGGAGAGTCTAATAACCCATGGTAACCCAACTCAGGGCCGACCCCACACTTGGTGGTTTAATAACCCCTCTTGTATAAGTTACGACACTTGCGACACTTGTAAATAAAAATGATGACACTTCCGTACAAAGGAATAATAACCTCTCTGTAGGGATACAATATACATATATGAAATACATTTCGAAGTTACATATACATCAACACTCCCTCTTAACTAGGAAGGTATTTCTCGACACAGGTCTTCTAGGACAAGTATTCTTCTCTGGATCATCAAATCATCGTCATCGTCACTGCTACTATCTCAATCAATATCCAATCTACTCGTCATAGGAAGTTATACAGAGCCAACCCTTTTTCATGCTGGTTGTAGGCCTAGCCTCCATGTAGGTCTTCATCATCTCAGCGAGCAAGCCATCAAGTAAGTACACCTCAGGACTGATTACATTGCCTATGCAAAACCTGCAAGATCTCCTAGGACTAATTATATGCCTCTGCAAAACCTGTGTACCATACTGTCACCTCATCGTCCATGGAGCATAACCCAGATGCACATCACACAACACTTATATACACCGGCATGGGAGGAGCTACCTACCACCATCCGGGAATGGCTCAGCACTTACATCACGACCATGGGATGACCTACCTACCACCATGTTGGAAAGGATAAAAAATTACATCAACGACCATGGGAGGGCCTACCTTCCACCATGTCGGAAAATCGCGTCAATTACATCAACGACCATGGGAGGACCTACCTGCCACCATGTTGGAAAAGACCGCACAACCCTTACATCTCACTATGGGAGGACATACCTACCACCATGTGAGAATGGCCCAACCCTTACATCTGCACCATGGGAGGACCTACCTAACACCATGTGAGAATGGCCCCAACCCTTACATCTACACCATAGGAGGACCTACCTACCACTATGTGAGAATGTCACTAGCCCTTACATATACACCATAGGAGGACCTACCTACCACTATGTGAGAATGGCTCATGTGCATCTATGTCTCCGGACTCATCACTTCCATTTGGAGGGAATCTCGATCTGAAGTACACCAAGTCTCTCTCCAAAGTATTCAAACTTCACTCTAGCCAGCGGCTTGGTCAACACATCGGCTATCTGCTCATCCGTCAGAACATATAGGAGCTTCACTGCTCCTCTCTACACCATATCCCTAATATAGTGATACTTGATCTCAATATGGTTCATCCTATCATGGAACACTAGGTTCTCAGACAACTTCACACAAATCTGGTTGTCACAGAAGATACATGTAGCATCCAATGGGAGATAAAATAACTCAGACAGTAGCTTCCTAAGCCATACTGCCTCACAACTAGTCGAACAAGCTGCAACATACTCTGCTTCAGCTGTCCTCAGTGCCACACATGACAACTTCCTGCTAAACCAAGATATCACACCTGATCCCATACTGAAGCAACACCCAGAAGTGCTCTTCCGATCAATGGAACTGCCTGCCCAATATGAATCAACATAACCCTCCAGGTTAAACTTTTGATTCACATCATACTTGATCCCATAGTCAACCGTACCCTTCAGGTACCTCAGAATATGCTTTACAGCAACCAGGTGAACACTTATCGGATCCGTCAGGAACTGGCTCAATGTGTTCACAACAAAGCAAATATATGGTCTCGTGTTCGTCAGGTACATCAAGGACCCAATCATCTAACGATACACTGTGACATCAACCAGCTCAGATGAAGCATCACACAAAAGCTTCAGGATCAATTCCATAGGTGTGGCCATGGCCTTGCAGTCCATCATCCCGAACCGCTTCAGGATATCTACTGCATACTTCCCTTGTCCAAGGAAGATTCCAACTGCACTCTACAACACCTCCATGCTTAGAAAGTAGTGCATCATCCCCAAATCCTTCATCTCGAACTCGACATCAAGCTTCCTCTTTGTGTCGGAAATCAATCTATCCTCACCTGTCACAAACAGGTCATCCACATACAATAGGAGCATCACTGGATTTCCTTCCTCAACCTTGTAGTAAAGGTTGGAATCCGCTTTACTCTTAGTGAAGCTGGATAGAAAGTTGTCTATCCTATCAGCTGGATAGAAAGTTGTCTATCCTATCATACCAAGTCCTAGGAGCTTGCTTCAAGCCATACATGGATTTCTTCAACCTGCACACATATGAACCCCTGTCATGTGTCTCAAAACCAAGTGGTTGCTCCACATACACTTCCTCTTCAACTACACCATTCAAGAAAGCTGTCTTGACATCCATTTGGTGTATCTTCCATTTCATCACTGTAGCCAGAGCAAGTACTGTTCTGATGGAAGTGTATCTAGCTATAGGAGCAAAGGTCTCTTCATAATATATCCCCTCTTTCTGGGAGAAGCCACGAGCTACAAACCTTGCCTTGTATTTCTCTATGCTACCGTCTGCAACATGCTTGATCTGATAGATCCACTTGGAAGTCACAACAGACTTCCCTTCAGGTCTTGAGACCACATCCCAAACATCATTCTTCATGATCGACTGGTATTCCTTGATCATGGAATTCTTCCATTACTGCATCCTGGATCCTGGGAACTTCATATTATTCAATATCTTCAATAGGTAGTTTTGTTACTGGAACAAATGTTGTAGTCCTTCTTTTGTAGGTGATTGTACACGATATTTCCTACAAGTCAAATTCAATTGCATGATTAGAAACTTCTCATAGTTTTCAGAACAAAATAAAAATATATATGTCATACAATCATGCAATTATCTTAGCCAATGCTTCAATACAACATTCATCCATATCCATAACTTTCTAGATGCCTTCCATCTCTACCAGAACATTGTTAAGGGTTTGCACGACTCCCAACATGTCTGCAAAGAGGTTTAATTCTAGATAAGTAGCAATGGAATGTTGTACAGTGCCATAGGCCACTTACCCATCACATGCATATTAGTAGTATACTGTTCATTAATGCAATCATTCCAATATGCATAATACACAACCTAAGTCTAGGAACATAAGTATATACATCATTGAACAAAATTATTTAAACAATCAAATATACAATAAATGACAATTCAAATACTTATCTTTGTTTGTTTGTTGGGTGGACTCCCTCTCAATCTTTGCTTCCTTTCTGCAACTTCATTCTGATGTGGATTGTAAGGAGTGAATCCCTCTTAATCCCTGAATCACTGCATAGATTCTTGAAGTATCCTTAGAGAATTGGATGACATCGGACCACATACATCGGAGTGGATAATCTCCAAGATTCCCTTTGCCTTGCTTTCACTTGGAAATGTCTTCTTTGTGTTCTTTCCCTTTTGCACAACTTTTGTAAATGCCTTCATGCTTTGTCTAGATTTCAGGAAGACCTTCTACTGCTTTGCTTGCAATTGTTAGTGCTCTATAGTGAACATGTACAAGCCTTCTATTCCAAAGTTCATTTGGCTCTTACTGAGTCATGAACCAAGGCTTGTTTAGGTTGGCCCTTCAATTTGTCTAATCCTCCCTCTTGCTCTTCAATCACTACTGCATCATCAATGGTTTTACCTTTTGGCCACATGAGTACTTGGCCATCTACAAATGCAAATATTATCCCCTTTGCATCCAAAGCAGATATGGAGAGGAGATTTTTCTTGAGACCTGGAACATATAGTACCTCTTTCATCTTCATAGGTTTTCCAGAGTCTAGCTTATAGGAGGCTTCACCACTTCCTTTTATTGGATACTGGTAGTCATCCCCAAGTTTCACCTTATGGGGTGATTCATGTTCAGATAGTTTATCAAAGGATCCCTTGAATCTTGTCATATGTTTGGAATCCCCACTATCTATAAGCCAATCATTGCTTCCATGAGCAATAGTACCAGTGAGGGCATAAATCAAAACATACTCTTCATCACGTGAAGAACCTTCACTTTCTTCCTTATCCCTCTTCTTGGGAGGTTCATCATCCTTTGCAGTGTGAGCATGATGTATTCTTTTGATGTTCTTCTTTTTCTTGTGGGGGCCATCTTTATTGTTTCTGGGACAATCCCTGGCATAGTGCCCCTTTTCATCACATGTAAATAATCGATCATTGGATGTGTTTCTTCGAGATCTGGAGCTACCTCTCTGGTTCTAATCGTGGTGCTTTTCTTTCTTACTATGGTGATGTTCCTTCTTATAATCATACTTCTTGGAGTGTGCTGTGAGAGCTTGGTCTTCATTCCCCATATTCTCTTCTAGAGCTATAATTCAAGCTTCTTATTATGAGCATTATTCCCACATCCTACTGAATGTGATAAGTTTCCTCCTAGCACAAATTCCTTGGATGAAGGAATCCCATGACCTAGGAATGCCATTAAGAGTGGTCATTACCACTTCTCCATTCTCTATATCTTCTCCCATAGCTTCAAGTTATTCTTTTATCTGGGAGACCCTTGAGAAATAAGGCTGCATGGTATCTGCATTCTGGATCTTGATATTGTTCAATTGATTCCTTAAGGTCATCTTCCGATTTATGTTCTTCCCTTCAAATAGCTTGGTCAAGGAATCAAACATCTCCTTAGGTGTCTTTAGAGATGACACATGTGGTATGAGATGGTCTTTGATAGAATCAACAATGATCCTCTTAGACTTGACTAGGTTCTTCTTGTGTAAGGCCTTAGCCTCTTCTCCTTCTGGGACAGGGACCTCTTCACTTATGTAGGTGTCCAATTCATTTTCTTCCAGGATTAACCCAATCCTATACTTCCATGCTCAGAAGTTATCATCCCCTTCAAGCTTATCCTCAAGCTTGGTGTGGTGAGACATCTTAAAGAGTACTTCAAATGGAAATAGAAAAGTTATTAGGTCTTACCACTTGATTTGCTGAAAACTGGAAGGGTTTGTTAGAGAAACCCTAAAAATTCAAACTTTGAATTTCAAACTTCTGAAATGATAGAAAGATGTGCCTTGCTAAGCTGATCAAGCTGGTATACTCATAATTTGAAAACTGCAAAGTTTCACCCCTCAAAATTGCTTTTGCAACTTCCAGATTCACTAAACAGGACCCTGAATTAGGGTTTGATTTTCTCGGAGCTTCACCCAACCAAAAAGTTCTATCCAAATATCTAAACTTCTATTTTTTAGAGGAGCTTCCAGCCGTGGTCTTAGATTTCAAAAATTCCAATTTTTGCAGAAACCCTAATTTTTAGGTAAAAAACTGAAAGTGCTCAGAATTGAAATCTGTTTCGACAGAAAGATGAGCCCTTGCAAGGAGAGTCAATCTAGCCTCCTACCTTTGAATATTTGTGGAGAGAAACCCAAAAATCAATAAGCCCTAGCTTCCGCAGCTGCACAGTTTCTTCTTCTCAAGTTAGCTTTGATACCATGTTAGATTTTGAGCATTAATTCAATATGATCTAGGATCTTATCTGAGAGAATAACAAGCATAGCATATCAATCATAAGAGACAAGTACAAGAGACAATAGACACAGACTTTCCTCGGGGAAAACCAAGAAGGTGAAAAACCTTGCAACTTCCTCAGAGATAGGAAGGGCAATGATACAAAACCCAAGTACAAGAGATAGTCTCCTTAGTAGCTTCTCCTCCTCCACTAGTGTGCATCACTCAAGTGAGAGATAGATGAGTAAGTGAATGATCAAATAGAGTGACACCCTCACTCTATTTATACACAAATCGACTTGCCTAATAAACTAACAGGGCCAATTTCTCTAGTAGAGTCTAATAACCCATGGTAACCCAACTCAGGGCCGACCCCACACTTGGTGGTCTAATAACCCCTCTTGTATAAGTTACGACACTTGTGACACTTGTAAATACAAAGGACGAAACTTCCGTACAGAGGAATAATAACCTCTCTGTAGGGATACAATATACATATATGAAATACATTCCGAAGTTACATATACATCAACACTTGCATGCACCCTTTATCTTGCATGTACACCCATGACCGTTAAGGAATCCCAAGTGGTGAGCCTACAATGAAGAAGACACACAATGACCCTTCAACAATTATGGAATGAAGAAGACATATAGAGTTTCTAGGGATAGATTAGGTTTCTAGGATTCTACATTTCTAGATTAGGTTTTTAGGTTTCTATGGTTAGGTTAGTGTTTCTAGGAAAAGATTAGGTTTCTAGGGTTTCTAGGGCTAGATTAGATTTCCAGGGTTTCTAGGGCTAGATTAGGTTTCTAGGTTTGTAAGTGAGGTTAAGGTAGTAATTGAGGTTGGGGTAGTTTAGGCTGGGTTTTCTAGTGGGGTAGTAAAGTCTAGGTTTAGTTTATCTAGGTTATGTCAACATATGACGTAACAAATGTAAATAATTTATGTTAAATTAGGTGCATTTTTCAAGACTAAAACATTAAAATTAAAAATAAATTCAAGTTTTCCAAAAAGGTAATAGTTCTTTACTTTCTTTTATATCAAGATTGCAACATATATAATTTTCCCCTCTTGTAATGTTTTTGAATGGAGGATATTGGTCATGGTGATGGTGACAATGAACATGACAACGATGAGGATGAGGATGGGGATGGTAATGGTGACAACATGAGTATGAGGATGATGAAGCATGATATTGATGATGGATGAGGATATTATGATGTACTTGGATGAGAGAAAAAAACAAATACAACAAATCCATGGCAAAGCTAGTGCAACTTATCAAGTTGTTTATGAATATAAAATGTTGAACCAATACATAAACAAATGATATTTTTACTTGGCAAGTAGTGGGAGTGGCACAATGTGAGATGCATGGTGTTGATGAAGCATGATGGTGATGGTGACAAAGAGCATGGGGATGGTGAAGCATGGTGATGATGATGGATGAGGATCTTATGGTGTACTTGGATTAGAGCAAAAGAGAAAGACAACAAACCCATGACGAAGCTTGTATAATTTATCAAGTTGTTTATGAATATGAAAAGTTGAACCAATATATAAACAATGAGCATGGGTATGATGATGATGGTGACAACGAGCACGGGGATGGTGATAATGATATAATGGGAATGAGGATGAGGATGGTGATGGCGACAATGATACAACGAGACAATGGGGATGCTGATGGTGACAATGGGCATTGAATTTGATGAAGCATGATGGTGACAATGGGCCCGGTGATGGTGACAATGGGGATGGTGAGGATGAAAGAGGATTTTGTGAACAATATAAATAGCTTCATGCCTATGGTTTTAATTTCAATTATTGACCAATGCATGGAATGTGGCGTGCATTTTACCGAGCATTTCATAGCTTGACTCTGAGCATAAGTTGTTTGAAAAACTTCCATTTGGCAGATTCATTGTAGGAAGATGACCCATTATTTAAGGAAACTAAAAGAGGTGTTTGTGAACAATGTAACTATCTTCAGGCCTGCGGTTTTACTTTCAATTATTGACCAATTTTATTGAGCAGTCCATAGCTTGATTGTGAGCATTATAAGTTGTTTGAAAAACTTCCATCTCGGCAGATTCATTGCTGGCAAAGGACCCATCATTTCAAGAAATTGAAAGAGATTTTTGTGAACAATGTAACTAGCTCCAGGCCCGCGGTTTTACTTTCAATTATTGACCAATGCATAGACCTGGGTGTGTATTTTCTTAAGCCCATTTTTGCTAGAATTTGAGCATAATTTGAAAAACTTCCATCTTGGTAGATTCATTGTGGGAAAACGATCCATCATTTTGGGAAATTGAAAGAGGTTTTTGTGAACATAATTCCACCACCTAAATCTCTAAAGTGTTGTGTTGATGGAAATGTTTTGTAACTAAAGGTTATGTAGGCTCATCACACCTCTAGGTCTTATGGAGAGAGTTAGATGAAATCCAAAAGTTTACTAGCATAGTAGTTGACTGTGCGGTCGATAGGGTAGTCAGATGGATGGATGGGTCAACTAGGACAACTGACTAGCCAACAAAATGATGTGACTTTTCAATAAATAGTTAGAACCATAAACAATTATTTGCAAACAAAATCTCCCTCAATTCAAGGAATTTGGTTAGATCTAGAAACTATAAAGGACAATCCTATGGGTTGTATTGTAAAGAAGTGTAACAACATGCATTATGATGTTCTACTCACAATGCGCCGTGTTTGAGTGTTGTAAATAGTGTCTGTATACACCCACCTCTGTTATTGGAATGTATGTTATATCCTTTTTGCTATTCTTATGCCATCTATCCAATTTTTCTAAGGGTGTTTCCCAACAATGCTTGTCCAGTGAGCCCTCTGATTTGTACTTGTTCTTATAGACCTACTTGCAACCAATTGGTTTGGTTCTAAATGGAGGGTCCACCAACTTACACATCCCATTCTTAATGAGAGCATCATATTCATTTTCCATGGATTCTTTCCACTCATCATGATCAACAACTTCTTCAAATGGAGTTGGTTCAAGGTTAGCAGATAAATTCAATTCAGAGTCCTATGAAACATCCATATCCTCTCTATCACCTGAACATGAATTATTTGTATCTCCTCTATATTATTTCCTTGTTAAACTTCTGGTTCCTATCTTTATGAATTCATCAGGATGGACACTTTCAAGTTTCAATGTGACCCACATTGGAACTTTCCATGAGGGTCCTAGTTGCTTAGCTAGTGGTGCTTCATTCTCTTCAAGATTCAACCTTCTAATCCTCTCAATCACATCATCCCTTTGAACCTCTTGTTCTGGTGAAGTGACAAGAACTTCTTCATGAGGGGGAGATGGTGATACAAAAGGAGATTCAAAAGATTGATCCAAGATAGGAATCCACTATTTAGGATGTGGAATCTCATTGTCAACTTCATGAAATGCCTTTACATGGGTAAATTTATCTAGATGATCAAGATGCCTCCCAATAGAGTAGTCATTTTTATTCCGTTTGAAGAAAAATTACATCTCTAGAAAGCATAAACTTTTTGTTTACCTCATTGTAAAGATGATATGCCTTGGTGGTGTTTGGGTACCCTAAGAAGATGCACTTTCAGTAAGTTATACAACTTGATGGAACTTTATACTCAAAATGAGAACTCTAGACATAAAAAATCACATTGTTGCATAAAAATACCAAAAAACAATCTTGAATAAAAAAGTGGTGCCACCGATAGCACCACTTTTTGATTCGCTATTAAAATATAGAAATGGACCAAAACAATCGTTATTATTTTTTACAAAAACCTTAAAATAAAGCTCTGAATTGAAAACTAATGCTACTGGTAGCACTGTTTTAAAAAAAATAGTATTATTATATCGCTGTATCATATTTAAAATATAGAAATGAACCAAAACAATTGTTGTTATTTTTTACAAAAACCTTAAAATCAAGCCTCGAATTGAAAACTAGTGCTACCGGTAGCACACTTTAAAAAAAATGGTATTATTATATCACTGTATCATATTTAAAATTGTATTTATTAAATCTCTTAGTAACACTATATAAAACTATCACTACGTTAAACACAATTTATTCAAGAATTTTTTTTTTAGCGGAAAATTCACCTTCCTGCTATTCCGAAGGAATCAAGGAAATCTAACAATGCACGGGAAATATCAACAAACTTCCCCACATATCGTGAATGGTAGGTCGAGCAAACCGTCAGCCGGTAATTCAAGCCAGAAGATGTCTCAACGGAATTGAACTTAGGTGGATGGAATGAAATCCATCTAACCCCACCAACGGGCCACCGTTATTTGACCACTCTTTCCATATAAAATAAAATAATTTATGATATTATTGATAATAAAACCATATATTAAATCATAAATCGTAGAAGTTATGATATTTGGTTGTACAAGGGAGGAAATGCAGAAGCACCCATTTTTTGGGGGGAGTAAAATTACAACTTTCTAGAAACAATGGGTGGTATTATTGCAATCAAAACCCTAAATCGATCCTTAGATTGAAAAGTGGACCTTCTAAAACCACTATAATTTTTATTCAAGGTTAAAATTAAAAAAAAATGTGAAAATTCAAAAACGCAAAATTTATTTAAAAAATTTCAAAAACCAAAATATTTTTAAAATTTTTTTTTACAACCTTACAAGAAAATTTATAGACAATAATCTAAAAAATAAATCCAAAAAAATTGTAAAAAAAACCAAAATGAAACACAAATTTAAAAAAAAAAAACACAAATTAAAAAAATAGCATTTAAAAAAAAACTTTCAACAAATTTGAAAAAAAAAAATCAATTTAAAGATTTTTTTTTTTTAAACATTTCAAAATAAAACAAAACTTTAAAAAAATTTAAAAGAACACTTAAAAAAACTTAAAAAAACTTAAAAAAACTTAAAAAAACAAAATTTTACATTTTAAAATAAAATTTTAAAACAACATTTAAAACTATAAACTAAAAATTTAAAACTTAAAAACTAAAATTTAAAATTAAAAAAAAAGTTTGAAAAAAAACACAAAAAAATTAACCCTCCACCCACACCCTACTCCCCCTCCCCTCTCCTCCTCCATCCCCCAGCCCCCACCCCGTTCCCCCTCCCCCCCCCCCTCTCCTCGCCCCGTTCTCCCTTCCCCCTCCCCTTTCTCCCCTTCTCTCCCCCTCCCCTACCTTTCTCCACACCCTCTTCCTCCTCCCCCTTCTCCCCTTCCCTCCCCCTTCCCCACCTTGCCCCACACCCCCTCCTCCCTCCCCCTCCCCACTCCCCTCTCCACACCCCTCACCCCTCCCACCCTCTCCTTGCTTCGCACCCCTTTCCCACCCACCCCACTTTGCAGTAAGCCGTGATTCTCAAAATCGTGCTATTGTGAAGGGGAAATGCTTGGGCAGAGAAGTGAGAGGATCCGCTCACTTCTCTACCCAAGCACCACCCTTCTCGATGACGCGATTTTGAGAATCCTGACCTACCGTTAAGTGGGGTGGGTGGGTAGGGAGATGGAGGGGGAGCTCAGGGGGGGGGGGTGTGTGGGGCGGGGAGGGAAGGGTGGAGGGGTAGCGGGGAGGGGGGTGTGGGATGGGGGAGGGGGGAGAGGGGGAGAGAGGGGAGGGGGACTGGGGGGAAGTGCGGTGAGAATTTTTATTCTTGTTTTTTTTTAATTAAAATTTTAGTTTTTAAAATTTAAAATTTGTTAATTTTTTTTTAAATCTTTTTTACTTTGTGTTTTTGAAAAATTTGTTTTTAAGTTTTATTTATTTATTTATTGTTTCTATTTATTTATTCTTTTAAAATCTTTAGTTTTATGTATAAAATAGATGGAAATGCATTAAAAAAATTTGAAATGTCTTTTTTTTTCTATTTTTTTAAAAAAATTTGACCATAAAAATGATTTTTTAAGAGAAAATTTTAAAGAAAAAAATCCCAATATATATATATTTCATTCTAACTAGCTTCCAAAAATTAAAAAATTTGAGAATGTATAGATTTTTTCATTATAATTAGTTACTAAATGTATTCTTTTTGTAAAATTTGAAAAAACGCATTTGTAAATAAAGTTATAGTTTTTTTATAACCAAGAAGATTCAAAATCGCAAAAAAGGGCTGAAAATGAAAAATTGTGCTACCAGTATTGTTGGGCATGGCCTAAATGGACCACTTTTTGGTAAGATAGTTTTTCATGGAGTGAGGCTCCAACGCAACAATTATTTTTGGGAAGAAGTACAAGCGAAGCGAGGACCAGCAGCGACCTATTTTGGGTAAATAACTCCGCAAATCCTGGGAGCAGGGTAAGGAGCGGCACAGAGTTGGAGGAAAGAGACTTTTCAATTTAGTACAAACAAAGTACTAAGATAGCCAGGCGACGGAGACCGTTAGAAACAGAGCGGCGGACCGACATCGACAGAAGAAGTAAATCGACAGAAAGGGATGTGATAGTACACAGTCAGAGCTGCATAGTCAGAACTGCGGCTGTCAGAAGGGCGTAAGAGCTAGAAGCGATGCAGAAAGGCGGCCGAAGTTAAGTGAAGTAGCTCTCGAATATGACAAGCCTGGTTAGCGGGGTAACCACGCCATTTTGGGGGGTTTTTGGGTACTATAGGTATTTTGGCCCACAATGATTGTAAAGACGTGACCTTCGGGCACGAGCTATAAAAAGGGAAATTTTGTAAGGGAAGGGATGGTCTTTTTGGGGTTTTGAGGAAAATACTAAGTATTGTAAGAGCAAGAAGAGAGAAAGAGGCTCTGCAGCTGTGTGCGCAGAGACCCATTATAGAGAGAAGAGTCTCCAGCTGTGTGCGTAGGTTGGAACTATTGATCCTTCCAATTAATATAAACAATAGTTCCCGTGGACGTAGCTCCCATCCTGGGGGTGAACCACCTAAATACTTGTTTTGTGTGATTGAATCTGTGATATTGCTTATGTTCATGTTTATGTATGTTCGTGCTTTTATATGTATTTTCACATGTATGGTTGATAAGAATAATATGTTAAGCATTGAACATGTATAACTGGATGTAGAAGTAATTCTGAGCATGTTGAATACGTAGTTGCATGGATAAACACTAAGTCAGTGAAGTCGGTAATGTGTGTAATTGTGTAAAAGTGTAGCCCTGGAGTTGCACTGTTATATTGTATTGTGGTAGTTATGAAGTGCGCAGTCCCACATGTGCGCAATAACATCAAAGTATATGCAAAGTCGGGTGAAATTTTACAGAGCCAGTCCCATAACCGTGCATCACCTGATTACATAAACCTACTTCTGTAATCCCCCATAACTTCGCCTCGGGTTAGACCTCAACCTGTTCGCAGGTTGTTTCCGAAAGGGCTAGTGGAGGAAGGGTATTGTTGGTTCCCTAACTGTGCCGAACCTGGGTCAGTAAAATAAATTTAAAGAACATAGTGTAGCCAACAAATGGTTCTATTGACACGCTTGAACTAGTGATGTGCTATGAGTATTGGAATTCCGAGAAGATAAAGATAGAAAACTGGTTGACCAAGACAGAAATGGAGTTCACAAAGAAATAAAACAAACATCCGTGCTTATCTACAAAATATTGGTTACATAATTACCTATTTTCTGACATACATGAGGTTTTCTTCACATGTTTCAGTTACAAGATACATGAGTGGATATCAAGACTTGCAGAATGGAAAAACTGTTTTCAGGGTGGATAACCTATAGAGTGGACTCCAGAGCTGATTCAAAGGCTTAAAGAGGTTGATAGCCCAATTTCAAGAGCAGTAGAATTTTGGCTGGATAACGTACTAGAAGGCTACGTTACAGAATTTGTTGTGGACACCTTGAAGTCTTATAGAGAAGCGAAAAGAAATTTCTTCAAAGGGGTTCAGAGGTAAGTACCGGAAAAATATTAGTCTATACATTAAAATGCTATTAGAAGAAAAAGGTGTCATAAGAATGCAATAAAAACCCTAGGAATTTGAGTCTGCAATTTTCAGTAATACAGATAGTGACATTGAGGAAAATATATATACATTATGAAGTGGTAAAAGATACAAGTTTAGCACTGGGAAGAGGTCTAATGAACCTTGACCTCACATCTCTTTAGAAACTGAGTTAGGAAGTAATAGGGACTCATATCAGGTTGAGACTGACAGTGATAGAACCGTTGGATATCATCCTATTACTCCGTGGAAACCTCCACCCGACGACAGAAATACTACTAACCCACATAAAACTAGTAGTAGTAACACTGCAGGAGCCAGTACACAGAACATTCCAAGTAGTAGTATACCTAAGTGATAACATAACACTACGCCTCCTAGAAGAAGAATGAAAAACAACATTAAGCTACCTATATTTAAAGGAACTGGTCTTGAGGACCCATAACAACATTGATTTCTTTGTGAAGCCGTATGAAATGTTAAACAAGTACATGATGATGCTATTAGACAAGCACATCTAGTTACCACATTTAGGGACATAACCTTAACATGGTTTATGAAGTACTCAGTTGGACAGAATGGGACACTAGAAGAGATCAGAATTGCGCTCATCAGCGAATTTAAAAACCTAATTTAGAATCACAGTGTATCACAAAGCTCAAAGAAATTAAGCAGAAACCTAGTGAGTCAGTATGGGAATTTGATCAAAAGTTCAAAGTGCTGTTAGATCAAGTAAGCTTTGACATAAAACCATAAAACACCAAGAATGGTTCATAGCTACGCTTCTTCCCCATATAAGATTAACACTGATGCAACAGAAAGTTGCTTTGCAGACAGAGGCCCTAGAAATTGCGATGAAACTAGAGGCTTCGCCTATAGGAGAGACTAGCGCAGGAATGGTTCAGATACTGACCTAGCTAGCAAAATTGACATTACAACTGCAAGATATGAAGAAAGGAAAATAAACCCGAGAAGTACAAAGTGTAAGGGAGAAGGACACTCTAAAGAACACTGTACGGTGTTTAGGGATTACATCGCTAGTGGAGCACCAACCCATTAAATCAACAACAAGAACCATGGCGTGAGATTTTTCGATGTAGAGGACATTGACTAGAAGACTGTTATCTAATTCATAAATATCTTCAAACACCAAAGAACCTATACTGCACATTCTGTAAGTCAGTTGGCCATGATGATAGCAACTGCAGAGCATATGACCTCATGATATAAAGAAAACATGATGTCCATAGAGTTCAAGGGGAAACACATAATAAAAATGAAAATGGGAAATATGATCAAGGCACGTACATAGGATGTGGCGGATTCAGAGGAAGAGGACGAAACATTGGACAAGGACGAGGAAGAGGTCAGATTGTATGTTACAACTACGCTCAACTAGGACATCTAGCTAGAGACTGTACGAATCCTTGTACTACTTGTAAATACTGTAAATCATTTGAACATGTCATTGAGGCATGCCCTGTTTTGCAAGGAAAAATGCAAGAGAGAAGACCAGAAGTTCAGAATCAGAACATACAGATGATCGCAGCTGAAAAATGAAATACCGATTGCAACATTCATGTTGTGACGCGAAGTGGAGCCACGACAGGTGGAGATCAAAGAACTGAAGCTTAGACTTCTGAGGATCACCAAGCTAGACAAAAGCCTACTGAAGGGGCTTGGATAAGAAAATAAATTGGAAAAACACCTACTTTCAACCTTAACAAAGAAAAATAGGTCTTCATGGAAGCAAGAGAAAAATTCAAAGAATCAGAACCTTCAACTCTGAGAATCAAGTTGCAAAGTGCGACAACGCTTGTGATGGATATGCCAGCTTCATATGATCGACCATGTATTGCTACAGACCTGGTGAGTCCTGTTGCGCAGCTTTTATAGAGCTTCATGAAGTTGTTAAAGCATGACAATTCCTTAGCAAAATTACAAAGCCTACTAAGTCATTACGAGAAGTGTAATGTAGTAAATGAAGCACATAGAGTGGTTCATCATATTAAGAATCATAAAAGAACCAGAAGAGAAATGAGACTAAGTGCACAGATTGGGGATTTCGAAATGGACGAGATCATCCTTGACTTAGGCTCAAAAGTAAATGTTTTGACAAAGCATACATGGGAACAAATGGGAAAGCCGAAGTTATCCTGGTCACCAATATAGTTGAGGCTATCTAATCAACAAAAGGTTCTACTCTTTGGGATATTATCAAATGTCCTCGTTGACATTGATGGAGTGTGAAGTCAAGAAAAATTTGAGGTCATTGAGATTATAGATAATAGCAATCCATATCCTGTATTATTGGGGATAGATTGGGAAATTGATAACCTTGCAATTATCAACTTGAAAAAGAAGTAGATGATATTCGAAGGACCAAATATCAGGGTCATCAGACCCTTGGATCCTTTACAGGGGCCTAGATATACTGAACCAATACAAGAAGAGTGCAAAACTCAAGATCTGGATCACATCTACAATATGACGATGAATCAGGCAGACTACATCAATCCTATTGATGATGGCACATTGAGTTGGCGATGTGACAGTTCTTGCATATCATAATCAGATGTAGGACTAGAGAACTGGCAGAGCAGAATGCACAAAGTATCTGTAAGAAGATGTGCACAACTCACTAAATCACTGCACTGGATTGGAACAGAGGTAAGTTCAATCCCTACCTATGATATGTTAAGTAATATTCATGCTTTTTTTCAAGAATATCTTATATCAGTCTCAGATGAACATAAGTTAGCAGCATTGGATACAACGCTGCGCGCTACACCTTCTAGATGGTGGGATGCGCATAAGCATAATCTGACCACATGGGAAGAGTGTAAGCACACGATGGAGATTAGATTTCTAGAAGAAACTAAGTTTGTACAAGTGAAATATAATGGATAGATTGATCCTAGAGATCACATAGACCTTTTCCTGAAAGCATGGAAACACGTACCACAAGCAGAATGGGTCCATCAGTTTGTGCACACATTGGATCAAATTCCAAAGAACTGGTACACATAAACGAAACTTCACAAAGAAACAATAGAATGGTCCTTCATAACTAAGAACTTCCAAGCGAATTTCAATTTTGAGGATGACTGTCCAAGTATAAATGAGGCTTTGCAGATCATCAGAAAGAAGGTGTTCAATGACACATCATAACCTGTGTATCAACAACCAGAGTGGGAAAGAAAACTAGAGCATGCCCTAGAATGCTATAAATTCGTTTTAGACGAAGGTGAAGAAGAATATGAATCCACGTGATTTCAACATACCCGAGTCAGAAGGAGAGCACGAAGTAGAAGTCTCTCCATTGGAAATTCCGGATCTAACTTTAATCTTCTGAAAACTCAAAAAGTGAACATTGGAACTAGTGAAGAACCGAAGTTCGCTTCTATAGGAGATTATTGGGATGAGGAAACAGTAGCGCAGATAGTAGACTTACTGCATGAATATGAATACTTATTACCTACAAAGTTTTCCGAAATGAAAGGCATTTTGGGCGACTTGGGAGTCATGAAAATACCTCTCAAGCCGGATGCGAAGCCTATTAAGTAGAGACCCTATCGACTAAATCCCAGATACAAAGAAAGAGTAAAAGTAGAGCTTGATAAGATGCTCGATGCAGGAATCATTGAACCAATAGAAGAGTCATAATGGATAAGTCCCATGGTTATTAGGGACAAGAAAACTATAGGAGAAATTAGGATATGCGTAGATATCAGAAAGTTAAACGATGCATCACTGCATGACCCATTTGCTGCTCCATTCACAGATTAAGTGTTAGATAATGTTGGAGGGAATGAAGCATACTCCTTCACTGATGGATTTTCTAGATATCATCATATCAGAATTGATACAACAGATAGACACAAGACAACAGTTTCCACTAAATGGGGCTCCTTCCAGTACATAGTTATGCCCTTTGGTCTGAAGAATGCACCTGCTATCTTTTACAAAGTAGTTGTTGCCGCATTTAAGGATTTTATCCATAAATTTTTAGAAGTGTATTTTGATGATTGAACAATATTTGGGTTATTGAAGAACCATCATGCGAACTTAAGACTGATGTTAGCGAAGTGTAGACAACACCAGATCTCCCTGAACCTGAAGACAATCATATTATGTGTTCCGTATGGCATTCTATTGGGACACATTGTTTGTAAAAAAAGACTGATGGTTGATCCACAAAAAATTGCAGTTATTGTGAATTTTCCAGCACCTATTTCAGTAAAACAGCTACGCACTACATTGGAACACACAGGATACTACAGGAAGTTCATCAAAGGATATGCGCAGATCACTGCGCCTATGGAAAAATTATTGAAGAAGGAAGCGAAGTTCACATGGATTGATTATTTCCAGAAAGGATTCGATACATTAAAAGAAAGGATGGTCACTGTGCCTATTCTAGTTTTTCCAGATTGGAGTAAACCATTCCATGTACATGTAGATGCTTCATCCATAGCATTGGGAATTGTGCTAGCTCAACCAGGTGAAGGAGGAATTGACCATCCTATTGTGTTCTCAAGCATAAATATGTCCTCAACATAAAAGAATTATACAACGACATAAATAGAAGGCTTATCTATGGTGTACGCACCGCAGAAGTTAAGACACTACTTGCTAGGTGCGCACTTTTGTATGTTTTCTGACCACTCAGCTTTGAAATACCTGGTCAATAAACTAGTGTTAGGGGGGATAATCTATAGATGGTTGTTACTCTTTCAAGAGTATGATTTCGAAATCATTGTTAATCCAGGAAGGTTGAACTCAGGACCTGACCATCTTTCTAGATTTGAGTCAGGTGAAGAACCTACCAACCTGGAGGATAGTATACCAGATGCGCAATTGTTTTCTATTAAGATAGAAGATGACTATTATAAGGACATTGTAGAATTCCTGACCACAGGTTTGGCACCTACAGAGTTTACTGCAAAAGAGAAGAAAAACTGGGTAGTAAAAGCAACTGATTTCACCATAATTGCGGTACAATTATACAAGTTAGGACCGGATGAAGTACTACGCAGATGTGTGCTAGAACATGAGAAACCATTGATATTTGCTGAAGCACATTCAGGGGTGTCTGGAGGCCACTACGCAAGGAGAGCCACTGTGCATAAAATTCTAAGAGCAAGACTATGGTGGCATACACTCCACAAGTATTCCAAGGAACATTGCTGAATTTGCGATGTTTTCCAGAGTACAAGGAATCCATTGCATAGAGATGAAATGCCATTGATGCCACAACTGAATTTGAAAGCCTTTGATAAGTGGGATATTGATTTTGTGGGACCTATAAACCCACCAGGAAAGCGAACTGGTTCGAGATACATCATTACAACTATAGATTATCTAACCATATGGGAAGAGGAAAAACTAGTAAAGGACTGTAGCGCAGTTACTTCCGCGCAGTTCATTTTTGAAAACATACTCACAAGGTTTGGATGCCCAAAGATCTTAATGAGTGATCAGGGAACTCACTTCCTGAAAAGAAATATTGAATCCCTCACTAAGGAATTTTAGATTTACCATCAGAAGAGCACGCCATATCATCCACAAGATAATGGAACTATTGAAGCTTTTAACAAAGTGTTGGAAAATGCGTTGACCAAGGTATGTAACAAAAATAGGGATGATTGGGATCTGCAAATAGCAACTGTGTTACGAGAATACATGACAACTTGAAAACATTTGACAGGTCATACACCTTTCAGGTTAGCATATGGATTGGAAGTTGTCATGCCTATGGAATATACATTACCAAGCCTGAGAATTGCAGCATTCATAGATATGGCTGACAATGAGACAATGGAAGAAAGGCTACTACACTTGGTTGGGTTTGAGGAAGATCGCTTTATTGCAGGATTTCACCAACAAGTGCAGAAAGACAGAGAAAAAGCATGGCATGATCGCCACATCAAGTACAAATTCTTTTAGTTAGGAGACCTTGTCCTCCTCTATGACAGTAAATTCATGAAGTTTCCTTGAAAATTTAGAATGCATTGGCTAGGGACATATGTTGTCAAGCATGTTACTAATGGTGGCGCAGTTCAGCTAGGCACATTAGTGGGAGAAAACCTACAAGGTGTTATTAATGGAGGTAGACTAAAACCCTACATGTATAGTCCTACTTTGCCAGACACCAGTTGATCAACAACGAAGACAAATTCTAAGTGTCATGTGCAGTTGAAACTGGACACTAAGAATGAAAGAATAAAGAGTTTGCACACAATTTTGGTAAAATGCGAAGTTTTTATGCAAACGAGATCTATGCTATGATACACACATAACAAGCTGAGTTGCGAAGTCAAAACAGGTTCAAGATGCGAAGTTAACATCAAGGAAAGGGAAATGCACAGAGAACCTCGCAACTCATATACCCACTATAAGAGAAGGCTCGTGCTGCGAAGCTAGAAGCCAACAATATGAAATGCGTAGTGAACCTTGAAGTGCACGATCACTTGCGAAGATAAGGAAAAATAACCGTTACAATTGTCGGTCGGAAATATAACTGTTATACAATGTTTTTGGAAACCACAAGTTTCCGCAATTAAGGCATATTCGTCCATTGAGATGCATTCAATGAAAGGAAAGGACCAAGATATGTAATAGATTTGGACAACAGATATAGCATTTACTGCTAAACTAGCCGTTTTGGGCACACCATTGGGGTAAGAGGCCTATAAATTGTAAGGACTGTTTACTTACCGATTTTACCACGAATTTTGAATTTTTACCGACAGTAAAATCCTAAGTGTTTACCAGCTGAAAGCGATAGTTTCCCGGTAGTATATGTCCATGGAGCTGACATTAGAAGAGGTTTTGAGTGATTTCATGCATTTTGGTCTGGGAGGAGTGATGAACACACCCGTCAAGCAATCCGCTCCAGAATGTGGTGGCTCATCCAGGAATTCACCAAGGAATCAACTGCAACATCCAAAGAAAGATAAGAAGAAGGCCACTGACCAAGAAATCCCAAGGACGGAAGTGCTAAGAAGCCAACTCCACCACAAGGGAACCCGTCGACACCTATATGGCTCGTTCCAGAGTATATTAGTCCAAGAATAAGCAACGCGCCAGACGTGCTTCTTATAAAGAATTCCCATTATGATATTCCCTTGTCGTCGATGTCAAGCCATGTGTGTCTGAAAGAGAATTTGCTCGATAAGATCCTTGAGTGAAAATTCGTCGACTATGATTTTTTAAATGAGAACAAGTTTCTGCAATTCCAACTGGATAAATACATGTACAGGAAATACGATGCAACTACCAAGCAAATGACTGTTGTCCCCATGGAATGGGCCAAGCCGTTAGCCCCATCTGGACTACTCAATATGCTGCGAATTCCACATTTTGAGCGAGGCAATGAGCTTAATTCCATGGTGTGAACTCTGCTATCATGCATGCACCAGGGGTACTTGTGGTTGGACCGCAAGGTGAACATTACTATTGACCTAATCATCAGGATTATGGGCCTAAGCAAAAGGGGTGCCGATCCTACAACTGAGTTTTTTGGAAAGAATAAGGATAAACAATTGGCTATGAAAATAAAGGTTGAATTCAACTTAACCAAAGGAAGATGTGGTTACATAACCGCAGGGATTTAAAACATGCCCCTGTGCTTCGCAGTTCAGCTCATTGCGGGAAGGATCCTAAGGAAGTCTAGGACAACTAAAGTTTCTGTTGCTACAATATCCTTAGCTGCGAATGCTAAGGATGGTTTTCAGTACAATTGGGCGAATTACTTGTTAAACAAATTTTTAGAAGATGTCCGCGACACACATGACAATGGATCTCCATTCCACTACAGCTGGATGCTGGTATTGACTTCCTTCGTCAGGTGGAAGGAACCCCTTTATCAATAAGGTCTACCAGTAGCCCCTACATATTTTTGAGGTCCAAGGTTCACAAACATGTGGGCAAAAATGAACCCATAAAAACAGAGGTGGAAGAACCTACAATTGCTCACCTATTATGAGCAGTTATGCGAAGTCATTAAGAAGACTTCGTGTATCACTAAGTAAGGAAACTGACACAACCTATCCAATGAGTAGGCGAGAAAGGGAAGGAACTTGACACAACAATGCCGAAAAAACCACAGAAAAAGAAGATGAAAGCTACTCGCCATCCGCTGGATGTGCAATTGCACGACGATGACTATGAGTGCATCATAGCCAATGTATCATTGTATCTTGAAGATGTGCTTGCGCTGAAAGAAGCCAAGGAAGAGACATCACAAACTGGTATGAAGAAGAGCGTCGCCGAGCTGAAAAGTTTGGTTGCAATTTGCAAAATTGAACAAGTCCAGCGAGACTTGGTGAAAGAACCAGACTCCGACGACCGCTCAGGTGAATCAAGCCAATAAAGGAGAAACTCTCCTGCCTATTAAATGAGGACTCGACTAGTCAGAATAGAGCCGATGTTTGTCATATTTCCAACTGATGACATTGCTGAAAGTGCGAGGCGACTTGCACATTTAGACATCATTGTAGGGATGTTACCCATAGAGGGGTTACATAACTTGCACACGTAGATTACAGAAGAAATACGCGATAGAGACTTAGTCTCTTAGAACCAACACCTGAAGCTGGAAGAAAATTACAAGCAGCTACATGATTAATCTGCGCTGAAGACAAGGGAGCTCGAGTATGCACAGGAGAAGCAACGAAAGATAAAGGAAGCAATTTCAGCAGTCTGCGCGAAGCTTCCTGAATGCGATGAAGAGCCAGAAATAGAGGCATCCATCCTAAATATTGGTGTTGCTGCCAACAGTATTAAGGAAGAAATGATGGAGATGGAGGTTTCCTATAAGGATAAAGTTGTTGAGATGGAAGCTCAACAACAATCAGGAACATCGTAGCAGGAGGAAGAAGCAAGAGCCGAAGCACTAAAGGCTTCCACAGAAAACATCTACGCAGAAGTGGCGAGATGTCAAAGCCTACTGGATGAAGTCTCTAAAGTCTGGGCTATGTTGTAGGAAGAACCAGAGTTATAGAAAATCGAGGATGAAGTACAGTGAAAGCAGCAGGATCTTGATTCCGTTAATATTGCTATGAAGGACTTGCGAGCAAGGCAAAAGATGCAGAAGTTCGCAGAGAGGTGGGAACTTCAGAAATAATTGGAAGCATTGAGAGCAAAGGAAGCTGAAGCTTCCTCAAAATTGAAGCCAATACAGGAAGAAGTGCTAACGCTGGCGGAAGAAATTGAGCAGAAGTTGCAAGAAATCCAGACAACGAAGGATACTGTCAAGGAGAAACTTCTAGAACCCATCTCAGTTGAGATGCTCGACACAATCAAGAATTGCAAGCAGGAGACCAAGGAGGCAGTTGCGAAGCTTAGCGCAATTGTTCAAGAGTTCACTGCGAGATCAAACACTTCAGTAGATGCACAGATGGAACAACCCAGTCAGAGTGGCTCGGTTACAAGCCACATGTGAGTGTTAGGGGCCTGTTGGGCATGGCCCAAATGGACCACTTTTTGTTAAGATAGTTTTCAACAAGTTATGCAACTTGAAGAGAACCCGACATTGTTCTCATTTTTTTGGGGGTTAATTTTAGTGGCTATTTTTACCTCCGTTTCAGAAAGTGTGTATACTGGTAGCACCATTTTTCGTTTTGAGCCCCTATTTTGTGATTTTGAAACTTTTTAGTCATAAAAAAAATTTAATTTTTATTTACAACTATGTTTTTCCAAGTTGACGAGAACCTGAAACTGTTGTCATTTTTTGGGGGTCAATTTTAGTAGTTATTTTTACCTTTGTTTCAGAAAGTGTGTATATTGGTAGCACCGTTTTCCATTTTGAGCCCATTTTTTGCGATTTTGAAACTTACTGGTCATAAAAAAAATTAAATTTTTGTTTTCAACTGTGTTTTTCCAAATTTTACAAAAAACATTACATTTAGTAGTTTGTTATTATGAAAAATATATAATTTTTTTAATTTTTAAAAGCGAATTAAAATGATATATATATATATATATGTGTGTGTGTGTTGATGTATATGTAACTTCGGAATGTATTTCACATATATGTATATTGTATTCCTATAGAGATGGTATTATTCCTCTATAAGGAAGTGTCGTCATTTATATTGTAAGTGTCGTAACTTATACTTGATGGGTTATTAGACCACCTTATTTGGGGTCGGCCCTGTATAAGTCATGTGGGTCGAAGGGTTATTAGACCACCCTATTGGGGGTTGGCCCACTCAGCATTATTTATGTGGTTAAGTTCGAGCCTACATGAGTTAGGTAAAAAGGCAAGTCAAGTCAAGTATAAATAGAGTGCGGGAGGCACTCTATTTACTCACTCACTTCTCACACATGCACTCAAGGAGGAGTGGCGCACTTATGGAGGAGGAGGATATGCTTCTAGGTTATGGCTATCTATCTTGGTTGGTTGTATCATTGCTCTATCTATCTCTGAGGAAGTTATTGGGGTTTTTCACCTTTATGGTTTTCCCCAAGTAAATCTTTGTGTCTCTTGTGTGCTTGCATTATCGTCTCCATGATTGATATGCTGTAGATATGCTGTACATGTTGTTCTCTCAGTTAAGATCCTAGATCAAATTGAAGTAAATTCTGAAAATTTAACATGGTATCAGAGCTAGCCTGAAAGAAGGCATGATATGGCATGTATGAAACTTGTTGCACTTACGATGCTAGGGCTTGATATAGAAAAAACCAGTCATCGTAGCACTTTCTCTATAAATCCATTTTGGAGAAGTTTTCAGATCTGAAATTGTTACAGGACGAATATTAAATCTCCAGGTACCTTGTGTCCAAAGGACAACCTCTAATTCGCTGTACGTTGTGATTTATGATCTGTACAATATAGGGTTTCTGCCTCTTCCAGATCTGAGTCAAAATCAGGTGACCTTGGGAAAAAGGTCATATCTTGGGCTAGGAAGCTCCAAATGAAATTTCGTAAAAAGTGACAGGTAGTACGCAGTCTGTACTATCTCAGGAAACGTTTTCATAGGCCGAAGTTGAAATAGTGACACGTGGCACGCCGTACAAGTTCGCTCTCCTGTATTATCCCATAAACAGGTCACGTTGCGACATTTGGCATAAATCTCTCTCAGAGAGTCCAATTGAGGTCAGACCTATCAGGATGGAAAGGTAACAGGCCGAGCTATATTAGAAAACTTTTTCATAGGCCGAAGTTAAAACAGTGACACGTGGCACGCCATACAAGTTCGCTCTCCTGTTTTATCCCAAAACAGGTCACGTTGCGACATTTGGCATAACTCTCTCTCAGAGAATCCAATTGAGGTCAGACCTGTCAGGATGGAAATATAACAGGTCAGGATATCTCAAAATTGTTTTTCAGACCCTGTGGATCAAAAATTTCGGAGTTACACCAGAAACAATCAGGTACATATTTCTGTCAAAACAGAATTATTTTTTTAGTACCTTCATTCATGGCTTCCGGAATTTAGGGCTTCGTAGAAAGTTGGAATTTTTGTAATCCGAGACCACGGCTACATGCTACTCATCAAAATAGAAATTTAGAGACCAAGATCAGAATTTTTGGTTGGGCAGAAGGCCGGGCTTGATTAGACCCTAGTTCGGGAGTTTGATCAGAAAAGTGGAAAATTAGGGCTTCTGTAAAAATGGGAATTTTTGAAATCTGTGACCACTGCTGGAAGCTCCTCAGAAAAATAGAAGCTTAGAGATTTGGATCAAACATTTTGATTGGGTAGAAGAGTGGGATTAATCAAACCCCAGTTCAGGGTCATGTCCAGTGAATCCGGAAGTTTCAAAGGCAAAATTGAGGAGTGAAACTTTGCAGTTTTCAAATTTTGAATATACCAACTTGATCAGCTCATCAAGACACATATTTCTATCCTGTCAGAAGGTTGAAATTCAAAGTTTGAATTTTTGGGGTTTCTCTGACAAATCCATATCCAGCTCAAAGTCCAGTTCTTGCAAATCAAGTGGATTGGGTTAATCCTAGAAGAAGATGGATTGGTCACCTGCATAAGTGAAGGAGTTCCTGTTTCAGAGGGAGATAAGGCTAAGGCCTTACATAAGAAGATTACAAGCGATCTCGACAGGTATGACTCATCGAGGTATATTTCGATATTTGTCCATGATTAAGTTTATGGTATGTTTTTCTTCATGTTATTACGGTTAGTACAATCTTGATTTTAGATTTGTCGTATCACCTTAACAAAATTATGAATGCATGATAGAAGATATTCATTGGTTAGGGTGTTGACACTTATGATTGTACTAATGAATTATGGTGTTGTATGAGGTTTATGTTGTCTACTAACATGAAAGGTACACCAAGAAAGACAAATCATGTTCTGGTCCAAGAACATATGATCATAATAACATGAGGACAAAGATTCATCCATTGTCATGGATCTCATAGAAGATCCATTTACGAGGTATGTATAACTTGGTTTTGTATATACAGGTTACTAGCACAAGTCATTGAAGAAGAACAAGAAGACATCATGTGAGTATGTTAGACATAAATAGCTAGCATGCTAGTCCAGGTATGTTTTTCCTATATCAAGATAGAATCCTACCTTGTGTTAGGATCTTATACTGTTGTTGATAATGATTATTCATAAAGTCATAGGTTTGAATAATCATGATTGTATGCATATTATGTTTCTTATCATAATTGATGATATGACTAACCAGAAGAATCATGATGGTATAGGTTTGAATAATCACAAGTTTTATGCATTTTATATCTCTTATCTTGATTGATGATTCAACTAACCTGAAGAGTCATAGGTTTGAGTAATTACAGGTTTAGACATGTTATGTTTCTTATCATTTGACTAACCATAAGAATCCTACATAAACCTTGAATGCTAATGCTTATTATTTCTGTTTGAAATGATCATGACTATACATGATTGAGATTATTGTGTTTTAATAGTATACTAATGAATGTATGATTTTACATGAGATCACAAGGATAACACATTCATGATACTAATAAGCATGCATAGGGACCAAGGATGAATATGAGATTCAAGAACAGGTAATCCAGGAAGCAAAGATCAAGAGGGAGTACACTCCAGTGGTTTATGCAAGGATGCAAATATTCAGAGGGAGTTGACCATCTCTCTACATCCCACAACAGAAAGGTGTAGAAGAAGCTACTTCAGATTAGGACTCCAGCAGCTCCTGCAAGGAAGCGAAGACTCAGAGGGAGTCCACCCAACGAACAAACAAAGATAAGTATTTGAATTGTCATTTCTTAAATAATACTGTTCAATAATGTATATACTGATGTTCCTAGAATTAGGTTGTGTATTATGCATATTAGAATAATTGCATTGATGAACATTATACTCCTAATATGCATGGGTAAGTGGCCTATGGCACTGTACAACATTCCATTGCTACTTATCTAGAATGAAACCTCTTTGCTGACATGTTGGGAGTTGTGCACACTCTTAACAATGTTCTGGTAGAGATTGGAAGGCATCTAGAAAGTTACGGAATATGGATAAATGTTGTATTGAAGCATTGGCTAAGATAATTGCATGACTGTATGGCATATTTCTTTATGTGTAAGAATTTGTTCTGAAAACTATGAGATGTTTTCTAATCATGCAATTTAACTTATTGTGTAGGAAAGATCGTATGCCATCTCCTACAAAAGAAGAACTACAACATTTTGTTCCAGCAACAAAGATATCTATTGAAGATATTGAAGATATTGAAGTTCCCAGGATCTGGGATGAAGAAATGAAATGCCATGATCCGTCGATCATGAAGAATGATGTTTGGGATGTAATCCCAAGATATGAAGGGAAGTTTGCTATGACTTCCAAATGGAACTATAAGATCAAGCATGTTGCAGATGGCAGCATTGAGAAATATAAAAGTGATGAAATAAAAGATACACCAGATGGATTCAAGACAGCTTCCTTGAATGGTGTAGTTGAAGAAGAAGTGTATGTAGAGCAGCCACTTGGTTCTGAGACACATGATAGGAAATCATATATGTGCAGAACTTGGTATGGTGAAGATAGATTGATTGCCGACACGCAGCGGAAGCTTACTACCGAGTTCGAGATGAAGAACTTGGGGATGATGAACTATTTGTTTTTGGTGTGGCAGAGTGCAGATAGAATCTTCCTTGGACAAGAGAAGTATGTAGTAGAGATCCCAAAGAGGTTCGGGATGATGGATTGCAAGGACATGGCCACACCTATGGCATCGAATCTGAAGCTTCTATGTGATGCTTCATCTGAGCCGGTTGATGTCTCTTTGTATCGTCAGATGATTGGGTCCTTGATGTACCTGATGAACACGAGACCAGACATTTGCTTTGCTATGAACACATTGAGCCAGTTCCTGACGGATCAGAGGAGTGTTCACCTGGTTGCTGTAAAGCATGTTCTGAGGTACCTGAAGGGTACAGTGGATTATGGGCTCAGGTATGAGGCGAATCAAAAGTTTAAACCTGCAGGGTTATGTTGATTCAGATTGGGTTGGCAGTGTTGCAGACAGGAAGATAACATCTGGGTGTTGCTTCAGTATGGGATCAAGTGTGATCTCATGGTTTAGCAGGAAGCAGTCCTGCGTGGCACTAAGTACAGGTGAGGCAGAGTATGTTGTAGCCTGTTCAGCTAATTGTGAGGCACTATGGCTACGAAAGCTACTGTCTGAGTTATTTGATCTCCTGTTGGATGCTACTGGTATCTTCTGTGATAAATAGAGTTGTGTGAAGATGTCCGAGAACCCAGTGTTTCATGACAGGTTGAAACACATAGAGATCAAATATCACTATATTAGGGATATGGTGCAGAGAGGAGCTGTGAAACTCCTGTATGTTGCGACGGACGAGCAGATTGCAGATGTGCTGACGAAGCCACTAGCCAGGGTGAAGTTTGAGTACTTCATAGAGAGGCTTGGCGTGCTTCATATCGAGGATACTTCGAGGAAGAAGTGATGGACACATTTGCTGAAGCCATTCCAAGCATGTTGGAAGGGGAACTCTTCACATGGCTATGGATGTAAGCGCTAGATGATGAGCATCAGGATGATGTTCTGGTTTCTGCTTGGATATGATCAATTGGATCATTATATGTATATATGTATGCATCATGTTGGATGCTGGATATGATCGGTTGGATCATGAGTATGTATTTTGTATATGCATCATGTTGGATGCTGGATATGATCGGATGGATCATGTGTATGTATTTTGTATGAACGCATCATGTTGGATGCTGATGGATACATTGAGTGGATCATGTATCTTTGTATGATCAGGTAGATCATGTATGCTGACGGATACATTGTGTGGATCATGTATCTATGTATGTATCAGGTGGATACTTGGATGATCGTGAATGACGAGCTTCTCCAGATGACATGCAGCAAGATGTTGCAGTGATGATGATCAGGCAGATCATGTATGTTGATGGATACATTGTGTGGATCATGTATCTTTGTATGATCAGGTAGATCATGTATGCCGATGGATACATTGTGTGGATCATGTATCTATGTATACTTGGATGATCGTGGATGACGAGCTTCTCCAGATGACATGCAGCAGGATGTTGCAGTGATGATGATCAGGATGATCATGTGTACATCAGGATGATGTTTGATGAGTATCAGATGATACTTTATGGCCGTGGATCAGGTTGTGCAGGAAAGCATGTAATTTGTGCCCTGGGAGATTTGCAGATGGTCTTTCGAGGTTTTGCCTATGGCATGTAATTCGGTGCCCTGGGACATCTGACAAATGCTCTTGCGAGGTTTTTCTTGGGAGGACATGTAATTTGTGCCCTGGGAGATCTGCAGATAGTCTTTCGATTTTTTGCCTATGGCATGTAATTCGGTGCCCTGGGATATCTGGAAGATGCTCTTGCGAGGTTTTGTCCTATGGCATGTAATTTGCTCCTGGGAGATCTGGACAGGATGAAAAAGGCCTCAGATGCTTCAACCAGGTTTTGCCATGACCACATGTAATTTTCTCCTGGGAGATCTGGACAGGATGAAAAAGGTCTCAGATGCTTCAGCCAGGTTTTGTGGTGGACCACATGTAATGTGCTCCTGGGAGATCCGACAGGTAGAGCTGTGTGCTCGTAACAGCCTAGGATGCTTCAGCCAGGTTTTGTGGTGATATCACATGTAATGTGCTCCTGGGAGATCCGACAGGTAGAGCCGCGTGCTCGTAACAGCCTGGGATGCTTCAGCCAGGTTTTGTGATGGGTCACATGTAATGTGCTCCTGGGATATCCTACAGGTAGAGCTGTGTGATCGTAACCGCCTGGGATGCTGCAGCCAGGTTTTGTGATGCACGTAATAAGTCCTGAGGATTCCACAGTATGGCCAGTGATGATGAAGACCTGCAGGTGGTGGGCCTACATCCAGTATGAAAAAGGACTGGCTCTGTAGAACTTCCTATGACGAGTAGATTCAGAGATTGATTGAGATAGCAGCAGCAGTGATGATGATGATGACTCGATGATGATTATCCAGTGACGATGATCCAGAGAAGATGACTTGTGCTAGAAGAACTGTGCTGAAATACCTTCCTAGTTAAGAGGGAGTGTTGATGTATATGTAACTTCGGAATGTATTTCACATATATGTATATTGTATTCCTATAGAGATGGTATTATTCCTCTATAAGGAAGTGTCGTCATTTATATTGTAAGTGTCGTAACTTATACTTGATGGGTTATTAGACCACCTTATTTGGGGTCGACCCTGTATAAGTCATGTGGGTCGAAGGGTTATTAGACCACCCTATTGGGGGTCGACCCACTCAGCATTATGTTATGTGGTTAAGTTCGAGCCTACATGAGTTAGGTAAAAAGGCAAGTCAAGTCAAGTATAAATAGAGTGCGGGAGGCACTCTATTTACTCACTCACTTCTCACACATGCACTCAAGGAGGAGTGGCGCACTTATGGAGGAGGAGGATCTGCTGCTAGGTTATGGCTATCTCTCTTGGTTGGTTGTATCATTGCTCTATCTATCTCTGAGGAAGTTATTGGGGTTTTTCACCTTTATGGTTTTCCCCAAGTAAATCTTTGTGTCTCTTGTGTGCTTGCATTATTGTCTCCATGATTGATATGCTGTAGATATGCTGTACATGTTGTTCTCTCAGTTAAGATCCTAGATCAAATTGAAGTAAATTCTGAAAATTTAACAATATGGAGTTTTATTCTTTAAATTTTCATCTTCATTAACTTATTTTTAAGGTTAAATTTGGAAAAAAAATTGAAATTTTTTGAAAAAAGAACTTAAACTAAATTATAAAACAAAATCTATAAAAAAACAAATTTTAAAATTATTAAAATTAAAAACTAAACAAAATTTTAAAACATTTTAAAATTTAAAATATATAAAACAACATAAAAAAATCCCCCTACCCCCTCCCACCATCCTCCACCTCCCCCTCCCACTGCCCTCCTCTTCCCTCCACCACCCACCACCCACCCCTTCCATCCCCCTCTTACCGCCCCCCCTCCCCCACCCATCGCCCTCCCTCCCTCCCCCTCCGACGCCCTTCGTCATCCCCCTCCCACTCCCCCGCCCACCGCCCTCCATCCTCCCCCCTTCCATGATCCCCTCCATATGCCATCCCAATCCCCCCCTCCCCCGTGCCCCTCCATCCCCCTCCCCCCTCCCCTCCTCGCTGCGTGACATGTGCCCAATCGACCCCCCTTGCGTGGTAGTGCAATTCTGAGAATCACACCACCGATAAGGGGTGACGCTTGGGTGGCGGAAGGAGCGTACGAGGGCGGGGGAGGGGGGAGGGGGATGGCAGATGGAGGGGAGCGTGGGAGGGGGGGGGATGGAGGGCGGTGGGCAGGGGAGGGGGAGGGGGGAGGGAGATGGTGGGGGCGTTCGGAGGGGGAGGGAGGGATGGGGGGAGATGGGAAGGGGAGGGAAGGGGTGGGTGGTGGAGGGAGGAGGAGGGAGGGGGGGAGGGGGAGGTGGAGGGCGGTGGGAGGGGATAGGGGGATTTTTTATGGTTTTGTTTTTGTTTTTTTTTTAAATTTTTAAATTTTAAATTTTAAAATGTTTTAAATTTTGGTTTAGTTTTAAATTTTAATAATTTGTTAATGCTTTGTTTTTTTTTATAAAATACAAATTTATATATATATATATATATATATATATATAAATTTTTATAATTTTTGTTTTTGTTAAATTTTATTTTTAATTAAATGTTGTTTTTATTTTATTTTATAAGCTAGTAGTAGATCCTTATATTATCAATAACAAAGTATGCAGAATCAGAAATGTGCCGGGTCCTCTCAAAATGGAGAAAACAAACCCATAAACAACATGAAAATGTATCAGAAATATACCAGGTCCTCCCACCATGGAGAAAACAGACCCATAAACAGTATGGAAATGTGAACGCGAAACATTAAATAACGACATAATAAAAATAGCAGAGCTATTGAAGAGCCAACAAAAATAAATGCATAAACATGAGAAATTCATAAGCCAAAAGAGCAAAAGGACGAGCATCGAAGGTACTGCTTTAGTTGATGAGGTAATCTTTCTGAACTGGCTGAGTAGTCGGGTCCTTGGCCAACATGATGCCAAAGCGCCGGGCAAACTGTTGTTGATTGTAAAGAACCTGTTTCAGCATATCCTGTAAATCATCAAGCTGCATAAGAATTTCGGCCTGTGCCTCATTGCGTCAGTGAGAGCCTTGCCAAGGATGCACTTGTGAGACCAATGTAGGTCCAGAGTCTTCTGTTAAAGCATGTTTCTGCCTCTTGTGTTACTAGTATCCGGAACGAGAGACTAAAATTCCTCATGGATATCGTCATCATTAAGACAACCACGAGAGACCCTGGCGTCCTTTTCGACATCTTGGATCTCGGCCTGGGCTTGAATAGGGATTTCATAGTGAAATTTCTGGGCTTTATCCACCACCCCTCTCATCAGACGAACCGATGGAGTGGAAGAGGAGCCGCTTTGAAGCTGAGAATTCATCTGCTGGGTATCTTGATGGGTGTGGAATCTCCTAGGAGGAGCCATAATCACAAGCAGGGTGGTGTAGGTGAATTGAAGATGCTGAGGAGTCAGGAACCTGAGGCTGACAAAGACCCAAGAGAACAAAGGAATGACACCAGGGAACTCGAGGGGAGGCTGAGGTTGACGCTCAGTGAACTAGAGAACAAAGGCAGAAGAAGTTGGGCACTCAGAGCGAGCGTAGCTAGGGAAGCTAGAATAGTGGCAGCGAGAGTCAATTCGGGTGCCAAATCGATGAATTCTCAGATAGCTGTCCATAATGGAACCTTTTCTACGCATAGCCTTAAACCCAACATCTGTCGACTTGAGATGATGATGCGGGAAACTAGAATAAGCCCTTGTATCATTGCTTGTAGTGTCTGTCGAGCTAATGAGAGCAAAAGGACCGTGAATATCATCAAAGATCGTGGGCATTAATAACTCCATAACCCAGAGCAGCCCGAGAATAGTGGACAGGATGTTCCGCATGCCTAAACAGGTGAGACAACGTCGGGAGGTCGAGCTCCGGATAGAGATGGCATAGGGGCAGTAATTACTCTACATGGGACGCGGGGGGGGTGGAGGACGACCCTTGATAAACCTCGGGGAAGGAGCATGCGGCCTGCACGTGGGGAGGAGCATGGATTGACAATTGGCTGGAGCTTGCAGTGGGAATGTGGCTGGAGCAGTGGGCAGGCACGGGGTGGGAGTAGTTCCTCACGTTAGTTGCTGAGGAATTTGGAGGGGAGGGAGCCTTCTAGAAAGCCTAAAATTTTGGTGATGCGGTTTTGAGTCTGCAGGTGAGTGTTGAAAAAAAAAAATTTGAGATTTGAGATTGTTGATAGTCATACCTGAGGCCGTGTTGAAGGAGTGAAGAATATCCCAGAAGGCCTTGGCTTCCATAACAGTGGATTTCCCCATCAACATGGTATCATCCACGAATTGTAGGTGCGAGTGAGTGGTGCCTTGACCATTTATTTTGATGCCCTGTAGCTGGTTGCTTCTGACTGCATTGTTGATGCTCCTGCCCAGAATCTCTGCGAGAAGGATGAAAAGGTAGGGGGAGAGAGGGTCCTTCTGTCTGATTCCTCTCGAGGGGGAGAAGGTTGAGGAGGGAGTGCCATTAATCATAATGGAGAAGAAGGAAGAGGAAACAAGGGAGATGATCCAACAGACCCAAGGGAGCGAGAAGCCAAAGGCCAAGAGGGTATCTTTGAGGAATTTCTAGTTGGTCTTGTCGAAATATTTGGAGAGGTCCAGTTTTATGAGCATTCCTAGAAGGGAGGAAGACTTAAGAGTGTGAATGACCTCATGAGAAGTGATGATGACATCCATGATTTGTCGGATCTTGACATAACCATATTGCTCAGGAGAAATGAGGAGGGGAAACAGAAGTTTGAGACGGTTGGCAATGACTTTGGTGACAATTTTGTAGATGATGTTGCAGAGGGAAATGGGGCAAAAGTTGGCAGGATCATCAGACTTTCTGGTCTTGGGAATGAGAGTAAGAAAAGTGGAGTTGAAGGTTGGGAGAATGGAGCCAGAAGAGTGGGAGTCCTCAACCACTTGCCAAACATCATCCTTAATAATTTCCCAATAGTTTTGGAAGAAGTCTATTGTGAAACCATCAGGCCCTGGAGCTTTACCAGGCTTCATATCCATGACAACAGTCTCCACTTCCCCGGGTGAAATGGGACTCATAAGATTTTCATTTTGGTCCTCGGTGATGAGATGTGGGATATGCTGTAGAATGTGCTGGGAGGCCCGCGATCCGTCCGTAGTGTTGTCATGCAGAAGATTATTATAGAAGAGGACAATATCTTGTTCAATGTCTTCCTTTTTGAGGACAGTATCTCCAGTACTGGTTTTTAGCTTGGTAATTCTGTTGTTCTTCCTGGGTTGGATCATAGCATTGTGGAAGAATTTGGTGTTTCTTTCCCCGTCATTGAGCCAATGAATTTTGGATTTCTATCTCTAGAGAGTTTCCTCCTGCTGATTTCTGATATCAAGATGACTCAGAAGGAGTTGCTCCTGTTGCTTGAGGTTGTTAGTGTAGCCTGGTTGAATAGCGTGAGATTGGATATTATCCAGATCGAGCTCCAACTTACGTTTCTCCTCCAGTATGTTCCCGAACTCATTTTTATCCAGTGCTTGAGTTGCTTCTTGATAAATTTGAGTTTTTGCTGGAAGCAGTACATTAGGGTCCCATCCCTACCTTGATAGGATTGCCACCATTCCTTGATTTTTTCCTTCAGATCGGGATGGGAGATCCAGAATTGCTCAAATCTGAAGGGTCTTCGGGATTCAGGAGAGTCCCAGTCAAGGTGTAGAAAGATCGGCCAGTGATCAGACCCTGCAAAAGGGAGGATGGAGCAGGAGAGATTAAGATGATTCATAAGCATGGAGTTGGAAATGAGAAAGCGATCAAGACGAGAAGCAACTTGATTAGAGCCTCCCCTCCTATTATTCCAAGTGTAAATTCCATTGCTGGTCTTGAGATCTTCCAGAGAGTGATCTCGGATGAAGGTTTGGAATGCTAAGCAGTCTCTATCAAGACAGCGTAATCCTCCTCGTTTCTCTTTGAGAGAAGAGATGATGTTGAAGTCCCCGCCGATGATCCAGTGCTTGTCCTGGAGCTTATTATGAAGCCAGGAGAGATAATTGATGAGATGGAGTTTCTGGTCCAGAGCTCGTGGTCCATATACATTGGTTATTAAGCCTTTGTGAGTGGTGCCCAGAATGTGGAACCAACCTGAAAGTGTGTGATGGCCGGAGAAAAATCCATCTAAGCTTAGGATATTGGGATCCCAGGCTATGGCAATGCCTCCTGAAGCACCTTTAGCATCAATGGCTACGATTTATGCATTTTTCCAGCAGTTTTTGATGAAAGAGCGAAGCTTAAGATCTGAGGATTTAGTTTCTTGTAGCATTATGAGAGTGGGTTTTTCCTTGAGAATTTTGTTCTTCAGTAGTCTGCGTTTGGAATCGCTGCCAATTCCCTTGATGTTCCAGCTGATGAATTTCAGCTCCATTAATTCAAGGGAGGGAAGATGGTAGTAATCTTGGCACTCATGCCCAAATCAATTAAGTGCTCTCCAAGCTCACGAAGAAGTTGTCTGTTGGGATTTCTTCCTTTCTTCGTGAGCACATTTTGGCCTTTGGAAATTTCCTTGCGCTTGAAGATTTTGTTGACCCCCAATTGGTTGTGGTCATAAGGAAAAGAAACAACATCCGCTAGAGGGGGAAAGTTCTATTGATGAGCTAGGGACGTATAGGCTTCTTTGAAGAGCTCCAATTGGCTCTGAGGGATGCTGCGAAAGCCATTTTTTCCCATGGTTCTTGAATGGATTCTAAATCAAGTTCTCCAGTTTCCATGTCATCAAGGTCGGCGAGACCGTCAACATAGGTGGAGTGGAGAAGCGGTTGAGGGGTATCCTTGGTATTAGAATCCAAGAAGGTAGAGGCATTCTCAGTGGGGATGGGAACAGAGGAAGCAGGGAGAACACGGATCTGCTGTGAGTGGATGGAAAAGATGTTGTGGCAGTATGGGTTGGTGGAGGTACTGGGGGAAGATTTGCTGGGAGCAGGGGGATTCTTTCCATTTCTTCTGCGACTGGTATCTCTGGTGAAACCCTCATCGTATTTCTTATTTTGGCTAGGAGGAGGGGGGGTTTGGCATTTAGCGGCATTCACGGAAGAGGTGACCGTGTTCATGGAATTTTCTACACCTGAAAGGTATGTGTTCATAATCAAGTAATTGGATCCACTCTGTGTCTTGGTAAGAGAGACAAATTGCTTCCTGGAGGGCCGCAGAGATGTCCATGAAAATACAAATTCTGGCATAGGAACTGTAGCGAGCAGCTAGAGTTTCATCGGAGGCTTGGACGAAGGTGCCGAGGGTATTGCCAATGTCGGCTAGGGTTTCCAGGTTCCAATACTCTTGGGGGAGAGAGTAAATCCTTAGCTAGATTGGCACCACTTTGAAATCCTCTTTATCAGGGCTAAAATTCTCTTTCCAGTCCCGCATGTACAGTCCTGCAGAGTGCAGGAAGTACGATCCTCCTTGGAAAATACGGTGTTTGTCTTCAAGATTCTGGAAGATCACCGTGAAGAATCCTTTAGATCCCAATTTTAGCTCGCATTGGCCTTTAGGTTTCCATGTATTGGTGATCAACCAAGTGAGGTTCTTCTTTGTTGGCCATAAGCCTATGAATTTACAAATAATGGCATGGTCGTGCATGTATTGGATATGCTGGCTTACGAGATTAGATGTTACTTTATACCTGGGGATCTGAGCAGACTTGGGCTTGCACTTGTTGGTATTTTTGATTGGTTCCGTATTCTTTTTCGGATCTTCGAGCTTCTGGTTTGCTGACGTCTGAGTAGCAGAGCCCGGGTCAGCTGTTATTTCTTCCTCTTTTCCATTATTAGGTCTGGGTTTTGCGGAATGCGGCCCTTGATCTACAACCATCATATCTGATCCTAGCAGGAGAAGGGGTGTGAAGGATTGGGTGCGACGTCCAACCATTTGGATGAAGGACGGTTTGGTGCGACCTCCACTAGAGGCTTCCATGGTAGGAGCAGGCAAAAAAAAGTAGGCGGTGAGGATAGGGTACAGAAACCTTAGCAGAGCGATCTCCTTGTCCAACTCTTAAAGTGTTTGAAAAAATGATATGTTTTTAAAAAAAATGAGGAAGCAATTCAATTTCTTTTTTAATGTTATTTTTTTAAAAAATTTTGTAATTTTTGAATTTGTGTTTCAGTTTATTATTTTTTTAAAATTTTTTGTTTATAAATTTTATTGTACAGTCTTTTCTTTAATTTTTTTTTGAATTTTTTTAATACATTTTGCATTTTTGAATTTTTACTTTATATTTTTTGAATTATGCTTCTTTAAAGTTATTGTTTTTTAAAATTTTAACGTTGAATAAAAATGGCAGTGATTCTAGGAGGTTCACTTTTCAATCTGGGGGTCGATTTGGGGTTTTAATTGCAATGATACCACCCATGGTTTCCAGAAAGTTGTAATTTTACTCCCCCCCAAAAAGGGGTGATATTGCGGTTCCTCTCTTGTGCGTAAAATATCATAACTTCTACGTCTTATGGTTTAATATATTGTTTTATTATGAATAATATCATAAATTCTTTTATTTTAGATGGAGTGAGTAGTGAAATAATTTCTTGAATAATTTATGTTTAACTTAGTGTTGCTTTTATATAGTGTTACTAACCATTTTAATAAATCCAATTTGAAATCATGATACAATGATATAATAATGTCTTTTTTGAAAAAGTGTTCTACCGGTAGCATTAGTTTTCAATTCAGGGCTTGATTTTAAGATTTTTGTAAACACCAATAATGTTTGTTTGGTCCATGTCTATATTTTAACCATAAAAAAAAGTGGTGCTACCGATAGCACCACCTTTTGATTTGGAGTTGTATTTTGGTGTTTTTAATGCAAAAATACGATTTTTTATGGCTAGAGTTCTTGTTTTGAGTATAAAGTTCTCGTCAATTTGTATAACATGTTTTTCGTGGAGCGAGGCTCCAGCACAACAGTTATTTTTGGGAAGAAGTGCAAGCGAAGCAAGGTCCAACAGCGACCTATTTTGGGTAAATAACTCCGTAAATCCCAGGAGCAGGGTAAGGAGCGGCGCGGAGTTGGAGGAAAGGGACTTGTCTCCTTAGTACAAACAAAGTACTAAGACAGGAAGGGAGGCAGAGACCTTTTGAAACAGAGCGATGGACCGACAACGACATAAAAAGCAGAGCGACAGAAAGGGACATGCTAGTACGTAGTCAGAGCCGCGCAGTCATAACTGTGACTGTTAGAAGGGTGCCAGATCCAGAAGTGGCGCAGAAAGGTGACCAAAGTCAAGTGAAATAGCTCTCGAATATGACAAGACTGGTTAGCGGGGTGACCGCAACATTTTGGGTACTATAGGGGTTTTGGCTCACAATGATTTTAAAGACGTGACCTTCGGGAACGATCTATAAAAAGGGAAATTTTGTAAGGGAAGGGTTGGTCTTTTTGGGGTTTTGAGGAAAAGACTAAGTATTGTAAGAGCAAGAAGAAAGAAAGAGGCTCTGCAACTGTGTGCGCAGAGACCCATTGTAGAGAGAAGAGTTTGCAGTTGTGTGAACAGACTGGAACTGTTGACCCTTCCCATTAATATAAACAACAGTTCCCTTGGACGTAGCTCCCATCCTGGGGGTGAACCACGTAAATACTTGTGTTGTGTGATTGAATCTGTGATATTGATTATGTTTATGTTCATGTTTATGTATGTTTGTGCTTTTATATGTATTTTCACATGTATGGTTGATGAGAATAATATGTTAAGCATTGAACATGTATAACTGAATATGCAAGTAATTTTTAGCATGTTGAATGCATAATTGCATGGATAAACACTAAGTCAACGAAGTCAGTAATGTGTGTAATTGTCTAGAAGCGCAGTCGTGCAGTTGCGTTGTTATATTGTATTGTGGTAGTTACGAAGTGCACAGTCCCACATGTGTGTAGTAACATCAAAGTGTATGCGAAGTCGGGAGAACATAGCCAGAGCCAGTCCCATAAACGAGCATCACTTGATTACAAAAACTTGCTTCTGTAATCCCCCACAACTTCGCCTCAGGTGAGACCTCAACTTGTTCGCAAGTTGTTGCCAAAAAAGACGATGGAGGAAGGGTATTGTTGGTTCCCTAACTGTGCCAAACCTGGGTTAGTATAATAAAGTTAAAGAACAGAGTGTAGCCAACAAGTATACACACTTTTTGAAAATAAGGTAAAAACAAGTTGTATAATATGTTTTTTGACTCCTTGCGTTGAGCTTGTTTCTTTGTTCCTTTGGATTTAAGGCATAATAGGTGGAACCAAATGCCCTAAGATGCCTTACTGAAGGAATGTGGCCATATAAAATTTCATATGGACTCTTATTTCCAAGAACATGTGTTGGAATTTCGTTTCTCAAATAAAGTAGAAACAAAACTACATCACCCCAAAACATTAATTTCACATTCTTGAAAAATAGCATGGAGCGTACCATATTCAAGAGTGTTATGTTCAGTCTTTGTGCTACACCACTTTTCTCAGGATTATATGGAACAATTGTTTGATGCATAATACCATGTTGACAAAGATAGTTTTCAAAATTATTAGAGGTATATTCTTTTCCCTTATTAGCACGAGGAGTGCCAATGTGAGATTGTGCTTCATTTTCAATGCATATATGAAAAAAATTAAATGTTTCATATGCCTTTGATTTTTTCTTTAGTAAATAGACCAAACATATCTTGGTGTAATCATCAAAAAAAGTCACAAGATATTTATTACCATTTGTAGAATAAATAGACACGGGGCCACACAAATCAATGTATCAACTTTAGTTTTCTACATGCTCTAGAATTTGACTCATGGAAATTCTGTTTACTATGTTTGCCAATAATACAAGAATAAAAATGTTTGAAATTCTTTGGAATGGAGGGAAAACTAGAAACACCATTCTTTTTCAACATTCTAATACTGTTATAATGAATGTGTCCATATCTAGCATGCCACAAGAGACTAGATGAAAATGTACCTTCTTCATGTTGAGAGAGGCAAGCAAAATTCTAATCTCTTGTAGATTTTCCTTTCAGCTTCAATAATTTCTCATATTCATATTTGATCATGATGATTTGGTTGTTAGAGAATTCTTTATCTCAATTATCCCATCGAACATGTGGATGGAATGAAATTTCTATGAAATGTGCACAAGGGACAACAAGTATCTTTGCAACTTAGGAATATAAAGAACATTATGCAAAATAAAGTCAGGGAATCTAGGAAACTTGAGCTTGATGGTGCCAATTCCCTTAGGTTTAAGGATGGATTTATATGTAAAATACACTATACTATCTACATCGCCATTCAATTCTTCAAAGAAATATTTTCTAAATGTCACGTGGCAGGTTGCACCGGTGTCAAGTAGCCAAGTATCCCTCAAAGATGCAAATGAAGTGTTGGATACAATTTCATTTATTCCAACATTAGAACATGTAACAATAAAGTGATAAGATTTATGAGCTTTACCATACTCATGAGATTTACCTTTGTTTTCTTTTTTTTGGTTATGCTTCTCTTTGATAATCTCCTATGGATCCCAACAATGTTCTGCATCATGTCCATTCTTTCCACAGTGGACTGAGTGAATATCATGATTGTTTCTACTACCAACCTCTGAAATTCTTTCTTCCACATCCTCTCTTTCTTCTTTCTCCTTTAGAAGAATCATTTGATTGATTCTTCCCTTATTGGGTAGGGTACAAGGTCTCTTCAGCGGTATGAGTTGTCTTCTTTCCAAAGGCTTTCTCTCTTTCCGTGATTTTCTCCACCAAAGTGTCAAAAGTGAGCTCTTTCAAGTTACCACTAGCCTGAAGTGATTCAAGATAGTGTGAGTATGTGGGGTAGAGGACCTTGATGAAGGTTTTAAGGTCAAGGTATATCTTCACACTAGTAGCAACAACTTCATGCTTGATTGCTCTAATATCATATGTTGTAGCCACGCGATCATTATCCTTCAACTTTAGTTTGAATAGCTTCAACAATCACTGGATTTTCTCCAATTCTGAATGTGATCCATACAAATCCTTTAAATTCTTCAAATTATTATACAAAGTTTTAATAGGTGCAATATGCCGACTCACCTCTTCACATACTGTAGCAACAAACAATGCATATTCATCATTGTCTCCACTCTTCCATATGGCAAGCTCTTTGTCTATTGCAGGTTGTTTAGGTGCATTTAGTGTCCCTCCATCCCTTTCGTCAACAAATTTTACTTTACAAATGGTGGCCCACAGGTCGTTGAAGATGAGGGTATGCTTGATCTTCCTCGACCACTATAGGTAGTTGTCTTTGCCACTAAGCACCACTCCAACAATGAAGACCAAAGAATGCATCTTTAACATGATGGTAATACAAGCAATATGCAATATAAAAATCTTTGCAAAGGTCTACAATACAATATTTTCAACAATGAACTCAATACAATCTCTGCAAATGCAATTTGTAGGTCTATAGTCTTATCACTTCTGTAAACTACAAGCTCCAATACAATTTATTGAAATACAAGTTACAATATGTTACAAAAAGCATAAAAAATCCATTGAGTAATACAATTTGCAAATACATAATCCCTAACTATCTTTGTCTATAGGTTTACAATCTACGCAAAAAGCTTGCAATACAAGTACAATACATCCTTTGCTAAATTACAATTTTCAAAACACTTTCTCTGTGGAATCAATCCAAAATCCAAATTTTGAGTCTTCAAAGGAAGTACATATAAGCCTTTACTTTTCAAATCCATTAAAAGCATACAACATAGAACAAAAACCATCCAAAGTTGAAATTCAAAGTGATGAGGGGAAACAGAGAAATAAAATACAACTTCCTAAAAGAATGTTCCTTCTGAAGGTTGTACATTTCTCTTTTCTGCTATGTGAGAATGTATTATGATATAATCATGCCTCCAATTTACAAGCATTGATAAATTATTTGGATCAACCCATCTTCAAATTTTTGATCACCACGTAGAGAATATATTGTGGTCATGGGTTTGTACTCCACAGTGGGTGCCAATTGAAACTCGAGTCGCAAGTGGTAAATGAAGCAAAACAAAGATTGAGGAGAGGTGCACACAAAATGAAGAGGTAATCCACAATGAGGGAGACAAAACCAAGGGTCATGACACACAAAGACACCAAAATGAGATTCATGGCCTTTCAAATTCCAGTGTAACCAAGTTGTTGATTCATTGGGCAATTCATATTCCTTTCCTGGATTGCATTTTTCTCAATGAAGGATTTGATTTGATTCTTGTCACACATCTTCAACCGAATGGTCAGTCATGCCTTTAGAAGAGAGGTATTTATGCATTTACGCCTAACGCAAGTCATGGGGAGAATAACCAAGTTGTAGAGGTAAAAGAAGTCATGGAGGAGATGGAGAATACGCATGGCTAAACCTAGGGTTTCCTACTAGAATAAACCCAGGTTAGACTAAGGAATGCCATACTAAGGAAAGGAAGAGGCCAGAATGGGGAGAAGGAAAATATACAGGTTTGGGACTAGACAAGAAGGAAAAATCATGGAGCTACAACAGGCTCTAATACCATTTTCAAGCCTTGGGTAACTCCAATATCATGAATAATTTTATTAAGTATGAAAGGTTTATTTATACAGCTGAAGGAGGTGACCTTTTGGGATTCATATTCCCAAGGTAGGTTCCCCTCGTGCATCTTCATCTCCATAACTGTAGATATTTACAATATTTACAAAATATTAGATATCCAACATTTACCAACAAGTTCATTCCAATGCATTTAGTATGTCTTGTAAAAGGACCAATCATATTATTCTATGCATGTTTAATGTGTATCGAATTTCCATGTTCTACTCACAAATTTAGGGGTTTGTAAGAATCTCTTCTTTAGTCATGGTTCATGCATCCAAAAGTTAGGGTTGTTAATCTTATTTTCATTGATGACTATCCTTGCATCCCAAGAGTCGAGTCTAGTTCTCATCTTCTATTTAAACTCTTCAAATGATCTAATCCTCCATTTTTGTTCTCTTCATTGAATTTTTCTATTTCTTGATTAATTTTAGTCTTTGAATGACACGTAACTTAATAACCCATTCAATAACTTGATCTAATTCTCATGATTGATGCATAAATAATCATAGGAATTACTTATGAGTTTTTTTTTGCGATGTTTCATTGTCTTTCTAATTCTTGTTCTCTATCTTTAATTTCTAAATATAATCCCAAAAACATTATTTTAACTCTTTTATAACCAGAATTTTTCCTTGTAATTTCTTCTTTTTATCCGTGTTTCCTATGATAAAATCTAACAAGATATTTTGGCAGACTGTAAAATCTTGAAAGTAGATAGAGAGAGGTCATAACAACAATATGACCACATCTTGAGTATCTTGTAACTAAGAGTTTGAGTTTAATTCGTCTCATTGTCATTGTGAATTTGGACCAAATTTAAACCAAATTGACTATACCAATCAAAAGCATGCAAAGTTCTATGCATTACAAAAAAAACTCAAAATGAACTTAGGCCAATGACCTTAAGGGGAAGTTCCTTATGGTTGTGTCAAGCCCTGTTAATTTGGGTTGCTGGTCATCCACATCTCCTAACTAAACCTTATTTTTAAAAATCATTTAAATAAGTCACTTGGATATACTTGAACCACTTAACCTCCTTAGGTAAGTAAAATACCTTAACTAATGCACTTGTTATATGTGAAACCAAGACATGCAACACCTTTTCCAATAATGAAAATCACCCCCACCACTTAGCGCCTCACACTTAAACCTTTCCTAAGCTTTAAATCCTTTTAGTTGGGCAACAATTGTTACAATTTCACCTCATATGGTTGCATATTTGCACCATATAAGTTTTAGTGCTAATATTGGATCCGATTTCTCAAGAAACACTTATTAAAACTTCATAATTGTAATGAAAATAACCAATGAGGAAACATTTAAGAGTGTAGACACCTCACATCAAATGATTAATTTGTTTCCGCAACCACTACGGATATATCTAATACAAAAATCAAATTTGAAAATGATTTTTGATTAACATTATCACAACATAAATCAAATACCAAAGTACAAAATTAAGGCATGCTAAATCAACTCAAAATCATCTCATTTTTTTCACTACATCAACATAATGAATCAACAACTAAAAAACCCAAAATAATGGATTTATAAAAATAAATCTGAAAGCCAAATTTGGGGTAAGGAACACCTTTTTATATTACACATAAAAAAATTACATTACACATAAAAAAAATTACGTTACAAAAAATTAGTTTCTTCCAAGCTACAAATGCAAAACCCAAATCATATATCACAACTACTCTCTTCAACCAAGCAAAACAAGCAATAGAAAACCCTAGCTACCATATCTCCCACATTAATCTTATTTAGATCTTATCAAGCAAATTACTAATGTGATGAGATGATGTGCTCCTTTTTCCTTCTATAAAGTAAGACAATGTTATGAACCAAATCTTTTAAATTATCATAAGAGACAAGAGTACACACCATGTACATAATTGTAAACATCTCCGATATAGATAAGAAAGATAAGTTACACAATAATTCTTTAAAGAATAGGAGATCCTTCTCCAAATACTCCTAAATATTCATAAATATTTTCACATGTTCCCTCGAGAATGAATACATTACCTTTATATATACATATTCACTCATTGCACATGAGGCCCCTTCATTAGGTCGATCCTATTACGTATACATTTAACCCCATATATCCTCCCCTTGGGTCATATTAGAAAAGGAACAAGTTACAAGTAAGGTAAAATCCTAAGATTAGATTAGATTCGTAAACGGGGAATGGGTCCACAAGTGGGGTGCTCTAATTGTGCCAAGAAGGTAGGCACATTCTCACAAAGTGACAACTCACCCATTTAGTATATTTTATGAAACACTCCATGTTTATATGAAATAAGTGTGCCCTCCTGGTCCAAGTTACAAAATCAATTAAACGTGGGCTTAGCCAAAACACCCTCATTGGAACTCTCTCCCATCAAACACCTCACACCCTTCCCAAATTTCTACACAAGGAGAATAGATTCTAAGCAACAAGTAGACTAATAACAATGATGTAAACCATGATTATGTTTAAAACTCTAAACCTTTTCCAACCATATGCATGTGGGATTCAAATTGTTTCTTCAAAAAATAAATAAAACATTCAATCATTTTTAGTCATGCCCTATATAAATAATATTCTATGTGTCTTGCTTAAAACATTCTCATGCATAGTTGATGGGTGGATCTTTCCAATAGCCCAATCAACACAATTTTCTCCAACAAAGTTTCTATGCACAAATAAACTTGTAGGCACTTTTATAACTTATGAGCGAGAATTTCACTAGCAACTTCCCTACGAATTTGGGTGCAATAGTCATTGTCCATGTAAAATATTCAAAGGTTTATTTTTCTACCAAACTATCTTTTCTCTTCAACTAATTGAGAAGCACACTATTTTCTTATTTTAAGAGGGTAATTATTTATGGGAAATTTTTGCTGTAGTCATTTACATTGCCTTGTGAAATGTTTTTCAAACATAGGTTTTGTAGCATGACAATGCCCATTGTGTGTTTGATATTCTTATGTATTGAGCATGCAACTAAGAAAATTCTTTTGATTAGATAACATTACACATGATTTTATTTCCTTCCTATAAGTTTGTGAAATGATAGATAGATTATGCATATTCATGATTATAAACACACTATCATAATCTACAAAAATGTGTCATTAACACAAAATAAATAGTTTATGATAAAATATAAATACATATCTAAATTAATTTTTTCTATCATGTGATTCTCCAAGTTCTAAAAAGTTGACATGCAACAAGGAGATGCATTATGGAAGGTCATCTTGTACAAAAAATTACAATAGTTCATAGTTTCCATTTAATATGAGTTTCAATACATCCTTTTCAAGGATTCCACCAGTGGTTTCTATTACCGGACAATCTACCGAAAGCAGACTTAAGGCATGATCTCCCTAGTTCAATGCAAATCTAGAACAAATCAGACATAACACAAATCTACCTTCCTAGATCAAATTAGAGATTCAAGTGATGTGAACATATTACCTTTCATATTTGTAGATCTCTTTCTCCCTCGTCGCTCCAAGCTCCATGGTCGTCAGATCCGAAGCTGCAAGACCTGTCAGAACATGCAAGAGACAAACAAGCAGTAATAGCACATCTACACAATAATTGATCTAAGTGAATGGTTAAGGAAGTAAACTATAAATATCAAATGAACAATAAGACATTTATGGAAAGAGTTTTGTATTAATGTATACAATTGGGAATACAAAGAAGAGTGAGGATTACAACCAAGCCCTAACATTGCAATCTTCCTCCAACGAGCCAAGCCAACGCCTCTAAGGAGAAATGGGTGCCTCCAATGGATGAATGATGATCTCCTAAGATTATTCCACAAACATATGGATGCTATAGCCTTCCTCCCTTTGGAATGGAGAAGAGCTTCATATATATAGGACTAGGAGGATAGGATAGGTTGAGAAATAGTGGGAGAGGACTAAGGGATCCTACCAAGGGGTTAGGGACCTGAATGCCAGCTCAACTACAAGCTAGGGATAGAGATCCAAGTCACATACCTTCGAGAAATCGCTCAAAGATTCCCTTTATCCACATTAACTAACTTTGGCGCAAGTTGCATTAGGACAAACTGCGGCAGCGCCTGCTGCACAAGGGTGACATGAGTCGACGACGCAACTCATCAAGGGATAAACTATGCCTAACCTAGTTGGGAACTGGTTGATAGGGAGCAGCCTGTGCTGGCCCAACTAGACCCTATTGTAAGGTGGTCAGTAAATTATCAAGCTTGACTTCCTCGTTATAGAAACTTCAGGGATGTTTGCACTGAGTCTTATGATGGAAAGATTTAGGTGTAACAGAATGCCCCCCAAAGCATGAAAATGATGAAACTAGACAAATGAAATGCTTTGACAAAAGGATGGCAAGGAATTTTCAGATGGAAGATGCTGCTGCAGTACAAGCGATTATGAGAACACAGTTCTGTATGACTCACAACATGGCTGCTGAACAATACAATGCAGATCCATGGTAGTAAAGACCGATTGAACACAATCATGGCTACTAGACACAATCGTAGATCCATGATGATATTATAACACAACCATGACCAATACAAAGTGGATCCATGTAATATAACTCAAATAATCTACATTGTAGCCTGGGTAGAATATAATGTCCCCAGGGTCTTCAAGCCGAACCCGCAATGATATGAATCTATCCATGTGATTACAATCTTTTGGAGTCGAACATGGTAGAAACCACTTGATTACCGGTCATTAATGTATACCGTTAACAAGCGCGAGGAAAATCACCATTGATGTCGATGATCCCCAAGGTATCATAGTAAATATCACCAAGCGTGAATAAATGAGCTGAAGTCGAACACTCGATGAAATATTTCAGTCAAGAGTCAATGATATAAACTCATGGTGAAAGCGAGGTAACCTGTCATTAAGGCATGTAGGACCAAGGTACTCGATTGGTTTCTAGATTCAATCCTCGGATGATGTGCTGAAGTCGACAAGGATGAATCTGTCGAAGGAGGGCCATGATGAATCCCCCATCAATGACACGAAACACGAAAATAGATGTTTGGAGTGGATCGGATGGTACAATAACATGTAAGACTGACTCAGAGTAGACTAATGTAATAGAGGGTGTACTAAGTGCAAATGATGGGTGGTGAATGTATCTTGAACATGGCATGGCATGACTTGGCAGTATTGACATGACGAGAATAACTCCAACCCCTGATGCAACTGATGTTGGAAGTATTCTTCGGATGACCCAAAGGAGTAACAAGACTCATGAGGGATAGCAAGACTCGAGAACAAACATATAACCTGTAATATCCCAACCAAGAATTGGCCAGAATACTAACTCCAACTGTCGAATTTATCAGGATTTTCACTAGTAATTTTTAGACAATTTCTTTACGGTGAGCAGGATGTAAGTGAGGTGTACAGGGGAATTGATAAAGTATGGTAGGGGTGACTTTAAGTTATGGAATTTACATGGGAGAGTGTGCAACAGCAAGTTAGATAGAAGGAAAATTTTTAGGATCCTTTGTACAAAGCACGAAGACCATTTATGCTTCGAATATCGACATCGCCGAAGTATACAACAAGGCTAGCTAGGTACATCCGCATATAAAAACTAGATCATGGAGTTGGGAAGGATTAATAAACTGATATTTGTGTTCATGGAGGTACCACTTTAATGTACCAGCTTATACAAGTGATACAAAAACTCTAGGCTTCTCAAATTTGATCAAAACAATGGCTAAGGAAGCTAGAATTGCTGGAGATGGGAAAGTACAAAAGCTATGGATGGATGGAAGGTTCTGATATGATTTTATAGCTATGCACAACATACTGAGACCATTTAAGTTTCAATAAAATCCTGGATAAACTCTACTCCAATGCTCCTGGGGTTCTGAGCATATGCAGACTAGTATGGGTGAAGTATTTAACTGGAGACTGGATATGGGTGTTTATGAGATTAAAGAGGTTAAATATAATTTAGTAAAATTAATTAAAAATTAATAAATAATTCCAGAAAGTTGCAAATATATCTGAGCAAGTATTATAGCATAACGAGTAAAATGACAATTATGGACAGCTCAACTAGCTCGACTTTTGGACTCCCAAACAGTGCTAAAATGAAATCAAATTTCTGAAAAAGAGGTTGGATCATGTCATGTGATATATTATATAACTCCAAGAACATGAATGACTTCATTTGTACTTTTACTCATTGACTTATGAATCATTCATTGAAAGCTTGTCAAATTCTAGCTAAATCTAGAAGGGGTGCATAAATTGGAGAAGAAATCAGATTTCTGTAATTTGTATTGAAGTGAATGATATCTGAACATTACATAATTTGTTATTGCATTAGAAATATTCCAATATTACTCTCATAAGCTGATAGAAGTGTCTCTCCTCTTGCACATAGGAAACTAGCTGTAGAATAGAAGAGAGAAGAAGGATTTGATCTCTGACTTTGGTGAAGATTATTCTGAACTTGAAATTCAACCTGGTAAGCTTCAGTACATGCAAATAAACTCAGTGATAATGGATGGATTCCATTATCCTCTCATAGAAATCTGGGGCACATATCCCATGCTTGACTAGGGGCACACCTCCCAAGCCTTGGATGCACAAATGCATTCATATAATTTCTCAAACTAACAAAAGATGTGAAATGGAGTTGGAATCATTATTTTATAGAATTCATGTTGACCCATTGAGAAAGTTACTTGGCTTGGTGACCTCTGAGAATAGGTCACCCATGAGTGGACATACTTTCCTTGCTTTGCTTTTCTTTCTTTCCACTTTTTTTTTTTTCTCTTTTTGATTTTCCTTCGTTTTCTAAACTTTCCTACTTTCAAAACTTTCCTGCTTTTCCTAGATTTATGTTGATTTTCCTAAAATAAGCCTCTTTTCTCCATTTTGGCAACTCTTTTGGACTCTAGTGTTTACTTGACTTCTACTCCAAGTAATTCCTCCAACCTTATCATCACCACTTGCCAATATTTATTAGCAATATTTATTAATAAAAATATTACAGCTCAGAATTAATTCACACTTCAGCATTTAATCAATCAATTAATGATTAATTAACTCCTATTGTATAATTGCCTCCAAAAATACACCCTACTCCATTTTGGCAACATATTCCACATGGGTGCCCTCTTGGCCCACTTTCTCTTTATCCATTAATTTTATTTATCAAAATTATTTTTAATAAATAAATTTTCCAATTTGTGAGACTTAGAATAAAATTAATTCTAAGCAAATAGAAGTAATACCATTTAATTCCCTAAGGGGTTGATCTTGTCCCCTTTCAACCATGGTACTGGATGAGCCAAAATTGGGGACATGACTGTCCTCCCTTCCCAAGATTGGTTGTCCTCAAGCACTGTTAGGAATCCACCAAGATTCTGCTGCACCACTCTGATTATAAATGTCCCCATCCACTGAAAAGTCTGAAAATTAAAATTGATCCTTCAAAAAATGACTATGGAAGAAAAGAAAAACTGCACTGTAATCTATATTTGCAATTAACCAGTAATGGACAAAATTTTCAACCCAGTTAGGATAACTTGAGTAGAATTCTCGGATCCCAATGTTTCTCCTGCAATGACCAAAAATTTTCTGTCACCTTTGGCAATCTGTCACTCCCATGAATGCTAGGATCCCAAAGTATCAACTTCCTTTTTCCAATATCCAAGCATGTGGATTCCCTCCACATAGGACAACTTCTGCAAGTAATCATTGATTTATCTTGGCAACTTGCCTACTTAGCTGCCTTCCCTTGACCATAAGCAGAATTTTTTTTGCAAGGAGATTTCATGCTTGTCAGGTAATCTTTCACCCAATCCATATGTGGATGAGTGACATCAAATGGATGCAAAATACATCTTTGTTGCTGCTCACAATTCAAGACAATGTCAGTTATAACAACAAATTTATTGCAGAAACAAGTGAACTTTTTACCTTCCAGATTTTCCATTTGAGTGATGCCGCTATTCATCCATCCAGTGGATGAATTAGAGATCTTGATTTCTGATTTATATGAGCTATAATCAGCCATCTCTTCTATGATAGGATCTATCTCCCATGGGGACAGATCATGATCCTCCTGCTGTACATGTGACATAAACCATAAAAATTTCTTCACCCACTGTTCATTCCCCATTGGTGTTGCTAAATCTAGGACATGTGGGAAAGAATTGTGAACCTTCTTTGCATGTCTGCAACCTTCAGTGATCAAACTTATGGCTGCAACTTAACCATTATTGGCTGGCCCAAATTGGGTGCTCTCATCCCACTCTTCCATGGGAGAGTGTCTTTCTTCAAGGAACAACTCAAGTTCCCTTGGAAAAAAGTCAAGTGCTTGGTTCTCATCAAACTGTTCTGCACAATCTTCAAGCACATATAAAAATGAATGATCCTCATGATCCACCATCTCATGAGGTTCCTCCCTATGATCAAGAATGATTTCAGGCAAATGAAGTTGACTGAATGGTGACTAGGAGGGTAGGGGGATCTTTGCAACTTTTCATGAAGCTGCAATATTTCTGTCTTGGATTCTTGGAGGGCACTTTGAGTGCTTCTCAAAGAATATTGGGTGCCCATTAATTCATCATTGAGATTGTTGATCTCTTCATCATCCCTCAAGGATGTACCATGAAACAATTCTACAAGCTCCAACAAACTATCTCTATCAAAAAGCAGACTCAAGAATTTACTTTTTATGCTTGCCATGGATTTCTGAAACTCTTCCATGTCTCTCATGGAAGACTGCTCCCCCAAATTCCAACAAAGGTTATTCATTAAGGCATGTGTGTAATTGAGGTTTTGAAGGGATTATTGGATCTTGCATTCATTCATCTTCAGTGTCCCTTCAAGGAAATGAGGTTCTGGTAGATGAACCTTCACTTCTTCTAGCTTCCTAGGGTCAACTTCAGCTGATTTTGTTGAAGTTATGAAAGGTGATCCATATTTTGGGGCTGCAATATATTCATATTTCAGATCATGAATATCATATCTTTGGCTGTGACTGGGGTGCTCATTCATCTCTGGTGCACTAGTAAGGATTACTCTCAAATTTTCAGCTCTCCCCAATTCAGGAGTCTTGACCCCTAGGGGTTCAACCAAGGCCATCTTCTCTTCAAAAGTGGCTGCCCCATCAGAATGACACATAGGCACATAAATATCAAAATTTACAAAACTCCCATGTGTTTTATTTTCCCCTCCTTGTGATGGTTTGTTGGTGGTTTGGCCTTCCACCAATTTCTCACTTTCAGTTTTTGTTGTTGCAAGATCTCCTTCTTTCTCCATGGATATTGCACCCACAACACCTTCATCAATAGGGATCTCCATGTCTCCCACATATATGTGAGAGTACACATCTTTAGATGCTTCCTCACACTTAAAAAATTCCTCAGTAGGTTCTCTTCCAACTATGTGGGCATCCTGTAAACACCTTTCTAGTGATTCAGTCCTGTCACTACATTCACCCTTATCACTAAGGATCCGAGGCTAAGCATACCTTATGCAATAATTATCCTTTGATGTGGCTGCAAAATCATCATTATACAAAGTAGCACACAAATCTGAATGTGGTCCATACCTTGGCATCACGCTTCTCTCTTCAATGGGTGGGGTTATGGTGCCTTGTTCTACCACCAATTCTACTAGTTCACATCTAACTAATGTGTGGTCAACTTCTGCTTCACCATGAAGCTCAAGTGGTGACTTTGAATCTGATTTAGGTTCTTCTTTTGGATCTGATCCAAAATATGTCTCACCTGTTGATGTATATGTAACTTCGGAATGTATTTCATATATATGTATATTGTATTCCTACAGAGATGTTATTATTCCTCTATACGGAAGTGTTTGTATTCCTATAGAGATGTTATTATTCCTCTATACGGAAGTGTCATCATTTATTGTAAGTGTTGTAACTTATACTTGATGGGTTATTAGACCACCTTGTTGGGGTCGGCCCTGTATAAGTCATGTGGGTCAAAGGGTTATTAGACCACCCTATTGGGGGTTGGCCATGTGGGTCAAAGGGTTATTATACCACCCTATTGGGGGTCGGCCCAGTCAGCATTATGTTATGTGGTTAAGTTAAGGCCGACCTAGTAAAGGTTATTAGGCAAGTCAAGTCAAGTCAAGTATTAATAGAGTGCGGGAGGCACTCTAATTGATCATTCTATTCTCTCACACACTCTTTGGAGAGTGGCGCACTTGTGGAGGAGGAGAAGATGTTGCTAGGAGATGTCTATCTCTTATGATTGGGTTGTATCATTGCTCTATCTATATATGAGGAAGTTATTGGGGTTTTTCACCTTTATGGTTTTCCCCAAGTAAACTCTGTGTCTCTTGTGTGCTTGCATTATTGTGTCCACGATTGATATGCTGTACATGTTGTTCTCTCAGTTAAGATCCTCGATCAGATTGAAGTAAATTTTGAAAAACTAACATGGTATCATAGCTAGCCTAAAAGAAGGCATGGTATCGCATGTATGACACTTGTTGCACTTGTGATGCTAGGGCTTGATATAGCAAAAACCAGTCATCGTAGCACTTTCGCTATAAATCCATTTTGGCGAAGTTTTCGGATCTGAAACTTTTACAGATCAAAGATAAGATACCCATGTACCCTGTGGCCAAAGGAAAAATTCTAATTCATTGTACTTTGTGTTTTATGATCTGTAAAATCTAGGGTTTCTGCCTCTTCGAGATCTGAGTCATAAACAGGTGACCTAGGAAAAAAGGTCATAACTTGGGCTAGGAAGCTCCAAATGAAATTTTGTAAAACGTGATAGGTAGGGAACAAATTGGAATTTCATAGGCCGAAGGGTCAGAGGCTGAAAGTGAACCAGTGACACATGGCATGCCGTACAAGTTCGCTCTCCTGTTTTATCCCATAAACCAGTCACATTGCGACACTTGGCATAACTCTCTCTCAGAGAATCCAATTGAGGTCAACCCTATGGGGTTGGAAAGATGACAGGCTGGGATACCATAGGTAGAATTTTCAGACCCCGTGGATTCATAATTTCAGAGTTACACCAGAAACAATCAGGTGCATATTTCTGTCAAAAGAGAATTGGATTTTGAGCACCTTCATTCATGGCTCTGGGAATTAGGGTTTCAAAGAAAGTTGGAATTTTTGAAGTCTGTGAACATGGCTGGAGGCTCCTCAGAAAAATTGAAGTTTAGAGCTTTGGATTGAACCTTTTGGTTGGGAAGAAGGGTGGGATTTATCAAACCCTAGTTCGGGATCCTGTCTAGAAGATCCAGAAGTTTCAAAGGCAATTTTGAGGGGTGAAACTTTGCAGTTTTCAAATTCTGAGTATACCAGGTTGACCAGCTCATCAAGGTGCATCTTTCTATCATTTCAGAAGTTTGAAATTCAAAGTTTGAAGTTTTAGGGTTTCCCTGACAAACCCTAATCCAACTCCAGATCCAGTTTCTGCAAATTAAGTGGATTGGGTTAATCCTAGAAGAAAATGGATTGGTCACCTGCATATGTGAAGAAGTTCCAGTTTCAGAGGGAGATAAGGCTAAGGCCTTACATAAGAAGATTACAAGAAATCTCGACAGGTATGACTTATCCAGGTATGTTTCTAGATCTGTTCATGATTATGTTTATGGTATGTTTGTCTTCATTAAGGTTAGTACAATCTTGATTAACTTTAGACTTGTCGTATCACCTTAATAAAATTATGAATGCACAATAGAAGATATTCATTGATTAGGGTTTTGACACTTATGATTGTACTAATGCATTGTGGTGTTGTTTGAGGTTGATGTTGTCCGCTAATATGAAAGGTACATCAAGAAAGACAAATCATGTTCTAGTTCAAGAACATATGACCATGGTGACATGAAGACAAAGGTTCATCCATTTCCATGGATCACATAGAAGATCTACTTACGAGGTATGTATAACTTGGTTCTATGGTTCTATAATGGTTAACCTATGAGATATGTAGGTTACTGGCACAAGTCACTTAAGAGAACAAGAAGACATCATGTGGGTATGTTAGACAATAACCAGCTAACATATTAATCCAGGTATGTTTTTCCTATATCAAGTTAGAATCCTACCTTGTGTTAGAATCTCTTATATAAGTATACATGGCATGATTGATAATGATTATTCATTGAAGTTAGTAATCATGGGTTTAGGAATATTATGCTTTTTACTTTGATTGATGATATGACTAACCAGAAGAGTCCTATGATCAAATATGAATATGAATATGACTAACCTTGAATGATAATGCTTATTATCTGTGTTTGAAATGATCATGACTATACATGTTTAAGGTTATTTTGTTTTGATAGTATACTAATGAATGTATGATTATGTATGAGATCTCGAGGATAACACAGGGATGATACTAGTAAGTATGCATAAAGATCAAGGATGGATATAAGTTCAAAGACAGGTAATCCAGGAAGCAAAGATCAAGAGGGAGCACACTCCAGTAGTTCCTTCTAGGAAGCAAATATTGAGAGGGAGTCCACCCTACAACCAAACAAAGATAAGTGTTTGAATTGAAATTTTTGCATACTTGTTTGTTTAAATAATATTACTCAATGATGTATATGCTTATGTTCCTAGACTTAGGGTGTGTATTATGCATAATAGAATAATTACATTAATGAACAATATACTACTAATATGCAAGTGATGGGTAAGTGGCCTATGGCACTGTACAACATTCCATTGCTACTTATCTAGAATGAAACCTCTTTCCTGACATGTTGGGAGTAGTGCAAACTCTTAACAATGTTCTGGTAGAGATTGGAAGGAATCTAGAAAGCTATGAGATATGGATAAATGTTGTATTGAAGCATTAGCTAAAATAATTGCATGACTGTATGACATATATCTTTATGTGTAAGAATTTGTTTTGAAAACTATGAGATGTTTCTAATCATGCAATTTTACTTGTTTTGTAGGAAAGATCGTATACCGTCACCTACAAAAGAAGGACTACAACATTTGTTCCATCAACAAAGATATCTATTGAAGATATTGAAGTTCCCAGGATTTGGGATGAAGTAATGGAAGAATGCCATGATCAATCGATCATGAAGAATGATGTTTGGGATGCAGTCCCGTTAACACCCAAAAGGTCCTCACTAGCTCACTCCCTTATTCACATGACCCATTTGTCCACTTTTTCCACCATTTGAGCCTCTAAAACCTTCAAAAGGTCACCAAAAAGACCATAATACCCCTTTTTCCCCTCAAAATATGTATTTTTCCTCAAAAAACACAAAAAACCCTAAAAAAGGGTCAAAATTCCCCAAAAATATTAAAAGGGAATAAAAATATAAAAAATATTCAAAAAAGGAAAAAGAGGGAAAAGAGACCTAAACCATGTTGGTCCATACCATTGGTTTCCTTAAAACCATAATGGTATTACCCATCCCAAAAACTATAAAAAGGTGATAGGGGCTCCTCATTATTGATCCACATTTCATCCTATCCTTATGTTGCCAAATTCCCTTTGAGAGACATTGCCTCCCATTTCGAGTTTGAAGATCCCCATTGAAGCTTTGGAGAAGAAGAGACCATTGGATATTGGAGCTTCTCAACCTTAGAGTTGCTCAACACTTATCATCCTCACCATTTGAGGTAATATAAAATCAAATATTCTTTAATTTCTTGTTTTTCTCATAGATCTTCTTGCTTATGTTCTGAAATCTAGTTTTTTACTTCTTTGCACATGCTTATGTTAGATCATATTATATTAGTTTATTCATAGTTGTTTTTGTTTTATATTGAAACTGCTATTACAAGTTAATAGGTGTATCCTTGCACATGCTTGGTTGAAAAACCAAGCAATAGTTTTTGGTGACTCCGCTGGGTTTTGAACTTTAAATCTTTGCTTTAGATCTTTATTTTAGTAGTTTTTCCCATTTAAAACTATAGATCTGCAATACTAGTCAACTTCTTGATAGCTACCCTAGCCATTGGCCCTTTCTACAGCCCGAAACAGCCCAAAATTTCAATTTTTGGGTTTCTTTTCGCCCGCCAATTTCCGTCCCACAGATTGCAGGTTTTGACCAGAAAACTGCGATCCAGATCGTAGGTTTTGACCCGAAAAGCGTGATTCGATCGCAGGTTTTAGCCAAAAATACGCGATCCAGATCGCAGGTTTTAGCTCGAAAGCCGCGATCCAGATCGCAGGTTTTAGCTAGAAACCCGCGATCTAATCACCTGATAGCACGACCCAACTTTCAAACGCCCATATCTCCCTCTCCCGAACTCCGTTTGAGACGATTTGTTTTTTTAAATTGGGTGTTTTCAAGCAAGGAATCCAAATATCTTATTAGATTTAAGAAATGTTTCATAAAAGTTTCTCTAATTTTTTTATTTATTTTAGTGTTATTTATCATTTCAGTTCACCCATTTTGGCCCATTTCTCCCAGCCATCTCCCCTGCAATTTTTGGACAGCCTACTATTTTATTTTGCAGCATTAAAAATCCAAATTTATTTTCTGTTATATGCTTTACTAATCTTTTTGAAAATTTTCAGTTAAGTGAAAGAAAGAGTTGTTAATTATTTTCTCAGGTTGTAAGTTTCATACATTGCAAGGTTAGAACCATATTTCTAAATTGCTCAATATTTTGCCCAAGAAAGAATGTATAAATCCATTTATTTTTACATATGTTATTTGCTTTACCTTACAAAACTTTTTAAAGAATCCATATTTTTTGAAAAGATTATTAAAGCATTTATATTTGAAACGTCTTTCATTTTTTCGCAAATTGGAATCATTATTTTAGTTCGTGATTAAATCGCCCATGCGAGGAAAATTGTTTTGATATACACCCACACAAGCACACAATCTGTCACAATAATTTCAAGTGAGCCTTAAAATTTACCTTAACTCAACCAACATTCTAACCCCACTGGGGGAACAAAAAAACAATTTTGTAACTAGGTAGGATTGAGGGGATAAGTATCAAAATAACACCCCTCACTCATTTTTCATGTTGATACATAGTGGTTGACATTTAGGGTACCAAAATCCCTTATTATTTGTTGACACGGTTTAACACCAATTTATCGGGAAGGCCTCTCCCTTAGGAGGGTTGAACTAGCCAGACTGGTTCTGGAAGCCTGAGTGGAATACTGCTATCCATTCAGTTACCGAAGGATACCTTTTGTAGTTCTCGTTGTACCACCCTTATGGGAGTACAATGGCGATAGAACCAAATTGCAGATTCACCCAATCGAACGTGTCATGAATGGGGTATCTTAGTGGCCAAACTTTTAGGATTGTCGACCCAGTGTTCCTCCCGGTAGGGGGATATATAGCCTTTGATTCTACAATTTATATTGTCTGACTTGGATTTCATCACCTTGCAGAGGATATACCTTGTTGAATCATAATACCACTTTTAGTTAGGCATTTGCATGCTCTGCTACCCCCCTTGGTCTAGTGAGCACCACTTTTTTCTAGGAGCCGCTTGATTTTTGGTATTCTGACCACTTTTCTTGATTACTCCACTCACTATAGCACAACTGTTATAGTAGGTGCTTTTGAGGTTGGTTGTTGGCCTAGGAGCCATTGTTTTTTCACACTCCCCTCCTGCACACATCTTTGCACTAGGGTCTTGAGTTTTTTTTATCTCACCACCATCCATTGGCATTTCTAGACATCTCTCACCATTGAGAACTTAAGACGATCTCGACGTTTTCAGGGTGAACCCCCTCAGTTCGGTACACTTGACTGTACACGTCATAGACGTAGAGCGTTATCCCTTGACTCCACACGTCATCAGCATAGAAACTAGTCATCCAATTCTGACACACCTCATTTCACATCTGATTCTGAGGATGAATCCAAACACCCTACCAAGACATCACCAACCAACCCCATGGCTTGATCACAATATGACCCCCTTTTCACCAGTGTTGTTGGGGCTACATCAACAGCCCCCTCTACTACCATGACAGCCACGGTATCTACAACCCCCTTAGGCATGCCTAATATGGGGGCCACACCCGCTTTAGGCATTCCCAACACAGGACCAACACCTATATTAGGTATGCCCAACATGGGGGTCACCCCCTCCCTCATCGCCACTACCTAGATCCCAGTGATTACTGGAACCATTCCTAACCCATCTGCAACCCATGTTGCACTTGGGAGCGCAGGCCCCTCCCACACCACATCGGCTGGAGGACACATCCCTTTCACACCTAGCATACCCTTACGGGGCACTGGACCAATCCATAATGCTACCATTAGCAATTATGCCCCAGTGACCATGCCACATCCATCTTCCAGTATGCCATACATGGCTAGTCTAAACTTAGCAGACCTGGCAAGGTTAACCAACGACCCTGCGTGGCACCCCATGCCCACAAAACTCTCCTCAGACATCCCCAAGTTTTAAGGGAAAGCCGGGGAAGACCCCCAAAACCACATCATGTCGTTTCACCTATGGTGTTCCTCGAACTCCATAGTAGATGATTATATTTGACTCAGAATTTTACAAAGAACTTTCACTGGCTCTGCAGCCAAGTGGTACATTGAGCAGCCACATGGGACACACCCCACTTTTACATCCCTCGCCTCAACATTCCTTCAGTTCTTTCAACTACCTGTACGCTATGATGCAGGAGTGGAAATACTTTTGTCTTGTAGACAGAACACCACTACACACATCACTAATCGTATCCATGAGTGGCGTAAGCGCTGTAGCCTCTGCAAGATAAAGCTTGATGACCGTATCTTTTTGGATCGGTTCCTCAAATCACTCCTCCCCCTCATAGCCAAAGATGTAGCTTCTGAACGACCCCAGTCGGAAGAAGAAGCCATCTTAAAATCCCTATAGTTCGACCTCATATATGCCCAGTCTGGATATCTATACACCATTTTACCAGATGCCCCGCATGGTGATCCATCCCGCAATGATGCGTCGGGGGAATCCCATGCCGCTAACGGTATTATCGTCCAAGTTATGGTGCAAAACAAACATTTTACCATGATGAGTACAAACAACGCCCCAGACCTTTCTAGGGTTTCATCTCATTCTGGAGCTACAACTTCGTATGCTCCAGTAACGCACACTCACCACACTCATGGACCCTCATGTCCACCACAGTGTTATGGGAAAGCACCATCAGCTTATGCACCACCTTCATACTATAACCAGCAGGCCCACTAGACTCCGGTTCAGCCACAAGCCCAATCGACTTATTATCCTCAATAGGAAACACCTCTTGCTCCAACACTTCCAGTAGCTCAAGGTTACCCACAACCGCAACAAGCACCAGGTCCACCTCATAACCCTCCTGCTTTCTACCCACCACAACTTGCTCCATAGCCTGCATGACCTCAAAACCCACCTACTGCCCAAGGGCATGCGTACGCACAGCAAAACCAACCTCAAAACCAGAACAGTCAGCGAAATCAAGGAGGTCAACAGAATCGCGGAAAAGGAAGATATCGCAGAAATAACCAACAACAAAACCAAGGAGGATAGCCACCCAATCCTCCCAACAACAATAATGCTGCTCCTACAAATCAAAACCCTGATCGTCCACCAAAACAGGGCAAAAATCCCAATTTGAGAACAAACCACCCATGTTCCATATGCGGGGTCTACGGCCATTACACGCATAATTGCCCCCATTTAGATCGATTGCGTCAACTCTGGACCGACGACGCCCAATGACAAGGGCATGTTGCACAACCAACACCACTGCCTCAGCCGCAACCCATGATATTACAAAATCCCCTACCCAACCAAGTAATAGTCAACACTCATCCAATTGATCACCCACAAGGATCCGCTGCAACACAACAGCAAATTACCTATGCAGCAACCGATCACCAACATACAAAGTCCAACACTCACCATTTGCTAATGATGTCAATCTTCAAACCCGTCGAAATCAATATGGCTCTGCCCCTGAGGCCACACCTATCGACCCATCTTCAAGTACTCTTCCAACTGATTAACCACTTCGCATACCCAATATGCCCATGGACGGGGGTGCCAAAGCACCTCGTTTCCCTTTGAGACGAATTAACAATAACCCTAACGCTTGTGCAGCTTCCAACTATAAAATTGTAGAAGATTTAGCTCAGTCCCCCGCTGCTATGTCCGCTCTCAAAATCCTAAAAAATTGTCTTGCATAGAGAAAATTGTTGTTATCTGCCATTGGTGCAATAAACCCTAACAACTCCAACATGATGGCTTTCGACTTAGACCAAGCCGAACCTCCTCTGCCTTCATCTCTAGCTTTTCATGTTTCTGTGTCCATTCCCAACCTCGTCGTTCATCGAAGCATAATCGATGAAGGTGCCTCCACCTGCATTATGTCGACTTTCGAATGGCAGAAACTTGGATCCCCAATGCTACAATTGTCAACTACCCCATTGCGAGCTTACGATGGTCGTGCAGCTCAACCTCAAGGTTTGTTAGTGAACGTACCCATACATCTTGGGGGAAAATTGGTTCTCGTAGATATAGAGGTCATTAACGCCCAACTTGATTACAATCTCCTTCTGGGACGAAGCTACATGTATAAAATGAAAGCTGTCGCTTCTTCAGTTTTCCGCCTCATGATGTTCCCCCATGAAGGACGCATAGTCAAAATAGACCAGATTACATACTATGATCCCAATTCCCCCGCAGCGCCTGAAAATGTTCTTCCCATGATCAAACCACCCGTTCAGAGTGCACCCACATCGTTCGTCTCCTCAGTCGGACCCGGGATATATTCGGATAATCCCATGAGCACCACTTTCCCTTCTATCCCACCCCCTCTCCGGGTAACTGAAGTATCCGATTTGTGCACCCTATCTCACAACGAACAACAACATCCTCAACAACCTCTACCACTACCACAACCACCCATTGTGCCTAGTCATATCGGAACAACACCGATCCACACTATCCCATTCTTGTTTCCATTTTAAGGAGTTGTCAGCACGCGAGTAATGGCTACACTCAACCTTCTAGGTTTAACGTTAGGATTACCTGTATGGTACTTACCTGCCCCAACTCCCCCACCGACTCCAACCATTGTTTTACAACCGGTACAACCCATGAACATTTCAAACCATCTACCACCTGGCATACCAAACTCCAACAATCGCCCACCACCTGGTGTTTCGAACCCCCAAAACTGATCAACTCCAATAGGGGGCACTACATCGACATCTAGTTATGTCCCCCCTCAATCTCGCCACATTGGGGGCAGAGGTCGACAAACCTACAACACTGCACCCACAACTTGCACCCCCCCAGTGACTCCGAAATTAGCTAAAAATACTCCAACCCGTGTGCTCCCTAAATGATCCTTATGTGACGATATAGGCCATGCTACCCATCTATGTCCACAACTACCTGCACTTCAAGAACACATGAATATGTTGGATGATGACACCAACGTTCCAGTTGTCAAACTAGAACTACCCCCTCATCCTTGCGATAAATCATTGCGCACAAACCACCCTTGTGCGATATGCGGCATCTACGGCCATTATTCACATCATTGCCCCGATCTCCCAGATTATAGAGAAGCACTATACGAATTGAATAATACCGACCTAGAGATATCCCCGCCACTCATTGAGGAAATATATCCCCCAAAATATTCCTCCTCGGAAGAAATTAACACCATTTACAGGGTTTCCACTGGATACCCCTCTGTTTGGACGGCCCCTTCCACTGATCTCTCCGACCCACATTTTCAACCTCTTCAAATCAACAAGGAAACCACATGTCCATAGCATGGGGGCAGGACCAAAACCTTGCTTAATCATCATCATCGTCATTCGCGTCGGCGATATTGGGGGCATCAACCCCACAAGGAGAATCCCCCATCATCATATCATCACTTCAGTATGCCACTACGACCCACAGCCTCATGGCACACCACCCCGCCAGCAGTTGGTCAATGCCCTGTTGATCCCTCTCTAAGACAGCATCTGCACCGCATTGACACCTCTGATTTAGGGGGCATGATCAATAATTTTGAACCTTCCCCATCACACCTATCTCAGTATTTCAATGATCCCATTGTTCAAACCAACACATATGTGATCCACAATCACAAACCCCATACACATAGCATGGGGGCAGTTCATTAACCCTTCTCACTTTTTCACATTTGTGATCTCAACCATTTTTGAGGTCACGTGTCACGTGTCACTTGTATATTTGATTTGATTTGATACACCTAGTATTATTCCCCCGCGGGTCATCATTTCTCCCCACCACTGCATCCTTGGCTTGGTGGGATCACCTTTATTTGTAGCCATTTTTTAACCTAGTTATTTCCTTTGACCATTCTAGAGTCCTTATGACCTCAATGTTTCGCACCATTTGCACCGTCAGATTCATATTTTCGTACCCATGATGATGCTTGAGATCATTTCTCGCTCTCACCAAAAACTTTTGGGCATTCTTTCCATGCCCCACGCCACCTCGAATTACGTGCCACATCGGCTGTTGTCAGTTTATCAATGATTTTTATACCATTGGATTCATTTTTCCGAACTTGTGATAATGCTTGAGATCATTTCTCGCTCTCACCACCATATTTTTTGGGCATTTTTTCACCTGCCTCTCGTCGCTTCGATTTGCGTGCCACATCGACCGTGGTCCATTTTTGACGAGTCTTACATCTCTGGATTCAGTTTTTTGTGATCGTGACGATGCTTGAGACCATTTCTCACTCTCACCACCAGATGTTTCAGGCATTATTTCAAAATGCCACTCATCACCTTGGTTTGCGTGCCACATCGACCATTTCCCATTTTTTGATGATCTTTATATCACCGGATTCAGTTTTCCGCGCTCATGACGATGCTTGAGATCATTTCTCACTCTCACCCCTAGAGTTTTTGGGCACTTTCTCACATGCCCGTCGTCCCCTCGATTTGCGTGCCACATCGACAACTGTCATATTTTACAAATTTTTGCATCACAACTTATACATGTGCCCACCACTCCATCCATACTACAAGTATGGCGTTGTTTTGCTACCATTCATCAACCCGCAAGGAGGCCCCATTAGTGTTCCCCCCTATCACTGTGCTAGATCCCCATACTCGCCCTTTGATTGAACACTTCCTCCTTGCCTCTCCATTACTTTTGTTCGGTATAATTTTATCCCTTTTTCGGGTCGAGCAATTCCTTTACGAAAAAGGCACTTAGGGAGTTTCTGTTAAGCTCCTTTCTGACTCCTAAAACAATGAAAATATTATCGTACAATCTTGCTTCCTTTCATGCTCACTAAAAGTATCTGAAAGGGCATCTACCTGGTATAAGTTTACCCCTTTTCCGGACCTTGTAGACTAATTACGAAAAATGAATACTCTAGTCACATTGGCTAGAAGAGTTCTCCATTTGCATCATTTTATAATTTTTTAGGCCTTGGAGACTAACATACGAAAAAGAAAACCAATGGAGTCTACTTACCACTTTCAGACTCCCTAAAATTGAAAGCAAACATGAGCAATCGCCGTCTTAGGCTCGTACAAATCCATAGGATGGTACTCATCCACAAATTCAGAGTCTTCTTATCATTTTCAGACTCCTTAAAAATGAAAGCACTCACGAGCATAAACAGTCCTGGGCTCGCATAAATCCACAGGACAGTACCATTTCAGAGCACACTTTTATCCCTTCCTGGAGCTCATTAAAACCACGAAGAAGGGCCCAATGGTACTTTTCGGTGCCACAACAGATCATGTCTACTCATATGGCAGCTTCCCCATTATAGTCACACCTTTGTTCAGAGTATTCTGTAGTATGTCACCCTAAGAGTCTCCCAATAGCAGCCATCAGCTTCTCCCTCCAGAGTCACTCCAGTCAGCAATACTACCCTTGATAAGCTATGATCCTCACACCTAAAAGTCAGTTTCCTATGCTGTCAGGTTAACCACCATGTCATCATGCTCTGAACAAAAGAAGTTTGAGTCCACCCACTCTATGAACCCAGTTATTCCCCATCCCCATAGTATGTCAGTCCTACCATCAGTACTATCACACTTCAGTTGTACACATCGCGCTCCTGTCAAGGAAACATCATCACCTTGGTAGTTTCCGGTCTCCCTCTGTCGACACCAACCAAATCTATTCTAGAGGATAGACCCAGAGGTCCCTGTGCCTTGGACTCATCACCATTAGTAATGAGTTCCTGTGGATCATTTTGAAAGGAGTCCTCAATGCCTCTCCAAATGATTGTTTCTCACATGCTCGAATTCAACACCTTGATCGCATCGTCGAGACTCATACAGGGTATCGGTCCTTTCAGTCATTTGTTGAAGACCCTGGATATCACCTGACTCTACCACATTTATGAGTCTTTTTGAGAAAAAAAACCCAGTTACACATTCCTATGGATATCCAGGTTGTGCTTAGCGACAATTTCCAAGATGTACCCCAGTTTTATACTCCCTCGAGTATACAGTTACATAAATTCCTCAGAGATTGGCTCACAGTCTTTGAGTCCTTACAGATGTTGTACACCTTCAGCTCCAATAGTTCATCAACCATTTTGAAACCTTTTTCAGAATGGCTGTTGCTCTTTTACAGTAAATCCGTTATTGAGATCAATCATGGTATGATCATGAGTATGTCCGAGCATTATGTCCCCTCTAGACCATTCTGATGTACCAACATATTTTTATGTATTATTCAGGTCCCCCTTCTTGGGCCTAATTGTTATGTATATGTCTTGAAACGAGCATGGGTATGCCCGCCTCATCCATTATCAGAGATTATTCCTCATTCATTTTGAGGCCATGTATTTTTTTCAGTTTTTGCAGCTTCCAAGGGGCTGTTGTTCCAGTCTCCAATCGATCTCTTCTCTTCTCCAAACCCCAGGAAAAAAGACAAAAGAACTATGATTTCTATCAGCCATACGATGAGCTCCTGCCCTCACACATCAGGGGGCAATCTGTTAACACCCAAAAAGTGCTCACTAGATCACTCCCTTATTCAAATGACCCATTTGTCCACTTTTTCCACCATTTGAGCCTCTAAAACCTTCAAAAGGTCACCAAAAAGACCATAATACCCCTTTTCCCTCTCAAAATATGCATTTTTCCTAAAAAAACATAGAAAACCCTAAAAAATGGTCCAAAATTCCCCAAAAATATTAAAAGGGAATAAAAATATAAAAAATATTCAAAAAATGAAAAAGAGGGAATAAGAGACCTAAACCATGTTGGTCCATACCATTGGTTTCCTTAAAACCATAATGGTATCACCCATCACCCAAAAACTATAAAAAGGTGATAGGGGCTCCTCATTATTGATCCACATTTCATCCTATCTTTATGCTGCCAAATTCCCTTTGAGAGCCATTGACTCGCATTTTGAGTTTGAAGATCCCCATTGAAGCTTTGGAGAAGAAGAGACTATTGGATATTGGAGCTTCTCAACCTTGGAGTTGCTCAACAATTATCATCCTCACCATTTGAGGTAATATAAAATCAAATATTCTTTAATTTCTTGTTTTTCTCATAGATCTTCTTGCTTATGTTTTGAAATCTAGTTTTTTACTTCTTTGCACATGCTTATGTTAGATCAGATTATATTAGTTTATTCATAGTTGTTTTTGTTTTATATTGAAACTGCTATTACAAGTTAATAGGTGCATCCTTGCACATGCTTGGTTGAAAAACCAAGCAACAAGTCCCAAGACCTGAAGGGAAGTCTGCTGTGACTTCGAAATGGATTTATAAGATAAAGCATGCTGTAGATGGTAGCATGGAGAAATACAAAACGAGGTTTGTAGCTCATGGCTTCTCCCAGAAAAAGGGATTGAGTATGAAGAGACTTCTACACCTATAGCTAGGCACACTTCCATCAGATCAATACTTTCTCTGGCTGCAGTGATGAAATGGAAGATACACCAGATGGATGTCAAGACAACTTTCTTGAATGGTGTAGTCGAAGAGGAAGTGTATGTGGAGTAGCCACTTGGTTTTGAGACACATGATGGGAAGTCATATATGTGCAGAACTTGGTATGGTAGGATAGACAACTTTCTATCCAGTTTGGGATTTACCAAGAGTAAAGCGGATTCCAACCTTTACTACAAGGTTGAGGAAGGAAATCGAGTGATACTAATTTTGTATGTGGATGACCTGTTTATTACAGGAGAAGATAGATTGATTTTCGACACGCAGCGAAAGATTTCTGCCAAGTTCGAGATGAAGAAATTGTGGATGATGCACTACTTTCTAGGCATGGAGGTGTAGCAGAGTGTAGATGGAATCTTCCTTGGACAAGGGAAGTATGCAGTAGAGATCCTAAAGAGGTTCGGGATGATGGACTGCAAGGACATGGCCACACCTATGGCATTGAACCTGAAGCTTCTGTGTGATGCTTCATCTGATCAGGTTGATGTCACTGTGTATCATCATATGATTGGGTCCTTGATGTACCTGACAAACACGAGACCAGATATTTGCTTTGCGGTGAACACATTAAGCCAGTTCCTGATGGATCTGAGAAGTGTTCACCTAGTTGTTGTAAAGCATATTCTGAGGTACCTGAAGGGTACGGTTGACTATGGGATCAAGTATGATGCAAATCAAAAGTTTAACTTGCAAGGTTATGTTGATTCAGATTTCGCAGGCAGTGTTGCAGATAGGAAGAGCACATCTGGGTGCTGCTTCAATATGGGATCAGGTGTGATCTCTTGGTTTAGTAGGAAGCAGTCCTGCGTAGCACTGAGTACAGCCGAAGCAGGGTATGTTGCAGCTTGTTCGGCTAGTTGCGAGGTAGTATGGATCCAGAAGCTACTGTCTGAGTTATTTGATCTCCTGCTGGAGGCTACTGGTATCTTTTGTGATAACCAGAGTTGTGTGAAGCTGTCTGAGAACCTGGTGTTCCATGACAGGTTGAAGCACATTGAGATCAAATATAACTATATCAGGGATATGGTGCAGAGAGGAGCAGTGAAGCTCCTATATGTTGTGATGGATGAGCAGATTGTAGATGTGCTGACGAAACCAATAGCCAGAGTGAAGTTCGAATACTTCAGAGGGAGGCTTGGTGTTCTTCAGATTGACGACACTTCAAGGAAGAAGTGATGGAGACATTTGCTGAAGCCATTCCAAGCATGGTGGAAGGAGGATCCTTCACATGGCTATGGATGTAAGCACTGGATGATGAGCATCAGGATGATGCTCCAGTTACTGCTTTGTATATGCATCATGTTGGATGCTTGTTATGATCAGTTGGATCATTTATATGTATGTATGTATGCATCATGTTGGATGCTGGATATGATCAGTTGGATCATTTATATGTATGTATGTATGCATCATGTTGGATGCTGGATATGATCAGTTGGATCATTTATATGTATGTATATGCATCATGTTGGATGCTTGGACCATGTATCTGTATATGTATCAGGTGGATACGTTGTATGATTAGGTAGATCGTGTATGTTGATATATGTCAGATGGATACATTGTATGATCAGGTGGATCATGTATCTATGTATGTATCAGATGGATATATTGTATGATTAGGTGGATCATGTATGATGATATGTATTAGGTAGATACTTGGTATGCATCAGGTGAATGCATTGTATGATCAGGATGATCATGGATGACGAGCTTCAGGATGTTGCTCCAGATGACATGCATCAGGACGATGCAGTGATGATGATCAAGTTGATCATGTGATTATGTACATCAGGATAATGTATGGTGAGTATCAGGTTGATACTCTGTGGCCGTGGACAGGTTGTGCAGATGAGCATATAAATAGACCTGGGAGATCTGTACATGATGAAAAAGGCCTCAGATGCTCTTTCGAGGCATTGATATGGGAGGACATATAAGCAGACCTGGGAGATCTGGATAGGATGAAAAAGGCCTTAGATGCTCTTTCGAGGCATTGTCCTATGGCATGTAAGTAAACCTGGGAGATCTGGACAGGATGAAAAAGGCCTCAGATGTTCTTTTGAGGCATTTCCATGACCACATGTAATCAGACGTAGAGATCTGGATAGGTTGTGCTAGTCACGTAAAAGGCCTTATATGCTCTTTAGAGTTCTTACTTGGCAAGACACCCTTTTAAGGTTTTGTGGTAGGGTTCACATGTAATCAGACCTGCAGATCTGGACAGGTTGTGCTAGTCACGTAAAAGGCCTCAGATGCTCTTTAGGGTTCTTGCTTGGCAAGACACCCTTTTAAGTTTTTGTGACAGTCACATGTAAAAGATCCTGGGAGATCCGATAGGTTGAGCCGTGTGCTCGTAAAAGGCCTGGGATGCTCTTTCGAGGTTTTGTTGACGCACGTAATAAGTCCTGAGAATTCCATAGTATGGCCAGTGATGATGAAGACCTGTAGGTGGTGGGCCTACATCCAGTATGAAAAAGGACTGGCTCTATAGAACTTCCTATGACGAGTAGATTTAGAGATTGATTGATATAGCAGCAGTAGTGATGATGACGATGATTCGATGACGATGATCTAGAGAAGAAGACTTGTGCTAGAAGACCTGTGTCGAGAAATACCTTCCTAGTTAAGAGGGAGTGTTGATGTATATGTAACTTTGGAATGCATTTCACATATATGTATATTGTATTCCTATAGAGATGTTATTATTCCTCTATACGGAAGTGTTTGTATTCCTATAGAGATGTTATTATTCCTCTATACGGAAGTGTTTGTATTCCTATAGAGATGTTATTATTCCTCTATACGGAAGTGTCGTCATTTATATTGTAAGTGTCGTAACTTATACTTGATGGGTTATTAGACCACCTTGTTGGGGTCAGCCCTGTATTAGTCATGTGGGGCAAAGGGTTATTAGACCACCCTATTGGGGGTCGGCCCAGTCAGCATTATGTTATGTGGTTAAGTTAAGGCCAACCTAGTAAAGGTTATTAGGCAAGTCAATTCAAGTCGAGTATAAATAGAGTGCAGGAGGCACTCTATTTGATCATTCTATTCTCTCTCACACTCTTTGGAGAGTGGAGCACTTGTGGAGGAGGAGAAGCTGCAGCTAGGAGATGTCTATCTCTTATGCTTGGGTTGTATCATTGCTCTATCTATCTCTGAGGAAGTTATTGGGGTTTTTCACCTTTATGGTTTTCCCCATGTAAACTCTGTGTCTCTTGTGTGCTTGCATTATTGTGTCCATGATTGATACACTGTAGATATGCTGTACATGTTGTTCTCTCAGTTAAGATCCTAGATCAGATTGAAGTAAATTCTTAAAAACTAACATCACCATCATTAAGCTTACCAATCTCTTCTAAGGTGATCTTGAGATCCTCAACATAGAATCTTCCAGTAGATTCTTCTTCCATTGTGTCAACAATCTCATGATTGGTTTTTGGGTCTTGATTCTCACTGGTTGTCTTAGGATGAAGATTCTTGGAGCCTCTTCTTGAAGAGGATCCAAAAATTCTTGTGAAGTCACATGAATCCAATAAAGCTTTTATATCTTTTATCAACTCTTCCATAGAAGGTTGACCTTTGACTGTGGAACATGCAACTTTTTCCTGAATATGGCTATCAGAATAACCATAGTCTCTTCTTCCAATCATGATCTCATGGGAGATGCTTGTGGAAGGTAATTCTTGGCAATTCTCTTCCTCATACTGTCTGTAGTATTCTTCATATTGCTCATCATAATTATCATACTCTTCATAAAAATAATCTTCCTCCTCATACAACTCAAAGTCTGAATCTTCCATGACATGAAACTAATTCCACAACTACAACTTGAAAATAGTGCTAAGCTAATTTTCCACTGAGATTTAATTTCCACAGGATGAGCCAAGGAGAGTGCTCTGATACCATTGTAATATCCCAACCAAGAATTGGCCAGAATACTAACTCCAACTGTCGAATTTATCAGGATTTTCACTAGTAATTTTTAGACAATTTCTTTACGGTGAGCAGGATGTAAGTGAGGTGTACAGAGGCATTGATCAAGTATGGTAGGGGTGACTTTAGGTTATGGAATTTACATGGGAGAGTGTGCAGTAGCAAGTTAGATAGAAGGAAAAATTTTAGGATCCTTTGTACAAAGCACGGAGACCATTTATGCTTCGAACATCGACATCGCCGAAGTCTACAACAAGGATTCCTGGGTACATACACATATACAAACTAGATAAGGGAGTTGGGAAGGATTAATAAAATGATATTTCTCTTGATGGAGGTGCCACTATAATGTACCAACTTATACAAATGATACAAAAACTCTAGGCTTCTCAAATTTGATCAAAACAATGGCTAAGGAAGCTAGAATTGGTGGAGATGGGAAAGTACAAAGGCTATGGATGGATGGAAGGTTCTGATATGATTTTATACCTCTGGAAAATGTACTAAGACCATTTATGTTTCAAGAAAATTCTGGCTAAACTCTACTCCAATTCTCCTGGGGTTCTTAGCATATGCAGACTAGTATGGGTGAAGTATTTAACTGGAGACAGGAGATGGGTGTTTCTGAAATTACAGAGTTTAAATATCATTTAATAACATTCATTAAAAATTAATACATAATTCCAGAAATTTTCAAAGAGATATGAGCAAGTATTATAGCATAACTAGTAAAATGACAATTCTGGACAGCTCAACTAGCTCGACTTTTGGACTCCTAAACAGTGCTCAAATGCAATCAAATTTCTGAAACATAGGTTGAATCATGTCATGTGATATATTATATAAATACAGGAACATGATTGACTTCATTTGGACATTTACTCATTGAATTATGAATCATTCATTGAAAGATAGTCAAATTCTAGCTAAATCTAGAAGGGTTGCATAAATTGGAGAAGAAATCAGATTTCTGTAATTTGTATTGAAGTGAATGATATCTGAACATTACATAATATATTATTACATCATAAATATTCCAAGATTCCTCTCATAAGATGATAGAAGTGTCTCTCCTCTTGCACATAGGAAATTAGCTGTAGAATAGAAGAGATAAGAAGAATTCGATCTCTGACTTTGGTGAAGATTATTCTGAACTTGAAATTCGACTTGGTAATATTCAGTACCTGCAAATAAAATCAGTGATAATGGCTGGATGCCATCATCCTATCATATAAAGCTGGGGCACATCTCCCATGCTTGACTAGGGGCACACCTCCCAAGCCTTGGATGCACAAATGCATTCATAAAATTTCTCAAACTAACAAAAGATGTGAAATGGAGTTGGAATCATTATTTTATAGAATTCATGTTGAATTGTTGAGCAAGTTACTTGGCTTGGTGACCTGTGAGAATAGGTCACCCATGAGTGGACATACTTTCCTTGCTTTCCTTGGCTTTTCTTTCTTTCCACTTTTTTGTTTGTTTGTTTGTTTTTTTGTTTTTATTTTCCTTCCTTTTCTAAACTTTCCTACTTTCAAAAATTTCCTGCTTTTCCAACTTTCCTGCTTTTCCTGGATTTATGCTGCTTTTCCAACTTTCCTGCTTTTCCTGAAATAAGCCTCTTTTCTCCATTTTGGCAACATTTTTGGACTCTAGTGTTTACTTGAATTCTACTCCAAGTAATTCCTCCAACCTTATCATCACCACTTGCCAATATTTATTAATAAAAACATTACAACTCAGAATTAATTCACACTTCAACATTTAATCAATTAATTAATGATTAATTAACTCTTGTTGTATAATTGCCTCCAAAATTACACCCTACTCCATTTTGGCAACATATTCCACATGGGTGCCCTCTTGGCCCACTTGCTCTTTATCCATTAATTTTATTTATCAAAATTACCTTTAATAAATAAATTTGCCAATTTGTGAGACTTAGAATAAAATTAATTCTAAGCAAATATAATTAATACCATTTAATTCCCTCAGGGGTTGATCTTGTCCCCTTTCACCCATGGTACTGGATGAGCCAAAATTGGGGACATGACATAGCCCAAGTACTGTATGCAAATGCAAATGAGTTCTATGTTCAAGAATGACTAAGTACTACCACAGGTAAAGGTGTAACACAAAAAAATTCCCTTTTTCCCCATCATGACTAACGAGTGCCTCATGTGTTTTTTAACGAGATTGAGGAGGGTAACTAGATGCTTGGTATAGCTCATCTCATAGATGAGTCCATCCCAAATTTTTTTCGAACTTGGGAAATGAGCGGTTCGTCTCATGACGGGCCCTTCAATGTTGAGTTTTAACGAGTCCATAGAAGGTAAAATCGACTTCATTTCATATTGAGAGAGTATGAAAAGAACTAAAGACTACTCCAAAGGTCCTTTTTCGTAAGGTTAGCCTCTTCGCCCGGAAAAAGGTAAAACAACACGAGAGAGGACTCTTCTAGTCATGATTGGCTGGAGTATTCCTTTTTCGTAAGTAGTGCCCCTTGGTCTGAAAACGAGGTAAACTATCACCAGGGAGACGATCATTCAAATACTTTTACAAGCGTGAACGCATCAAGTTCACTTGGCGATATTTTTGTATTTAGAGAGCCCGCAAAGAGCTTAAGAAAGACTCCGGGGGTTCCTTTTTCGTAGGAGTTTAACGAGCCCGAAAAAAGTGATAAAATATAACTCGGTGACTTATTCTCATCATCTTACGAGCACAAGAAAGAACAAAGAGTAAGCTCGGTGTCATCAGTGATTGAAATTAATGAGCGAAATAATGACAAAAAGACGCCCGATGAGTTGTTCATACCTGATAATACTTACGAGATAATCACCACAACGAAAAATGGCATTAATTAGGCACCTAACTTCACCTGCAAGCTCAAAGACTAGGTCAAAAGAGTTAACCAAGTGTTCAAATGCAGTAAATAACTCAAACTATAGTAAATAACCCACTAAAGCATCAAATTAAAAGGAATATTCCCTTTCTAGTTATAAAATGGGCAAAATAGTGAAAAAGCATTACAATTGTTTTTTACCAAGTTTGGAGAGTGTGATGTGCCGTTTGGAGCCAAATTTCGTTCACTAATTCCGGGAGCTACGGTCCATCATTTCACGTGCCTTCAGAGACAGGTAGGCCTAAACTCAGCTATGCAACTTTCAATGGATTACTTTTATGATTTTTGCTTAATTTTTAGGGTTTTGAGTTGTTTTAGTGGGGGGGTTTGCGCCCACGGGTCGGCGCAATCCCTCCTTACGGGAAATGCTCTGGGTATGCGTCGATGCAAAACCTGTAAGGGCCTTTTGCGCCGGTGACGCCATGTCTGCAAAGACATCCTGCGTCGGCCCAAACGCCCAACTACAACTTAATGCACAACCCAAATGAAAAAGTTTTGATGGATGGGAAGAGTTCTAATTGTGTTTACTTGCCCCTTTTGACAGGTTCACGGTGACAAGCATGGTTCTTGAGTGGCGAGAATGAGAGCACGAGGTTGATGATGCTCAAGCCGAGAATGACCCTCAATGCATTGCTACATTGAGGCACTGTGGGTTACTCAAGTACTTCAGAGTGCTAGGCATGAGGGCCCAAGTTCCACTACTAACACACATGATCCAATGCTAGGATCCCGTGCAACAACACTTTGTGATAAGAGTGCATACACTGAGCATAGATGTCGAGGACATCTACTTCCTGACAGGGTTATCCTAGTGGGGGGAGCCTGTATCTCTTACCGGATCATGAGGAGGTGATTAGGATGTGGACTATATGATCGATCAATGGTGCAATGGAGGCAGTGCATCTATTGGTGGGAAGATCCCCATCAAAGACATTCAAGACCATGCTTTACATACCATGCTCTATACCATAGTGAGAGTAGCGGGGAGTTGATTTGCTCATCTTGTGAGCAAATCGCAGCTAATGTACGTGGAGGAGTGCATGGGTCCTCGGGTATTCAACTGGTGTGAGGGAATCCTCACCAACCTCCCAGGTCAGTTGACCAAATGTCGACATGGGGCGCTGAAGCAGTTTGGCTATGGGTTGGTGGTGATATCGTTTCTATTGGAGTGGGTGCCTCATTTGCATCCGCAGGTGGACTTGGATGACCGAGATGCTCGAGATCCACACATGACTTGATTGGAAGAGGTGATGGCCCGCTATGGTGGTGGGGGTCCAATCATAGGTTTCGGTTCTGGATTTTTCACTTGGCTGGAGGGACAACTCCTCATGATAGAGGATTATCCATACAGCGGGACAGACTTTAGAGGCGACCCCTACCTGGTGCTTCTTGAGGGAGAACAATGGGGTGACATCGGTAAGAACAACAGCTTTTGTGTTTTTTGATTTGATGTATTTATGATTTTTTGGAGTAGTGCTAATGACTTAATGTTTTGTGCAGATGTGGGTCCATCGCGACCAGTTGAAGTCTCGCTCATTGTGAGGAGAGGAGAGGTGCTAGTTGTGGGTCCCGCGATGCATGATTCCATCGAGGAGGTCTATGAGAACCTCAACAGGTTGACACTGGATATCCTAGAGCCAGGTGTCTGCGATCTACCCCGAGGTTACCAGAAGTACACCGTCGGGGTGTCTTCCTGTTTCGGCATGCTGCTATGCAAAGTGGCAAGGGCCGTAGTCTGCTATCATGAGTAGCGTAGGGATTAGGTTTATGCTTATGCATGTACTGAAATCTTATGAGCTTAATATTTTGGAGAGATGACTCTTACTGAAAGCTAGTATGCTTCAGATTTTTGTATTAGCACCATCATTTTGTATCGATTTATATATATATATATATATACAGACATTTTCGGCAAGTTTATACATTTTGTGTTCTATGGATGATTAATGAGATCTTGTTTACATGTTTTCTTATACAATGGGTGATTTACATGTTATGTATGCTTTTATATTTTATGAATATGTTATGTGTGTGCAATGTACCAATCTAAAATGAAGTTGGCCATCGAGTCAACAACTTTATTCATGTATCGTGGAATGTACATGTATTGAATAGATTCAAATGTCCTTTCCAGAAGACGGACTTGTCTGAAAAGATGGAGTAGAGTAGGGTCACGGATAGTATAAATCCGGTTCAGATGAGAAACCACTAGTTGAGAATTCAAGTGGATAACAACGTGGTTCATACCCAAGGAAAGAGCATTGGTTAGGGTTCCAATTACCGCATGATACTCTGCGTCATTATTGGTTGAATATCCTAGACAAATTCCTCCTAAGATGATAAGCTCACCAGTGGGGGAATAAAGTAACTAGGATGCCGAAGCAAGGTTACGGGTATGACAGTTGGCGCCATCCGTGAATCCATAGCAAGTTTCCATCTGCACATGCAGACTGAACATGGTATACAAAATGAAACAAGACCTAGACACAGTAAAACAAAAGCGTCACACCACACAAAACACACACGCCATGTACAATATATACAAGATAACTATGTGTCAAAGACTCAGGAATAGTACCTCTTCAGGTAGATCCCATTGCGGGGCTCACCCAAAGATATCCCATCATAGTCCTGTTGATGCCTCGAATATCGTAGCATCAATCAGCAAGGGATTCTCCCAATAAAGCGATCCCAACTAGATTGCCCACTATTTGGTGTGGGGAATCCGTCCAGTTAACAGTTACAGCTACCATATGAGATTTAAAAATTTGTTTATTTTACCGGTTGCAGCCCGATCCATCGGTTTTATATTTTGTATTTAATATGATATGCATGTGCCCTAAATTAAATGCATGTGGTAAACGAATCTATACTAATATAATTTGAATCTAAATTAACCTATCCTTATAAGGAGCAAACTTAAAAAATGAGTAATAAACTGGAAATGAGCGCAAGAACTTCATAGATAGCTATTAAATTGAAAGAAGCATTTACAGTAGAAATAAAAATTATCCAATATAGCTTTGATAAAGAAAAGCATTCTACTACCCATTTAACACATAAATTTTGCAAAGGAAATGAAACCGTTTATAGCAGAGAATTAATTCACAATAGCCAGGAAAGATCTCACAGGAAATATATGGAAGACGCATAAATAGTTCAGCAATTATCCAACAAGATCCCAAGCAAAGTGTTGTGCAGGATTCCACAGGCCAAAACGATTTTCTTATTCATGTAGTAGAAATAGTTCATATACAAGACATAAACGTACTTTCACCTGCCAAAAGTCCTTCTATCTTTCTCTAATCAGCTATATATAGCTTTGCAAGATGTGCTAGGAGTTTCCACCTATACCCTAACCGTTTATATTCATCTAATTTGTCTTGTAGTGCTGATATTACAAAAAGAGAAATATCCCAAATAACTTTTACAAAAATGAACAGAAGTTAAAGACCACAAGTCATTTTAATATTTCAAACATACATGCATAAAATAACAACTCAAGAGGCATGCTGGTGAATGTGAGCTATCCCTGAGCTGGCTCCTTGGTCGACTTGGGCGCGTCTGAGACCGCCGGTGTTCCTTCTAGCACTACTACAACAATTGGGACACTTTATGATGTGGAAACTTGGTTGGCTACCAGTGCCGTATCTACCTGTGCTATATAATTTCCCCACTGATTTGATTCCTTTACAATATTTATTCCAACCAAGGGAATCATAAATCTGAGAGACACTTCTTGCTTGGAAAGCTCCTCTGCTAAGACAATCATTTCTGCCATAGTGGCCCGGAGACTTTCTTCTAGGCAGTTTTTATGAATAGCTGCTTCACTGATAAATTGGTGCAGGTCTTATGACGTCAAGACGTCCAGCTTCTGCACATATTCTCTTTATGCCTTGAGACCTTCATTTAGGTCAGATAAACGTTGCGCTCTATCCGGGAATTCTTCTATCTTCTGGGGCATGACCATCTGACAACTTCCCTATGTGGCTCGAATTTGAGAATACAAATTCTTACATCGCTCATAAGTAGCTAGGGTTACAGTGGCAAATTTTACTCTGCAATCTTTAGAATAATTTAAGGTGCGCACATCTGCCCTGTATTCAACAACATACTTAAGGAGAAGAGTTGCTGGGAATTCTGACTTCCTTCTCTCCACTCAATGTGTTTCTTAATCTCTCCACTGATGTGCGCGTGCTTCCTCCTGACCCTAGTGGCTTCGACATTGATTTCCTTAACCTTGGCCATTATTGCTTTTAGTTTGTATATTTCCTCTGATAGGAGTTCTTGGAAGCCATAGGTCTCTTTTAGTATTTCACAGGCTTGCTCATGGAAGGGGCTAATGTCCCGCATTTTTTTGTTTTCTAGCTTCAATTGGTGCTCTAACAATTCGTTTCCTCCTTGCAACTTTTCAATGTGTTCCTTCAAGTCAACGATCTCTTGAATGTTGTCAAACTTCTCTGATTCAAGCTTCAGGTTTTTACCTTCAAGCTCTCCTTTTTTTGCCTCTAACACCCTTATTTGTATCGCCAGAGCCCTTCTGTCAGCTTCTAGCTATTGGAGAGTTTCATTTAAATCTTCCTTTTGAGATGTGAGAGAATCATTCCTATCGATCATCAAATTTGTATAGTTCTCTTTGACTAAAGCTTTCTGCAACTGATGTGCCTTCTCCTTTTCTTCACTCAATTTATCTCCTAGTATGTTGAGATTGTCTGGAGTCGCTGTAACCGTGGCTACGGAGATGGATGCTAGGAGTTTAGCAGCCTCCTCTGTGTTCCGCATGACCGTGGTTTCATGTGTAGTGACGATGTCTAACCGAAAAGGTCTTTTCAAACTAGAACCTGTCTCTTTAACAATGGTTTTTATTTTCTTGTTGTAAGCGAACTTTTCCCATTTAGAGACTGTACTTCCTTTTGAGGGTGTAAATTGGACAATGGGGAGATCTCTTATGGGGGAACCCATATCTAAGTCTTGCAGGTCTAGGATTTTGGGGTCAACATCCTCTTGGGATTTCTTTTCTTCGTCTTCTTTTCTTTGTGCCTCTTCCTCCTGCTCTCTTCTTAGTGTGTCATCTTCTTCCTGCTTCGCATTTCTTTCCAATCTGATTCTCTCTTCTTCTTCCTTCCTCTTTGCCTCAGCTTCAGCTGCTTGGAATATCAAAGTCTCTTCTTCTTGGCATTTATCCTCTTGGATTTTCTTGGCTTGTTCCAGGAGCCTTTGTTCTTCTTTCGAGAGAGTCTCAGTAGTCCCCATGGTACCCTTTCCTCGCCGTGGATCTATTTTCCCCACAACATTAGAGCTCGAGCTGGCCCCTCCTTTGCCCATTTGAAAAATATGTAGCTCAGTCATATTGCTAACTCCCCTATATGCTTCCTCCTCTTGATCATAATAGTTAGCATACTCACAGGGAGTGGAGAGTTCTTTGCAATGTTGTGCAACTTTTCCTTGTCGATCATTCCTGTGAAAAATCTTTTCTCCAAAATGAAAACTTTTCAACTCTGCGACAAAATATTTCATAGTTGCAATTCCTGAGAACTTGTAGGCCCCGACATAGAAAGGTAAGGGCGGAAAAGTAGCTTTCTTGGCCTTATACAGGGTATTACCAATTCCATCAATGAATACCTGTCTTACCATCTCCTTGGACTATATAATCCGTAGCGTACCTAGGTAGAATATACGGGGCTTTGGAGCCTCCGTACATTCTTATGTAGGTACCTTCTGGAGAAAAATAGAAATCACCATATTTCTCCAAAGATTCCATGGCGTTCTCAGATAGGAAGTTGGGTTCTTCATTAAATGTTATATCATATAGGGGCATGATGAACTCCTCGCAAATGAGTTTCTAATCGCTTTTGTAATTTTGAGCCCAGAAGATTTTGTAGGCAATGAACACTGAGCCATCCGCCGAGTTCCATATGCATCCCAACTTGGGAAAGAGACATTTCGCCACAATACAATCTATCAAGTAAGAGGCCATATAATATTCTGCCTTCCTCTCCACTAACCCTTCTCATGTAGCTATTATAGTTGATGACAGGCTGTTTGAGAGAATATCATCCCAGCTGAAGATTGTCCCTTTGAAGGCTACATAGTGGATGATAGGAACCCATTGCAGCATGAAAATCGTCCCATCGGGTCTTTCGAAGATTCTGCTTAACATGAGAGCGATCAGTCTGAAAGGGGGCCTCAGTTTCTGAACCTTGTACTCCTCACTATCTTTTCTTCTAATTTGCTTGCCTGAAATTAACAGCTTCCTTGCCATCTCTAGATTATCCATCTGGATCCCTTCCAACCATGCATCATCAAGCCAATGCTGGGATTTGGGTAACTTGTAGGCCGTTGAGATATAGGATGGGTAAAATGAGGCGAAAGCCTTTCCTTTGCTGTCTGCTATAACTCTTGTCTCGGTGTTCGCATGCTGCAAAACCCATCCAATTACTTCTGAGCATGGGAAGAGTTCTGGATGTGTGGCCGCCTTGGATATACAAGAGTTTCAAATGTTCTGATATAAACATTCCTCCTCAAGAAGAGCTTCAGGGAAGTTCTGATCTCTTATCATGCGGTATACGTCTCCCCAGTTTACTTCTGGAGGCACGCCTGTGGTGCACTTGGTATCCTGGAATGTAGTTTCTACTCTTGTGCTTTCGTCGACTGCCTTTGATTTTCTCTTGCCACCTTTAGCCATTTTGAAAATCCTGTTCAACAACCAAACATGAATAAGAATATATGACATGATGTTAACAATCCAAACTAGCATCCTATTTATAACGATAATATCCAAATGCCAACCAGAAATCCTAATTTCTGCTTGTCTCACTGTTTCAAAACATTTCTTTCACAATGCCATTTTATAATCTTGTGAAAAGCTTTAATTTGGTTACTTCCGCTATTGATATTGTAACTATGAACCATGAGAGAAATGCACATAAAGTAGGCATGGGTATTCTACATTCTTATAAAGAGATATGATATTAATCGGCCTCAAAGCACAAAAAAAAAAGGTAAAAACTCTACAGTCGCAGAAAACGCTTATAACTTTGGCGTAACGATGGGCAAGGTTGGTCTTGAAACTACTGAACAGGTGGCTTTTATGATGGGCAGAAGTATGTTGTAAGTCCTTCTAATGATTAAGCGGTGAATGTTTGAGGTTCTAGAGCCTTTCATGTCTACACTTAGGGCTTCAATACATCTTAGTCGGGGTGCACATGGGTCGGCTATAGCCGTGATTACTCTGAGAGTCTCGCCATGGCTAGGACATAATGAAAAAGAGTGACAGATCATGTCCCTTTAAATGGGAAGAACACATTATAACAAGGTATGTGAAGGTACTAACCTATGAAGGGACGAAGGATGGCAACGTTTGTGTTAGAGCCTACGAGCCTGGAACGTGCGCTTCATGACTTTAACGGAAATGGGGAAGAGGGCTTCGGGGTGACGAAAGACAGTGGAACACCAACGGGGTTCACACCCTATATATTAAAAAATGGTACGTGCGAACCATTATTAGGGTGGTTGCATGCCATTAAAACAAGACTTAAGGCAGCGTACGAATGGGTCAAATCAACCTTTTCTCAATAAATACGACCGCGAAAAATCGGAAAGGCTAGGTTAAGGTTTCCATCTCTTGCGGATAGAAAATATGAGTTTTTCCCGCCGTTGCGGGAGAATTGTCTGAATGTTTCCATAAAGGAGAATTGTGCTGTGATGCATCGACAGACTTATGTGAGCTTGTCCGCCTTTGCGGGAAAGTTAACCGAGTTCTTCCGAAAATGTGTCATTCTACCCGCTGGTGCGGAAGTGTTTCTGGAAGACCTTCACTATTTCGGGAAAGATAGGTGAGTCTTCCCGCCAGGATGACTTATTGGTACATTTTCGATTATTGCGGAAGAGTTAGACGAAAACTACCGCTGTTGCGGAGAAACTTGATGAATCTGTTCCACCGCGGGCCCACTTGATCAAAGGTTTTTCCCTTTCGGAGGTTTTAAGATAAGTTTTTGGCCACGGCTTGACTTATCCCTTTTGATTCCGCGGTTTTGGAAAGTTTGGACCAACTCTTCTGCCGTTGCGGCAAAGTTAGCTCAGAGCTTCTGCCATTGCGGCCCAAAATCTTGAGTTTTACTTAGGCGAAAAAGACATAACTCAAAAAGTAAGACAAGTAAAATACTTTTCTACGGGGAAAAAACTAAGTAAGGAGATACTATGATGTCCAGATAACCTTAGGGAAACTTTTCCTCAAAAAAAAAGGAGGGGCCCCAATATTTTTTCAAAAAATCTAGGGGGGATGTTGTAGCAACAACAAATGGCGATTCGCTGGCGAACACAGATCTCTGAAACAAACTCATATGAAGGTCAGGAAACTTTCAAAGTGTTGATTACATGCGCAACCAGATGTCTCCATAGTTAAGCTTCGAAGAATGTAGTGATCACTCTTATCATGATGGTGATAAAGGGGGAAGGCAGCTTTGACTTAGATTTCTTTAAAACTCTTTAAGGGCCAAATTGTGGGATTTATTTTAAAAATCTGTCTTTCAGAAGCTTACTACTATAGGACTCCACAGGATCATGACAAAATCTCACAGGAACATTCATTTGTTCCTCATTCCCATGCTTTTACATCCTTTTATATGTTTCTTTAATTCACAACATTTAGCCGCTTTGAGTCTTCCAGAAATAAGTTTCTCCTGCTTTCAAAATTTTGATATAAGTTCTTCAATCCAAAATGTCATTTTGTGTGAACATAATATTTGATTTCATGATTCACAGACGGAGAAGAACCTTGCTGGGCTGGTTTATTAGAACAGCTTCCTTCAACTTCCTTTTATTTTCTCAACCATGCTTTAATTGAGGCGAGAATTTCTGGAAACCAGAGTCTTTGACAAATGCCTTTTGGCTTTACTTGCAACATGAGATCATTTTAAATACCATGTATCTGTGAGACATGCTTCCTTTCCATGGGTACTGCCATAGTCAACTTCTTGAGACAAATATTAATGTTAGGGTGAATGGGCCCTAAGATAGTCAAAATGAAATGCTAGATCTTAGCTATTTGACAGGGGTTATTTTTGACCAAACAGGAAAGAGGATCATTGCATCCGAAGAAACCAATCAGTGAAAGCAAATTTACAAATGTGTATTCCCTTTATTGGTGGGCTTATTATGACCATCCTTCTGAGTTCTCTGGAGTCTCATTCATTCAGCTACACCATAATTTGAGTTTGGATTTATTTCAAGTAAAGAACCTAATCAAAAGGGAAAACAAAACAAATAAAAGAAAATGGATCGAGCTGAATGGCAAACCAAAGGTAATCAAAGTAATTAAAAATGAAGCAAAAGAAAAGAAGAACAAACCAAAACAGAGAAACAGTGTTTTATTTATGTACACAAAATCTTTCAGAAATCACGCAAAGTATTGTTTTAGGGCGAGGCCATTGAGAGGGAGGTTTAGTTCCTCTCCTTGTAAATCTTTCACTTTATAGGTTGATGGACCAAATTTTTCAGAAATTTGATAAGGGCCAAGGCATAGGTGCTGAAACTTTGTGTGCATCCCCTTACCATCATGTTGGTGGTCCCATTTGAGGACCAAGTCTCCTACTTCGAAAGTCCTCTTCCCGGATTTTCTTTCATCAAACCATCGTTTGACTATGTCTTGGTGATGATGAAACCATTCCTTGGCCTTTTCCTGTGACTCTTCTAGTTTTAATAGGGTATCAATCCTGGACTGTAGGGCTTGACTGCTCGAACCTAGGGAGGATTGGGCCAACTTCAAGGATGGGAGTTATACATTCGGAGAGAGAATACATTATTTTCCATAGACCAGGTTGAAAGGGGAAGCTCCTAAGGCATTTTTTGGCGTTACTCTGTCTTCCCATAGGGCATGAGGGAGGGCTGTGTGCCAGTTTTTTTGATTTTCAATCACATTATTTTTCAGGATTCAGATGAGATTTTTATTTGTACATTCAGCTAAACCGTTTCCATGAGGGTAGTAATTGGATGAATAATGTAATTTAATTCCTCTTTCATACATGAATTCATTAATCTTTATTGACGAAAAAATAAGGTGTATTATCAAAAACTAGAGAAATTGGAACCCCAAACTTGGCTATGATGTTCTCTTCCAAAAAGTTGATGACCGTATCCTCGTTATCTTTCCGTAGGGGAATAGCTTCGTCCCATATTGTAAAATAATTTGTAGCGGTCAGAATGTACCGATGCTGCAGTGAGAAGTTAGGGTTTATTTCTCCAATAATATCTATACCCCATTGTTCGAATGGTTTAGTGATGATAACTGGTTGCAAGGGACCTGCTGCTTTAGGTGGCTTTCTGTTAGAGGGGACCCTTTGGGTTCCTTAAATGTCATTATTTATTATGTAATAGTGTAGTTAAGGAAGCCGTTGGAGCGGGTGCAACCACTTTAACCACACATATGATGTATAAATAACATTTTTCAAGATGAATACAAACAGTTGGATGCATTCAACTCATCTCTCTTGTCTTGATTATATATCTGTGTATGTACTTACTCTCTGCTTGAATACAACATCTGGAGTCATTACCATTCTCTTTTGGTTGGGTGATAGCAGCAACAAAGGAGGAGCGGTTCGAACCTGCAAAAGTTCGTGAGAAGAAAGAATCCCTGCAAGAATCAAAGAAAAAAGATGGTTAGCGTGCTCAATCTTTGATGGCTCGAAGCTGGAAGATAGCTGCGTGCTGTGGAAAGAAACCTGCAAGAAACTATTAAAAGATTTCCCGTGTACTGCTACGCACTATTGTTCTGAGTGCTCGTACCATCGTCATCACCAGTAATGCTCGTTGCTAATTATTCTGGAAGGGTCACCAATCTTTGATCAAAGCTCGTTGAAAGAAGCTCGCAAGGAATATTTTATTCACCGTGAAGAACTCAAGATGAATGATGCGTTAGTTCGACTGAATTATTATGAACTATCTTTTCATGCCGTTGACTTAGAGTCATAATATGGGTGCTAGCCTGAGTCGATAGAAGTATTGATTTGTTTTGGACGAGAACAACAGATGCCAGTCGACTAACCAGAGTTATGTCTATCAACTGTCGGTTAGAAGCAGTCGACTAGGCAGCGGTTGGGTACCGGTTTGAACTTGAATAATATGCAAAAACGCTACATGGACAAGAAATAGAGTTTAAAGAAATAATGTGATTCTGGTTATGAATTCCTACGGAAATCGACCCATTGTAGACGAAATAACAAATCCTGCCATTGGAATGAAGGAAGCAGTCCACTAAGGGCCGCCAAATATATAACAAGTAGTCTGCTGAATTGTTTATTTCAAATTGTTGAAAAGAAGCTAAGATATATCTACGTAAAGAAAGATGTCAGCCAGAAGTTGTCGACGTGTCAAGGTTTTCTAAAGAAGTTCGAATAGTAGTGGAGGATGGTGAATTGACGAGCAATGACCACAGCAAACCACTCGTAACCCTGTTGACCATTGTCTGTCATTGTTGTAAGTAACCCTCTGGGTTGAGCCGACGTACTTCTAAAAAGTGGTCGACCGTTATGTAAAGTTGGTCGGTGCCAAGTATTTAAAATTGTAGTCGATATTTTCTTTCTTGGTTGGAGTAAAATCATTTGTAATTTTTAGAAATGGTCAAACTTTTAGTTTGAGTCATATGGTCGGAATTTCCCTTTTGTCGAAGTTCGACATATACAAATTGTAATGTTTTTGTCGACCGCTTGCCTTATGGTCGGATCATTTTGGTCGATGTTCAAATTAGTCGGGTAATTGAAAATTAGTCGCATGAAGGGTTGTTCAAAGCTTATTTAAGCCATGTATATTCATAAAAGTTGTAAATCGAGTCGGTTTCTTGCCGACCAGTGTAAGTCATGTTGAATCAAGTAAGTCATGTCAAGTCAAGTCAGTCATGTCGAGTCGAGTCAAGTCCGTCATGTCGAGTCGAGTCAAGTTGAACAATATCAGTCGGTATCGACCACAAGCAGCAGCGACACATTCAAAACTTGCAGGAAGACTCACGACAGTTGAATCTACGAAAAGCATGTACTCAATCAGAAGACATCTATACCACACAGAGAAAGCGCTTTACGTTTAATAATGAAAAAATAACACTTAAATTGATCAAGCTCCCTAGTGCTGACACACATCAACATCTATTCAGTGTCATTTCAGAAGTTTTTCAGGTAGATGGTGAGTTGGTGCAATGGCAAAGCGACGAAGCCCAAAATCTCCTGGACCGTGGAAGAGAATCCCACAGGAAGGGGTGAGAAGGTTCGATTGGCCACTACCAGACTGCTGACAGAGACTAAAGGAATCGCAGTTCATGGTTGTTAATGTTTTCTTCGGGACGAAGAAAGATTTTGAGGTGGGGGAGATGTTAGAGGGGACCCTTCGGGTTCCTTAAATGTCATTAGTTATTATGTAATAGTGTAGTTAAGGAAGCCGTTGGAGCGGGTGCAACCGCTCCAACCACACATATGATGTATAAATAACATTGTTCAAGATGAATACAACCAGTTGGATGCAGTCGACTCATCTCTCTTGTCTTGATTATATCTCTGTGTATGTACTTACTCTCTGCTTGAATACAACACTTTCCAGTGCTTCTTTGACATATATCGCAATTTCTGACATAGGCATGGGCATCCCTGAAGAGAGTAGGCCAATAATACCTTGCTCTGAGAATTTTGTGGGTTGTAGTGTCCCCAGAGTAATTTCCTCCAGCAGGTCCGTCATGTAGTTCTTTGACCACGTTAATAGCATCTTCCGTTTCTAAACATCTAAGATAAACGCCATCATAGTTCTTCCTGAAGAGTACTCCTTTAATGATCTGATAAGCTGCTGATTTAAGATGGAGGGCTATCCTTTGCTTCAGACTCCAATGTTCTGGTAAGTAACCTGACTGTAAGTAATGCACTAGGTATCTGTACCAAGACTCAGAGGCCGTAAAAATTGGACATACATTTATCACATTCAGCTTAACTTCATTCCTCCAATCTAGCTCTTCGTCCGTTGGGATTTGAGTAAGTAGATTGCATAGGCCTTGACCTTTGATGATGTTAGCCGGATTGAATTCTAAATCATACTCTTGGAGAGCAGTGACCCAATTCCCTCTTCTTTCTCCCAATTCTTTCTGAACGAAAAGGGATTTGACAGTGGGATGCGGGACTATAAATTTAGTTCTATTTTTTAGAATATACGGCCTGAACTGCTTTACTGCTTTGAAAACTATGTATGCTTTCTTATATACCATGGGATAGTTCAGTTCAGCGCCCTGCAGACAAGTGCTCATAAACGAAATTGGGTATTCATCTCCTGATTCCGTCTTTTGAGTAAGCACAACTGCGAGAGAGTTATCAGAAGCAAAAGTGTACATTATAAAATCTTTGTCAAAATCTGGACTTCTTAAAGAAGGTGCCTTGGCTATAGAAGCTTTGATTTCCTTGAATGCAACCCTTTCCAAGTCTGTCCACTTAAATTGTACATTCTATTTGACCATTTGTTGCAAAGGTTTAACAATCTGAGCGAAGTCTGGCATGAATCTTCGGATAAAATTTATGGTTCCCATGAATGATTGCATAGACTTCTTGTTATGGGGCATGTGAATCTTATTGATAGCATGAACCCTTTCTGGATCTATTGAGATTCCCTCCTTGGAAATGATATGACCGAGAAGCTTTCCTTCAAGAACAACAAAAACGTTTTTCTTAGGATTTAGAGAGATGCCGTACTTTCTCTACAGCGATCAAAGATTTGTTTTAGGTGAGAAACATGGTCTTCTCTCTTCTTCGAAAAAATTGTCACATCATCCAAGTATACTACTACACATTGGCCTCCCAGTCCTCGGAAAGTAATGTCCATTGCTCGCTAAAAGGTAGCTCCTGCATTAATTAAGGAAAAAGGAATTATCCGGTATGCGAAGGTTCCCCACTTTGTGCGAAAAGTGGTCTTGAGTCAGTCTTCCTCTGTTACTAGCACTTAGTTGTAACCAGAAAAACCGTCTAGTAGGGAAAAGAGTTTTGATCCTGATACCATCTGCAATATCTGCTCCATTGGGGGGTACCAGATAGTTGTCTTTATTGGAAGCTCTGTTTAAGTTCCGGAAATCTACACATAGCCCGATCTCCCTCGATTTCTTCTGCACGGGGACTAAATTATCCACCCATTCAGAATGTCGGACTTTAAAAATAATCTTGGCCTCCAACAATTTTTTTAACTCTTTCTGTATTAGAGGCTCGAGTGTAGGATGCATCCTTCTTAACTGTTCTTGAAAAGGTTTGACACCTTCCTTCATAGGTATTATGTGTTGAATGATGTCGGTGTCATATGTCTTCAGATCATCATAGGTCCAAGCGAACACATCTTTATATTGCTGGAAAAGTTTAATGAATCTACTTCTTTCTTCCGGCGTACAACATTTACCAAGATTGACATACTTTGGTTCAACTTTTGTGCCCAAGTTTATTAATTCATATTTCATGGCCGAGCTATGGGTTTTGGAATTCACTGGTCTCCTGAACTTGCTTTGCAAATCGAAAAGCGCTTCTAGAGTTCTTACTCCTTTGGGCATGAAGTTCCCTTTCACTTTTTCTTTATTTTGTAGGTTTGAGTCATGCTCTTCTTCTTCTATGATGGCTTCCTGAAAGGCATTTTCATTGGTTAAGAAACTGATAATCTGATCGTCGTCATCAAATACTTTGAAATTTGTGATATTGTCCGGAAAAGAAGGCCTGAAAATCAATTCAATAGAACATTTATTATTAGTGGGTACTAATCTGGAAGCGGAAGTGGCTAACAGATCGGCTGCATCGTTTTGCAATATTGGGACAAAATTGATGTTAAAAGCATCAAAACACGAAATTAAATTTCAAACTTTTGCTTGATAACCTTTTAAATGTGGTGAAAGACAATGAATTGTATTTCTTATTTTCCTAACAACAATTTCAGAATCACCAAAGACTTTCAAAAACTTGACATTAAGACCAATGGCTTTCTTCAAACCTTGAATGAGAGCTTCGTATTCTGCGGTATTATTAGTACACTCAAACTCTAACCTACATGATAAAAAATGTTTGTTTCTATCAGGATCAATTAAAATGCAACCGTCTCTGGATCCTTCCTGAGTCTTGGAACCATCAAAGTAAAGAGTCCAAAAGACATCCTCTTCTTTAACTAAGTTAGTTTCATTGCTGTCTAAATTAGTAACTAAGTCTACTATATTACAATCAATATCATCAGCCCATGAAAACTGAAGGAGATCGGATTGTTTGTCTGAAATATGTCTAACTTCTTTTGATTTGTAGTTCCTAGGTTTGATTTCCAAGAAGTAATTTCCTAAAACTGAAGACGAAAAAGACACAACTTCATTTTTTTCCTCTAATTGAGTCACATTTTGTTTCATGTGTGGCTCTCTTAATATTTTAATCTGATTCTTCCTATTTTGATAAGGCAGCCACAAATGAGACCAATCTGTTGAAAACTAGCCATTCAGTTTCGCATATCAGTCCCTACTCAAAATTAAACCATATGCCTCATGGATATCAACCACCATTATATCAATGAATTGACATGCTCTAGGATCGGACGACAACCTAATAAGTACATCTTTCAGCTCACCTATAACCTTGACAGCAGTCCTATCTAATTGAATGATTTGACATGGAGATGGGATTGGCTGTCCATTGATCTTTTTGCAAATTGACAAAGGCATGACATTTGAACTAGCACCTGAATCTACCAAACAATTATGCACATTGTGATTAAAAATCTCAAAGGTTAAGAGAAAAGGAAGAGTTTGATATTTCGATTTTCCGCCAATACTTGCTTCATTAATTTATGGGTTCTCATCAGTGTTTTCTACTGAGACACTTGTTTGTGGATCAAAGGCTTCCATCAATCTCTTCCTCTGTTGCGGTAAGCTACACATTTAAAAAATGGAAACATTCGCTTTTGTTTTCTTAATATCCTTGATTATATCATAGCTCATGTCACATCCCTTTGAAATATTTGATTGATTTTCTGTTTTGTTTAAAGAGGCTTGTGGCTGTTTGATTATTTATGAGTTTGGTTCTTTAGTTATTGTAGGAGAAACTACCGGGTTTGTCTTGGGTTGGGGAGGAATGACAGTTATGTGCCGCTTTGGTATTTGATTAGATCTTGCTTTAGGTGCTTCTATTGCTGGATCGATCAGTGGGCCTTGACTCCTGGTAGTGATGTTAATAGATGTTGTTTGCACTTCATCTATGAGCTCTTCACAAGATAGCTCTTGGGCAGGGGTCCAATCCCAAAGGATCATTGTAGTGTCGGGAGCCGGTCCTTCACTGTAAAGAATTTGTTCTTGTTGGAGGCTTGTTTGCTTGGGCATTTGTGCATCTAACATTTGGTTCATTACTAAGCTCATCGAATTGATCCACTGTGGGAAACTTTTCTCTGAGTGTTGTTCTTGGTGGAAAGTGCAGAAGTGGTCCATGCCTATTTCATTTAGATTTAGTACAGCAGAATTATTTACTGGTGGGGTTGACTGTCCACTTTATTCTTTCTTTTTATAGAAAGGATTTAAAGGTGACCTTGAAGAACTCGTTGCCTTATCCTTTTCTAGATCCACAATTTTATTGGAGAGTTTCTGCATAATTTTTATGACATTTTCTAAATTTGTTGCGGGTTCTTCTTTATCCCTAGTTAACAAAATAGGTTTCTTAACAACTTCCGGCTTGAACTCTACATCTAAAGCGTGTTTAGCGATGCTGTCAGCCTCCTCTTCTACTTTCTTGGCTTCTTCAAAATTTTCTGTCAGGGTAGTTTTTTTTGTTCTCTTGACGAACATTGCTAGTGGGGATTTAAGAGCTGTTGTATAATACTCTACTAAGCATTCTTCAGCGGGCTTTGTTGCATCACTAAAATTATTTAACAATGTTGTGAACCTCTGGTTAAACTCTTGAACTTTCTCATTCTTTTCCATTCTCATAGACAACAATTCTTTCATGAGAGTAGCTATAGTTTTCTGATTGCCATACTTTTTAAGAAAACATTTCTCAAAATCTTCCCGACTTGTTATCGAACCAGCTTGAAAACTAAAATACCAGGAAGATACTTTGGGTTCGAAAGTATAAGGAAAGAGACGACAAATCACGTCCTCGTATTCCACATTTAAAATATTTAGAGCTAAATAAAAACTTTTAAGGTGGTCTTCAGCAGAAATTCCTTTGCTAGGGTCATACTCAGGTAAAACCTTTTCTGGGTTTTTTGGCAAATCATGGAATGGTTCGACTACATTTAATGCTCCCCTGGCTCTCCATGCGGGTACGACCATGAATCTCGGTGGAAAAAGTGGTGGTGTATGTGGTGGTGATTTAAGAGGAGTATGCCTTGGAGTGTGCTGCTGCTCTGGATTCGTAGGGGTCTCTGGTCTAACTTCGTCAAAAGGTTCGGTGATCTCTTCTAGAGATAGATCTAATAATTCTTCTAGACTTTGAACAAGAACGGAATCCCTTGTACACTGAGGATTTTTTCAAGGAGCTCTGATTCTGGGTAACAGAGGAACTGTGGTTAGCCCTCCAAGACTTCTCACGTACGAGCGAGTATGTCTCCTGAAGCGATTTACTTCTTCAAAAGGGACAGCATACAATGTTTCTGGCTGTTCTGTGGATTAGGATCTTCTTGATTTCTTGATTCCAGATCTGGAAATTCTGGGATGACTATTTCAGATGGGTTTTCAGTGGAATTTTTATTGACAAAAGAATCTCTTATGCTAGCCATGCAATGGTGGCCCTCCTCCTAGCACCAAAAAATTGTTGATGCCTCGAATATCGCAGCATCAATCAGCAAGGGATTCTCCCTAGTAAGCGATCTCAACTAGATCGCCCATTGTTTGGTGTGGGGAATCCGTTCGGTTAATGGTTCCGGCTACCGTGTGAGATTTAAAAATTTGTTTATTTTACCGGTTGCGGTTCGATCCACCGGTTATATATTTTGTATTTAATATGATATGCATGTGCCCTAAATTAAATGCATGTGGTAAACGAATCTATGCTAATTTAATTTAAATCTAAATTAACCTATCCTTATAAGGAGAAAACTTAAAGAATGAGTAATAAACTGGAAATATGCCCAAGAACTTCACAGATAGTGGTTAAATTGAAAGAAGCATTTACAGTAGAAATACAAATTATCCAAGATAGATTTGATAAAGAAAAGCATTCTACTACCCATTTAACATAGGAATTTTGCAAAGGAAATGAAACCATTCATAGAAGATAATTAATTCACAATAGCCAGGAAAGATCTCACAGGAAATATATGGAAGACGCATAAATAGTTCAGCAATTATCCAACAAGATCCCAAGCAAAGTGTTGTGCAGGCTTCCACAGGCCAAAATGATTTTCTTATTCATGTAGCAGAAATAGTTCATATACAAGATAGAAACGTCCTTTCACCTTCCAAACGTCCTTCTATCTTTCTCTAATCAGCTATATATAGATTTACAATATGTGCTAGGAGTTGCCACCTATACCCTAACCGTTTATATTCCTCTAATTTGTCTTGTTGTGCTGATATTACAAAAAGAGAAATATCCCAAATAACTTTTACAAAAATGAATGAAAGTTAAAGACCACAAGTCATTTTAATATTTCAAAGGTACATGCATAAAATAACAACTTAAGAGGCATGCTGGTGAATGTGAGCTATCTTTGAGCTGGCTCCTTGGTCGACTTGGGCGCTTCTGAGACCGCCGGTGTTTCTTTTAACACTACTGCAACAGCTGGGACACTTTTTGATGTGGAAAATTGGTTGGCTGCCAGTTCCCTATCTACCTCTACTATATAATTTCCCCACTGATTTGATTCCTTTACAATATTTATTCCAACCAGGGGAATCATAAATCAGAGAGACACTTCTTGCTTGGAAAGCTCCTTTGTTAAGAAAGTCATTTCTGCCATAGTGGCCCAGATATTTTCTTCTAGGCAATGTTATGAATAGCTGCTTCATTGATAAATTGGTGCAGGTCTTCTGACGTCAAGACGTCCAGCTTCTGCACATATTCGCTTTCTGCCTTGAGGCCTTCATTTAAGTCAGATAAACGTTGCGCTCTATCTGGGAATTCTTCTATCTTTTGGGGCATGACCATCTGACAACTTCCTTGTGTGGCTCGAATTTGAGAATACAAATTCTTACATCGCTCATAAGTAGCTAGGGTTACGGTGGCCAATTTTAATCCGTAATCTTTAGAATAATCTAAGGTGCGCACATCTGCCCTGTATTCAACAACAAACTTAAGGAGAAGAGTTGTCGGGAATTCTGACTTCCCTTCTCTCCACTCAATGTGTTTCTTAATCTCTCTACTGATGCGTGCGTGCTTCCTCCTGACCCTGGTGGCTTCGACATTGATTTCCTTAACCTTGGCCATTATTGCTTTTAGTTTGTATATTTCCTCTGATAGGAGTTCTTGGAAGCCATAGGTCTCTTTTAGTATTTCACAGGCTTGCTTGTGGAAGGGGCCAATGTCCCGCATTTTGCTGTTTTCCAGCTTCAATTGTTGCTCTAACAATTCGTTGCCTCCTTGCAACTTTTTAATGTGTTCCTTCAGGTCGACGATCTCATGAATGTTGTCAAACTTCTCTGATTCAAGCTTCAGGTTTTTACCTTCAAGTTCTCCTTTTTCTTCCTCTAACACCCTTATTTGTATCACCAGATCCCTTCTGTAAGCTTCCAGCTATTGGAGAGTTTCATTTAAATCTTCCTTTTGACAGGTGAGAGCATCATTCCTCTCGATCATCAAATTTGTATAGTTCTGCTCTTTGACTAAAGCTTCCTGCAACTGATGTGCCTTCTCCTTTTCTTCACTCAATTTATCTCCTAGTATGTTAACATTGTCTGCAGTCGCTATAACCGTGGCTACGGAGATGGATGCTAGGAGTTTAGCAGCCTCCTCTGTGTTCCGCATGACCTTGGTTTCATGTGTAGTGGCGATGTCTGACCGAAAATGTCTTTTCAAACTGGAACCTGTCTCTTTAACAATGGTTTTTCTTTTCTTGTTGTAAGCGAACTTTTCCCATTTAGAGACTGTACTGCCTTTTGAGGGTGTAAAAGGGACAATGGGGAGATCTCTTATGGGGGAACCCATATCTAAGTCTTGCAGGTCTGGGATTTTGGGGTCAACATCCTCTTGGTATTTCTTCTTCTTCTTCTTCTTTTATTCGTGCCTCTTCCTCATGCTCCCTTCTTAGTGTGTCATCTTCTTCCTGCTTTGCATTTCTTTCCAATCTGATTCTCTCTTCTTCTTTCTTCCTCTTTTCCTTAGCTTCAGTTGCTTGGAATCTCAAAGTCTCTTCTTCTTGGCATTTATCCTCTTGGATTTTCTTGGCTTGTTCCAGGAGCCTTTGTTCTTCTTTCGAGAGAGTCTCAGCAGTCTCCACGGTACCCTTTTCTCGCTGCGGATCTATTTCCCCACAACATTAGAGCTCGAGCTGGCCCCTCCTTTGCCCATTTGACAAATCCGTATCTCATTCATATTGCTAACCCCCCTATATGCTTCTTCCTCTCGATCATAATAGTTAGCATACTCACAGGGAGTGGAGAGTTCTTTGCAATGTTGCGCAACTTTTCCTTGTCGATCATTCCTGTGAAAAATATTTTCTCCAAAATGAAAGCTTCTCAACTCTGCAACAAAATCTTTCACAGTTGCAATTCTTGAGCACTTGTAGGCCTCGACATAGAAAGGTAAGGGTGGAAAAGTAGCTTTCTTGGCCTTATAAAGGGTATTACCAATTCCATCAATGAATACTTGTCTTACCATCTCCCTGTGGACTATATAATCCGTAGCGTACCTAGGTAGAATATACGGGGCTTTGGAGCCTCCGTACATTCTTATGTAGGTACCTTCTGGAGAAAAATGAAAATTACCATATTTCTCCAAAGCTTCCATGACATTCTCAGATAGGCAGTTGGGTTCTTCATTAAATATTAATTCATATAGGGGCATGATGAAATCCTCACAAATGAGTTTGTAATCCCTTTTGTAATTTTGAGCCCAGAAGATTTTGTAGGCAATGAACACTGAGCCATCCGCCAAGTTCCATATGCATCCCAACTTGGGAAAGGGACATTTCACCACAATACAATCTATCAAGTAAGAGGCCATATAATATTCTGCCTTCCTCTCCACTAACCCTTCTCGTGCAGCTATTATAGCTGATGACAGGCTGTCTGAGAGAATATCATCCCAGTTGAAGATTGTCCCTTTGAAGGCTACATAATGGATGATAGGAACCCATTACAGCATGAACATCGTCCCATCGGGTCTTCCGAAGATTCTGCTTAACATGAGAGCGATCAGTCTGAAAGGGGGCCTCAGATTCTGAACCTCGTACTCCTCACTATCTTTTCTTCTGATTTGCTTGCCTGAAATTAACAACTTCCTTGCCATCTCTGTTGATGTATATGTAACTTCGGAATGTATTTCACATATATGTATGTTGTATTCCTATAGAGATGTTATTATTCCTCTATACGGAAGTGTCGTCATTTATATTGTAAGTGTCGTAACTTATACTTGATGGGTTATTAGACCACGTTGTTGGGTTCAGCCCCATATAAGTCATGTGGGTCAAAGGGTTATTAGACCACCCTATTGGGGGTCGGCCATGTGGGTCAAAGGGTTATTAGACCACCCTAGTGGGGGTCGGCCCAGTCAGCATTATGTTAAGTGGTTAAGTTGAGGCTGACCTAGTTGAGTAAAGGTCAAGTCAAGTTAGTGTATAAATAGAGAGTGTGTATCTCTCATTTTACACATTCTATTCTCTCACTCACACTTTGGAGAGTGGCGCACTTGTGGAGAAGGAGGCTCTGCTTCTAGGAGAAGACTATCTCTTGTATTCTAATTGTATAATTTCTCTATTTATCTTTGAGAAAGTTATTGGGGTTTTTCACCTTTATGTTTTTCCCCAAGTAAACTCTGTGTCTCTTGTGTGCTTGCATTATTGTGTCCATGATTGATATGCTGTAGATTTGTTGTACATGTTGTTCTCTCAGTTAAGATCCTAGATCATATTGAAGTAAATTCTGAAAATTTATCATGGTATCAGAGCTAGCCTGAAAGAAGGCATGATATGGCATGTATGACACTTGTTGCACTTACGATGTTAGGGCTTGATATAGAAAAAACCAGTCATCGTAGCACTTTCGCTATAAATCCATTTTGGCAAAGTTTTCGGATCGAAAATGTTTACAGGTCGAAGATCAGATCCCCATGTACCTTGTTTCCAAAGGAAAACCTCTAATTCGTTGTACTTTGTGATTTATGATCTGTACAATATAGGGTTTCTGCCTCTTCCATATCTGAGTCAAAAACAGGTGACCTTGGAAAAAAGGTCATAACTTGGGCTAGGAAGATCCGAATGAAATTTCATAAAAGGTGACAGGTAGTACACAAACTTTACTATCTCAGGAAACGTTTTTAGAGGCCTAAGTTGAACCAGTGACACGTGGCACGCCGTACAAGTTCACTCTCCAGTTTTATCCCATAAACAGGTCACATTGCGACACTTGGCATAACTCTCTCTCAGAGAATCCAATTGAGGTCACACCTATCGGGATGGAAATATGACAGGTTGGGATATCTCAAGAAACTTTTTCAGACCCTGTGGATCGAAACGTTCAGAGTTACACCAGAATCAATCAGGTACATATTTCTGTCATAACATAATTATTTTTGAGCACCTTCATTCATGGCTTTCGGAATTTAGGGTTTTGGAGAAAGTTGGAATTTTTGTAATCGGAGAATACGATTGAATGAAACTCATCAAAATAGAAATTTAGAGACCAAGATTAGAATTTTTGGGGGTAGAAGACCGGGCTTGATCAGACCCTAGTTCGGGACTTTTATTGGAAAAGTTGAAAATTAGGGCTTCTGCAAAAATGGGAATTTTTGAAATCTGTGACCATGGCTGGAATCTCCTCAGAAAAATAGAATCTTAGAGCTTTGGATCAAACCTTTTGATTGGGAAGATGAGTGGGCTTCATCAAACCCTAGTTCGGGGTCACGTCCAGTGAATCTGGAAGTTTCAAAGGCAAAATTGAGGAGTGGAACTTTGCAGTTTTCAAATTCTGAACATACCAGTTTGATCAGCTCATCAAGGTGCATATTTCTATCCTTTTGGAAGTTTGAAATTCAAATTTTGAATTTTTGGGGTTTCTATGACAAACCCTAATCCAACTCGAGATCCAGTTCTTGAAAATCAAGTGGAATGGGTTAATCCTAGAATAAGATGGATTGGTCACCTGCATAAGTGAAGAAGTTCCTGTTTCAGAGGGAGATGAGGCTAAGGACTTACATAAGAAGATTACAAGCAATAACAACAGGTATGACTTATCCAGGTATGTTTCAATATTTGCTCATGATTAAGTCTATGGTATGTTTGTCTTCATATTATTACGGTTAGTACAATCTTGTTTAAATTTAGACTTGTCGTATCACCTTAATAAAATTATGAATGCATGATAGAAGATATTCATTGGTTAGGGTGTTGACACTTATGATTTTACTAATGCATTATGGTGTTGTATGAGGTTTATGTTGTCTGCTAACATGAAAGGTACACCAAGAAAGAAAAATCATGTTCCAGTTCAAGAACATATGATCATGATGACATGAAGATATAGATTCATCCATTGTCATGGATCTCTTAGAAGATCTACTTATGAGGTATGTATAACTTGGTTCTACAATGGTTAACTTATGAGACATGCAGGTTACTAGCACAAGTCACTGAAGAGAACCAGAAGACATTATGCGGGTATGTTAGACATAACTAGCTAGCATGCTAATCCAGGTATGTTTTTCCTATATCAAGCTAGAATCCTACCTTGTGTTAGGATCTTATACTATTATGTTGTTGATAATAATTATTCATGAAGTCATAGGTTTGAATAGTCATGGTTGTATGCATATTATGTTTCTTACCATAATTGATGATATGACTAACCAGAAGAATCATGAAGGTATAGATTTGAGTAATCACGAGTTTATGCATTGATGATTTAACTAATCAGAAGAGTCCTATGATCAAATAAGAATATGCATGAGTAAAAGAAGACTTCACTAAAACCTTGAATACTAATGTTTATTATCAGTGAATGATCATGACTATACATGTTTAAGATTATTGTGTTTTAATAGTATTAATTTTATACTAATAAATGCGTGACTATGTATGAGACCTCAAGGATATCACAATGATGATTCTAATAAGAATGCATAGTGGTTAAGGATGGATATAAGTTCAAGAACATGTAATCCAGGAAGCAAAGATCAAGAGGGAGTACACTCCAGTTGTTCCTGCAAGAAAGCAAAGGAGCACACTTTAGTAGTTTCTTCAAGGATGCAGATATTCAGAGGGAGTTGACCACTTCTCACAATCCACATTAGAATGGAGTTGCAAAGATTCAGAGGGAGTCCACCCAGCAACCAAACAAAGATAAGTATTTGAATTGTCATTTCTTACATAATGTTATTTAATGATGTATATGCTTGTGTTCCTAGAATTAGGCTGTGTATTATGCATATTAGAATAGTTGCATTGATGAACAGTATACTACTAATATACATGGGTAAGTGGCCTATGGCACTGTACAACATTCCATTGCTACTTATCTAGAATGAAACCTCTTTGCTGACATGTTAGGAGTTGTGCACACTCTTAACAATGTTCTGGAAGAGATTGGAAGGCATCTAGAAAGTTACAGAATATGGATAAATGTTGTATTGAAGCATTGGCTAAGATAATTGTATGACTGTATGACATATTTATTTATGTGTAATAATTTGTTCTGAAAACTATGAGATGTTTTCTAATCATGCAATTTAACTTGTTGTGTAGGAAATATCGTATACCATCACCTACAAAAGAAGGAATACAACATTTGTTCAACAACAAAGTTATCTATTGAAAATATTGAAGATATTGAAGTTCCCAATATCTGGGAAGAATGCCATGATCGAGGAGTACCAGTCGATCATGAAGATGTTTGGGATGCAGTCCCAAAGGGTAGTCTGTAGTGACTTCCAAGAGGATCTACAAGATCAAGCATGCTGCAGGTGGTAGCATAGAGACTTTTGCTCTTGTAGCCAGATACACTTCCATTAGATCCGTAATTGCTCTGGCTACAGTGATGAAGTGGAAGATACACCAGATGGATTTCAAGACAACTTTCTTGAATGGTGTAGTTGAAGAAGAACTGTATGTGGAGTAGCCACTTGGTTTTGAGACACATGACAGGGAGTAATATATGTGCAGAACTTGGTATGGTAGGAGAGATATATTTCTATCCAGTTTGGACTTTACCAAGAGTAAAGTGGATTCCAACCTTTACTACAAGGTTGAGGAAGGGAATCCTGTGATTCTACTCATGTATGTAGATGACCTATTTGTAACAGGAGATGACAGATTGATTGCTGACATGCAGCGGAAGCTTGCTGCCAAGTTTGATATGAAATATTTGGGAATGATGCATTATTTCCTAGGTATGGAGGTGTGGCAGAGTGCAGGTGGGATCTTACTTGGTCAAGGGAAGTACACAGTAGATATCTTGAAGAGATTCGGGATGATGGATTGCAAGGCCATGGCCACACTTATGGCATCGAATCTGAAGCCTCTATGTTATGATTCATCTAAGCCAGTTGATGTCTCTATGTATCGTCAGATGATTGGGTCCTTGATGTACCTGACGAACACGAGACCAGAAATTTGCTTTGCGGTGAACACATTAAGCTAGTTCCTAACGGATTCGAGGAGTGTTCACTTGGTTGCTGTAAAGCATGTTCTAAGGTACCTGAAGGGTATAGTGGATTATGGGCTCAAGTATGAAGCGAATCAAAATTTTAACCTACAGGGTTATGTTGATTCAGATTGGGCTGGCAGTGCTACAGATAGGAAGAGCACATCTGGATGTTGCTTCAGTATGGGATCAGGTGTGATCTCTTGGTTCAGCAGGAAGCAGTCCTGCGTAGCACTGAGTAAAAGTGAGGCAGAGTATGTTGCATCCTGTTCAGCTAGTTGTGAGGCAGTATGGATTTGGAAGCTACTGTCTGAGTTATTTGATCTCCTGTTGGATGCTATTGGTATCTTTTGTGATAACCAGAATTTTGTGAAGTTGTCTGAGAACCCAGTGTTTCATGACAGGTTGAAACACATAGAGATCAAATATCACTATATCAGGGATATGGTGCAGAGAGGAGCTGTGAAGCTCCTGTACATTGCAACGGACAAGCAGATTGCAGATGTGTTTACGAAGCCACTAGCTAGGGTGAAGTTTGAGTACTTCAGGGAGAGGCTTGGTGTTCTTCAGATTGATGACACTTCGAGGAAGAAGTGATGGACACATTTGTAGAAGCCATTCCAAGCATGTTGGAAGGAGGATCCTTCACATGGCTATGGATGTAAGCACTGGATGATGAGCATCAGGACGATGCTCCAGTTACTGCTCTGTATATGCATCAGGAGGATGCTGAATATGATCAGTTGGATCATTTATATGTATGTATGCATCATGTTGGATGCTGGATATGATCAGTTGGATCATTTATATGTATATGTATGTACGCATCATGTTGGATGCTGGATATGATCAGTAGGATCATTTGTATATGTTTTGTATATGCATCATGTTGGATGCTTGGACCATGTATCTGTATATGTATTAGGTGGATAATGTGTGTGATCAGGTAGATCATGTATGTTGATATGTATCAGGTATGATCAGGTGGATCATGTTTTTGTATTTGTATCAGGTGGATACATTGTATGATCAGGTGGATCATGTATGATGATATGTATCAGGTAGATACTTGGTATGCATCAGGTAGATGCATTATATGATCAGGATGATCATGGATGACGAGCTTCAGGATGTTGCTCCAGATGAAATGCAGTGGGATGTTGCAGTGATGATGATCAGGATGATCATGTATACATCAGGATGATGTATGGTGAGTATCAAGATGATACTCTATGGCCGTGGATCAGGTTGTGCAAATAAGCATATAATAGCGCCCTGGGAGGTTTGCAGATTCTCTTGACAAGTTTTGCCGCTGGCATATAATAGCTCCCTGGGAGATTTCGCAAACACTCTTTCAAGGTTTTTCTTTGGGAGGAAATATAATAGCGCCCTGGGAGATCTGCAGATAGTCTTGCAAGGTTTTTCCGCTGGCATATAATAGCTCCCTGGGATATCTCGCAGATGCTCTTTCGAGGTTTTTTCCTATGGCATATAATAATGCCTTGGGAGATCTGATAGGTTGAGCCGTGTGCTCGTAATAAGTCCTGGGATTCTCTTGCAAGGTTTTTCCATGACCACATGTAATATCACCCTGGAAGATCCGATAGGTTGGGATGTGTTCCTGTAATAAGTCTTGGGATGCTCTTGAAAGGTTTTGTGGTGACCACATATAATAGCGCCCTGGAAGATCCAATAGGTTGAGTTGTGTTCTCGTAATCAGTCCTGGGATTCTATTTCAAGGTTTTGTGGTAGGGTCACATGTAATAGCTCCCTAGGAGATCCGATAGGTTGGGCTGTGTGCTCGTAATAAGTCCTGGGATGCTCTTGCAAGGTTTTGTGATGCACGTAATAAGTCTTGAGGATTCCACAGTATGGCTAGTGATGACGAAGACCTGCAGGTGGTGGGCCTACATCCAGTATGAAAAATGACTGGCTCTGTAGAACTTCCTATGACGAGTAGATTCAGAGATTGATTGACATAGCAGCAGCAGTGACGATGATGATGACTCAATGACAATCATCCAGTGTCGATGATTCAGAGAAGATGACTTGTGCTAGAAGACCTGTGTCGAGAAATACCTTCCTAGTTAAGAGGGAGTGTTATTAGACCACCCTATTGGGGGTCGGCCATGTGGGTCAAACGGTTATTAGACCACCCTAGTGGGGGTCGGCCCAGTCATCATTATGTTAAGTGGTTAAGTTGAGGCCGACCTAGTTGAGTAAAGGTCAAGTCAAGTTAGTGTATAAATAGAGAGTGTGTCTCTCTCATTTTACACATTCTATTCTCTCACTCACACTTTGGAGAGTGGCGCACTTGTGGAGGAGGAGGCTCTGCTACTAGGAGAAGACTATCTCTTGTATTCTGGTTGTATCATTGCTCTATCTATCTCTGAGGAAGTTATTGGGGTTTTTCACCTTTATGTTTTTCCCCAAGTAAACTCTGTGTCTCTTGTGTGCTTGCATTATTGTGTCCATGATTGATATGTTGTATATTTGCTGTACATGTTGTTCTCTCAGTTAAGATCCTAGATCAGATTGAAGTAAATTCTGAAAATTTATCAATCTCTAGATTATCCATCTAGATCCCTTCCAACCATGCATCATCAAGCCGTTGCTAGGGTTTGGGTAATTTGTAGGCTGTTGAGATATATGATGGGTAAAACGAAGTGAAAGCCTTTCCTTTACTATCTTCTATAACTCTTGTCTCGGTGTTTGCATGCTGCAAAACCCATCCAATTACTTCTGAGCACGGGAAGAGTTCTAGACGTGTGGCCACCTTGGATATACAAGAGTTTCGGATGTTCTGATATAAACATTCCTCCTCAAGAAGAGATTCAGGGAAGTCTTAATCTCTTATCATGTGGTATATGTCTCCCCAGTTTACTTCTGGAGGCACGTCTGTGGTGCACTTGGTATCTTGGAATGTAGTTTCTACTCTTGTGCTTTCATCGACTACCTTTGATTCTCTCTTGCCACCTTTAGCCATTTTGAAAATCCTGTTCAACAACCAAACATGAATAAGAATATATGAAACGATGTTAAAAATCCAAACTAGCATCCTATTTATAACGATAATATCCAAATGCCAACCAAAACTCCTAATTTATGCTTGTCTCACTGTTTCAAAACATTTCTTTCACAATGCCATTTTATAATCTTGTGAAAAGCTTTAATTTGGTTACTTCCACTATTGATATTGTAACTATGAACCATGAGAGAAATGCACATAAAGTAGGCCTGGGTATTCTACATTCTTATAAAGATATATGATATTAATCGGCCTCAAAGTGCAAAAAAAAACCGTAAAAAATCTACAGTCACAGAAAACGCTTATAACTTTGGCGTAAGGACGGGCAAGGTTGGTCTTGAAACTACTTAACAGGTGGCTTTTAAGATGGGAAGAAGTATGCTGTAATTCCTTCTAATGATTAAGCGGTGAATGTTTGAGGTTCTAGAGCCTTTCATGTCTACACTTAGGGCTTCAATATGTCCTAGTCGGGGTGCACATGGGTCGGTTATAGCTGTGATTACTCTGAGAGTCCCGCCATGGCTAGGACAGAACGAAAAAGAGTGACGGATCATGTCCCTTTAAACAGGAAGAGCACATTATAACAAGGTTTGTGAAGGTACTAACCTGTGAAGAGATGAAGGATGCCGATGTTTGTTGCAGATCCTGCGAGCTTGGAAAGTGCGCTTTGTGACTTTAACGGAAACGGGGAAGAGGGCTTCGGGGTGACAAAAGACAGTGGAACACCAACGGGGTTCACACTCTATATATTAAAAACGGTACGTGTGAACCATTATTAGGGTGGTTGCAAGCTATTAAAATAGGACTTAAGGAAGCGTATGGATGGGTCAAATCAACCTTTTCTCAATAAATACGAGTGCCAAAAATCGGAAAGGCTAGGTTAAGGTTTCTGTCTCCTGCGGACAAAAAAGATGAGTTTTTCCCACCGTTGCGGGAGAATTGTCCAAATGTTTCTGCAAAGGAGAAGTGTGCTGCGACGCATCAACAGACTTAAGTGAGCTTGTCCGCCTTTGTGGCAAAGTTAGCCGAGTTCTTCTGAAAATGTGCCATTCTACCCACTGGTGCGGAAGAGTTTTTGGAAGACCTTCGCTATTTCAGGAAAGATAGGCAAGTCTTCTCGCCAGGATTACTTATTGGTACGTTTCTGATTATTGCAGAAGAGTTAGACGAAAACTCCCGCGGTTGCAAAGAAACTTGATGAATCTGTTTTGCCGCGGGCCCACTTGATCAAAGGTCTCACCCTTTTGGAGGTTTTAAGATAAGTTTTCAGTCGCGACTTGACTTAGCCCTTTTGTAGGGACCCCCATTTCGGGTTCCCAAAAGAAAAAACTTCCACGAAATTTGAACATATAAGTATAATTAATTTCAGAACTTCTAGTACGATTTTTTCGAAGAATATATAGAGGCCACAGATCTAGTTCTATCTATTGCAGTACATGAATGTCAATAAATAAAACTATATACCTAGATTATTCATTACACCACAAGAGTTAGCAAAATAAATAAACTAAATACTTCAAACCTATTTTCGATGGTTGGTCCAGCGAATCGATGGAGTCCTCGAAGTTGTTTCCGCACGATCCAATACAATTTCCTGACGAAGTACCGAGTGACCCTTCGGTTGACTTCCCTACCGTATCGGGGTTAATCTCCTTCTGTTGAGATATTGTAACTTAAAAGAATATTATATTTGTATATTATTTATTCTGGAGATGTTTCATTCCTCCGTAAAGATCTTATTGTATATCCGGAGATGTTTATTCCTCCGTCGGAATGTGGTAACTCGGGTTATTAGACTTCCCTAGTGGAGGTCGGCCCTGTATGTGTTATGTGGGTCAAAGGGTTATTAGACCACCCTAGAGGGGTCGGCCCAGTCAGTTGTAGTGGGGTATTTAACCCATTGGTTAAATACGAGCCTACGTGTACTTATGTAAAAGATATGTCAGAATAGTGTATAAATAGAGGAGGTGTGTTCCTCATTTGACACACTCACTCACTTGAGAATGGCGCACTTGTGGAGGAGAGGTCTGCTATGGAGAAGAAGGAGCTTATGCTCAGGTTTTGCATATTTGTATATTGCTGGTCATCTATATTGAGGAAGCTTTACTGGGTTTTCTACCCCATGAGGGTTTCCCAGGATAAATCTGTGTCTCTTGTGTTTATGCTATGCTTGTTGTTTCTTCAGTGATCCTGTATATGCTATTATTGTGAAATGGAATGTAATGCTGATATTTTCTGTCTTAGCATATTAAATCTTAACATGGTATCAGAGCTAACCTGAAGGAAGACAAGGTATGGCACTTACGACACTTGCTTTACTTACGACAATTTGAAGGTTAGGGTTTTACATAGCAAAACCCAGTCATCGTGGTACTTTCGCTATAAATCCATTTTGGCGAAGGTTCAGGATCTGAAAAGTTTACAGGTCGAAGATAACATCCCCAGGTACCTTGTGTCCAAAGGGCATCCTCAGATTCGTTGTACTTTGTAAGTTATGTTCAGTACAAGTTAGGGTTTCTGCCTCTTCCAGATCTCAGTCAAAATCAGGTGACCTTGGAAAAAAGGTCATAACTTGGGCTAGGAAGCTCCAAATGAAATTTCGTAAAAAGTGACAGGTAGTGCACAGACTGTACTATCTCAAGAAACTTTTTCAGAGGCTGAAGGTGAACCAGTGACACGTGGAAATCCGTACAAGTGCGCTCTCCTGTTTTATCCCATAAACAGGTCACGTTGCGACACTTGGCATAAATCTCTCTCAGAGAGTCCAATTGAGGTCAGAAATATCATGATGGAAAGATAACAGGTCTAGCTATCTCAGGAAAAATTTTCAGAGGCCAAAGTTCAAACAGTGACACGTGGCATGCCGTACAAGTTTGCTCTCCTGTTTTATCCCATAAACAGGTCACGTTGCGACACTTGGCATAACTCTCTCTCAGAAAACCCAATTGAGGTCAGACCTGTCAGGATGGAAAGATGACAGGTCAGGATACTGCAGAAAAAAGGTTTCAGACCCTGTGGAGCAAAAATTTCAGAGTTATAGCAGAAACAATCAGGTGCATATTTCTGTCAAAACAGAATTATTTTTGGAGCACCTTTATTCATGGCTTCCAGAATTTAGGGTTTCGGAGAAAGTTAGAATTTTTGGAATCGGAGTTCACGGCTGAATGCTACTCAGGAAAATCGAAATTTAGAGACCAATATTGAATTTTTTGGTTGGGTAGAAGACCGGGCTTGATCAAACCCTAGTTCAGGATTTTGATCAGAAAAATGGAAAATTAGGGCTTCAGCAAAAGTTGGAATTTTTGAAATCTATAACCACAGCTGGAAGCTCCTCAGAAAAATAAGAGTTTAGAGCCTTGGATCGAATCTTTTGATTAGACAGAAGGGTGGGCTTCATCAAACCCTAGTTCGGGGTCCTGTCCAGAAGATCCAGAAGTTTCAAAGGCAATTTTGAGGGGTCAAATTTTTGGAGATTCCAAAATTGAAGTATGCCAGTTTGATCAGCTCAGCAAGACATATTCTTTCATCCATTCAGAAGTGTGAAAGTCAAAGATTGAATTTTTAGGGTTTCTCTAGCAAACCCTAATCAAGCTCCAGATCAAGTTTCAGGGGGAGTTGAGGCTAAGGCCTTACATAAGAAGACTACAAAAAGTCTCAACAGGTATGACTTAAGGAGGTTCAGGTATGCCTTGAAATCTGATTCTTGATTAAGTTCATAATGTGTTTGTCTTCATGTTATTTATTAGTACAATCTTGATTAATGTTATTAATTGTCTTATCACCCTAGTAACAATATCAATGCATGTGAATGATCAAAGACATTCATTGATTAGGGCTATATGATTGTACTTATGCATTATGGTGTTGTGTGAGGTTGATGTTGTCTGCTAACAAGACACAGGTACATTACAAAAGACAAATCAAGTTCCATGACCATGACAACATGAAGACAAAGACTCACGAGGTATGTATGACTTTGTTATATTATGTTTAACCTACGAGACATGCAGGTTCTAGCTCAAGATCTCTAAATCATTGAAGAGATTGTTTAGGTATGTTGTACATAACTAAGCAGGTATACTAATTCATGTATGTTTTCCTATGTCATGTTAGAATCTTACCTTGTGTAAGTATACTTGGTATGATTGGTTAGTAATAAAGGGTTTATGCATATTATGTCTCTTATCTTGATTGATGATTTAACTAACTAGATCAGACAAGAATATGCATGAGTAAAAGAAGACTTCCTTGAAACCCTGAACACTAATGATCATGACTGTACATATTCAAGATTATTTAGAATTAGAATGTTTTGATAATATTGAGAATATACTAATGAATGTATGTTTGTGTATGAGATCATGAGGATGACACTAGTGTACACTTGAGCATGCACAGTGGTACAAAATGAATAGAAGTTCAGAAGACATACAGAAGATCAAGTGGGAGGCAACCACACAAACATAAAAGATAAGTATTTGAGTTATTATTAGAAATAGTAAATGATATTGCTTGTATGCATATTTGTATTCCTAGAATATATCATGCTGAGTGTAAACATTCATAAAGCATTGAACAGTATACTACTAATATGCATATGATTGGTAAGTTGGACAAACATTCCATTGTTGCTTGTCTAGAATGAAACCTCTTTGCTGACATGCTGAGAGCTGTGCACACTCTCGATAGTATGTTCTGGTAGAGATGGAAGGCATCTAGATAGCCACTGTATGCATACAAGATATGGGAAAGTGTTGTGCCAAAGTATTGGTCAAAATAGTTGCATAACTATGATATCTGTATGCATAATAGGTTATCATGTCAAATATGATTTGATGATTATGAAGTATTACTAATCATGTACTTAATTTTGATTTGTAGGTAAGATCATGATGAATGATGAACTCTGAACAAGCGATGGATGTTCAACAAAAGATTTACAAATCAAACACACTATAGAAAGCCTGTGGTTAAGAGATTCTCTTAGAAAGAGGAAGAGAATCATGATGAGTTGTTTTGCTCCAAGGGACTAGATAAGACCAATCTCTTAATAATGTAATCAAGTTTTGTATGGGTTCTCAGGATCGGTAGTAAATTAATGAGCTTAATGATCATCATGGGTGATGTGGATCTCAACCTTTGCTACAAGGTTGAATATGGGTTCTATACACATATGACATGGATGCAAGAAGGAACTCACCACAGAGTTCGAATTATTTTGAGGCTCATATTAGTAGACCCATCTGACGAGAGATGGCACAGATAGATATGCAGAAGATCATTCAATGCTGAGTGTGAATAATGGACAATTGACAGCTTCATGACAAAGCTTGGGCTTTACCAGAAGTAAAGCTGTTCCTAACCTTTACCTTAAGGTTGTGGATGATGAACCTATCATACCATTATTGTATGACGATGATCTCTTTCTGACAAGGAATGAGAAACAGATCATGAAAATGGCTACAGAAATGAAAATGAAAGATCTTGGATTAATGCACTACTTCTTAGGTCCAGAAGTATGGCAAGATCCAAAAGGAATCTTTTAAATCAAGGTAAGTATGCTGTGAAGTTTCTAAAAAGTTTTGATATGTTGGAGTATAAAGCCATGGCCACTCCCATGGACTCCAACTTGAAGTTGTTAGTTAATGACTCATCGGATTTAGTGGACCTAACCCTATATAGACAAATAATTGGGTCAATGATGTATTTAACAAATACTAGGCCAGATATATGCTTTGTTGTAAATACCCTAAGTCAGTATCTAGTAGAACCTAGAAAGGTTCACTTAATAGCTACAAAGCATGTAGTGAGGTACATTAGATTTGGGTCTATATTATCTTGGAGGTCATGAACTCCGTTTACATGGTTACTCAGATTCTGATTGGGCAGGAAGTGTCTCAGACAGAAAGAGTACATCAGGTGGATGTTATAGTCTTGAATCTACCATGATCTCATGGTTTAGCAAGAAATAATCTAGTGTGGCTCTCAGTACTACTGAAGCAGAATATATAGCTGTCTGCTCTACCAGCTGTGAAGCAGTGTGGCTTCAGAAGCTATTATATGGAGTGTTTGACTTAGAAATGGATTCCACTGTGATTATGTGTGACAATCAAAGCTGCATCAAGATGATAGAAAATCTTGTATTCCACGATAAGTCAAAAACACATAGAGATCCGATACTTCTATATACAAGATATGGTGCAGAGAGTAGCTATCAAGCTCGAGTATATAAGCACTGAGGATCAGATTGATAATATCTTGACTAAACCTCTGTCTCGAGTAAAGTTTGAATACTTCCGAGACAAGCTTGGTATAGTCCAGAAGGACCCTCCTCGAAAGGGGGAGTAGCATATTATCTGATAACAAGTCTGTCTCATCAATGATGAGGTTACCTATTTACTGCACCTAGTTACTTAGAATTATTTAGATTTAGGACTCTTATATTCTTTCTTTTGATGATGATGATACATGTTGTATGTTATACATGTTTTGATGATGATGATACATGTTGTGGTTATACATGTTTTGATGATGATGATACATGTTGTGGTTATACATGTTTTGATGATGATGATACATGTTGTATGTTATACATGTTTTGATGATGATGATACATGTTGTGGTTATACATGTTTTGATGATGATGATACATGTTGTATGTTATACATGTTTTGATGATGATGATACATGTTGTATGTTATACATGTTTTGATGATGATGATACATGTTGTGGTTATACATGTATTGATGATGAGGATACGTGTTTTGTTATACATGTTGTGAAGGGATTGAATCATTCCTGGACTTCAGTCTTAAAGAAGAGCCATAGACGTATGTCTTCGAAAATGAAGTTCTTGGTGAACATGTGAAGGGATTGGATCATTCCTGGACTTCAGTCCTAAAGAAGAGCCGTAGACGTATGTCTTCGAAAATGAAGTTCTTGATGAACATGTGAAGGGATTGGATCATTCCTGGACTTCAGTCCTAAAGAAGAGCCGTAGACGTATGTCTTCGAAAATGAAGTTCTTGGTGAAAATGTGAAGGGATTGGATCATTCCTGGACTTCAGTCCTAAAGAAGAGCCGTAGACGTATGTCTTCGAAAATGAAGTTCTTGATGAACATGTGAAGGGATTGGATCATTCCTGGACTTCAGTCCTAAAGAAGAGCCGTAGATGTAAGTCTTCGAGAATGAAGTCCTTGGTGGACGGTAAGGGATTAAGTCATCCTTGGACGTAGGTCCTAAATGCACGGTTGAGGATTAAGTCATCCTTGGACGTAGGTCCTAAATGCACGGTTGAGGATTAAGTCATCCTTGGACGTAGGTCCTAAATGCACGGTTGAGGATTAAGTCATCCTTGGACGTAGGTCCTAAATGCACGGTTGAGGATTAAGTCATCCTTGGACGTAGGTCCTAAATGCATGGTGGAGGATTAAGTCATCCTTGGACGTAGGTCCTAAATGTACGGTTGAGGATTAAGTCATCCTTTGACCTAGGTCCTAAATGCATGGTTGAGGATTAAGTCATCCTTGGACGTAGTTCCTAAATGTACGGTGGAGGATTAAGTCATCCTTGGACGTGGTCCTAAATGTACGGTGGAGGATTAAGTCATCCTTGGACGTGGTCCTAAATGTACGGTGGAGGATTAAGTCATCCTTGGACGTGGTCCTAAATGTACGGTGGAGGATTAAGTCATCCTTGGACGTGGTCCTAAATGTACGGTGGAGGATTAAGTCATCCTTGGACGTGGTCCTAAATGTACGGTGGAGGATTAAGTCATCCTTGGACGTGGTCCTAAATGAACGGTTGAGGATTAAGTCATCCTTGGATGCTGTCCTAAATGTACGGTAAGGATTGGATCATCCTTGGACTTTGGTCCTGTAAACTGAGTCGTAGACATGTGGTCTCCGAGAACATGATAGGACTGGATCGTCCCTGGACTTCGGTTCAAAAGGTACATGACTGGACATAGAGAACTGGATTGATCGTGTGATGACGATGCTGATGATCATGTGATGACGATGTTGATCGTGATGCTGATGATCATGTGATGACGATGTTGATCGTGATGCTGATGATTGTGTGATGACGATGTTGATCGTGATGCTGATGATCGTGTGATGACGATGCTGTTGATCGTGTGATGACGATGCTGATGATCATGTGATGACGATGTTGATCGTGATGCTGATGATCGTGTGATGACGATGCTGTTGATCGTGTGTTGACGATGATGATGATTGAGTACTATCAACTCTGATGATGGTGATGTTCCAGTATTGAAGATGTTCCAGTAACTGGTTGAGTTACTGATGATGTTGAGAAAGCTTCCAATGATTTATAGATGTATCATGTATGATGTTGATGACTCCTTGCTCGTGCAGATGCTGTTATAATATCCTTCTCGTTAAGGGGAGTGTTGAGATATTGTAACTTCAAAGAATATTATATTTGTATATTATTTATTCTGGAGATGTTTCATTCCTCCGTAAAGATCTTATTGTATATCTGGAGATGTTTATTCCTCCGTCGGAATGTGGTAACTCGGGTTATTAGACTTCCCTAGTGGAGGTCGGCCCTGTATGTGTTATGTGGGTCAAAGGGTTATTAGACCACCCTAGAGGGGTCGGCCCAGTCAGTTGTAGTGGAGTATTTAACCCATTGGTTAAATACGAGCCTACGTGTACTTATGTAAAAGATATGTCAGAATAGTGTATAAATAGAGGAGGTGTGTTCCTCATTTGACACACTCACTCACTTGAGAATGGCGCACTTGTGGAGGAGAGGTCTGCTATGGAGAAGAAGGAGCTTATGCTCAGGTTTTGCATATTTGTATATTGCTGGTCATCTATATTGAGGAAGCTTTACTGGGTTTTCTACCCCATGAGGGTTTCCCAGGATAAATCTGTGTCTCTTGTGTTTATGCTATGCTTGTTGTTTCTTCAGTGATCCTGTATATGCTATTATTGTGAAATGGAATGTAATGCTGATATTTTCTGTCTTAGCATATTAAATCTTAACACCTTCAGCCCGAACCCCCAAGCTAATGGGGTCGTAAGAACACACAAGCTAGCCTCCCGAAAGGATCTCCCAATCCCCGTTTCGGCTAATCCCAACTCCAAGGATCATAACATAATCCGAGATTATGATGACCATCCAGCATTAGGGAGCAAGAGATGTCTTTCTCTCCTTCTCCTCCCTCATTATATAGCAAAATCCTGTGTGCCATGTGTCTGTCCATGCACATATTTAATTTAATTTAATATTTTGATTTCCATTATTCTCAAATACATGTGTCTCAAAGTCTTCAATGTGCACCTAATTCCCTAAATCAACGGGAGTTAAGTGTAGGAGAGTTCTATTCCTCTTTTGTTTCTCAAATAGTTTACTAAAAACCCTTTTCATAAAATAAGAATAAAAAGATTTGTTATTTTTATTTAATTAATAATGAAATTTATAAAAGACAAATGTTTCTTTTATTAAATAATATCTAATATAAATATTCTCTTTAGTTCTTTTTATCTTTTACTAGAATACTCTCACTTGAAGTTAACTCCTATTACTATTCAAATATAAGAGAACTTTCATAGGAATTTCTAGTTTTTAGTTCTTATTTTATTCCTTCAATAGAGTAGATAAATAAAATAGTTTAGACTAAACTAAAAAGTTTTTTTTTAAACAAAAGAATAATGAATAAAGTTTTCTGGTATTTGTCTTCTTAATTTAAAGTCACCTGAATTTATTTTTGATGAGTTTTTGATTTCTTTATTTTAAATAACAATTATCTTTCTCTTGTCCAGGTGCCTCTTCAGCGGGCCCTTCTGACAATTTCATTTCTTCCTTCTTATGGGGAGTACTGCGTAGCGACCGAGAACCGTTACCGCGATCTCTCAACTACGCTACTTGGAGACTAAGGGATGTTGAGGGATAAGGCTCTCCTTATTGCGTGCCCCTTAACTCATCGTACGCGACCAAATCATTATGGCCTTGCCCGTATGACATATGATTCCCCGGGTGAGCTGAAACGACTTCACCTGTGCGTGGATTGCTAATACAGGGTCGACAGTCAGTCGTTGTACCCCTATGTGTTCTTTCCATTCTTACGACCCCTAAAATTCCATTGTGGGTCAGTCGATATATCGTCTTACCTACCACTGCACACACTCAAGCGCACATTAGTAGCGCTGCACTATATAAAATATTTACATCATTCATTCTAGTATCTTAGTTAGTCGAGCATACAAATTATTCGTCATTTATCATCATGTCTCAGTCAGTCGAGCATATACACTATTCTTCATTTTCATTTTAGAGCATTCTCATCATTCATCATTTTCATTATAAGCATTTTCAAAGTAAATTCAAATGGTTTGTGTTTTACTTAGTCGGTTCATTTCAAAACTAGTACCCTCATTAGTCTAATCAGTTAAAGTACTGAGGCAGGCATTACATACACCCCCTCTTATTAAAACTTTGTCCTGAAGTTAAGTCTCATGTGCTTCCATGGTGAGTTTTCACTTTCCTTTCACATTCATTTCTTCAACATAACCACAATTGATAATAAAATTTCATTTCCTCTTTTCTACCATAATATAAGTATACATCTCATATTTGACAATATAACTAAATTGTACCTTCATAGTGTAGCAATCCCCACAGTAGTCCTCTATTGGCTCATTAATTGTAACCGAATTTGGAATCGTCCATAACAAATTCCTTTCATTCAACAAAACTATATCATTTATGTAAATCCTTTAAGCACTTACACATTTCCACATAAGGAATAAAATCTTCAATCCCAATTTCTTCCTTTTCTATGGTTACGTATAATTATCATATATTTTAAACAATATCTGAATTTCAACATAAGAATTAACCCTTCTGAATTCTGTTCTTCAATACATACCTTATCCATTCCTAAACTAATCTTACATGCAACCTCTCTCTTTTCATAATCCAAAGTATAATTAAATACTGGAGTGCCATTTACTTAGTATAGCTAAAAGTATAATCTCAAATTTTTATAAACAAAGTCATGTTAGGTTTTCTTCTCTTCCTAACTCAAGTACAATTAAGATTCTATAATTCAAGTAACTTTAACTTCTCTCTATTCACAATCCAAGGCATGATTACAAACTAGTAGTGCATACCTGCGAAGCCATTGCCTTGATTTCAAAAAATAAGCATTTACAACCAATCGATAAAATTCTTGACGCAAGACCCCTCATCAAAGTATATGAACCCTGAATATCATTCAAACTTTTATACTAGCAAATTTAGTGAAGAATAATTCTAACCTGTTCGAGAAGCTGGAAATATTCTTGCCGAGGATGAAGGGGTAAAAAACACAGCTCTGAATTTTCTATGTCGATCTTTATGCATCACCAATGAACCCAAATGTAGGGTCTCTTCTCATGAGCAAGTGAAAAAAAAAATTGTACTAACATCGTTCATATCAAGTGTAGGTCATGAACATATCTTGGAAGACAATTATCACCATTAGTATCCAATCTTTTTATGGAACCATAATTAGCATAACAATCATAGCTCATAGTCACTAGTGGTTCTAAACATTAGTTTTCCTATCATTTAGTATGGTTCCAATACATCCTCATGATTTCAATCATAATTTCGTGAAATGCAAATCCAATAATAACTTCATAATTGTTAGTCCAAATTCAGATTTTCTATACCCTTTTAGTCATTTATGAAGGTTTACATCATGCCTAGGTCAATGAGCTCATCACATTTATTACCTCTTTTCATCATTTTCATATTCATATGACCCATTCGAATAAGTCGCAAACTGTGTGGGTCATCATAATCTCATCAAATCCTATCATTAGGACTAGTCATCACTTCGTTTAAGTTGCATCTTGTCAGGTGGTTAGCATCGTCGCGCTCAACTTTTCGTGTTGATCATCTTCATATTTCGTTTTACTAAAGTTGTCTTCATAAATGGTTTTGTCGAAATGCAAAAATGCATGTCGTTGAGTCCAGCTCATCCTACCGATCACATTGATATCTCATTTTCAAATTTTAAGTCGGTTTCTCTTCCTCGACAATCTGTCAAATTTTCGTCAATCTGAGCATCTTGGTGTCTTACCATTGAAAATTTATCAGTCTTCCGTCATTCAGTGATTCCACCGATTATATCCATCCACTTGTTTTCCCATCATGGCTATGTAGGAAAAGGTTTTAAAATCTCTCTGGTGTTGTTCCTTTCTCCGAGTAGATTTTCATTGAAATTCAAATTTATGTTATTGATACCATCTCTATTCAACAATTTCCTTCTTCTTCTTCTCCTTTTTATAACTCAAGAATAGTTATATATTTTCATATACATGCATTACTATTTTATTTATAAAGTGTGAACATTCATACCTTTTTGTTATATTAAAAACAATTTACTATCAACATGTTTTCCAACCTCTTAGTCACTATAAAAATTACACATGTATATATGAATATGATCCCAATGTTAGGTAATCAACAACTATATGCATAAATATATAATATGTTTTCTACCGTCCTATCTCTATATAAATTGCATGGTGTAATTTTATGAATACAAATATGATGTTACAACTATATTCACATTATTTCCATATCACTTACAACTCTCTCTCTCTCTCTATATATTCCTCTTTTCGTAATACTAAGTAAACATAAGTGCATCATAAATCCACTACAATTAGTTATATATATTTTAAATATATAATTTCGTTTCCTTTATATTACACAGTTTGATACATGGTACACATATCCTCCAATTCCATAATATGAAATACCACTCTGATTAGGTAATTATACATACATTCTTCATGGGAGTATTTATAAGTGTATCCTAGATTATTTGTAAGTTACTAATTTTATAAGTAAGACATGCTATGCATATTTTTAATGATCTATGTGTAACTCCATGGCATAGTTCAAAAGTATATACAAGTTACCTTTAATCGTTTGATAAAAAGAAAGAAGAAGTCAAGAGGTTTTATTCCGTTATTATATTATGGAAACCATATTGATTATGTCCTTCTAATCCATGTGTTTGTTATAATGATCCATACTGTCACAACCCCAATTATGTCCTTCTAATCCATGAGTTTGTAAAGGATTCAGGCAGATCTAAAAGTTGAGAACAAGAATTCTGGAAATATCATAATGAATGGATTCAGGGAGAGCCTTTAATGACACAAGTCGTTTAATGAATTTGGAAGATTCCAAACAGTAATTGATGCACAGAGAATGAAATACACAGGGACTCAATTCGCATTTATAAATCTGGAAACATCAACTTAAAATCGACGCACAGGGGATGAGTGAGAAGTAATTATAATTTGTACCTACAATGTCTGGAAACACCCACGAATCCAATCAATACATAGGCACACAGGAGTTCTAAAAGGATTGAAACACAGTATAGCTTGAATTCTGGAAACGCCCTCCATCATGTAGATTATGCTAACACGCAGAGGGTACAAGAAATTCAGGTATTAGTTGAACTCGTCCATACGCAGAGGATATATGCAGAGGATTTTAAGATTTAAGGAAGACCAGATTTAAAATCTTTACACCTTCTAAAAAAAATTCAAATAATTAAAAGCTGAGGACAGGGTTCCATTGCTTCCACGAGTGTTCGAAGGTATTTGTAAAATAAAAGAAAACAGAGTATAAAACTTAAGAGAAAAACTCAGATCTAAAAACCTCTGCGCTTTCACCATAATCCAAGAGTATATAAACGATGGGACATAATTTAAAATTTCATAAAATTTGGATCCACACCTCTGCGTTTCCATATGAATTCAGCATATATAAATGTTGAGAACAGAGTATAAAAACTTAATAAAAAAATCTCTGCACTTTCACATAAATTCGTAATACATAAATACCAACAAAAACAAAATTTATAAATTCACAACCTAGATCGATTCAAATATAAAAGAAAACAGAGTTATATTCTTACAAACTAGATCTATTCGTATATATAAAGAAAAAGACTAAAGCAAAAGACACAGTTTATACCCTCGCAAAAACTAGATCGATTCACATATGGAAAAGAAAACAGAGTTATATTCATACGAAACTGGATCGATTCATTTATATAATAAAACAGAGTCATATTCTTACCAAACTAGATCGATTCATATATAAAAAGAAAACAGTGTTATATTCTTACGAAACCAGATCGGTTCACCCTTTTCGTAAAAAAAAAAAAAACTAAGATATCAATCTCAAGTACTATAAGAAATTAACTAAAGAACAATAAAACTGATTCGGTGGTTGAGTTCGGGAAACATTGTTGTAGTGGCTGATTTTTGGTTGTCCGGCGCAATCCAACGTTTGACGAGATACCGACAAACCCTCAGTTGAAATATGAGTCCGGTGCCCTCAAGGCTCGACCGGATCTGATACCAAATGTAGGGACCCCCATTTCGGGTTCCCCCAAAAAAAACTTCCACAAAATTTGAACATATAAGTATAATTAATTTCAGAACTTCTAGTACGATTTTTCTGAAGAAGATATAGAGGCCACAGATCTAGTTCTATCTATTGCAGTACATGAATGTCAATAAATAAAACTATATACCTAGATTATTCGTTACACCACAAGAGTTAGCAAAATAAATAAACTAAATACTTCAAACCTGTTTTCGACGGTTGGTCCAGCGAATCGATGGAGTCCTTGAAGTTGTTTCCGCACGATCCAATCCAATTTCTCGACGAAGTATCGAGTGACCCCTCGGTTGACCTCCCTACTGTATCGAGGTTTCTCTCCTTCACCCCGAACCCCCGAGCTAATGGGGTCGTAAGAACACACAAGCTAGCCTCCCGAAAGGATCTCCCAATCCCCGTTCTGGCTAATCCCAACTCCAATGATCATAACATAATCCGAGATTATGATGACCATCCAGCATTAGGGAGCAAGAGATGTCTTTCTCTCCTTCTCCTCCCTCATTATATAGCAAAATCATGTGTGCCATGTGTTTGTCCATGCACATATTTAATTTAATTTAATATTTTAATTTCCATTATTCTCAAATACATGTGTCTCAAAGTCTTCAATGTGCACCTAATTCCCTAAATCAGAGGGAGTTAAGTGTAGGAGAGTTCAATTCCTCTTTTGTTTCTCAAATAGTTTACTAAAAACCCTTTTGGTAAATTAAGAATAAAAAGATTTGTTATTTTTATTTAATTGATAATGAAATTTATAAAAGACAGATGTTTCTTTTATTAAATAACATCTAATATAAATATTCTCTTTAGTTCTTTTTATCTTTTACTAGAATATTCTCACTTGAAGTTAACTCCTATTACTATTCAAATCTAAGAGAACTTTCATAGGAATTTCTAGTTTTTAGTTCTTATTCTATTCCTTCAATAGAGTATATAAATAAAATAGTTTAGACTAAACTAAAAAGTTTTATTTTTAAACAAAATAATAATGAATAAAGTTGTCTGGTATTTGTCTTCTTAATTTAAAGTCACCTGAATTTATTTTTGATGAGTTTTTGATTTCTTTATTTTAAATAACAATTATCTTTCTTTTGTCCAGGTGCCTCTTCGGCGGGCCCTTCTAACAGTTTCATTTTTTCCTTCTTATGGGGAGTACTGCGTAGCGACCGGGAACCGTTACCGCGATCTCTCAACTATGCTCCTTGGAGACTGAGGGATGTTGAGGGATAAGGCTCTCCTTATTGCGTGCCCCTCAACTCATCGTACATGACCAAATCATTATGGCCTTGCCCATATGGCATACGCTTCCCCGGGTGAGCTGAAACGGCTTCACCCGTGCATGGATTGCTAATACAGGGTCGACAGTCAGTCGTCATACCCCTATGTGTTCTTTCCGTTCTTACGACCCCTAAAATTCCATTGTGGGTCAGTCGGTATATCGTCTTACCTGCCATTGCACACACTTAAGCGCACATTTGTAGTGCTGCACTATATAAAATATTTACATCATTCATTCTAGTATCTCAGTCAGTCGAGCATACAAATTATTCATCATTTATCATCATGTCTTAGTCAGTTGAGCATATACACTATTCTTCATTCTCATTTTAGAGCATTCTCATCATTCATCATTTTCATTATAAGCATTTTCAAAGTAAATTCAAATCGTTCGTGTTTTACTTAGCCGGTTCATTTCAAAACTAGTACCCTCATTAGTCTAATTAGTTAAAGTACCGAGGCGGGCATTACACCTTTTGACTCCGCGGTTTCAGAAAGTTTGGACCAACTCTTCCGCCGTTGCGGAAAAGTTAGCTTAGAGCTTCCGCCATTGCGGCCAAAAATCTTGAGTTTTACTTAGGCGAAAAAGACATAACTCAAAAAGTAAGACAAGTAAAAGACTTTTCTAAGTAAGGAGAGACTATGATGTCCAGATAACCTTAGGGAAACTTTTCCTCAAAAACAAAGGAGGGGCCCCAATATTTTTTCAAAAAATCTTGGGGGTGATGTTGTAGCAACAACAAGTCCTCTAGTTCGTCAGCTCCCTTCTCCAGAACACATTTCACTATGTACAGTCCGTGCCACATGGACTCGAACTTACCTACCCCCAGCTTATCGTGCTTTTGGTCGTATGTGAGGACCAAATCACCCTCATTAAAAACACGGGGTTTGATTGACTTGTCGTATTGTGCCTTGATTTGATTCTTGTGTGCCTCATTGGCAAGAGAAACATCGCTGCGGGTTTCGTTAAGTTTTTGTAGGTAAAGGAATTGCTCTTCCTCAGTAGTGGTGTTCGAAAGAAGTTCGACTGCGAGTTTGAGTGATGGAATCTCACACTCTATTAGTAGGACTGCCTCAAATCCGTAAACTAACTGGAAAGGTATAAATCTGGTGGCAATCTTAATGGAGTTCAAGTATGCCCATAGTGCAGAAAAGAGCATGTTTCTCGACATGTGAGTAACAAGTTTCAGAGTCAATAAAACCCTTACTTAGGTAATATATCACATGTTCCTGGGTGTTGTTTTCCTCTTGCACCAAGGCCATGGCGATCGTGGTGGCAGAAGCGGCAAGATAAAAGAATGTAATCTTTGTAGTAATTGGGCGGTTGGAGCACAGGGGCATGCATAATGGAATGTTTTAGACTATCAAAGGATTGTTGTGCTCGATTGTCCCAAATGAACAGGACGTCCTTATTCAGTAATCTCATGTAGCCCTATGTCTTATGAGCGAAATTACAGACAAAACGCCATAGGTAATTTTCCTTCCCTTGCAAACTTTGTAGTTCCATAACGTCAGTAGGAGGTGGGAGAGCAACAATGGATTCCACCTTCAAGAGATCAATGTGGATTCCGTCCTTCGAAATGATAAAACCTAGGAGATGTCCGGACTCGACGTAGAAGATACACGTGTGAGGGTTCAGACGGATGTTATACCTCCTGCATCTGAGGAATACAGCCGTCAAATGATCAATGTGGAACTCACACTGCCGTGAATGGGAAGGTAGATCATCAAGGTACGGTTCCATGAAGTCCTTCACATCATGAAAAGTGTGCGTCATGGCCCGCTGGAATGTGGCACCAACATTTTTGACACCAAAAGGGAGCTTACGATAAGAAAACATGCCCCAAGGGCAGATGAAAGCTGTCTTGTGTTGGTCAGCCGAGTGGATCTCAATTTGGTTGTAACTGGAGAAGCCATCCATAAATGAAAAGATGACACTTCCGGCACAATTGTATATGATCTGATCGATAAAGGGAATGGGGTAATTGTCCTTAGGACAAGCCTTGCTCAAATCCTGATAATTGACACAGACACGAATGGTGCCTTGCTTCTTAGCTACAGGGACGACATTTGAGACCCATTCTGTTAATGGAACAGGGTAGATAAAGCTAGCCTTTAAGAGCTTTTCAATTTCTTCCTTGATTGCCGGAGTTTTTTGAGGGTGTCACTGGTAGTAACTTTTGGTGGACTGGTTTAACATCGGGATAGGTTTTAATTTCATGTGAAACAATAGCAGGGTCTATCCCGGGAATTTCCTCGTAGGTCCAAGCAAACACGTCTCAAAATTGCTTGAATAAGGCCGTAAAAGTAGTAATCTCTTCAGGGGAACATTTCTGGCCTAAACGAATATGTTCCACTACACCAGGGGTAACCGAGATGTCAATTGGGGTGGTGGCTTCGATGTTTTCCAAGTTTCCCTCAGTGTCTGTATGACACATGAGTATCGGGGAATGAGGGTAAGGGTAGACATCTGGTGTAAAAATGGTGTTGATGTTGTTCTCTACAAAATCCAATGGGGGAAGGAAAGACGATCGATGGTGGAGGTATTCCAACAGAGGGTCATCTGCACTCATAATCTCCATGATGGACTCGTCATATGGAAAATTCTAGAGCAGAGGATCGCGTAAGGATGAAGTCCGATGTAGAGAATAGGATGTAGAGGCCACGGCCAAGTGGTCTTGGGGTGTTGACTGGATATCCTCGTAGGTGAGCTCAGTGGGTTAAAGAGGCATAGTATATCCAATCAAGTGAATGGTGGCTTCATCGGGAACCAGACATTGTCGGTGGAGCTGGGAAAATAGGATATCATGTTCACCGTAGAAACATGGTTAGGGGGATCCGGGGTTGGAAAGACGCCCATAAGAGATGAATTGTTTATGAGGCCAACACCCATGCTCTCATATAGTTGCGAAGATTGTCTAAGCAATGGGACATTATCGCCTGAATGAGAAGCGGTTTCCAGTGTACAGAAGTCCAGTTGGTCGACAATGACAATTCGACCTTGGTGGGGGAATTGCACTATGCAGAAGATGGATGACGCGACCGCAGTCATGGCATGAAACCAATTTCGACCAAGTAAGAGATTATAATCTAAAGGGGCTGCGACTACTTCCATGTTAATGGTTGTGGTCTTTCCCCCCATATCTACTGCCAAGGCTTGTAACATCCCATGGGGTTGAAAGCCACAATCGTCGAATGCTTTCAAGGTAGTGGGAGAACAGTTTAACTTGTGAGAACCAATGCCTCTCCAACATGATATCGACATGACCGAGGTAGAGGCACCTTCGTCTGATACAATATGATGGATTTTCTTCCCAGCAATATTCGTGGCAACTTGAAATTCCAACTGGTGGGAAAGCCTCGGTTTAAGGTACTCGAGACGGAACATGATTGTATTAGAGGAATCCAGATCAACCATGCCAATGGCAGCGAGAAGAGTCTTGCGCTGGTTGGGACAGTTCTGCAAGACCTCTAGCGTCGACATAGCACAAGGAGCTTGTGCCAAGTTCTCTATGATTTTATAGTTTTGAGCTTCCCGAGCGTTGGGATTGAAATTTTCGAATCGTGCTCTTGGATGGATGCAACATTGACTTTAAAGAAGGCTTCTCAATGGTGAGAGGAGCGTGTGGCATGGTGACGTCAGGAATAGAAGTGGAAGCTTTTTCAGTATTACTTCCAATGGGTTCCTTCTGAGGGACCGAGTCGTACGAACGTGAAAATGTGTTCAAATTAACCGTCTCACTATGCATCATGAGAACATGCGCAGTGGAGGATGCCTCTTCGTGTGAAGGAGAGGTTTGAGCAATCAATTGTTGGTTCAGAGTGGGGAAGGGATTGTTGAGAACTGCGGAAGTAGGGTTTCCTTTGAGAAAGTTCTGTACTTCGTCTCGGTGAGGAAATTCCTTTGAGAAATGGTCACCACCACACAGTAAACAAGGATACTTCAACTTCCTCTTCTGTTTGGTGCCTTCAGGGGTGGGCTTGGGGTCCTCCTGATTAGAATATTTCTTAGGTTTACCTTTGTTTTTCTTCTTACCACTGGATTTATGAGACGAAGCTAATTGAACAGAATTCACCTCTTCGGTGGAGGCATGAGTGGGTGACTTGGTGGTGCTGCTGCCAGCCTGTGGTGGGGATGGGGAAGAACCCTGGGGGTTCAACGGTCCACCAGTTTGAGTAGAAGGATGAGAGTTAAGGGAACCAATGATGCCATCGGCCTGAGATCCCTTGGGTGGTTTTGCAGGGTCGTACGTAGGGAGGGGTGCATCAGGGACAATTTCATACAACGTGCCGGATTGGGCATAGACTAGGTCTAAGTAATGGGAACGGGAAATAGCCTGTTCCTCAGTGACGGCCCCTCCCATGGCCACATCTTGAGCTACGACAGGTAAAAGAGACTTTGTGAACCAGTTAGTGAAGCGTTGGTCTGGAATATGAGCCTTAATAAGACGTCCTCTCCTTTGCCACTCATGGATATGATTTGAGATATGAGTCGCATTGTTTTGACGGAGCGAGGTCAGTAAGTCCATACCAGTCTCATAGCGAATGGGCAACTGGAAATGGGTCAAGAAGGACATAGCAAGAGAACGGAAATCTGGAAAAGAGTTTGGTGGTAATTCAATATACCACTTGGCGGCTGGGCTGGTGAGAGTCTGTTGGAATAACCTAAGACAGATCGAGTCGTCCATCAAGGAGTTGGATGAATACCATAAATGGTATGTCATCACATGATTTTTTGGATCCTCACCAGGTTTTCCATCAAATTTGGGAATATCAGATGGTAGTTTAACCAGATTGGTGGCCAATTGTATCCGTGGAAGATGGGGTCATTAGTCAAACGAGATAGGTCGGGTAGGTCCAAAGTGGCCAAGAAAGGCAGTTGTTGATTCGGTTGCAGGTACTGATAGTACTGATATGGCATGTATGGACCAGTGGGACCTTACATCGACTGGTTGTAGGGTATTCCTAGAGGAAACTGGCCGTAAGGGGGTGTGCCGCCCGAACCATATGTAGGTCCGCTGCCATAATAGGGTGTTCCATTACCATAAGGTGGGGGTCCGCTGCCACCACCGGAAGGGGGTGGGACTCCTCCAAATGGTGGGGGTCCACCGCCACCACCGGGATAAGGTGGACCTCCATCGCCTCCGCCGGGAGGGGGTGGTGCTCCACTGCCTTCGCTGGAAGGGTGTGGGCCTCCACCACCACCACTGGAAGGGTGGGGGCCTCCGCCACCACCGCCGTTGGAAGGGTGTGGTCCTCCTCCACCACCTCCACCAAAATAGGGTGGTCCTCCACCATCGCCATAGGGATAGGGTGGTCCTCCACCATAAGGTGGGGGTCCTTCGCACCCGGGGGGGGGGGGGGTGGTCTTCCACCTCCACTTGGGGGGGAGGGCCTCCGCCTCCGTTGGAAGGGGGAGGGCCTCCACCTCCTCCACCGGGAGGGGGTTGACCATGGTTTCCAGAATGAGGTGGTCCTCCACCAGAAGGTAGAGGTCTGCCTCCTCCGGAATTATGTGGGGTCCCGCCACCTCTGGAAGGAGGTTGGGGGGGGATTGAACGGGGGTGGTGGTACTTGAGGGACGGTAGGTGGGGGTCCATGTTGTAAAAAATTTTGATGCCCCCATAGAGTGTATGGATTTCCAGGATAAGGTATCCTGTAGAGTGCATTTTTGGGATTGAATTTTCCCGACACAGGGTTAAGATAACCTGGATACGCTTGACTCCATGGTGGTCGAGTTGAATTGGGTGGTCCCCCAACATGAGATAATCCATGGTGGATGCTCCAGCAGGTAAAGAAGTTCCAACGGAATGACCGGTAGGAATTCCTCCTCCAGTATTATGGTTAGGAGATGGGGGTTTCCCCCTAGTAACAACGTGCTGACCACTAATCGATGGTTGACCCAAAATGGGTTGTTGATTATTTTCTATGGGATTAACATTACTTGTAAGGAAAGTGGGAGGTAAAGAGTATCCTCCCTGTGAGTTTTGGGGTGGGGGAGGAGTTTGTAATGTTCCCGTAGTAGTAAGAGGAGTGTTGGACTATTGTCCTTCAACAGGTTGAGTCATTTGGGGTATAGAACTTGTCTCCTATCCAAGGGGTGTAATTGCAGGAAATGAGGGTTGACTAGGTTCATAAGTGGTCATGTTATGCATGGATGGTTCCGGTGGATCATAAGATAAAGAACGAATCAGGATCTATCGATACGCGGGTAACTCCGGGTCTTGAACCCTTTGTAAAAGACTTTGTCTTCGAAATTCATCGCCCATGGCACGTAATATGTCCAAGCGATTCCGAAAGGGTGCTAGAAGCACGTAAGGAGTATCCCAACTAGGAGGCGGTGAAATGGCCAAATGAGCCACTTATTGACCTAGAGATGTTTCCCAAAAGGTTGCAGCTGGACCAAACGTAGTTGATACAGGGTCGTCCTGGGAGGAATTTAACCATTCCACAGATCTAGGCTCTCCCGACAGCGCGTGAGGGAGAGATATGTCTTGTGAAGCGGAAATTTCTGCCTCTTCTCCTCTTGAAGGGTTGGAGGTAGGTGATTCTAGAGGGAACATATGTTCCCCCAAGTCGATAGTAGGGTTTTCTACTTCAGGTGACACGACCGTGACGTGTGGGTCCATTCTTACCCTCGAAATTACCTCCTGGTTAAGGGGATATTCGGGTGGTAAGTTTAAAATTCGGCGGGACCTTCTCCAAGGAAAGTCATCCAGAGTGACTGAACCAAAATTTCTCCTAGATGTATTATAAACAAAATAAAAGCAGTCCAGAAAAAATCTACACAAACTAAGGCCACAAGCAAACTTATGTGATAGGTGTGGATTCAAAAGTATGGAACCTCACGGGATTTTCAAGGCTTCGCAACTCGCGATATACTCCAGGGTCCATCAATTATACTCGGCCCAATATTTCAGAGAACTAACCAGGGAGGATTAGGATTGTGCCCCTGACCATATAACTCGACTACCTGATAGTACGTGCGTAGTAGCTCCCCGAGTGCTGTTCTCGGTGTATTGCTATGCCAAGACGACCAAATGGTTTCAGGAATCCTATGGGTCTCTCCCGATATAAACAAGGTACGTGGAATCTCAAATCCGTAGTGGTGTTGTCTAATGTACAATCGTACGACAAGAGCCTTCCGATATACTACCAAGTACGTGAAACACCTTTCAATATACGCCAAGTACGTGAAGTTCCTTTCGATATATCCTAAGGTACGTGAAAGAGCCTTCGATATACCGGTTGGTACGTGAAAGAGCTTCGATATACAAGTTGGTACGTGGAAGAACTACAATACCCCCGGAATGCAGTGCAGGCAAAAAACACAACTGCCACGTTTTACGACGCTGGAACATGTCTCTAACTTAACACACAAGTTACTAAATTTTTTTACCGTAATTCTACCGTTAATTTTATCTGGATGGTTAGGTGAATGCATGGAGTGAGTACATAAACGTAAGCATAATGCAAGCCCTAACTACATGAAAAAAATTCACTTTTTATTTTGATGAAATCTATGTACGAGAAGGAGAAATCTTTTTCAAGTGGTTTTACCAAAACAACAAATTTCAACAAAATCCCAAATCTACCAAATTTGACAATGAAAGTACTCTTTTCCGTTTTTCAAGCAAAACATGAACCTCAACAAGCATCAAATCCAATTCAAAGCATTTTCTTTTTTGTCTTTTCAATTAGAATGAAACTAGATGATGAAAAGAGAGAAATTCTACTTAGAGCATGCTAACTCTTCACTTTTCACTATGATAGCCTAAAAGCATGAAAACAAAAAAATGCATACAACTCCTTCAAGCATGGAATCACTTTTGCAAGGCTTCGATTTCACTTGGATCTTTCAGGAAAATGAATGGTTCATAATTCGTGAAAAACACGAATGATTAACTTCTTTTTCAAACTTTTCAAAAGATTTACAAATGATCAATTCCAATGCGTGAAACAACTTTTTACTACAATTCCCAAATGAACTTGAAAAAATGGTAAAAATGAAGCACTTTTTGATTTTCCAATGAATGCACCAAGATAACACTTGATAATAATAACGCTTTCAAACATAAATGGATGAAAAGAAGAGACTACTTGCAGCGCTCTAATCACTCAAAAATTCTTAAGAAGATGACAAGCACTCCAAAAACTGAAAAACACACAAGACACTCAAAATCAACCGGATGCAAGAAACACTAAATAATGTGTGCAAAAAGAGGTATGAAATCAGATCCAATGCAAAGACTAGATCATGTGAGGAGAGGAGGGAATGCAAGGTCAAGTGGGTGAAGGTGGGGGATACTAAAGTGTCCACCACTACCAAGTCTCAAACTTGTCCAAAATGGAACCCAAAAACAATCCAAACAAAACCAAACACTACCATTGCAACATCAAAATATCTTTGACTGGAAAGTGCAGTACAGAGAGGTCTGCAAATCAAACCAAACTAAAAAATGGAGGAGGGATGTCCCAAGCACTAGGCTTGATTGCTTGGCGCAGCCTGTGGTAAGGCTCAGAGCGCTCGATGTAGGTGATGGGTAGGTGACTTGCGCCGGCAGCGCAGGATGCAAAACTGAACTGAGCACCGAAGGCCCAGGTTGCAGAGAAGCAAATTGCGCTCGTTAGGGTGCGATGCTTTGGCTCTACTATCCAGGTGCACCGGGCGAAATCCCAATGCAAAGATGAAAAGATCTCCAAAGATGAGAAACTAGAAGGTTTGATGACCATATTACATACTCAAAGGAAGTCAACAAACTCTTCAAAGAGAAGATATGGTGGCGAAAGAGGCTTAGGAGGCAAATGAAATGGCTCACAAAGAAATCAGAGAAAATGACTTTCAAACTAAAACTTCAAAACAATGCACGTATTCCCCAGTATGGTCGCCAAATTTGTTACCAGACAATCTACCAAAAGCGGACTTAAGGCATGATCTCCCTAGTTCAATGCGAATCTAGAACAAATCAGACAGAATACAAATCTACCTTCCTAGATCAAATTAGAGATTCTAGTGATGTGAACATCTTACCTTTCAGATCCGTAGATCTCTTTCTCCCTCGTCCCTCCAAGATCCATGGTCGTCAGATTCGAAGCTGCAAGACCTGTCAGAACATGCAAGAGACAAACAAGCAGTAATAACACATCTACACAATAATTGATCTAAGTGAACGGTTAAGGAAGTAAACTATAAATATCAAATGAACAACAAGACATTTATGGAAAGAGTTTTGTATTACTGTATAAAATTGGGAATACAAAGAAGAGTGAGGATTACAACCAAGCCCTAACGTTGCAATCTTCCTCCAACAAGCACAACCAACACCTCTAAGGAGAAATGGGTGCCTCCAATGGATGAATGATGATCTCTTAAGCTTATTCCACGAGCATATGGATGTTATATCCTTCCTCCCTTTGGTATGGAGAAGAGCTTCATATATATAGGACTAGGAGGATAAGATAGGTTGAGAAATAGTGGGAGAGGACTAAGGGATCCTCCCAAGGGGTTAGGGAATCGAATGCCAGCTCAACTACAAGCTAGGGATAGAGATCCAAGTCACACACCTTCGAGAAATCGCTCAAATATTCCCTTTATCCACATTGACGGACTTCGACGCAAGTTGCATTAGGACAACCTGCGTCGGTGCATGCTGCACAAGGGTGACATGAGCCGACGACGTAACTCATCAAGGGATAAATTGCGACTGACCTAGTTGGGAGCTGGTTGATAGGGAGCAGCCTGTGCCGGCCCAACTAGACCTTATAGTAAGGTGGTCAGTAACTTCTCAAGTTTGACTTCCTAGTCATAGAAACTTCAGGGATGTTTGCACTGAGTCTTATGATGGCAAGATTTAGGTGTAACAATTTCTCCAGTTGTTTAGATGTGGGTTACTACTTTAAACAATACACATAGACAACTAAACCAATAACAATTTTCTCTTCAACAATGCTTTCAACAATATATGTCAGTGTTTGAATTCTAATGCACTTTAAAGCATTTTTTTTTAAATTTCTAGGCACTTCATTGCATTATATATATATATATATATTCGCACCTAAATCATAGGTGTATCTTGATGGCAACATGCCCATTGCACAAAGTCACAAACATTTGTTGACCAAAGGAAATATCAAGAGCCTAAAATACCTATTAATAAATATCAATATTGCAAGAAAAATAGATTCTATCAATCACAAATGATATTCTAACAAATAATATTTTCCAACCTCAATGCAATCTCATTTCCTTAATCTCAAAGGAAACACTATGAAACCAAAAATTTCAAGCTTTCAGTCAACCTTAACTTCTCTAAATCTAGATTGTATCCACTCCAATAATGCATTCTTCTATCACTCCATTAAGAGTGAATTTGAGCAATACAATTCCTCCATTACCTTTTATATTCAAACTTATTTTGTAGATCCTTCAAGAACGTCATTAATCTTTGATTACATTTAACCATTTTGTAATTTTCAAGTACCATTTTCCAAATAAATCTTAATGAATTCAACTTTACATGAAAAATGTATAGAGATAAGCATACACAATACAACATAAGGAAGATACATACACAATTAGAGTATTAGCGAATACCTCTTATAACATATATACAATCACAATCCTCTCACATTTCCAATAACCACTCACATCCAAGTATTGTTATTCTCAAACTCTTTTAGCTTGAATGGCCTCGTTAAATCAAACTTACAAGCACACGTGCTCTAATGCACTCAAGCTAATATTATTTACACAACTTATACATTTACACACACCAAATATTTATACAACCTTGCAAGACACCAACTCTAATACCAACCCCAAAATAACCTACATTCAATGAAACTCACATGACAACCCAAACATTCAATGCATAAAAGGCCTCACTATGGGGAATATGTTTTCATTCAATATAATACATATTCTAAAATAAGGAGGGTTCATATATGAATTGTCATTCAATATAATACATATTCTAATATAAAGAGGGTTCATATCTGAATTCCACCTATAGATTCCTCTCTAACAAGTGTCCATGGCATATCTTTTACCTCTTATTTATTGTATATTCTCTCCACAAGATGCCACATTACCACACTCTACTATTTTGATTAATTTGCACATGGTTGCACATACTCTTCCATGATTATATATGACAATGGTAAGTGTTATCAATATTTTAAGGTGAAACTCACTCATTTGTCCTATATACAAATGTGTATTAAGACTTAGAACATTAAGATGCTGTCTACAACAAAAATACACATTAATGTTAGCATTACCTTTAATATGAAGAAGCAAAAGCCTAAAATAGAATTGGAATAAGTAGGGAAGATAATATCAAACTTGATTGAAAATAAAAAGGTGGACTTAGGGCACATGCTTTCAAAGAGAATCATTTTAGTTTTCAATCTAAGGTAGAAGGGCACCAATAATGTTCTGTAAGTTAATTGATTTCCTTGTAATAGGGTTTTACAAAAGGCTTATGGATAATCTGTTTGTATAAAATCCTTTTGATGGAGTTGTTAAAAATGTCATATGATTATGGGAAACGAGGAAGTTGAAATGAAAATTATGATTTGCTAAAGTTATTGATAAAAACAACAATATTGACTCAACAATTCTTGCAAATCCTTTTCTACTAACCATTAGAGTATTAACAATGATATAAAGACATGGCCTATATAAAAAGCGATGTTTTCATGTTATAAAAGTTGAGAAAAATGACCTTAAGAATGGGTAAACCATTAGAGTATTAACAATGATATAAAGACATGGCCAATATAAAAAACGATGTTTTCATGTTATAAAAGTTGAGAAAAATGACCTTAAGAATGTGTTATATAGTAATGTAATGTAATCTTTTTCTTTCGAATGGAAGAGCGTACATCTTTATTATATAAGGGCTACTTCTTTTTATGAATATAAAATCTAAGAATGGCAAATTATGAAAAATAAAAAGTGGTTGCAAAGGGCTACGTTTTTTTATGAATATAAAAGGTAAGAATGGCCCAAATTATGAAAAATAAAAAATGGTTGCAAATGTCTCCTTATGGATGTCTAAGTGAATGTAATTTTAAAGGCCCAACAGACTTTTTGATAGAAGGTAAATTAAGACATAATAATTGGACAAACTTTACTAATAGATAATATCTTCTTATTTATAGAAAGCTAATAATATTCATAATTTTAGGATAGATGATGACATGATTCAATAGAAATATAATTGTAATCACCCATTTGGGTAAGATAGAAAGATAGAGACAAAAATATGGTATAAAGTTTATGGTAAGCCATAACTGACAATATGGAAACGGGTATCGCATAAGAAACTATGTCATGTATACTAAGAAACATGAAAAAGGAAAGATAACTAAATTAATACTTATGTGGTAAGTAAAGTAAAATTAGATAAACATTTTGCTGTAAAGTAAAATTAGATAAACATTTTCCTATTAATTTATTAGTGACTATACATTTCCTAAAAACAATTAGAAATTGATTAAGAAACATGAAAAGGAAAGATAACTAAATTAATACTTATGAGGTAAGTAAAGTCAAATTAGATAAACATCTTCCTATTAATTTGTTAGTGACTATACATTTCCTAAAAACAAATAGAAATTGATTAAGAAACATGAAAAAGGAAATATAACTAAATTAATACTTATGTGGTAATTAAAGTAAAATTAGTTAAACATCTTCCTATTAATTTGTTAGTGATTATACATTTCCTAAAAACAATTAGAAATTGATTTATAAGTATCATCACATATTTTCTCAATAAACTTGATAACACAATTTTTTTTGTAAGCAACATAGTAAAATTATATTAGAGTACAAAAAATGTTACAATCTCATGAGAGTCAGTAGAGTAAGCTTTCTGAAGATTCTCATGAAACTAGGAGTACAAAAAAGAGTCTATGTGGACTTTCCCTACAGTGGGCTGAGCTGTTGATGTATATGTAACTTCGGAATGTATTTTACCCATGTGTATTGTATTCCTATAGAGATGTTATTATTCCTCTATACGGAAGTGTTTGTATTCCTATAGAGATGTTATTATTCCTCTATACGGAAGTGTTTGTATTCCTATAGAGATGTTATTATTCCTCTATACGGAAGTGTCGTCATTTATATTGTAAGTGTCGTAGCTTATACTTGATGGGTTATTAGACCACCTTGATGGGGTCGGCCCTGTATGAGTCATGTGGGTAAATGGGTTATTAGACCACCAAGTGTGGGGTCGGCCCGGATTAAGTTAACCATGGGTTATTAGGCTAAGCTAGACAAGTTGGCCCCATTAGTTTATTGGGCAGGACATGACAAGTATAAATAAAGATCGGGAGATATCTATTTGATCACTCATTACTCACACTTATATCATTCAGAAAGTGGCGCACAAGTGAGGAGGAGTATCAGCTACTAGGAGAAGACTATCTCTTGTACTTTGGTTGTATCATTGCTCTTTCTATCTCTGAGGAAGTTGCGGAGTTTTTCACCTTCTCGGTTTTCCCTGGTGAAACTCTGTGTCTCTTATGTGCTTGCATTATTGTGTCCATGATTAATATGTTGTACATGTTATTCTCTCAGTTAAGATCTTAGATCAGATTGAAATTTCTGAAAAACTAACATGGTATCAGAGCTATCCTGAAAGAAGGCATGGTATGGCATGTATGACACTTGTTGCACTTGCGATGCTAGGGCTTGATATAGCAAAAACCAGTCATCGTAGAACTTTTGCTATAAATACATTTCGGCAAGGTTTCAGGATATGAAACGCTTACAAGTAGAAGATAATATCCCCATGTACCTTGTGTCCGAAGCACAACTTCTAATTCATTGTACTTTGTGTTTTATGATCTGTACAATCTAGGGTTTCTGCTTCTTCCAGATCTGAGTCATAAACAGGTGACCTGGGAAAAAAGGTCATAACTTGGGCTAGGAAGCTCCAAAAGAAATTTCATAAAAAGTGACAGGTAGGGCACGGACTGTAATTTCACAGGATGAAGGTTTAGAGGTCGAAAGTGATCCAGTGACAAGTGGAACTCCGTACAAGTCCGCTCTCCTGTTTTATCCCATAAACAGGTCACGTTGCGACACTTGGCATAACTCTCTCTCAGAGAATCAAATTGAGGTCAGACTTGTGGGTTTGGAAAGATGACAGGTCGGGATACCACAGGTAGAAGTTTCAGAACTTGTGCATTCGTAGTTTCAGAGTTACACTAGAAACAATCAGGTGCATATTTCTGTCAAAACATAATTGGATTTTGAGCACCTTCATTCATGGCTCCAGGAATTAGGGTTTCGGAGAAAGTTGGAATTTTTGTAATCAGAGACCACGGCTGAATGCTACTCATCAAAATTGAAATTTAGAGACCAAGATCAAATTTTTTGGTTGGGTAGAAGGCTGAGCTTGATCAAACCCTAGTTTAGGACTTTGATCGGAAAAGTGGAAAATTAGGGCTTCTGCAAAAGTTGGAATTTTTGAAGTCTATGAACATGGCTGGAAGCTCCTCGGAAAAATTGAAGTTTAGAGATTTGGATCAAACCTTTTGGTTGGGAAGAAGGGTGGGATTTATCAAACCCTAGTAACCCTAGTTCGGGATCCTGTCCAAAAGATCCAAAAGTTTCAAAGGTAATTTTGAGGGGTGAAACTTTGCAGTTTTCAAATTCTGAGTATACCAGCTTGATCAGTTCATCAAGGCGCATCTTTCTATCCTTTCAGAAGTTTGAAATTCAAAGTTTGAATTTTTAGGGTTTCTCTGACAAACCCTAATCCAGCTCCAGATCCAGTTTCTGCAAATCAAGTGGATTGGGTTAATCCTAGAAGAGAATGGATTAGTCATCTGCATAAGTGGAGAAGTTCCAGTTTCAGAGGGAGATAAGGCTAAGGCCTTACATAAGAAGATTACAAGCAATCTCGACAGGTATGACTTATCCAGGTATGTTTCAAGATTTGTTTATGATTAAGTCTATGATATGTTTGTCTTCATATTATTACTGTTAGTACAATCTTGATTAAATTTAGACTTGTCGTATCACCTTAATAAAATTATGAATGCATGATAGAAGATATTCATTGATTAGGGTTTTGACACTTATGATTGTACTAATGCATTGTGATTTTGTATGAGGTTGATGTTGTTTGCTAACATGAAAGGTACACCAAGAAAGACAAATCATGTTCTAGTTTAAGAACATATGGCCATGGTGACATGAAGACAAAGATTCATCCATTGTCATGGATCACATAGAAGATCTATTTACGAGGTATGTATGACTTGGTTCTATAATGGTTAACTTATGATATATGCAGGTTACTAGCACAAGTCATTGAAGAGAACAAGAAGACATCATATGGGTATGTTAGACATAGCTAGTTAACATGCTAATCCAGGTATGTTTTTCCTATATCAAGCTAGAATCCTACCTTGTGTTAGGATCTTATACTGTTGTATTGTTGATAATGATTATTCATGAAGTTAGAAATATAAGTAATCAAGCATTTATGCATATTATGTCTCTTACCTTGATTGATGATGTGACTAACCAGAAAAGCCTTTTGGTCAAATCTGAATATGCATGAGTAAGAGAAGTCTTCCCTAAAACATTGAATGCTAATGCTTATTATCTGTGTTTGAAATGATCATAACTATACATGTTTAATATTATTGTGTTTTGATAGTATTGAGATTATACTAATGAATGTATGATTATGTATGAGATCTCAATGGTAACACAATGATGATACTAGTAAACATGCATAGTGATCGAGGATGGATATAAATTCAAGGACAGGTAATCCAGGAAGCAAATATCAAGAGGGAGCACACTCCAGTAGTTTCTGCAAGGATGAAGACATTCAGAGGGAGTCAACCACTTCTCACATCAGAATGGAATTGTAGAAAGGAAGCAAGGACTGAGAGGGATTCAACCCAAACAAAGATAAGCATTTGAATTATCATTTCTTGCATATTTGATTGTTTAAATCACATTGTTAAATGATGTATATACTGATGTTCCTAGAATTAGGCTGTGTATTTTGGCATATTAGAATAATTGCATTAATGAACAACATACTACTAATATGCTGTCATGTCCCAAATTTGGCATTGGGTCACAATGGCCTAATCACATTGGCCCTATTCATTAGAGTTTGTCAAATTGATGCTAAAGGTCAAATAATTGCCAAGGAGGAAAATTACTAGTTTCCTAGGTTTGGGGTGGAAGCTTTGGGATTTGGAATAATGGGGATAATAAATGATATTTGAACATTAGAATGGCATAAATATTTAATAAAAGAGATAAATAAATATATACAAGTGAAAATAAAAGTGGCATCTGATCATGAAGACACATGGAGGAAGTGGGACCCACATATGGCTAGATTTCCCCACTACACTTGGCATCATTCTCTCACCAATTCGAATTCAAGGTGAATGGTAACATACTTGGGGGATTCCAAAATGTATTATTCATTGCATGAATCATACAAGGTCGAAATATAGAGGAAGAGTAACTCCCATGGAAGAGGAAGAGGCAATTTGGAGCTAGTGAGACACTTGGGCTAGATTCCCTAGCTCTATGACAACAATGATGAAGATGCTATGACACCTATGACACAAATCAGACCTGAAGGCTGACATATGACATATATGACATGTCAGGTCTAAAAATAGACTCCAAGAGGGCGCTCAAGGGTGTTAGGGCAGCTAAGATGCTTCCACATGTGATTTGGTGGAAGTGGGAGACTAGGAATTGTTGTACAAGTGGCGTTCTTTGGAATCTCTTCCCAACTTGAGTTGGCATGAGTCTCTTGGAAGGAATTCGACCCATGGAGGACATTAGAAGTTTATAAATGTCAATAACAAAAAAGGAAACCAGATTTTGATCATTTGTAGAATTTGCAATTGCATTTGTGAAGAGGGAGAGCTAGTGGATGACTAGTTTCTTGCCTTAGCCAATTTCGAGGGTGAAAGATTCCCATCCAAGTTGGCAATTGGAAAGGCCATTCAGACCTTTCATTTGGAGATTTAATGGAGTCTTTATTTGCAGTCATAAGCTACAGGGCAGCTCATGTTTTCTTCTATTGCAGCTCGCTCCTTCAACCATTTCCAGTTTTGATGGCATATTCTTGATCCTTGAGGGACGATGTTTTTGGTGAGCTATTGTACTCTTTGGGGAAGATTTTAATGCCCCATTTCTTTTGTAATATGAATTAAATACTCTGTTCTTCATATCCAAAAAGTTTCAGGTTGAAATTCCAAGTAGAAATGTATAAATCTCATTTTTAATGGAAGAACAATGCCATTTCCCCACTACCTTGTTGTGAGCCAATGTATTGATGATGATTTAGAATGAATGGATGATTCTATGATATATTTGTGATAAATATACTGCCATGGATGTCTTATACAAGTTTCATGTACTGTACTTGAGCATTTGAAGCATTTTTACTCAGTTTAATTGCATTGGGAGAAGAAATAGTGCCATTTCCCCAAGGGTCGAATTGGTGATTTTTGCAGTTGAATGGGAGAGGGTGAGAACAGTTGTAATAAACCATTAATGGTGCATATGAAACCTCAATAACATACTTAACACATTACATACCTCTGTTCATAAATTTGAGTGGGTTTGGAGGCATTTGGGAAGCCATTTTCAGTACTTACCTTAGGGGGATTTGAACCCCAAATTACTAGTAAAATTGCATACTTGGTCCAGAATATTAAGAGAGTTTGCAGAGGTCTTTTGGTGGCCATATGTTATCCCTGAACATCATATTCAATTCCTAATATCATTCATAAACCTTCCTTTAATATTTGAAGGCATTTGGAGTCAATTTGAGACCTAGAGACCAATACTAGTCAAAGAGAAATCACTAGTAAAGTTACCTACATTGACCAGAATTGAAAGAGTATTTGCAGAAGTGTTTTAAAGGTACAAAGGCATCCCTGAAACACATATTTATGTTCTAATATCATTCATATACCTTCTCAGAATATTTGGGATCATTTGGGGCAAATTTAGGACCTAGAGATCGAAACTAGTCAAAGGTCGAACCAAGGAAAAAAGTAGAAAATTGCAATTTTAATAAAATTCCTAACAAGGGACATTACATATGCATGTAATGGGAAAGTGGCCTATGGCACTGTACAACATTCCATTGCTACTTATCTAGAATGAAACCTCTTTGCGGACATGTTGAGAGTAGTGCAAAACTCTTAACAATGTTCTGGTAGAGATTGGAAGGCATCTAGAAAGTTACAGGATATGGATGAATGTTGTATTGAAGCATTGGCTAAAATAATTGCATGACTGTATGACATATTTCTTTATATGTAAAAATTTGTTTTGAAAACTATGAGAAGTTTCTAATCATGCAATTTAACTTGTTTTGTAGGAAAGATCGTATACGAGCTCCTACAAAAGGACTACAACATTTGTTTCAGCAACAAAGTTATCTATTGAAGTTCCCAGGATTCGGGAAGAATGCCATGATCGAGGAGTTCCAGTCAATCATGAAGAATGATGTTTGGGATGCAGTCCCAAGACCTGAAGGGAAGTCTGTTGTGACTTCCAAATGGATCTATAAGATCAAGCATGCACAAAGCGAGGTTTGTAGCTCGTGGCTTCTCCCAGAAAGAGGGATTGAGTATGAAGAGACTTCTACACCTATAGCTAGGCACACTTCCATCATATCAGTACTTGCTATGGCTGCAGTGATGAAATGGAAGATACACCATATGGATGTCAAGACAACTTTCTTGAATGGTGTAGTCGAAGATGAAGTGTATGTGGATCAACCACTTAGTTTTGAGACACATGACAGAGGGACTCATGTGTGCAAACTGAAGAAAGTCCTGTATGGTTTGAAATAGGCACCCAGGACTTCGTACAGAAGAGTAGACAGCTTCCTATCTAGTTTGGGATTTACTAAGAGTAAAGCGGACTCCAACCTTTACTACAAGATTGAGGAAGGCAATCCAGTGATACTACTATTGTATGTGGATGACCTGTTTGTAACAGGTGAGGATAGATTGATTGCTGACACGAAGAGGAAGCTTGCTGCCGAGTTCGAGATGAAGGACTTGGGTATGATGCGCTACTTTCTTGGTATGGAGGTGTGGCAGAGTACAGATGGAATCTTCCTTGGATAAGGGAAGTATGCAACGGAGATCTTGAAGAGGTTCGGGATGATGGACTGCAAGGCCATGGCCACACCTGTGGCATCGAACCTGAAGATTCTGTGTGATGCTTCATCCGATCTGGTTGATGTCACAGTGTATTGTTAGATGATTGGGTCCTTGATGTACCTGACGAATACGAGACGAGATATTTGCTTTGCGGTGAACACATTGAGCTAGTTCCTGACGTATCCGAGGATTGTTCATGTGGTTGCAGTAAAGCATATTTTGAGCTACCTAAAGGGTGCGGTTGATTATGGGCTCAAGTATGATGCGAATCAAAAGTTTAACCTGGATGGTTATGTTGATTCAGATTGGGCAGGCAGTGCTGCAGATAGGAAGAGCACTTCCAGGTTTTGCTTCAGTATGGGATCAGGTGTGATCTCTTGGTTTAGCAGGAAGCAGTCCTGCGTGGCACTGAGTACAACCGAAGTAGAGTATGTTGCAACTTGTTTGGCTAGTTGTGAGGCAGTATGGCTAAGAAAGCTACTGTCTGAGCTATTTGATCCCCCGTTGTATGCTACTGGTATCTTTTGTGACAACAAGAGTTGTGTGAAGCTGTTTGAGAAACCGTTGTTCCATGACAGGTCGAAGCACATAGAGATCAAATATCACTATATCAGGGATATGGTGTAGAGAGGAGCAGTGAAGCTCCTGTATGTTGCGACGGATGAGCAGGTTGCAGATGTGTTGATGAAACCACTAGCCAGAGTGAAGTTTGAGTACTTTAGAGGGAGGCTTGGTGTTCTTCATATTGATGACACTTCAAGTAAGAAGTGATGGACACATTTGCAGGAGCCATTCCAAGCATGATGATAGGAGGATTCTTCCCATGGCTGTGGATGTAAGCGCTGGATGATGAGCATCAGGACGATGCTCCAGTTACTGCTTTGTATATGCATCAGTTGGATGCTCTGATCAGTTTGATCATGTATTTGTATATGCATCATGTTGGATGCTTGTTATGATCAGTTTGATCATGTATTTGTATATGCATCATGTTGGATGCGTGTTATGATCAGTTTGATCATGTATTTATATATGCATCATGTTGGATGCTTGTTCTGATCAGTTGGATCATGTATATGTATATGCATCATGTTGGATGCGGGATATGATCAGTTGGATCATGTATTTGTATATGTATATGTATCAGGTGGATACTTGTATGATCAGGTAGATCATGAATTTGTATATGTATCAAGTGGATACTTGTCTGATCAGGTAGATAATGTATTTGTATATGTATCAGGTGGATACTTGTATGATCAGGTTGATCATGTATGATGATATGTATCAGGTAGATACTTTGTATGCATCAGATGGATGGATTGTATGATCAGGATGATCACAGATGACGAGCTTCAGGATGTTGCTCCAGATGATACGCATCGGGTTGATGCTATGATGATGATCAGGTTGATCATGTGATGATGTACATCAGGATGATGTATGGTGAGTATCGGTTTGATACTCTGTGGCCGTGGATAGGTTGTGAAGGTATCATAGAAAAGATCCTTTAAAATCTGGATAGGTAGAGCGGTGTGCTCGTAACACCCTAGGATGCTCTATCGAGATACAGACAGGTAGAGCAGTTTGCTCGTAACATCCTGGGATGCTCTGAGTAGGTTTTGCTACAGTTTCGCATAGAAAAGATCCTTTAAAATATAGACAGGTAGAGCGGTGTGCTCGTAACATACTGGGATTCTCTATCGAGATCCAGACAGGTAGAGCGGTTTGCTCGTAACATCCTGGGATGCTCTAAGTAGGTTTTGTGAAAGTTCACATAGAAAATATCCTTTAAAATCCGGACAGGTAGAGCGGTGTGCTCATAACAACCTGGGATGCTCTATCGAGATCCATACAGGTAGAGCGGTTTGCTCATAATATCCTGGGATGCTTTGAGTAGGTTTTGTGAAGGTCAACATGTAAAAGATCCTGGGAGATCCAATAGGTTGAGCAGTGTGCTCGTAATCAGTCCTGGGATGCTCTTTTGAGGTTTTGTTGAGGCACGTAATCAGTCCTGAGTATTCCACAGTATGGCCAGTGATGATGAAGACCTGCAGGTGGTGGGTCTACATCCAGTATGAAAAAGGACTGGCTCTATAGAACTTCCTATGATGAGTAGATTCATAGATTGATTGAGATATCAGCAGCAGTGACGATGACGATGATTCGAGGATGATGATTCGCTGATGATTATCCAGAGAAGAAGACTTGTGCTAGCATATCTGTGTCGAGAAATACCTTCCTAGTTAAGAGGGAGTGTTGATGTATATGTAACTTTAGAATGTATTTTACCCATGTGTATTGTATTCCTATAGAGATGTTATTATTCCTCTATATGGAAGTGTTTGTATTCCTATAGAGATGTTACTATTCCTCTATACGGAAGTGTTTGTATTCCTATAGAGATGTTATTATTCCTCTATACGGAAGTGTCATCATTTATATTGTAAGTGTCGTAACTTATACTTGATGGGTTATTAGACCACCTTGATGGGGTCGACCCTATATGATTCATGTGGATAAATGGGTTATTAGACCACCAAGTGTGGGGTCAGCCCGGATTAAGTTAACCATGGGTTATTAGGCTAAGCTAGACAAGTCGGCCCCATTAGTTTATTGGGCAGGACAAGACAAGTATAAATAGAGATCGGGAGATCTCTATTTGATCACTCATTACTCACACTTCTATCATTCGAAAAGTGGCGCACAAGTGAGGAGGAGGATCAGCTGCTAGGAGAAGACTATCTCTTGTACTTTGGTTGTATCATTTCTCTTTCTATCTCTGAGGAAGTTGCATGGTTTTTCACCTTCTTGGTTTTCCCCGGTGAAACTCTGTGTCTATTGTGTGCTTGCATTATTGTGTCCATGATTGATATGCTGTACATGTTATTCTCTCAGTTAAGATCTTAGATTAGATTGAAAATTCTAAAAAACTAACATGAGCAGTATAGACCTTAAGATAGTCGATCAGTAAAAATAGTAACAGACTAGACTAGAGATATAGACTAGCATAAGATGATGGACCTATAACAGAAACAAAGGAAACATAGAAGCTAACTGCAAAAACCAGAAGAGTTGTGCTCACACAGAGCCACGCTCACACAGAGCCACATTAGGTACTGGATTCTGCATTCTAGGAGCCATGATTTTTGTCAGAGATTGGGAAGGTACCGAAGAAGTCGTCTTCCCACTATCGGGTCAGGAGCTTAATGGGAACAAGATCATCTTTTTGTGGAGGAACAACTTCTTCCTCGGCCTTACGGACTCACTTGTAATGCCGAACATCAATGGTCGAGGGAATAGGAAATGAAATCCCTGGGGGGAGCTCCCTGAACCACCACTTCTGCAGGAGAGCTTGGACCAGAATTGGGGCCGCGAACAGGGACCGTGCCATTCGAAACCGCAACACCCATGGAGTCATGCAGGGAACTACCAGTGGCATGGGATTTTACTACGGTAGCCGTGCCCTTAGTGTGAATGGTGAAATCCTCAACAAAACCATCAACAGGACCAACAGGACCATAAATGGGAGGGGGATCCGGAAGAGGAAAAAAATAGTACCTCTGTCCAGTCAGGTTGGCCTCCAGAGAAGCTAGCTCTCCATCCAAATGGGACATATTGGCCCTGGTGTCCATGATAGCCACCTTGGTCAGATTCCAATTGGTGAGCATCTCTTCCACCAAAGTGCAAAGCATGTTTTTCATGAGCCAATAGTAATTAACTTGGGTGCCTTGACTATCGAAAGCTAGAATTTCTGCCACACTGCGTGACTCCCAGTCATCTACCAGACGACGAACAGGGACGAAGACGTTGTCCTTGTAGCCATTGTTTGCAGTTTTTTCTTTCTCGGCAAAGGATGTTAATTTCCCTGCACCGTGACCAGAACCCCGCTTGGACGTGTCGCGAGTTCGAGTCATGGTAGTATCAGCAACGTCACAGGAAAACTAAGTAGGAGCAGAGCTCTCAGCGGTGGAGACAGAGAGAGAGTAACATAAGAAAGTAATGACCACAGGGGCATGGGTGGGGAGCCTCATATCTATGATCGCATAGCTGGAGGGAGAAGGATTTGCACGAGAGAGCTTAATGGATTTGATGAACCAGGTGGGAGGGAGGGACGTAGAAGTCAGTGCCGGCGTAAATTCCAACCGCCAGGCCATGTGGGTTATAAAAACGAGCATGAGAGAAAAGGCAAGGTGGAATAGGGTTGTGTCCAGCATTAAAGGCAGGGTCTTGGGGGTAGCACAAGTTGGGGACTATTTCAAGGTGGAGGAGCCACGCTGCCAGGTGGGCAGATGGCGCTTCCTTACCTGGATTTGACTGGCGTCATATCACCCGCATCCGGGGAACTTGATAACACAATTAAATATTACTTATAATCAATAATGTAACTAAGACTATACAATTTATCCCATGTTGAATAACATAAAAGAGGACATTACAAACATTTTATTAATCAATCAAAGTTTACAATAAGTATTTTTATAAACTCATTTAATTCTTTGGTGCTTATCAAAACTCCACAATAATGTTTGTCCACAATTTAATAACCATAAACATAGGGCTAACCAAATCATGGAAGGCATGCTAAAGGAACATGTAATTAGTACGGATATCTCATGAGAATAAGTACTCTTATTATGGAGTTTGGAAATAATAATACTAATAATAATAAAGCCACTAGTATGAATCCTCGAGCCATACATGTTCACAACTTTTTAATTAAATGAATTTGGATAAAAAGGTTTTAAAGATTAGACATAAATTTTCCAAAAAAATGGATTATGACCCAAATTTGCACTAGGAGTTGGTAACAAAGTTGATTTGAAAGTAAATCCAAATAGTACATTATATATTTGGAAACTTGCTAAATTGTCACTAAGTAGTATGGCCCTTTCACTATAAATTGGAAAAGAAGAAATACTGCATATACATTTTATTGTCTATGTTAATTTCTTGAAAAAAGATGCGATTTATATATTATAATATATTTCCTAGTTATGTGGATTTGTAATAAGTGAAACTAAAGGTGTAAGATTCAATAATATAATTCTTAGATATATGGATATAGAAGAAGTGAAACAGTCAATTGGGTTTAGCCTGAGTAGTTGAGTTATCAGATTATTATCCACTCCACCCAAGTTCAAGTCCTGCCATTGAAACTTGCTCTTAAGTGATCCGTTGAGTTCTTTAGGAGCTCTACTAGCCAATTAACTGCCCTTCCTATGTCTCCAGATGTCGGGGAGGTTAACGTGGACGTAGCGGGCACCAAAAAAAAGAGAATGTTCCATGAACCACATGGAAAAAATGAAAAAAGAAGAAGAAGAAGCGAAACGAAAGGTGTATAATTCAATAATAATCATGGATAAAAGGGTTTAAAAAAAGGAAAAAAACAACAACGAAATGAAATGTGCATAATTCAATAATAATCATGGATAAAAGGGTTTAAAAAGTAAAGGAGAAATTAAGAGTGGTTGATGTTATTCTCTAATGAATCTTAACCCAATTACATGGAAATATTATTATTTCATATTCAAAACCAAATTACATGAAATATTATTATTCCATATTTAATGATAATAAAAGGAGAAATTAAAGAGTGGTTGATGTTATAATTTAATGAATCTTAACCAAATTGCATGTAAATGTGTTAAATTTCCATTAAACATTAAAATATTAATTTTGCATAGCATTTGTTATAGGTCAAATCTGCACTTCTCCGTCCTTGATCACATTGCTCTGTCGATCACACAAAAGGACACTATGGATGGAAGAGCTAGATTGACCTAGGATGAGTTATTGCTGAGATTACACTCTTCAGCTAAAAATATTATTTTTATACAGTTTTCATGACATGTGCGCTACTATTGCCACAATGATCTACGGTTCTGAACGCTGGTCTTATTGAAGACAACCTGCGCACATCCTCCAAAATGTTGCAAACGCTGGTTGTCAAGTGCAAAAGTTGCATACTGTGCGCTAGTCTACTTATATGAAACCTGCGCACATCTTAAGATGAAATGAAAAAATATATTAAGATTACGAATTGGGATTAATTGAAGTTGGTTCTGCAACTTCCCCAACCTCCCAATTCAACCACCTCTCAAATTCAATTGCTTACCTTGTCCCATAAATACAAGGGGAAGCCATGAGAGAGGAACCTAGAAGGAATGATAAGATGTTGTTATGCTGGAGGAATTCCCAAGTCATTTTGAGGAGTAGGAGCCCAAGACTCAGTTGCAGAAGTGTTGGGATAGATTAGGTATATCTGTACTTATATACATTTCTTTGACAATAAAAGGTGGAAATACCCTTCCCGTCCCAATTGAATGTTTATTTGATTGAATGTTTGTTGGATTGTATATCTGATTGTAGTTGATGTTAAGTTATTTTTGATTTCATCATATTTATTACAACCAAGATACGTTGAGGAAGGTTAACTTTGTTTTGCACGTTCATCATTGTGGAAGATCAAGCGAAAGCTAGGACCAACCATCGTTAAAAAGGTACAACTTTCAGAATCTTAATCTCTTTCCATTTGTAGTAACTAATGAAAAACATGAATGTATTTACTTGTAACCCCACACAAGTTGGTAGTGTTGTCTCCCCACTATAAGGTATTTTCGTGCACAACAGACTGGCGACTCCATTGGGGAGTAACCGGCTGTTTTCTGCTCTAGTGGACCTTGCTAGGTTTTCTTCCAGTTTATTCAGTCTTTTGGTTCCTGAGAGGTTCTTATAGGTTGTTTGCCTGTTATTTTTATCTTGATTCATCTCAGTCTGCTTCAGTAAAGCTTTTTTATTTGCTTTAAGTCCCTATGTGCTGGTCTGTTCTACTTACAGTAGCACATTTATGTCTTGTATGTTGGTTTCCCTTAACCACAGTAGCGCACTTCTTGTGACAGGCGCTAGTTTTTATACCACACAGTAGCACACTTTTCCTATAGGTTCAATCCTTCTACTAGGGTTTGGTTTCCAAGTGGTTGGGTTTACTTCTAACATTCTGCCTTGCTTCTTTGACTAATTACTGAGACATGTTTCCTTTCTTGAGTCTTGTTTGCCTCTCTGAAGTTCTATAGTTTTCCTTTACGTGATTTAGTACTTGTTTAAGGTGTCTTTTATGTTTTTTTAAACCTTTTTTAGGCTATGCGTGACTTTCTGCTAAGCATAGTAGTGCACCTTTTTCCCTAGATGCTTGTTGCAGTTATACAGACCTTCGTACTCAATGCTTGTTGTCTGTAGCAACAGCTGCACACTTTTACTGAGTCTTGTCCTTTTTTTAGGGTTTGATCACAGTTTGATTTTTTAGGGTGGCTTTGAAGAGTTGTTTAGTCTAGATACCTTTTGAACATCTGTTCATATCAATCTGAGTGAGTTGAAGCTTTCTAGTTAGCTTTTCCTTTGAGTCTGTGTGTTGGTAGGGTCACTTTTAGTTTGCTTACCTACTTTTTGTTTGGAGGGTGTTTTCTTGGGTTTTGGTGCTTAGGAGCAGCCTTTTAGGTATGTTTTTCCGTTACAGGCATCTATTTTCCTTTCTTCTTTTACACTTTGTTCCGAACCTAGAGTTTTTTTCCATTGAAACAACTCGGTAGGTGGAGTCTTTCTCAAGTCTTTTTGATTTGATTGTTTTGAGCCATTAGGTTTTTTTTCTTTACCCACACTTTGCGTTAGGTCTTACTTGCTCCTTTCCAAGTTCATTTTCTTTTGCAAATATTAGAAAAGACAAAAATTGAAATCGGTAGCTTAATAGTAAGATTTATCATCTTTTTCGAAGTAGCATAGATCGTTTGCTTTGCAAAACTAAAAGAAAATTACAATTTTTTTTTGGCTTAGGATTACCTATTTGTCGTTTTTGAAAATATAAACGAAAAAGAAAAGAGTCTTTTGTGAAGTTTCATGCATTATTTCTATACGCACTTTGCTTTCTCTCAAAATCATTCCACACACTTCACTACCCTTATTGAGTAAAAATTAGCCCTGAAAAAGAAATCTTAATAAAATTAACTCGCAACTTTTTCTTTTTAGGTATACACATCATCAACTAGCTTAGGCTAGGGTTTCAGGTTTAAATCACCTTAAACTACTTGAAATCGGATTTATTACTCAACAATCGTAGTAAGACTACCTATTAGGTAAATCCATTTCTATCAAAATATAATGGGAATGCTCTACTCAAACCAGAGTTAAGCATGAGGCCGTGGGTGATTGGAACTGTTGAGGATACCCCCTCACTTTCCTCTCAACCATAAACTAAAGCTGATTCGCGTACGAGGGTCCACTAGTACTTTTAAGTGCTTTTGGATTTCGGGCTTTGCTACCCTGCCCATGCGTCTTGGATAGGATGACGACTATTCCCCCAGGTTTTTTCGTATTGGTGGTATCTTTAGTATCATAACCCTAGGGCTCTACACAGGTAGAGTGGAAGGATATTTCCACTTCACCTCGGACAGACGCAGAAGGTAACCCTTTGGCAGTAATCCTAGGAGGGCAGTTTGGTGATTCAAACCCTTGCACCCAGAGGACCTCCATTGGACGTCATGTTATTGACCGTCGATACTTTATTAGTCTGTTTTGGGCCCTCATCATCCTAGACTTGATTCTGAGAGTATTTTTCTTGTTTGCCTGGTTTGATCACTTAGGAAATTTTTAGTGGTATGTTGTTTTCTCCTTAGTCGTAGTGGCCACTAGGTTTTGTACTTAGTTTGCTTTTTATATAGTTGTGGAGGACCAACCTCTTCGTAGGTCTCGGAGGTTGAAAAACCTTCCCCCACTCATTGTGGATCCTCCACTGCCACCGCGACACTGGAGGACGGATTCCCGTGGTTCATTCGAACTTATGGGAGAAAAAAAAGTACCTAGAGAACCACAGCCTAGAGTTCAGGATCAACAGGTCTTTGATACTATTGAGGTTTAAGACGTAACATCTAGAGAGTTTAGCACTCCTTTCAACCCTTCCCTGAGTGGACCCAACGATCCACAACTGGTACCTGTATGATTTCTAGGACAACCTGAGTACAGTGCATATTGGTTTACCCCTGGGTACCACATCGCTACTTCCAGCGATGAAACTGGAGTTCCCCAAAATCCTTCTTCTACCATGGTCATGAGAGCTCTCTCTCATTCTTTCACAGGCACGTCAGTATCTACCTCGTTGCAGGATACATCTACTTCAGCTCCTGCTTTTAGTTTTAGTACTAGTACCATAGGGATGTCTAGTTCTCAACATTCGACAACCATTTCCCCTATTGGTTTTACTGATGTACCTTTTCATATTCCTGTCACTTGGATATCATTGATACCATCTACTTCATCTCCCTTTATGCAACATTCACAGGGTATTCCACAAAATTCTCCTTTCATACAAGGTTTCCCTTGGTTTGGAGGGTGTTAAATTTTCTGAATTTACTTCAATCTGATCTAGGATCTTAACTGAGAGAATAACATGTACAGCATATCTACAACATATCAATCATGGAGACAATAATGCAAGCACACAAGAGACACAAAGATTTACTTGGGGAAAACCATAAAGGTGAAAAACCCCAATAACTTCCTCAGATATAGATAGAGCAATGATACAACCAACCATGAGAGATAGACATAACCTAGCAGCAGATCCTCCTCCTCCATAAGTGCGCCACTCCTCCTTGAGTGCATGTGTGAGAAGTGAGTGAGTAAATAGAGTGCCTCCCGCACTCTATTTATACTTGACTTGACTTGCCTTTTTACCTAACTCATGTAGGCTCGAACTTTACCACATAACATAATGCTGAGTGCGCCGACCCCCAATAGGGTGGTCTAATAACCCTTTGACCCACATGGCTGACCCCCAATAGGGTGGTCTAATAACCCTTTGAACCACATGACTTATACAGGGCCGACCCCAAATAAGGTGGTCTAATAACCCATCAAGTATAAGTTACGGCACTTACAATATAAATGACGACACTTCCTTATAGAGGAATAATACCATCTCTATAGGAATACAATATACATATATGTGAAATACATTCCGAAGTTACATATATATCAACACTCCCTCTTAACTAGGAAGGTATTTCTCAGCATAGTTCTTCTAGCACAAGTCATCTTCTCTGGATCATCGTCACTGGATAATCGTCATCGAGTCATCATCATCATCGTCACTGCTGCTGCTATCTCAATCAATCTCTGAATCTACTCGTCATAGGAAGTTCTACAGAGCCAGTCCTTTTTCATACTGGATGTAGGCCCACCACCTGCAGGTCTTCATCATCACTGGCCATACTGTGGCATCCTCAGGACTTATTACGTGCGTCACAAAACCTCGAAAGAGCATCCCAGGCTGTTACGAGCACACAGCTCTACCTATAGGATCTCCCAGGGCGCTATTACATGTGACCCCACCACAAAACCTCGCAAGAGCATCTCAGTATGTTACAGGTACACAACTCCGACCTGAAATCTCCCAGGGCGCTATTACATGTGGTCCACCACAAAACCTCGCAAGAGCATCTCAGGATGTTATGGGTACACAACTCCGACCTGAAATCTCCCAGGGCGCTATTACATGTGGTCATGGCAAAACCTCGCAAGAGCATCCCAGGACTGATTACGGGTACACAGCCCAACCTATCGGATCTCCCAGGGCGCTATTACATGCCATAGGACAAAACCTCGCAAGAGCATCTGCCAGATATCCCAGGGCGCTATTACATGCCATAGGCAAAACCTCGAAAGACTATCTGCATATCTCCCAGGGCGCTATTACATGTCCTCCCAGAGCAAAACCTCGAAAGAGCATTTGCCAGATGTCCCAGGGCACCGATATTACATGCCATAGGCAAAACCTCGAAAGACCATCTGCAAATCTCCCAGGGTGCTATTACATGCTCATCTACACAACCTGATCCATGGCCATAGAGTATCAACCTGATACTCACCATACATCATCCTGATGTATCCATGATCATCCTGATCATCATCACTGCAACGTCCTGCTGCATGTCATCTGGAGCAACATCCTGAAGCTCGTCATCCATGATCATCCTGATCATCACTGCAACATCCTGCTGCATGTCATCTGGAGCAACATCCTGAAGCTCGTCATCCATGATCATCCTGATCATCACTGCAACATCCTGCTGCATGTCATCTGGAGCAACATACTGAAGCTCGTCATCCATGATCATCCTGATCATCAATGCATCTACCTGATGCATACCAAGTATCTACGTGATACATATCATCATACATGATCCTCCTGATCATACAATGTATCCACCTGATACAAATACATGATACATATCGCCATACATGATCCACCTGATCATACAATGTATCCACCTGATACATATACAGATACATGGTCCAAGCATCCAACATGATGCATACATACATAAAATGATCCAACTGATCATATCCAGCATCCATATGATGCGTACATACATACATAAAAATGATCCAACTGATCATATCCAAGCAGAAACTAGAACATCATCCTGATGCTCATCATCCAGCGCTTACATCCACAGCCATGTGAAGGATCCTCCTTCCAACATGCTTGGAATGGCTTCAGCAAATGTGTCCATCACTTCTTCCTCGAAGTGTCCTCGATCTGAAGAATGCCAAGCCTCTCTCTGAAGTACTCGAACTTCACCCTGGCTAGTGGCTTCGTCAGCACATCTGCAATCTGCTCGTCCGTCGCAACATACAGGAGCTTCACAGCTCCTCTCTGCACCATATCCCTGATATAGTGATATTTGATCTCTATGTGTTTCGACCTGTCATGAAACACTGGGTTCTCGGACAGCTTCACACAACTCTGGTTATCACAGAAGATACCAGTAGCATCCAACAGGAGATCAAATAACTCAGACAGTAGCTTCCGTAGCCATACTGCCTCACAACTAGCTGAACAGGATGCAACATACTCTGCCTCAGCTGTACTCAGTGCTACGCAGGACTGCTTCCTGCTAAACCAAGAGATCACACCTGATCCCATACTGAAGCAACACCCAGATGTGCTCTTCCTGTCTGCAACACTGCCAGCCCAATCTAAATCAACATAACCCTGCAGGTTAAACTTTTGATTCACCTCATACCTGAGCCCATAATCCACTGTACCCTTCAGGTACCTCAGAACATGCTTTACAACAACCAGGTGAACACTTCTTGGATCCGTCAGGAACTGGCTCAATGTGTTCACAGCAAAGCAAATGTCTGGTCTCGTGTTCGTCAGGTACATCAAGGACCCAATCATCTGACGATACATAGAGACATCAACTGGCTCAGATGAAGCATCACATAGAAGCTTCAGATTTGATGCCATAGGTGTGGCCATGGCCTTGCAATCCATCATCCCGAACCTCTTTGGGATCTCTACTGCATACTTCCCTTGTCCAAGGAAGATTCTATCTGCACTCTGCCACACCTCCATAACTAGGAAATAGTGCATCATCCCCAAGTTCTTCATCTCGAACTCGGTAGTAAGCTTCCGTTGCGTGTCGGCAATCAATCTATCTTCACCATACCAAGTTCTGCACATATATGATTTCCTATCATGTGTCTCAGAACCAAGTGGCTACTCTACATATACTTCTTCTTCAACTACACCATTCAAGGAAGCTGTCTTGAATCCATCTGGTGTATCTTCTATTTCATCACTTTTATATTTCTCAATGCTTCCATCTGCAATATGCTTGATCTAATAGTTCCATTTGGAAGTCATAACAAACTTCCCTTCACGTCTTGGGACTGCAACCCAAACATCATTCTTCATGATCGACGGATCATGGCATTCCATTTCTTCATCCCAGATCCTGGGAACTTCAATATCTTCAATAGATATCTTTATTGCTGAACAAATGTTGTAGTTCTTCTTTTGTAGGAGATGGCATACGATCTTTCCTACACAACAAGTTAAATTGCATGATTAGAAAACATCTCATAGTTTTCAGAACAAATTCTTACACATAAATAAATATGTCATACAGTCATGCAATTATCTTAGCCAATGCTTCAATACAACATTTATCCATATCCCATAACTTTCTAGATGCCTTCCAATCTCTACCAGAACATTGTTAAGAGTGTGCACAACTCCCAACATGTCAGCAAAGAGGTTTCATTCTAGATAAGTAGCAATGGAATGTTGTACAGTGCCATAGGCCACTTACCCATGTATATTAGTAATATACTGTTCATCAATGCAACTATTCTAATATGCACAATACATATCCTAAGTCTAGGAACATGAGCATATACATCATTGAACAATTTTATTTAAACAAACAAATATGCAAGAAATTAAAATACTTATCTTTCTTTGTTTGTTGGGTGGACTCCCTCTGAGTCTTTGCTTCCTTGCAGGAGCTGTTGGAGTCCTAATCTGAAGTAGCTTCTTCTACACCTTTCTGTTGTGGAAAGATGGTCAACTCCCTCTGAATATCTGCATCCTTGCAGAAACTACTGAAGTGTGCTCCTTTGCTTTTTTTTTTGCAGGAACAACTGGAGTGTGCTCCCTCTTGATCTTTGCTTCCTTGATTACCTGTTCTTGAACTCATATTCATCCTATGCATGCTTATTAGTATCATCATTGTGTTATCCTTGTGATCTCATATAAAATCATATATTCATTAGTATACTATTAAAACCCAATAATCTCAAGCACGTATAGTCATGATCATTTCAAACATAAATAATAAGCATTATCATTCAAGGTTTATGTAGGATTCTTATGGTTAGTCAAATCATAAGAAGCATAACATGTCTAAACCTATAATTACTCAAACCTATGACTCTTTAGTTGAATCATCAATCAAGATAAGAGATATAATATGCATAAAACCTGTGATTATTCAAACCTATACCATCATGAATAATCATTATCAACAACAGTATAAGATCCTAACACAAGGTAGGATTCTATCTTGATATAGGAAAAACATACCTGGATTAGCATGCTAGCTATTTATGTCTAACATACTCACATGATGTCTTCTTGTTCTTCTTCAATGACTTGTGCTAGTAACCTGTATATCTCATAGGTTAACTATTACAAAACCAAGTTATACATACCTCGTAAATGGATCTTCTATGAGATCCATGACAATGGATGAATCTTTGTCCTCATGTTATCATGATCATATGTTCTTGGACCAGAACATGATCTGTCTTTGTGTACCTTTCATGTTAGTAGACAACATAAACCTCATACAACACCATAATGCATTAGTACAATCATAAGTGTCAACACCCTAACCAATGAATATCTTCTATCATGCATTCATAATTTTGTTAAGGTGATACAACAAATCTAAAATCAAAATTGTACTAACCGTAATAACATGAAGACAAACATACCATAAACTTAATCATGGACAAATATCGAAACATACCTCAATGAGTCATACCTGTCGAGATCGCTTGTAATCTTCTTATGTAAGGCCTTATCCTCATCTCCCTCTGAGACATGAACTTCTTCACTTATGCAGGTGATCAATCCATCTTCTTCTAGGATTAACCCAATCCACTGGATTTGCAAGAACTGGACCTTGAGCTGGATATGGGTTTGTCAGAGAAACCCCAAAAATTCAAACTTTGAATTTCAAACTTCTGACAGGATAGAAATATGTGCCTTGATGAGCTGATCAAGTTGGTATATTCAGAATTTGAAAACTGCAAAGTTTCACTCCTCAATTTTGCTTTTGAAACTTCTGGATTCACTGGACGTGACCCTGAACTGGGGTTTGATGAATCTCACTCTTCTTCCCAATCAAAATGTTTGATCCAAAGCTCTAAGCTTCTATTTTTCTGAGGAGCTTCCAGCCGTGGTCACAGATTTCAAAAATTCCCATTTTTACAGAAGCCCTAATTTTCCACTTTTCTGATCAAAGTCCCGAACTAGGGTCTAATCAAGCTCGGCCTTCTTTCTTCCCAACCAAAAATTCTGATCTTGGTCTCTAAATTTCTATTTTGATTAGTAGCATCCAGCCGTGGTCTCCGATTACAAAAATTCCAACTTTCTCCAAAGCCCTAAATTCCGGAAGCCATGAATGAAGGTACCAAAAAATAATTCTGTTTTGACAGAAATATGTACCTGATTGTTTCTAGTGTAACTCTGAAATGTTTGGTTCACAGGGTCTGAAAAAGTTTCCTGAGATAGCCTGACCTGTTATCTTTCCATCCTGACAGGTCTGACCTCAATTGGATTCTCTGAGAGAGAGATATGCCAAATGTCGCAACGTGACCTGTTTTGGGATAAAAACAGGAGAGCGAACTTGTACGGTGTGCCACGTCTCACTGTTTTAACTTCAGCCTCTGAAAAAGTTTCCTGAGATATCTCAGCCTGTTACCTTTCCATCCTAATAGGTCTGAACTCAATTGGATTCTCTGAGAGAGAGTTATGCCAAATGTCGCAACATGACCTGTTTATGGGATAATACAGGAGAGCGAACTTGTACGGAGTGCCACGTGTCACTGGTTAAACTTCGGCCTCTGAAAAAGTTTTCTGAGATAGTAAAGACTGTGTAATACCTGTCACTTTTTACGAAATTTCATTTGGAGCTTCCTAGCCCAAGATATGACCTTTTTCCCAAGGTCACCTGATTTTGACTCAGATCTGGAAGAGGCAGAAACCCTATATTGTACAGATCATAAATCACAAAGTACAACGAATTAGAGGTTGTCCTTTGGACACAAGGTACCTGGAGATTTAATCTTCGTCCTGTAACAATTTCAGATCCGAAAAATTCGCCAAAACGGATTTATAGCGAAAGTTCTACGATGACTGGTTTTTGCTATATCAAGCCCTAGCATCGTAAGTGCAACAAGTGTCATACATGCCATATCATGCCTTCTTTCAGGCTAGCTCTGATACCATGTTAAATTTTCTGAATTTACTTCAATCTAATCTAGGATCTTAACTGAGATAATAACATGTACACCATATCTACAGCATATCAATCATGGAGACAATAATGCAAGCACACAAGAGACACAAAGATTTACTTGGGGAAAACCATAAAGGTGAAAAACCCCAATAACTTCCTCAGAGATAGATAGAGCAATGATACAACCAACCATGAGAGATAGACATAATCTAGCATCAGATCCTCCTCCTCCATAAGTGCGCCACTCCTCCTTGAGTGCATGTGTGAGAAGTGAGTGAGTAAATAGAGTGCCTCCCGCACTCTATTTATACTTGACTTGACTTGCCTTTTTACCTAACTCATGTAGGCTCGAACTTTACCACATAACATAATGCTGAGTGCGCCGACCCCCAATAGGGTGGTCTAATAACCCTTTGACCCACATGGCCGACCCCCAATAGGGTGGTCTAATAACCCTTTGACCCACATGACTTATACAGGGCCGACCCCAAATAAGGTGGTCTAATAACCCATCAAGTATAAGTTACGACACTTACAATATAAATGACGACACTTCCTTATAGAGGAATAATACCATCTCTATAGGAATACAATATACATATATGTGAAATACATTCCGAAGTTACATATACATCAACAGAGGGCACATAGCTCCCTCCATGCCCTTTGTAGGCTCGATGCCCACTCTATCCACAACTATAGGAGGTTCGATGCCTGTACCGTCCATTACATCTACACCTGGTTTTAACCGCTACACAGGCAACATGTACATCATTCCAATGTGCAGACATCTCATATACTTGTAGGGAGTATCCCTTTTTCACTGTTTAGTGGAGGAGGTGGTAATGATTTTAACCCACATTATGGAGGGGCTAACACCCAACCACAATGGACACACACTCAAGGGACTAACCCTCTCTCTTTTGGTCGGAGAAATTTTAGCAATGTGTTTGCTTCACAACCAGTGGTTGGGGGAAACCCCAACCAGTAGTACACGAGTCAGGCTTTAGGTGGTTCTGCCTACCGAAACCCTGCTAACCAAGTTCCATCGGCAAGACCTCGTTTACCTTTTCTGGCAACTCTGAATTTTCCAGATCATTCAAAACTTACGAATGATCTGGTGCGGCATCACCCCACATGGCCACCTGTCCCAACCAAACTGCCTTCTGACATCCCAAAGTTTGAAGGAAAGACTGGGGAGGATCCCGGAGATCATGTGACCACTTTTCATCTCTAGTGCTCTTCGAATTTGTTGAATGATGATTCCATTAGATTGAGGCTCTTTCAGAGAACCTTGACCAGTGCTGCAGCTAAATGGTACATTGAACTGCCTGTGGCTACTTATGGCACCTTTTGGGATCTAGCTACTGTTTTTCTGAACCACTTCCAACTTCTTGTCCGGTATGATGCCGGTACAAACCTTTTGTCAACCTTTTGGCAGAACAAATCCACTCACTTATTTGACCATATTCAGGAGTGGCGAAGGAGGAAGAGGCTCATTAAAGCTCACATCCCTCCAGAGTTCTTATTAGAGTGGTATCTCAAATCACTCCTTCCTTACATTTCGAAGGAAGTAGCAACTTCTAGGGTGTCCTCCGAAGAAGAAGCCATCCTTAGAACCCAACAACTCGATCTAGTATACGCTCAGTTTGGGCTCTGATATGAAATTATTCCCGATGCACCGAGATCTAACACAGAACTAGGTAAACCTAATACTGGACCACATGCTGTTGGCATCGTGGGTTCAGTAGATTCTGCAGCGTTTGATGATTTAACGAAGCAGGTTCACGCCTTATGTTAGGAACCCATGTCAACCCTTCTATTTACTTTGTTAGTATATTGTTGTTGGATGCATATGCTTTGTAAGTCGTCCCATAGTATTTGTTGATCCATAGTTTGTATTATTGTTGTTGGACGCATATGCTTTGTAAGTCATCCTGTAGTAATTGTTGATCCATATTTTGTAATGGCCCATGGTTTGTATTGACAGATGGTATTGACCCATGGTATTGGCGTCTAGAATTAGTATATAAGTTTGTGTTGAGACCAATGAAGGTACCGTGAAATTTTTTGTATTGAGCTTGCTCAAAGGAGGTTTCCTCCTCAAAGTGGCCTGCGATCAATATAAAAGTGATTTTGAGTTCTGTTATTTCTGCTATTTCGTGTGTTTTAATTAATAAATTATTGCAGGTTCATCACATCTGGTATCAGAGCACTTTCTTGGGCTCGTTGGATGAAATTTCTGCCAATTTTTTTTTTCGCATCTATCGCAGCTTCGGATCTGGAAATAATCCCTATTCGCTTAACTAGGGGAAGTACTTGGGCATAAGCCCTAAAACTCATTGTGAGGATTACCATAGGAACCTCGAAGTAGCTGGCCCATTGAGAGGACCTACCAGCGAAAAGGGAAACGAACCCTACCTGATTGACTAGTTTCCCCCCGTGAGGTAAACCAAGAGTTGTCATTTTTGGAAAAGCGGTTATCAGTTTTACCTGAGCCGTGGAGTGAGGCATACTGCCCCAATATGCAAGCTGTCAGACAACATTGGTGGCCGAGTGAATCCCCTGAACTGATAGGAAGCATCACATATCTGGGGTCCATATCTATTTTCAGCTGAACTATTTTCGATCACCTCCGTGCCGTTTCAGATCAATTCCAAGCCGTTTCAGATCCATTCTGACAGTTGTTCCAGATACAGTCGTTTCAGATCTATTCTGAAAGTCATTTCAGATCCAGTCGTTTTTATCCATTCAGCGTCATTTCAGATCCATCTATTGCCGATCCCTTCCTGGACACCCCTGCAATCCCATTCTACATATTTTATTCCTGAGGACCCTATCCCAAATTCTCCTTCCCAAAGCCATAAATCTCACATTTGTCTATTTTTAGGGTTTTCCATAACTTCTTCAATTTTCATCCACCCACCTCTAAATTTTGCCACTGTGTTCATTCCCTATTTCTGCTTCTTTGTCCCTCTTTGACAAATTTTCTCATTCTTTCGCGCCGCTTCTGAAATCCCCATTTTTTGCTTCCCTGTTCATCATAAAGTGTCCAAAACCTAGTCAAACCCCAATTACCCATCCGAGTTTTTCCCAAATCCAAATTTCCCTTTACTAAATAAGCTTTTGTTTGTGTTTTTCTATCCATTCCCCCCCCCAAAAAAAGAAAAAAAACAGAAAAAACAAAAGAAAAAAAAGAAAAAACAAAACTTTTGGTTATGGTTGTCACTCGCGCAGGAGCAAAAACCATGGAGGAAGCACTTGCAGCCATCCAAACCAAACTCCAATATTTGGATGAAAAATTTCTCAACCTCCATCTTCAACATTCATCCATGAATAATAACTGACAGCACGAATCTTCTGCAGCCAATGGGTTCTCTTCTTCCAGCAATTTCTGTGGTCCGAAGCTTGAATTTCCTCGCTTCAATGGTATTGATCCGACTGGATGGATCTATCGTGCAGAACAGTATTTCAATATGCATAATACTTTTGATGTTCAAAAAGTTCCACTGGCATCCTTTCATTTCGAACAGGAAGCCCTTCAATGGTACCTTTGGTACATCAAGGCTCATGACAAGCCAAAATGGACAAATTTTTTTCAACTCCTTTTTCAACAATTTGGTCCTAGTGCTTTTGATGACTTCACTGGAGCACTCACTAAATTTGTCAAATTGGCACTGTGAGAGAGTATCAGACAGAATTTGAGAAACTAGCCAATCACACAGAAGGATTTTCTAATGAATTCTACAGGAGTTGTCTTATCAGTGGTCTTAAGGATGAAATCCGGTCAGAGGTTAAAATGTTCTGTCCCAACACAATGATGGAAGTCCTAGGGTTGGATAAGTTGGCAGAAGACAAGATTACATCCCAATAGTGCTCCAAACCCCCTTTTGTTCCCTTCCAAAATATGATTTCTCAACGACCTCCCATCCCGACAGCTCTCCTCAACCAACTCTTATCAAGCATTTGTTTGAAACAGAGATGCATAAACGCAGAGAAAAAGGGTTTTGTTATAATTGTGATGATAAATTCACTCGGGGACATAGATGTGTTCAACAAAAGCTCTATCTCTTGGATATGAATTCTCCGCCTGCCTCTAAAATTGTTGAATAAGCTCCAAATACAATGGATGGTCAGGTCGACATTCAGGAGCCGCCTATTAACCCCCCATCTCAGGATGAACAACTAGAGATATCTATCCATGCTTTATCCGGCATCACCACCCCCCAAACAATGCGGGTCAGGGGTTACTTCAAGAAGCTTCATCTTACAATACTCATTGATTTTGGTAGCACTCATAACTTCAATGACCTTCCGATCGCCAAACAGGCTAATTGTTTTGTCCATCCTTGCTCCAACTTTGAAGTCATGGTTGCCAATGGGGGCACCTTACCTTGCAAGGGGAAGTGTCACAATCTGCGTATCTCTCTGGAAGATTATAACCTGCACTCTGACATGTTTTCCTTGTCCCTAGGTGGATGTGATGTGGTTTTGAGCATTCAATGGTTACGCACACTTGGCCCCATCTTATGGGATTTTGCTAAACTTGGGATGCAGTTTTCAGTCAATGGGAAACAACACAAATTTAAGGTCTTACAACAAGGGTCTCTCTGCATCATCAGTTCACATCACCTGGAAAAGATCCTTAAGAAGAATTCACATGGTGTCATCGCTCAACTCCATTCCATTCAGATGCACCCATCAACGGTCTCCCCTACTTCCTTGGATAGATATGCAGGTGTCTTTGCTGAAACAATGGGCTTGTCGCTTTCAAGAGACCTTTCCAGTAAGAATTTAGCCGCATCAACATCTCAGCAGGAAATGATGGCTATTTTGCATGCAGTACAGAAGTGGCCTCCATACCTATTTGAGAATTATTTCTGCATCAAGACTGATCTTCAGAGTCTGGAAAATTTCCTGGAACAATGGGTCTCCTCCCCAGAACACCTGAAATGGATTATCCAAATCATGGGTTATTCCTATGAGATCACTTACAAGAAGGGTAAGGACAATATGGTGGCAGATGCTCCTTCTCGCACATTTGATGACCCAGTTTCTCTTACAACTATTTCTCTGCTTGTTCCAAATTGGTTGCAATATGTTCAATAGGGCTATCTCTTCTATGAACTCCATGCTTCTTCATCAGTAGGGCACTCTGGGTTCCTCAAAATGTATGACCGAGAACAATGTAACTTCTTTTGGCAGGGACTGAAAATGAAAATTCAACAGATGGTGGTTGACTGTGATACTTGCCAGGTCAACAAGGGTGAAACAACACTCCTTTCGGGCCTGCTCGAACCCTTGCCCATCCCTACACATATTTGGACAACTACTTCTATGGATTTCCTAGAAGCACTCCAGTGGTACAATACCACATATAAAAGGACACCATATGAAGCATTCTATGGACAGGAATTGTCAGTTCTTCTTCCATACACCCTCTGCATCTCCCCAGTTCAGGAAATTGACTCGATTTTTCGAAATCGCGATCAGATTCTTCTCATTATGCAGGACAATCTTCACATGGCAAGAATTTGACTGAAACAACAAGCCGATCAGCACCGTTCTGAGCGCACTTTTCATGCAGCTGATATGGTCCTTCTTCATCTACAGCCTTCCAAGAAATTCTCCCTGAAACTCAAAAGGCGTCAATGGACCGGAATGCAACCCGAGGATGCTATAGGGGAACCACTCCTTCAGATTCTGCATCAATTTCCACATCTAAAGCTTTGAGGACAAAGCATTTTCTAAGGGAGAGGGGATGTTAGGAACCCATGTAAACCCTTCTATTTACTTTGTTAGTATATTTTTGTTGGACACATATGCTTTGTAAGTCGCCTCGTAGTAATTGTTGATCCATATTTTGTATTGGCCCATGGTTTGTATTGACACATGGTATTGACCCATGGTATTGGTGCCTAGACTTAGTATATAAGTTTTTGTTGAGACCAATGAACGTACCGTGAAGTTATTAGTATTGAGCTTGCTCAAAGGAGGTTGCCCCCTCGAAGTGGCCTGCGATCAATATAAAAGTGATTTTGAGTTCTGTTATTTCTGCTATTTCATGTGTTTTCATTAATAAATTATTGTAGGTTCATCACACCTTATCGGTCAAACAGTCTGCTGCAAAAGCAACTGCAGTTGCATCCTCCCCTTCGAAAACAAAATCTGTACAACAAGTGTAGACGAAACAAAATGTCCCTCGGCAGCCCAACAACAAAAAGAAGGGCAAGAAAGGGGAAGGAAACCACCAAATCCCAAAAACACTGAAAATGCCGAGGAGGGAAAAAAAGAGAAAAAGAAGGTAAAGTTTTCTTGCAATCTATGCAAAGAAGATCACCTTACCCATCAATTCCCTCTGATGGAAGAAGCCCTACTCCGTGAAAAGAAACCTGCTGTCTTAAAAGATCCATTCCCTCACAGGAAAGGTTCAGCTTCTGGAAACTCTAGTGCTGGGGGCACTCATCATGCATCAGCTGTTGATCAATCGTTCATTAATATGGTTAATTTGGACGCTCTTTTACAAACTCGAGCTAGAAACTATACTTCAGATCCACAACAGAAGGATTTTCCCGAGTCATCTACCCCTCTCCACATCGAGAGACCGATGGATTCGTTTTCGAAGATCCCAAAAGATGTCTTCAAACGGGATGTGCACAATCCCAACGCACGGGCTGCCCCCAACTATAATGTTGTAGAGGATTTAGCCCATACACCTTGTGCCATGTCCACTTTGTAAGTACTGTAAAGTTGTCCATTACAACACAGTGCACTTCTCGCAGTGATCGAGAGTGTAGACTCATCCAATATGCTTGCTTGTTTTGATATGAATGATATCAAGTTCTGGTTTCCATACCACGTCACTCTCCAAATAGAGGTGTTCCATGGTCCCAAGACCATTGGACGAGTTGTTGTAGATGAGGGCGCGTCTACGTGTGTAATGTCCATTTATTGCTGGAAGGATTTGGGCGAACCTGAGTTAGCTCCCTCGAATACAGTGCTTACTGTCTTTGATGGAAGATCTTTCTGTCCACACGGAGTCTTACCATCATTTTATGTTGAACTTGCGGGCAAGTTGGTATCTGTAGAGGTGGAAGTTCTGGATGCTCCGTTTGACTATAACTTGCTGTTAGGTAGGAGCTGGACGTATGCAATGAAAGCAGTGCCGTCATACATTTTCCAGGTTATAATGTTCCCTCATGAAGGCAATATCGTCACAGTCGATCAACTTTCATTTTCTCGGAAGAATAACCAGACTTCATGGGATTCAACAATTCCAATGATTGATCAGTCTCACCCAACAAGTGAGAGTTTAGGAGTAGGGATCTATGGGTCATTAATGGGCATTTTTGACCTACCTTCTCCTGTTCATTTTATTGGTTCTAAAGAGTGTTCTTCGTCTGAGATTTTCATGGTGAGTCCAACAACAGATCCATGGATTCTCCCAACCGAATTAGAACCAGTTGTGCCCCTATTTGTTGCAGAGGTAGCTTAATTAGATTCACAACATGCTGCAACAGAACATATCGTGACTCCATTGGTCTCTGCTGAGTCAGATATGGACTATGCCCCTGCATGGTCAATGGACTCTATTCACTTTTTTGACTGTCTAGACACTGTTTTGCCCTCTGATGAGGCCATTTTGGAAGAAATGATTAGCCTAGACCATCCTTGGGAACACATGCACCACAAGTCTTATTTTCTTCCTGATCTAGACAGGATTGAGAGAGGTGAGTTTTCTATGAGACCCAGTGGGAATGTTGATTTGTCCGCTATCCCTTCTACTTCAAAAGATGTTTATGCCAAAGGAAATATGGAAAATATATCGAGAACCATTATGATCAATATTTCCATCAAACATGGAGTCGTGGAAAATATTTTCATTGGAGCAGACTGTTCTCCTGAGGAGATCATTTTTTATACCAATCTCTTTAAAGAATTCCACGACGTTTTTTCCTAGTCTTACGAGGAGATTCCAGGCATTGACCTCGCAATTGTTGAGCATGCCATCACAACGTATACCAACGCTAAACCTATGAGACATAAGCTCCATCCAGTTAACCCTCGAAAAGTAGCTTCCATCAAGGAGGAAGTAGAGAAATTGCTTAAAGCCAGATTCGTCTATCCGATAGCTATGATGGAATGGGTTTCAAATCTTGTTCCAGTTGACAAAAATAAAGGTACCATTAGAGTCTGCACTGAATTCCGGGACCTAAATAAAGCTCGTCCGAAAGACAATTACCCCACGCCATTCATAGATCAGATCATTGATGCATGTGCAGGCCATGAAATGTTTTCTTTTATGGATGGGTTTTCAGGATATAATCAAATATAGATCAAACCTGAAGACCAGCACAAGACATCTTTTATTTTTCATTTGGGGACCTTTTCCTATTGGAAGATTCCATTTGGTTTGAAAAATGCTGGAGCTACCTTCCAGCGAGCAATGAATTTGCTTTTCATGACATCAAGCATGTAGTCGAACCTTACCTGGATGATCTCCCAGCGCGATCTTGCAAGAGACGGGAGAATCTTGACCACTTAAGACTTGTGTTTGAACGGTGCAGATACTACACAATTCGATTGAATCCCAACAAGTGTGTATTCTACGTCGAATCTGGACGATTACTGGGTTTCATAGTATCCAGTCGTGGCATAATGGTGGATCCTTTAAAAGTTGAGGCGATTGTAAATCTGCCTCCTCCTCGAACCCTGAGACAACTTCAAAGTCTGTAGGGCATGTCCAACTTCTTGAGATGCTTTATCATTAACTATGCCAAAATTACTAAAGGTTTCATGAGACTGCTTAAACAAGACACCTACTTTATGTGGGATGAGGCTGCTTAAGCATCATTTAAGGCCTTGAAAAGGCATTACTTTCATCCCCCTTGTTAAGCCTGCCAGATTATACGAAGGATTTCCTCTTATATCTCGCTACATCAGTATACACAATAGGCATAGTACTTGTTCAGGAGGATGACAAGCTCCAAGAGCATTTCATTTATTATCTGTTGTGCGCCTTGATAGCTCCTGAGATCAAGTATTCTCACGTGGAGAAGTTGGAATTATGTGCTGTCTATATGGTTCAGAGGCTACGTCACTATATATTATTTCGAACCACCACAGTGGTTGCAGAGGTCAACTCATTTCAATATGTTCTCACTCGACACATCATCGGTGGGAAATTTAATAAATGGATTGTAATCCTGTAAGAATTTGACTTAGTTTTTCAGTTCGCTAAGTCAAAGAAATCACTGGTGTTTGCCAAACTGATTTCTGAATTCCCCAGTGACATAGTACATGTTGAGGAAAAGTCATAATTCCCGGATGAACTTATCTTTCTCATTGCATCCTCTGACCCATGGTATGCCGATATCTTTGTATATCTCTAGACTTTGAGGTGTCCCACCACTTTCTCTAGGGACAAACGACGCAAACTTAAGAGTCATGCGAAGAACTACCTCATCATTTCTGACACTTTGTACAGACGTGGGGTAGATTCCATCTTATGCCGTTGTTTGACCTTGGAGGAAGCATAATCAATATTGAATGATGCTCACAGTGGAGCCTATGGGGGTCATCTTTCTGGGTTGGAAACAACCTAGAAAATACTGTGTGCTGGTTATTTTTGGCCCACGATCTTCAAAGATTGTGTGGAAGCTGTGAAACGTTGTCAGCGATGTCAGTTTTTCACCAGGAAGATGAGAGCACATCCAACTCCTCTCCATCCTGTAATCATAGCAGACCCCTTCACTAAGTGGGGGAATTGATTATATGAATTGTAATCCAATTTCGGCTGGAGGTCATCACCATATCATTGTTTCTGTCGAATACTTCACCAAGTGGGCCGAGGCAATGCCTACTGTTAAGGCAGATGGGGAAACGACCGCTTATTTCATTTTCAACCAGATCATTGCAAGATTTGGTATACCCAAAGAGATCGTGACTGATCACGGTCGTCATTTTCAGAACAACATGATGACCAATCTATACACCATGTTAGGTTTTCAGTAGGAACATTGGTCTTCATTCTACCCGCAGAAGAATGGTCAGGTTGAAGCGGTCAACAAAACTTTGAATACCATCTTACAAAGGACCATTAATGCCAGCAAAACTAACTGGCACATCATGCTATACCCTACTCTTTGGGCCTACCGAGCCAATGTGAATACAGCTACCGGGTTCTCTCCCTTTCAACTTGTGCATGGGATAGAAGCAGTCATTCCGGTTGAATGTGAGATCCCTTCATTGAAGTTAGCTGTACAACTACTACCTGAAACTTCACTCTTGGAAGAATGTTTGCTGCATTTATAACATCTAGATGAGCAGCGTCATGATGCGCTCGCAGCAAACGAAGCACATAAGAATCGAGTCAAAGGACAGTATGATAAGTCTATTAAACCTAGGGTTTTTCTCGAAGGAGACCTTGTTCTACTCTAGGATCAGGACAAGGAACCTTTAGGAGAAGGAACGTTTAAGTCCATGTGGCTCGGTCCCTACATAGTTTCTAAGATTCTGAAGAAAGGTGCATACGAGTTAATAGACTATGAAGGTAATAAGTTGCCGGAGCCTAGAAATGTGTTCTACCTAAAGAAGTACTACGCCTAGGAATCTATGCTTTTTCATGTATTATAGCTATACATTTTGTAGAGTTAGCTTTGTTTACGGTTGTCGTTACATCTTATGCATCTATTGCTTTGTGTTTTAGATGTCGACTGAACACTTTATAGGGTTTGCTGATGGCGCTAGCCGCCACACCCATCAGTTGGCTACAGCTGCTTGGGTTATTTACTCACCAACTAGCCAACTAGTTTCTTCGGGAGGGGCTTGTTTAGGTCCCACAACGAACAATGTGGCTGAATACAATGCGGTCATAGAGCTACTCCCAGATGCTCTATTCCATGGCATTTCACATTTGGAGGTACGACTCAACTCGCAGTTAGTTGTTTTCCAGTTAATGGGTGTTTATCAGGTTAGAGATCCTTTTTTGCTACGTCATTTTTTGTGCGTTAAGTTACTTGAGAGACAGTTTGATTACATCACATATCAACATATTCCAATAAATTTGAATGCATTAGTTGGTTCATTTTCAAACTATGTTTTAGATTGGCATTTGCATCATTCACATACATAATAATTCATGCATAAAAGACAATAACACACATGTAAATAACACTGATACTGTATATATATAATCCGTATCAAAAAATAATATGAGTTTAAGTCATAAGTATGTCACAGAGTCATTTTATAATATACAAAAATGGGCTCGATGGCCTCAAAAACATACATATATATGTCCTTCTCCTATGGAGAAGGAGGGGCCTCTCTGCCTCTACTGCCTCTCGATAGAAAATGACCAGCCTAGCTACTTTCCTCGGTATCCTAATCCATGCTGAGGGCACACCCACCACATTCTCCTGCATGTTGAGTGGCATCCGCTCGATCCTGTATGTCGGAATGTCAACCGACTCATTTTCCCCTCTATGTTTTCCAGCATGGCGTCAGCTGCTCCTACTACGACTGGTCTCACGAAGGTATGGGGGTGTCCCTCAGGATGCACTGGTCCAACATCTGCATAAGACATTTTGTTTCAGTACTTCAAACTCATTATAAAAATCATATATATAAAATGATAAAATTAAATAATTTTTCAAAAACAAACTTACCAATCTCTCCCCAGGATGCTCTTGGAGGAAGATCCAGCTCAGGATCGTTACAGAAGTCTATGCCCGTATATGGAAACTTCTCAAGAGCTGGTACCTTCCAGTCCCACCACGCCCAGAAATCATCCTCATTGTAGAAAACGTTGCTCTCTCCACCACCCTGGCGCAAGAATATCTCTCCCCAAAGACCCATAAATGGCTCACAGGGGTTAAGTGGGGGAAAATCCATCCCCAGACTCATGGCAGGCACCCTTTCAAAGAAAAAGGTGCACAATATTCTTCTGTACCCAAAGTTCTTCATCCTCCCGGTCTTACACCCGGAAAGTTGAAGCTTCATGTTTGCCAGTAGACTTGAACACCAGTCAAATACTATTCCCCATAGGCATTCAATACCCATGTGCATGAAGTTCCTTGAAGCTAGATGTTGCGTAGCACTTCCAACCATCCGGTTGAGAATACTCAAGATTACTTTAAGTGGAAAGCTTGCAACAGTCGAAATGAGGACTTGACTGCTGGTTTTTTCTGTACTCGCTACACAATAGGTATTGATGTAGTCCTGCACGGATAGGGCACCCACATTATGAGAGGACACTTTGAGATTCACTACATCTCCTGTTCGGGAGAGACCTGTGATGAAATAGATGTCATCAACCGTTAGTTCCAATATCTCCCCTTGGATATTGAATACCAATGCATTGGCATCCCAATACTGAACAAGCCTCTCAAGCAAGAGGATTTGTGCCCGCATGTTGACCATTCTATAAAATTTCAACAAACCACATCTTCGCAATGCATGCAAGGTTAATGGATCTTTTAAAGCTTCTCGATCCATCTCCTAATGTTCCCTTTCATGCCATATGAGCGCCATCCTGCCATTAAACCATCAAACGTTGGTCATTTGTAATTTTTTACCCTAGTTTTTGCAGTGAATGCTACTATCTATCATAGACAGTAGCATCTCGAACGTGACTGTCCTATAGGCATACTAGCACACTTTTGTCAAGTGCACTAGTTTCTTGTAAGCAAACCAGCGCTCGCGCAGAAATGTATTTAAAATTTTGATAAAAAATGATTTTGACCACAAAAATTGAAAAAATTTGTATGAAAATGCAAGTTAAGGATGAGACTACATACTTGGTGAAAGCAGAATTTGGATTGGTGACTCGGTTCGAACGCAACGAGCAAAGGTAGCTTGAGGTTTTTCTCCACTTTTCCCTTAATTTTCAAATTGTGATATTTTGATTTTCAAAATGAAACTATTTATAGAAATTGCTTTTTAATTTTTACCCACTTTTCCAAAAAGGGTATAGTTTCATTTTGTTATTTTAATTCATTAATATTTTCAAATATTGGTGGATTAGACTAACTATATATTTCAAATTATCACTGTAATTTCAAACATCGAACTATTAAGGCTTGTTTTCTTCATTGACAGGATCAGTATAGGTACCATATTGTTTCAATATTTTGTCATTTGAGAAAATTTGTCCGGGTTACTAACTTGGTGGTCGAGATTTTATTCTCTGGCAGGTCATGAAATTACGATCCCTGAAGCTGTTTAAGTCATTTTAAGCCCTTATTTTGACTTTTCAAAAACAAACAAGATTGCTGAGTTTGCTTGTTCTCTTCAGACTCGTTAAAGGAAGTGAAGGAAAATCCGCTTAAGTATAAGTTTAACCCTTTTCTGGACTTTTGCGGATTAATTACGAAAAAGGAATACTCTAGTCACCCGTGGCTAGAAGAGTTATTCTCTCATCATTTTACACTTTTTCAGGGGAGGAGACTAACTATACGAAAAAGGAATTTTGGATCCTTCTTTAGGGTTTTCAGGCTCTCGAAACATGAAAACACCAAGCGAGCATTCACCTACTCGGGCTCGATGTGAAATCCATGAGAGGGTATATAGAGGATTGTTTAAGTTTTTCAGACTCTATAAACAAGAAAACACCGACGAGCATATACCAACCCAGGATCGATACTAAAATACACGGGTAGGTGTATGGAGTTATTTTTTAAGTTTTTCAGACTCCTTAAAATTGAAAACACCGTCGAGCAAGAACAGATATCGGCTCGATATTAAAATCTAGAGATTAGTACTATAGAGTATTCTTCTATCTCTTCTTCGAACTCTGTAAACAATGAAGAAGGTCCTGAGTCTTCCTCCCATGGGTTCGTTAAACTTTTACATGGTTGGGATTATTGAGTTTTCTTTCTTGGACTCATTAAAACAACAAGAAGGACATTCTTTTACCAAAAAGAATAAGGGAAGAGAAGGGTATATCTACATCTTTTTAGTTTCAAGGGTAGTTAAGTCAGTCATGTCCTTGAACACAACACCTATTTGAGTCCATCATTCAGTTGGGTTTTAGATTTTGACCTTAGGGTGAACCTGATCTCAGAGTTTGTTACTCCTCCACTTGGTTATTCTTCCAATCACATGGAGAGTCTATTAATGTCTCCTAAATTGTAGGCTTATATCACCTCCCCCTCATGTTAAAAGCTGCCTAAGTCACTTTGTGTTGTGGTCACTATTCAAGGATACAGCCTGTGTCGGCCATTCTGCAGTTACCTTGAATTCATGTGTCATCCATCTTGGTGTCAGTTTGTTTCATCTTGTTACTTGTCCTACTCCAAATCAACTCAAACTTGTGAGTGTTCCTCGCGTTGGATGATGGAGGATGCATTAAGGTCTCCCTTCCAAGGGACTTCTTCTCATCGAATTCAACTCATTTTTGCTCTGGGAATGAAGTTTAGAGTTTTGGTTAGTACCTTGGGGATTGCAGCTATCAGTGGTAGTTTCCCTCGCTGTTAAATAATGGGATTACATCAATGTCTCTTATTCGACAGGTTCCTCGGGTGTTTGACTTCAAGTCCATTTATTCACACTTGTTGGAACGTACTAGGTACCTTGGGCCCCATTATCATTATCGATGGAATTCCTCGCGTTTGTTAACGGTATACATCAATGACCAATAATCAAACGATACCCCCCATGTTTGACTCCAGCTCATTTATTCACATGGTTAGGGTTTATACCTTGGGTTGTTTGGATGAAGACCTTGGGATTTTGATAGCATCACCCTATTTATGTTATCACCCAAGCTGTGCAAGATTGAGCCTCACTCATTTTGGCTCTTCATGAGACATAGATCCAGCTTGCTATTATGGATATGATCTCTCATTGTTTTCATGGATCCATGCTTGTATTTCAGTGGCCATGCTATATATACATCTCTCAGTTATGTATTGAAGGTCATATTGTATCACATCGAACATCTATATGATGTCAAGATTGTAATTGCTCACTGACCTTGATCGTTGTTTTCAGGTACTTTTGTGACTTGGTTCTGCGGTTTCTTGCTCCTCCTCTGAATTGGAATTGTAATGTATTTCGGCTGTTGTTTCCCTTTGACCTCACACATTAGGGGGCATCTGTTATAGGTCAAATCTCTCTGTCCGTGATCACATTGCTCTGTCGATCACACAAAAGGACACTATGGATGGAAGAGCTAGATTGACCCTGGATGAGTTATTGCTGAGATTACACTCTTCAACTGAAAATATTATTTTTTCTACAATTTTCATGACATTTGCACTACTATTTCCACAGTGATCTAGCTTTCTGAACGTTGGTCTTATTAAAGACAACCTGCGCACATCTTCCAAAATGTTGCAAATGCTGGTTGTCAAGTGCAAAAGTTTCATACTGTGCACTAGTCTACTTATATGAAAACTGCACACATCTTAAGATGAAATGAAAAAATATATTCAGATTACGAATTGGGATTAGTTAAAGTTGGTTCTGCAACTTCCCCAGCCTCCCAATTCAACCACCTCTCAAATTCAACTTCCTACCTTGTCCCATAAATACAAGGGGAAGCCATGAGAGAGGAACCTAGAAGGAATGATAAGCTATTGTTACATTGGAGGAATTCCCAAGTCATTGTGAGGAGCAGGAGCCCAAGACTCAGTTGTAGAAGTGTCTGGACAGATCAGGTATATCTATACTTATCTACATTTCTTTGACAATAAAAGGTGGAAATACCCTTCCCGTCCCAATTGAATGTCTATTTGATTGAATGTTTGTTGGATTGTATATATTATTGTAGTTGATGTTAAGTTATTTCTGATTTCATCATATTTATTACAGTCAAGATACGCTGAGGAAGGTTAGCTTTGTTTTACAGGTTCATCATTGTGGAAGATCAAGCGAAAGTTAGGACCAGCCATCGTTAAAAAGGTACAACTTTCAGAATCTTAATCTCTTTCCATTTGTAGTAACTAATTCAAAACATCAATGTATTTACTTGTCACCCCACACAAGTTGGTAGTGTCATCTCCCCACTATAAGGTATTTTCGTGGTATTTTCCTGCACAACAGCATTCATAAAATGAAAGTAATCAATGCATAAGCAATTAACATTATACTTAAGAAATTGAAGGATTCAAATGTATGAAAGAGAGAGGTTCCATCAAGCTAAGTAATCATACCTCAATAATCACTATTGATATGGTATGCACCCGATTAAGGGGCATGGTCCATTTCCACATCAGTGGACCCATTATATGGTATGCACCCGATTAGGGGGCATGGTCCATTTTCACATCAGTGGGACAATTATATGGTATGCCCTTGATTGGGGGCATGGTCCATTTCCACATCAATAGGCCCATTATAGAATACATGGATGGAAATAAAATGGTATCAAATTCAATTTAGTTACATACCAACGCCTCCTCAAGCCACATTTTCTCCTCTTTTACCACAATTGGCATCCATCAATTTAAACAAGGCAAAATATTATGAAAGAGAAGATTTGCATGTTGCAAAATCATTGTACTATACTTAAGATAAGAATCATGTGAATTTAATTCATTATTATTATAATGTTTTTTAAGCATGAACCTTATATCATTAAAAATGTATATATTTACCACAAACATCATTTATTTGCTAGAGTTGCCTCTCCTAGCATAGGTTATCAAACATGTTTCCCTAACACCAAACTCAAGAGTATCTCTTTCTTATGCTTTCCCATTCTAGTTGGAACTTATGGGTAGGTCATCTTTAAATTTTGTCAAATTCCCCAGGAAAAGGTTGACAAATTCATCTATATAGCTTGTATTGCATCTTCACCTCTAGACAAAATTAATCCTTATTATCAAACAAATATTCCAGATCTCTCTACCGTGTCTAACCATCCCCTAATATCCAAAATCCCTCCCTTCTAAACAAAGTTACCATAACCAAAACAAAAATCAGAACCAACTAAGGGTCAGACCAAGACTAACAAATTTGCTAATCCGGTTTGTGAGTTGTTCTACTTCAAAGAACATAAAATATGCAAATTATATATATATATATATATATATATATATATATCAATGTTTTAAAACTTGGACTCAGAATCGGTCGAGGGTCAACTCAAACTCAAAATGGTAATGACTTAGCCAATTTGAATATAATGACACGGTTTACTAAAAAATACATAAAATATTTAAATTTTAAAGAAAAACGACATTTTAAAGATTCTAATCCATGATTCCAAATTTCCAAAGCATTAAAGACAAAATATCCAAAGTTTGATCATGTATATTACTAATTTACTATATAGTTCTAAGATCTTGGTCTTAACTCTTAATAGTAAATTAGTAATACTGCAATACTAAATACACAGTCATTAATCCAGACTCTTGAGTAATAGTTGATTCGCTTTCACAGACTACACTCTATAGTCTTCAAGTTCAAACTTCAGTCTTCGATTCTTTAGTGGCATTGCTTCATAGATTTAGGGTTTCACTCTTCAGTGCTTCATGAATGATCGAATCATAGTTCAACAATAAACTTCACACTGTCACAGGCGAGTATCCATCGATCCGATTCACAACAATGAAAAAAAAGAGGGGAGGGGGGTCATCTTATAATTTCAGGACTCTAAGGTTAGGGTTTGAGTAGGAATTATTTAAACAAACATTTTTGGTGTATTTTTCACTTAGCAGACCCACATATGCCAAATAGACCAACTCGATCGATTCAAGTCATAACTCGAGAAATTTGACCAGTTCGATACCGAACTAATTGCTCGAGCTTATTTACAAGCCAAGTCGGCTTGAATCAAGGTCAAATCAATCAAATCGACCAAGTCCTAGTCTGAGTTGGACGAGAGATATGGAGAGAGAGAATATATATATATATATATAGAGAGAGAGAGAGAGAGAGCATATTCACAAAGTTTGTTCATGTATATATCATGTGAGGGTGAATATAGAAAAATGGCATCGTGCAATATATATGCAAGAAAATACATAAATATCAAGACTTTAAATGACATCTATGTTGAACAGTTAACTAGGAAAGTTGTTGGACCCTTAACCTTGATTCATGTAGAAGCAAAACTGTTGTTAGGGAAAACTTCCTATAGTTGGGGTGAGACTACCAACATACTGAAGTGAAATATAGACATACAAGGTTTTGCAAGTATAATTATTAAGCAAAGATATTAGGGTTTAGTAGGATGTGTACCTTATTCATAAGGTTGATCCAAGTCTCTCTTCTTGAGTCTTCCTCTTTCTCTCCAATGCTACAACCTGGAAAACCATTCAACAAAACCTTCCTCAAACTAATTTGACCAAAAATAAAAGATTGACATCTAAAATAGCACGAGACATCACATTGTAGTCAAATCTGAAACATACATGAAAAAATCTATTTGGAAAGGGAAGAATGTCCAATATTTATTAATGAATGAATCAAGTACATCAAATTACCTTCCTTCAAGCATGTCACTTCATGAAACCAAGATCCAAGGTCTCTTGCTCCTCTCCTCCAAGGATCCCAACCTCTGATCATATGTGCTAGGGTTTATAAGAAACTAGGGCACAAGTGAGGGGGATGTGAGTCCCAATTCCTCCAGCATAACATTACAATGGGATTGAGTCCCCTTCATGGTCCCCTCTCCCTCTCTTATATAGCAAGTGAAAAAGTAGGGTCGAGGAAGAAGTAGTTACAACCGAAAGAGGAGGTCCCAAAACCACCCAAACCACCTTTTTTCGAGATTATATATATATTTTTAGTATTTTTGAGGTACTCATGGGTGAACAAGGGACAACAAGCGGGTGATTCGTAGGTGAACCATGTACAACCTACGTTTTTGTGGAAAAATGGTGAAAAACAACCTTTTCTGGGGGTTCTCAGGAGAAGTTTTGGTCTCCAGAATTGTTCCTAAGGTTCCTACCTATCAAATGGGCCATGAATTAGGCAATGCCATCCTTCTAAAGTCCCCAATATGGCTCTTCCATCCACTAATTTCCTTTTGTGTGACTCACATTAACCTCATGAAGTGTCATCATGCAAGTGTCTTCATGCGACCAAAAGGTGTAAGTGTCACCACGAATGGAGAAGTGCCAAATTTGGCTATAATAGATGCTCGCTAATGTATGAGGTCAGAGGGGACGACGATGGATGAAATACATTACAAATAATGAATGGTTGGGTTATGTAATTGAGGAAACCGGAGAAACCAAGAATCATAGGCTCAAATGAAGTACCTGAAAGAAAAGCAAATGTCAGACAATCTCATCCCTGGGATAAATGTCCATGCTTAAATGGTGAAACATGACCTCCAAGAGGATACGATGATGATCCAATACATAAGTATAATTGATGCATATATCATGGCCACTAGAACACAAGCGTGGATCCATGAAAAATATAAGTGTAAACATAGCCACAGAAATACAAAAGTGGATCTATGCCAAAACTGGAGAACATAGCCATAATGAAAAAATTGGATCTATATCTCATCAAGAGCCAAAGAGCGTGGCTCAGTATTGCACAGCTTGGGAAATAACAAAATATGATGATGCTATTATAGGCCCATGGTATTCAATCCAAACCATATCAAGGTATGAATCCTAACCATTTGAATAAATGAGTTGATGTCGAACATGGAGGACACCGTTTGATTACCAACCATTGATGTGTACCGTTAACAAATGCGAGGGAATCCCACCAATGATAAAAATGGGACCCAAGGTACCTAGTACATTCTTACAAGCGTGAATAAGGGTCTTGAAGTCGAACACCTAAATAATCCATTGAGTAAGAGACATTAATGTATTCTCATAACTCAATGGCGAGGGTAATTACCACTGATGACTCCAATCCCCAAGGTACTGCCAAAAACTCTAAACTTCATTCCCAGAGCAGGATGAGTTGAAGTCAATGGGAAGAAGTCCGTTGAAAGGGAGAGCTTAAGGCATCCTCCATCATCCAACATGAGGAACAATCTAAGGTTGATCTAATCTGGAGTAGGATTGAGTACATGATGAAACATACTGACACCAAGGAATGGTCGATGTATGAGGTCAAGGAAAATGCAGAATGGCTGACACAAGTTTTATCCTTGAACAATGAGCATGAAACATGAATGACTTAGGTAGCTTTGAACACAAAGGAACTATGATATAAATCTACAATGTAGGATACATTAATAGATTCTCCATATGATTGGAAGAGTAACTAACTAGAAGAGTAAAAAATATGAGATCATGTTTATCCCAAGGCCAAAAATAGAACCCAACTTGTTTGAGAGACTCAAAACAGGTGCTTTGTTCAAGGAGATAGTTGACTTCCTGCCATTATATTGAAAGATATTTGACACTCTTCCCTTCCCTTTTCTCTTTTTAGGTACCTTTTTCATTTTTTAACGAGCTTGATAAAGAACTAAAGCATGCTTGATAAGGATCCAACCATGTGTAGTTTTATGAGTCCATGGGAGGAAAACTCAACACTTTCTTCATTGTTTTACGAGTTTGAAGACAAGAAAGAATATTACTTGATAAAGTACTGATCTGTGGCTTTTAATATCGAGCCCAGATCTGTTTGTGCTTTCCGGTGTTTTCATATTTAAAGAGTCTAAAAAACTTAAACAAGAAATCTATACACCCTCTCGTGGATTTCACATTGAGCCCGAGTTGGTAGATGCTCGCATGTGTTTTCATATTTTTCAAGTTTGAAAATCCTAAATAAGAATCCAAAGGTTTCTTTTTCGTAAAGTTAGTCTCCTCACCCGAAAAAGGTTAAAAATGCAAGAGAGAAATCTTCTAGCCAAGTATGACTAGGGTATTCCTTTTTCATACATAGTCTTAAATAGGCCAGAAAAGGGTTAAACATATACTATAGAGACGACCTTTCAAGTACTTTAACAAGTATGAAAGAGACAAGCTAACTCAACAATCTTTTCCTATTTAAGGATTTTGAAAAGAGCTTAAAGAGGAATCCATAAAAATATTTTCCGTAAAGGTTTAACGAGCTTGGAGAAGTAAAATTGTGGCCTCCTTACTGTTTTTAACAAGCTCAAAGGAGAGATGGAAGAATGATTGTATCCTCCTTACTTTTTTTAACGAGCTCGAAAGAAAGGGGAAGAATGCTTGTAATGGGAGGAGACGAATGTCAGGAGCATGGAAGACTAGTTCCAAATGAGTGGAAAAAACTTATACATAATGCGAGGAACATAAGCAAGATACAGACACTCATGGTGTGTCTCCTTCGAGTAAAAGATTCCAAATCGCAAAAGAAAAGTGATACATAGCTTAACGGAAATGAGATCGGATATGGAGGCTTATATAACGAGCTTAAAGCATGGAAAAAGACATCAGGCTCATAAGCGCAAATGAGATCAAGGTGAATGCATATGCGACTTAAACAAAAAAATGAGAGCCTTATAAGGAATGGATAGAAATAAATGAAGAAGAAAGACATGAGGCTTATTTTCAAAATTGTGATAAATCTAAAAAGGCTCCTGAGTCTATGATAAAAACTCAGCATGGGAACCAAAATGGCATAGGGGTGCTAACTAGGGTGACCCATGTTAGGTAGGCTCTTTTGATGGATTGGTGCACAAAGAATATAGAGATGGATAACACACCAATATCCAACAGGTTCGAACCTATGGAGAATTTAGATAACAAAAGGTTCAAATGCATCATAACAGTAGGGAAGCCTAAACCTATATGCAAGGTTCCGAATATACCTGACATGATCGAACAAAGTACCGAAAAGGACCAGTAAGAAATCATGACTCCATCTAAGAATCCTATCTCCAAGAAACATTAGTACCAAGATCATATCTAAAAAATGAGTAAAACAATATTCAATACAATTCACTATCGTAGAAATACTTTCAAATTCACTATCATAGACAACATGCACAATGCAGGTAGAGTTATCCAAAGGAGGCTCTATAATACCAAAGCTCGACGACTTACAATAAAAAAGATTAACTTCAGGATGAAGATCAAAGTTGAAGGACGTGATGGAATCTGCAGGAACAAATTCATCATCACAGGAGTTGAAAATTCTAGAAGCAAAATCAAACTCAGCAGGAACACCGATTTGCGGGTCTATAGGAGAGTCCAAAGACTCAATAGTAGGAAGATTAGACTCCAAAGTCAAACCGGGGTTGGACCTAAATGCAACTGGATCGAAATCCAAATGAATGGCATGCTACATTATAGATTCTAGGAAAAATTCATCAGAAGGAAGTATATCATCCCAGATAGAACACATATCCAAAAATTCAAATGGAGGTATCACTTGGTCAACTGCTGAGACCAAGTCCCGAGAAGGTAAGCATGAACTCAAAGACTTCTTATAAGTAGAAATTGCACTCAAGGGATATAAAGGTTGGTTGAACTAATTACACTCAACTTCAGAGGCTGAACACTTCCAAGGGTTCTTAAAGTTTGATGACTTAAATTGAGACTCCTTATTCATGGAAAGTGTGACCACTGTTGAAATTGTGTGCACTGGTAATTCATTAGCTTGAAAATCAGGTGGAGGAAGATTAAAAGTTCCCATTAATGAACGATACATACCCACACCAATGTTTTCACAATTCCTCAAGGAATGGGAAACTATGGGAATATTGGATCCATGATCTTGATTGAACTCCTTACTGCTTAAGAGTAGTTGGTCAATTGTTACAATCTTTCCTTCTTGTGGAAACTTAATGACCCATAAGATAGAAGAGACTACTGCCATCATAGCTTGAGTCCAACTTCGTATGAGTAACAAATTGTAATCAAGTGGGGAATCAACCACTTCCACATCCACTTTAACTACCTTCCCCCAACTCTATAGGGAAATTCGGGATAACTCCATGAGGTTTAAAAAGATGGCCATCAAAATATTTTAACATGGTGACTGGAGAAACTATGCCAGGTGATCCTAAAGCCTTCCAACATGGTAAAGAAATAACGCATGTGGAGGCGCCTTCATCCACCACTGTCCGATGAATTTTTGTGTTTCTAGATATAGCTTGAATATGAAAAGCCGCATGGTAGGGTAAGCGAGGCTTCCAATTATCAAAATCAAAAGTGACCACTTGACTATCTACAGGATTGAGGGCCCCTAAAGCTGAAAGTAAGGTCTTCCTTTAAGTTGGGAAACTCTGCAAGACCTCAAGTGTAGACATCACACATGGAACCTGCGCCAAATCTTCAACTATTCTATAATTTGGCACAACACTCGCATTAGGATTGAATGTTGCTTTCTTAAGAAGACCTTTCGGTATTCGAGGCACATTGTCATTAGGAGGTTTCTCTATATGCAAATAATTGTCACTATCAACATTAATATGTTCTTTACCTTTTAATCGAGATGAATTAGTTTCACAATTCTTGTTCCTAGTCTGGAGATACAAATCTTGTTCACACATGAAAATTTCTTCTGAGCCTAAATTTCCCCCTTGAGAGGAGGCTCCCTGGATCCCCCCGCGGGGGGTTGCAGGGTTTTGATGGGCACCAGACAACAAATTTTGTGCCATTTCCATCTTAGGGAATTTATAAGTTAGATGATCCTCCCCGCATAACAAGAAAGGAAATTCCGTCTTAGCTTTTTCATTATCCCCACCAACATTATTGTTGTTATTATTTTCATTTTTTGTCCCCTTATTCCCATTTTTATTTTTCTTGGTTTTCTTCCCTATGGGATGTTGGTTTCCATGAGAGTTCTGCACTAACAAAACATCTGAAGGAGGGTTGGGTTTAGGGTTTTGCGTGTTAATTTGACCAATTTCCAGTGAATTTTGACTTGAAAAGTTGGTCCTGAGGTGAACTGGATTGTTCTCAATTGCACCGATCACTCCATCAGCATGAGGTGTCAAGATAAGTTTCATTGGATCAATATTTGATCTCGATGTATAAGGAATAATTTCATACATTCTCCCTGTTATTGGAAAATATACTTGAGTGGACACGAGCTAGATCTCCCTAGTTCAATGTGAATCTAGAAAAAATAGGAACATAACACAAAGCTACTTTTCTAGATCAGATTAGAGATTGAGTAATTAGATGTCTTACCTTCAGATTTGTGGATCTTTCTCCTTTTTATTGCTCCAAGCTCCGCGATCGTCAGATCCGTAGTTGCAAGACCTGTCAAAACTTGTAGAGACAAAACAAGCAATAAAACATATCTAAACACTAACTGATCTAAGTAAACAATTAAGGAGGTAAATTATAAACATCATCAACACAATGGAAATTTATGGAAAGAGTTTATATTACTGTATAAATAATGATAAATATAAAGTAGAGAGATGATTACAACCCAAGCCTTAACGCTGCAATCCTCCTCCAACAAGACAAGCCAATGCCTCCAAAGGAAATGTATGCCTCCCAAGAGATGGATAGGGATCACCTAGGCTAATTCCACCAGCATGTAAGTGATATAGAATTCCTCCCCTTGGAATGGAGAGGAGATTTGTATTTATAGGACCAAGTGGATAGAGTAGGTTGAGGATCATGGGGAGAGGGCTAAGGGATCCTCCCTTGAGGTTAGGTAACCGTAGGACAGCTCACCTAGGAGTTAGGGATAGTGATCCACCTCATCCAATTTCTAGAAATCGCTCAAAATCCACCTTTATCCAAATTAACCAATCCAGGCGCAAGATGCATGAGGGAAAGCTGTGCCTGAGAGGGGAAATGCAGGCTGCACAAAGGAAACCTGAGCCACCGGTGCAGTCTACCAGATTGCATCCTGCGACTGACCTAGTTGGGCGCTTCTTGCTCAAAGACAACCTGCAGCGGCCCAACTAGACATTGTGGACAAAGGGCATCAACTTGCTCTAAATGAATTTCTTTATTAAGGAAACTTCAGGGATCAAGGCATTGAGTTGACATGGGTCTCATGATGACGAGATTTAGGTGTAACAGAATGCCCCCCAAAGCATGAAGCTGGAAAAACAAGATAGGTGAAGTGCTTTGAAAGATAGATGGAAAGGAATTGCTGGCTGGAAGATGTTGTTGCAGTAAAATTGACTCTAATATACAAGTCTCATATGACACACAACATGGTTACCGACCAATACATTGCAGATCCATGGTAGTAAAGACCGACTGAACACAATCATGGCTACTAGACACAATCGTAGATCCATGATGAGATGATAACACAACCAAGAATAATACAAAAGTGGATCCATGTAATATGAATCAAACAATCTCCATCGCAACTTGGGTAAGACATGATTTTCCCCAGGGTTTTCAAGCCAAACCCACAATGATACGAATCTATCCACGTGATTACAATGTTTTGGAGTCGAACATGGTAGAAACCACTTGATTACTAGTCATTGATGTATACCGTTAACAAGTGTGAGAGAAATCACCATTGATGTTAATGATCCCCAAGTTATCATAATACATATCACCGAGCGTGAATAAATGATTTTAGGTCGAACAATCAATGAAATATTTCAATCAAGAGCCAATGATGTAAACTCATGTTGAAAGTGAGGTAACCTACCATTAAGGCATGCAATCCCAAGGTACTTGATTGGTTTCTAGATTCAATCCTTGGATGAGGTGTTGAAGTCGACAAGGATGAATCCGTCGAAGGAGGGCCATGATGAATCCTCCATCAACGACATGAAACTCGATAATAGATGTTTGGAGTATATCGGTAGAGTAACATGCAAGACTGAATCAGGGTAGACCGACATGGTGGAAGGTGTACTCACAGCAAATGATGAGCAAATGAACATCTCTTGAACATGGGCATGGAATGAATTTGAAGTATTGACATGGCGAGAATGTTACTGACCCCCAATGAACCTAATGATGGAAACATTCTTTGGATGACCCAAAGGAGCGACACGACTCATGGAATCAGCAGGACTCAAAGACAAACAGATTACCCAAGTACTGAATGCAAACGCAAATGAGTGCCATGTTCAAGAGTAACTATGTACTTCCATGAATTATAGTGTAACACACAATATTTCCTTTTCCCCATCATGACTGATGAGTTCCTCATTTGTTTTTTAATGAGCTTGAGGAGGGTAAACAGATGCTCGGTATAGCTCATCCCATGGATGAGTCCAATCCCAAATTTTTTATGAACCTAGGAAAGGAGGGGCTCGTCCCATGATGGGCTCTTCAATGTTGAATTTTGACGAGTTCAAAGAAGGTAAACTCGGCATCATTTCATGTTTAGAGAGTCCGAAAGGAACTAAATAAGACTCCAAAAGTCCTTTTTTCGTAAAGTTAGTCTCTTCGCCCAGAAAAGGGTAAAACAACGCGAGAGAGAACTATTCCAGTCATGATTGGCTGGGGTATTCCTTTTTCATAAATAGTGCCTCCTAGTCCAAAAAAGGGGTAAACTATCACTAGAAAGACGACCGTTCAAATACTTTTACAAGTGTGAAAGAATCAAGTTTGATTGGCGATCTTTTCTTATTTAGGGAGTCTGAAAAGATCTTAAAGAGGACTCCATGGACAACTTTGTCATGGTTGACGACTGAGTATGACAAAGGAAAAATTAAACTCGACACAGTTCCTTTTCCGTAAATAGTCTAGCGAGGTCGGATAAATTGATAAACCTATACTCGTTAGACACACTTTTTTACTCAACTTTTTAACAAACACGACAATGGTATCAAATGTTTGAACCAGAGCATGAAAAAGTAAAAACTAAGCTCAAACCACTTTTCATGTTTCAACCAGAGCACGGAAAAAGTGAAAAGTAAGCTCAATACCATCTTACTGTTTTTAACGAGATCGAAGACAGGTGAAAAGAATGCTCATGATGTCTGCTTAATTTTTTAACGAGCTTGTAACAGAAAATGAACTATGCTCGGGATTATTTTCATGGTTTAGCGAGCTCGAAACCCAAAAGAAAGTGTGCTTGAAAAGTATTCCCATCATGATATCCAAAGGTTGGTACATGCCCCCAACATGATTGCTAGAAGTGAGTGACTTAACTCCAACATGGTGTGGAGAGGCGATCGAGTTGACTTCAACATAACGTACAGAGGTTGAAGACATGCCCCCCAAGCTTCATTTCATTCTCCTAATATACATCTTCACTCGATTAAAATACTGGTTACTAATATGAATATGTTAACCAGAGACGAACGAAGATCAAATGGCATAGGAGGATGAAATGAAGGTTCATGTACTAAGTCTATGGGAAGACTGTTACAACAGAATTTTCCACCATGTGAGCATCAGCATTCTTTGGCATGTAGGATCCATTTCACTGACTCAGATCCACTTTATATCCTTTAGACACTATTTTTCGTATTTTTTCCCCTGTACGCTTGTTCCATCATTATAGCAGGCGTACTCACGAGTTGAATCATTATAGCAGGTGTACTCGCGAGTTGCATCACTATAGCCCACAGGTAGCATGTAAAATGGTAAAAATCACTAGTTTATTACTTGTTACTCCCAAAAAGCGGTTATTGGGTGACCTTTGACCCTCAATCTGCCCAAGAAACGAATCGATCTGTCCTTTCACTTACCTTTGAGAGGACTATATATTGAGCACATATGGCTTATGGACGAGAGGAGAAAGAAGAGCAAGATAACTCTAGTGGATTTTTTCCCTATCTTGAGTCTACACCCATTGATCCTTGTAGTTGTGAACCCCTTATGTTCACCTTCCAAACTACTACCATAGTTTGAGTTTGCCATTCATGGAGGATTGAAGTGGTGGAGGCACAAGTGGATTGATCTAGATCTCAGTTCATATTGGTTGCTGGAAAGAGGTCGTATCACATTGTACTTCTTCTTGTTTATTAATAGAAATACTCATATTCTCATCCATTAATATTGTGAATGTTGTTTATTCTACATTGGGTTTCATTTACTTATAATATCATGGACCATTGTTATTGATGATGTGGACCATTTCTATTGATGATGTTAATGTCGTTTATATATTATATGTACTTTTTGTATATTGGATGTCAAGACTAATTTGCAGATTCAAGTGCATGGATTGAAAGCTCCAACGGGGATCTACATCAAACGTTTGGATCGAGGTTGGTTACATTCTCCATTATCTTAGAATTGTCATTTATAATAGCATAGTTATGAGAATTGAGTTAATTTCTGGTAGTCAGCTGTCTGTAGTGGTACCCGAAGCCATAGTGAGTTTTCTCCCATACAGAAATGGCGACTCCGCTGGGAAAAACATCCATGTTTGGGGATTTTTTGAGCATTAGTCCTTAATTAGAGTTGTTGTTTGTCGAAGCTCTGTGTCACTAATTGGCCGTTAAGATACACTACAGAAAACTTGCTTTTTCTGAGCCATTGGACTCTTTATTTTCCCATTTGCCTTTCCTCACCCGCGGGCTAGCTTAGCTCTGCCCACGTACACCCGCCTCTGTTTACTCTACTGCTCGCAGGCACCCACAGGTATTCCTTCGACAGTAGTGTACAACTTCGTCTTTTGTTGATTTATGACTTTTGGTTGTTGCTAGGTTGGATTTGGATGATCTTGAGTCTTTGTTGGCCCGTTTCTTGACTATTCTATGCCTTGGTTGTGACCAGAACTCTTCTTTTCTCTTGGTTGAGCCTTGTTGGTTTTTTACCCATCTTTGGATTTAGCCTTGTTGGTTTTTTCCTTTTGAGCTCATTCTTGTGGCTGGGTCTTACTGTTTGGGATCTGCTGGGTTGTCTTAGTGATCTTTTGGGCATTTTAGTGACTGAATAGTAGGATTTTGCTTGCATTTTTCATTTCTTTATATTGAAAAATACAAAAATATATATAGTTTTGCATTTTCCTTTTGCTTATAAGAGAAATACAAAACAAATTTACTTTCATGTACTGCATCTTGCATTGAGTGCTTGCTGCTTTCATTTAGGTTTTGCTTGTGCATCAAAAATATAAAAGGATTGCATTTTTATTTCGAAATCATTGGGTTGATTTTGCATGTTAGTGACATTGTTTTATTGGATAGATGAGTCTAGGATTGGACGATTTTGCATACTATTGAGTCATACACATCACTAGTTTCACGACCATATCCTTTGAGTAACCACAACCATTAAAATTAACGCTTAATCTTAAAATTGATTAGACCGATTTTATTTATAGGGCACACCAACTAGCATAGGTTTAGAGTGTTGGAATAGATAATTGTGAGTTAACAATCCAAGACTACTAGACAAAACATTAGGTGTCTGACTAGGGAGTGGAGGAATCCATGGTATATATCGGTGTTCTTAGGAAGCTCTACTCAAACTAGAGTTAAGCATGAGGTCACGGGAGGTTGGTTTAAGGGATATCCCTCTGATACCGGCTGAACGCGGGAAATATTTCCATGGTTTGTTCGTATCTGGGGGTACTGGAGGTTTGTCCTCTTGTGCTTCAGGCTTAGCTACCCTGACCATATGACGGATCCCACCTGCGACTGTCCCCCTGAGCATTGGTTATATTGCGGTGACCATAGTTGCCTTACCTAGGTATCGCATAGGGTACTTGCAGTGTTTATGCTGTTTATGTCCTGAGTTGGAGAGGGGTTGGACAACACAACTGTGTTTGCACAGTGGACTTGACCCTATGCACGCAGTGAAGCCTGGGTGTCTCTATAACTGATTCTGTTACCTTCGGCTATAGTTTGGGAGTCTCAAGCCTCTCCTAGGTGAGACATACCGACTCTAGTGTCGGGATCTCATTTAGCCACTCTATTTGTCTGCTCTTGGCTGTAGTTTCTCTAGGTGTGTGATTTTGATTTACTGTTTTTGATCGATAATTGGCCGTAGGGGATGTTGTGATTTTATATTCTCTCTGGTGATATCGTGGCATGGAGTCTTACTCTCCGTCAATCCCATCGGTTGGTTGGTTTGAAGCCTACCGAATTTTCACGTCGCGTTGCTAGAGGATGCCGTTGGGCTCCCTCTGAGTCTTTGGATTCTTACGAGACATACATATCCGACGTTATGATGGCTGTACATTCCGACACAGAGAAAATCCCCACGATTCCATCGGGTGGAGACGAACACACTTCAGACACCCCCACACCTCGAGAGGCTTGGGGGGTGATCCACCTGAGACTCAACCTTATTCGATTTAGCCGAATCCACTTGAGAACGATCTATTCGATCCTTCAAATCCGGATAATTATCTTTATGGGATGCCAACCTTACCTGAAGACGAAGATCCTGCGATCAACGTTAACCCATTCTCATATAGTATGCCCGGTTTCAGCATAGTTGATCCTCCCACTGCTTTTGGTAGTCATGTTGGCACTAGCCATGGTGTTAACAACACTGCACCCATTGGGGGCAATACCCTCGTCGGGGGCACCACGTTGTCCACTCACACACATATCGCCACCCATCAACCCAGGATCACTTTCGCAAATGTTAATGCTCCTCCTAACCACAGGGCTGGAAAAGTACCACACACTTTTGCATCCACCACTGCTACTAGTAATGCTAATGTAGGAGGTGGGAATATATCTTATCCTCATGACTATAACGCCACCATTCCTTCTACTAGTACCACCAACGTTGGGGTTGGGAATACTTCTCATACTTATGGTCACCACACGAATGCTCATGCTAATCCTAATGCTGGGGGTGGGAACATACCTCACCATTATGGTCATTACAACTCGGTTCCCGCTATGAATAGTACGTATATGCCCCATACTTATGGGGGAAACCCTTACTACAACACAGTCGGTGCTGGCCACCATTCCAACCCACCTCAATACGGTTCCCAAAACACACATATACCTTCTTACTCTCATACGAGTCAGGTCGGAGGAGGTTATCAACCTTATGGCCATGGTCAAGCTTGTGGTCTTCCAGGTCCTCATTATCAACAGTTTAATGCTCATGGTCAAGCTTTTGGTACACCTTATAATTCGGTTCGATTCAACCAACCTTTTATGGGAGCTTATAATCAAGCTTTCTAGCCACAGCTCCCGTTCCTTGCACATTTGAATCTTTCGGATATTTTGAAGCTCATGAATGATCTGGTGTGTCACGACCCCAATTGGCCCCCGGTCCCTACCAAGATTCCTTTGGACATTCCTAAGTTTGAGGGGAAAGGTGGTGAGGATCCCGGTGATCATGTCACAATGTTTCACCTTTGGTGCTCCTCCAACTCATTGAATCATGTTTCCATTAGATTATGACTATTTCAACGCACCCTCATGGGGGCAGCTGTGAAGTGGTATGTGGATTTTCCTGGGAACACCTATAGGGGATTCAACGAGATTGCTTCAGTTTTCTTGGACCATTTCCAGTTGTTGGTTTGTTATGATACTGGTACTGAACTGTTTCCTACCTTTCGTCAGAATAAGGCCACACATATTTCTGACCACGTTCAAGAGTGGCGCCGATGGAAGAGATTAGTGAAAGCCAACATTCCTCCAGAGTTTCTGTTGGAATGGTTCCTCAAGTCCCTACTCCCATACATTTCTAAGGATGTTTCGATGTCCGTCATTGTGACTGAGGAACAAGCCATCTTGAAAGTCCAACAGTTAGACCTACTATACTCTCAGTCTAGCATTTTATATGACATTATTCCTGACGCACCAAGAACACGACATGAACCCACGTCAGTTCCTGGACCACATGTTGATGGCATAATGGGATCTGCAAGCACTCGCCCTATAGAATCGGTAGCTAATCAAATGCAAAATTTGTCACTAAACCAGTCTACTCCTGGACAGGTTCACACCTTGTACACTTCCACTCCGTCGTCTGATGTACACAATGTGCAATCAACGAAACCGCCAGGTAACCAGCAACCTGGTGGTAAGAAAAAGGGGAGAAACAACCGTAGGGGTGGAAACAATGGGAGTAACAATAATAGCAATCACAATACCCCTCATAAAGAGAATTCCAACCCTCCTCGGGAAGGCGGAAATGATGGCGAGGATTGTAAACCTAGGCGTAAGGTGAAATCCCCTTGCAAGCTCTGTGGGGAAGATCATCTTACTCACTTATGTCCTCAAATCGAAGAAGCATCGAAGCATTTGGCACAGAGCCTAGCTATGTTAAAGGATCCCCTTCCTCATCATCAAAACATGGCTTCGCATGCTCCCACCACTGGTTATGGACCTACTGAAATGGTAACATCTTCTTCCAATACTAGTGGTTATGGATGTGTGAATATGGTTCAATCGGAGGTTAGTGTTGCTACTCGTCAACGCGATTATGGTGCACCACAACCTAATATGGGGAGTGAGCCTCCCCCTCCTCTTGACAATTCCTTGCATATCGAGAAGCCCTCTAATATGCCATGGATACTGAAAGGTGTTCTCAAGCGCTCTACACATAATCCTAATGCTCAAGTCACCCAGAACTACTCCATTGTAGAAGATTTGGGCCAAACTCCGTGTGCCATGTCGGCTCTTGAAGTTTTGCAGGCCTGTCCTTCTCAGAAGCATGCCCTTTTGAGTGCGTTAGGAGTTTAGGATGGGGGAAATCCCAGTGTTATCAAGTTTGATACTACTGATGTTCAACCTCGCTTACCTTACCATGTGGCTTTTCAAATCCAGGTGGTGTGCCTTCAGAGTTTTGTTAAACGTACTATGGTTAATGAAGGTGCTTCCGCCTCAGTAATGTCATTAACTTGTTGGAAAGCTCTTGGCTCTCCTCCTCTACTCGTGTCCAGAACCACGCTCACTGCATTCAACGGTCGGTCATTTAAGCCGCATGGAATTATCCCTTCCCTTGTTGTCTACTTGGGAGGTAAATTTGTTCCTATTGAAGTCAAGGTGGTTGATGCACCCATTGACTACAACCTGTTACTGGGTCGGAATTGGATGTACGCTATGAAGGCTGTCGCGTCCACTATATTCAGAGTTATCTGCTTTCCCCATGGAGGCAATATTGTGACCATCGATCAGCTGGATTTGGTTAACATTCCTTCCACAGCATCCATGGGATCCATAGTCCCACAAGTTACTGATTCTCAGTCGACAACTGGGAATATAGGTGTTGGTATGTACCCTTCATTGATGTGAGCTTATAGTTTTACTGCACCTGTGAACTTCATCGGAACCATTTCTGATGATGCGTCTCCTCCTTTGCATAGTATGCCATTCCAGACTTCCTATTGTACTGATCCATGGACTTTAACGTCCACGAGTCCTACATCTGGAGACATTATGCACGTCGGTATGTTTGTGCCATTGTCTGTAGCTGAGCTTGCTTACGAGCATATTCAACAAGCCACTGCAGAACCATATCTCTCTTCTTCTCAGACAGTCGAAGAAGATACGTTGCCAGTTTGGGTAGCCAACTCATCTTGTTCACACGACTGCCTTGATGATACTTTTCCATCTGATGAAGCTATTATGGAGGCCATGTGTGGTAGTGAGAGGCCTTGGGAGGATATGCATCATCGCTCTTATTTCCTTCCCAACCTCGAGTTCGATGAGCAAGAAGAGTTTAGGATGACTCTAGTAGAGATGGTTGGTCACCCTGTGGCTCTTTTGGAGTCACATGATGTTTTTGTAGAGGGGAATATGGCCAATATTTCTCCAACCATGTCGATCAACTTCTCTCGTACTCCCGAAAAAGTGGAGAATGTCTACATCGGTGACGATTGCACTCCTGAGGAGATTGCTATTTACATTGAATTGTTTACAGAACTCCGGGAAGCTTTTGCCTGGTCATATGAGGAGATGCTAGGAATAGACCCCCGCATTGTTGAACATGAGATTAGAATGTATCCTAATGCTAAATCGGTTCGACAACGCTTACAAGCTGTGAACCCTAGGAAGGAAGCCACTATCAAGGCAGAGGTGGAGAAACTGCTCAAAGTTGGTTTCATCTACCCCGTTCCCCTTACCGAATGGGTGTCAAACCCCATTCCTGTGGATAAGAAGCAGGGAACGATCCGCGTATGCACCGATTTTAGAGATTTCAACCGTGCATGTCCAAAAGACAACTTCCCCACGCCATTCATTGATCAGATCTCGGATGCTTGTGTGGGAAGTGAGATTTTTTCGTTCATGGATGGCTTTTCAGGGTATAACCAGATTCAAATCAAACTCGTGGACCAACATAAGACAACATTCATTTGTCCATGGGGAACATTTGCATATCGAAAAATTCCCTTCGGCCTTAAAAATGCTGGAGCTACGTTTCAGCGAGCCATGACCTATGCCTTTCACGATCTTAAGAAGATTATGGAGGTTTTCTTGGATGATCTTGCTGGCCATTCTCGCAAGAGAGAAGACCACCCCAAGCACCTCCGTATGATTCTCGAACGATGTATACACTACAAAATTCGATTGAATCCCAACAAATGCATCTTCGCGGTAAGGACTGGTCGCCTTCTAGGATTCATAGTTTCGAAAGAGGGTATTAGAGTCAATCCTCTTAAAGTTGAGGCAATACTTCGGTTGCCTCCTCCACGCAACTTGTTACAACTTCAGAGCCTCTAAGGGAGAGCTACTTTTCTGCGTCGATTTGTAGTCAATTATGCTAATATTACCAAAGGTTTCGCGTGCTTATTGAAGAAAGAAACACCTTTTATCTGGGATGAGCGAGCCCAACATTCTTTCGACACCCTTAAGAAAGCTTTGGTATCGGCCCTTATGCTTAGTCCACCAGACTTCGCATGAGATTTTATCCTTTATGTGGCTACATCTCAAGAGACGATTGGAATGGTCTTGGTTCAGGTGGATGACGCGCTCATCGAGCATGTTATCTATTACCTTAGTCGAAATCTAGTAGACGCTGAGCTAAGATATACTCACGTGGAAAAGCTGGCGCTTGCGACTGTCCATGTAGTCTAGTGGTTATGACATTGCATTTTGCTTAGAACAACCACATTTTTAGCTCACATCAATCCATTTCATTTCGTGCTATCACGACGCCTTATAGGGGGGACGTATAATAAATGGATTGTGATCCTTCAGGAGTTCGATCTCGATTTTGCTTCGGCGAAATCAGTGAAATCATTGGTGTTTGCCGAGCTTATGTCGGATCTCCCGAGACTTGATGAGGATGTCATTCATAAATATTCCTTTGTGGATGAGCACTTATTTCTTATATTGTCCGAAGACCCTTGGTATGGGGATGTCATTGTATATCTCCAAACTTTGAAGTTTCCTCCGCATTATTCACGAGACGAGCAACAGTGTGTGAAACATCACGGTAAATATTATACCATCATCGGTGACACTTTGTATCGCTGAGGAAAGGATTCTATTCTTCGTCATTTCTTAACTCACGAAGAAGAGGAGAGGGTGCTTAATGATTGCCATGCAGGGGCGTGTGGAGGTCACTTATCTGGGCTTGATACAACCCAGCGTATTATGCGAGCTGGTTACTTTTGGCCTTCAATCTTTAAGGATTGTGTTAACGCTGTGAAGAGATGCCACCCTTTCCAGGTGTTCTCTTGGAATATACACTCGCATCCAACGCCCCTTCATCCAGTCATCACTGTCGGTCCCTTCACTAAGTGGGGGGTGGATTTCATGGATTGCAAACCAACTTCAGCTGGGGGGCATCACTATATCATAGTGGCCGTGGACTGTTTTTCCAAATGGGCTGAGGCCATGCCTACCATTAAATCCGACGGTGCAACTGTAGCCCATTTCGTGTTCAATCAGATTATCACTCATTTCGGTATCTCGAAAGAGATTATCACTGACCATGGCAGTCACTTTCAAAACGAAATGATGGAGGATTTGTCTCTCAAGCTTGGGTTTCGTCAAGAACACTTGTCTTCCTACTATCCCCAAGCGAATGGTCAAGTTGAAGAATTTAATAAGTCTTTGAAGACCATTCTCCAACGTACCATCCAGCAAAGCAAAACCAATTGGCACATCATGTTATATCCTGATTTGTGGGAATATCGAACTGTAGTCAAGACTACCACCAGATTCTCACCATTCCAGCTAGTTCACGGTGTGGAGTCACTTTTACCGATTGAATGCGAAATCCCTTCGCTTAAACTGGCCATAGAGATACTCCCTGATATGACAGGTATTGAGCAATGTTTAATCCACCTTGAGAAACTTGATGAGCAACATCGAGATGCTGCTATGGCCATAGATGCCAACAAACATCGTGTCAAGTTTCAGTATGATAGGTCTGTCCGTCCTCGACAATATGCTGAAGGTGACTTGGTCCTCTTATATGACCAAGCTAAAGAGCCCCTGGGGGCAGGCAAGTTCAATCCCATGTGGCACAGTCCTTACATTGTGAGGCGTGTCTTGGAAAAAGGATCCTATGAATTAGAAGACTATGAGGGGACTGTCTTGAAGGAGCCTAGAAATGGGATCTATCTCAAGCGGTATTACGCTTGAACCTCTGGTTCAGGCTGATACTTTTGTATACTATTGTATAGATGTTTCTGTACATAGTTTAGCTTGCTTTTTGGTTTTCGGGTCTGCTGATTAGCTTCCATTTGATTGACAGATGTCAGCGAGATCTCCTACGTTCTTAGGTTTCGCGGATGGTGTTAGCCGGCATATGCAGCAGCTTGCTTCTGCTGCCTGGGTTATTTTCTCACTTGACCACCTAGTTGTGTCCTCAGGAGGTGCTTGTCTCAGTTCTACATCTAACAATGTGGCTGAGTATAGCATCGTCATTGAGCTACTTTGGGATGCCATTTCACATGGCATCCAGTATTTAGAAGTCCACTTGGATTCACAACTAGTTGTGTCTCAGTTGAATGGGCAGTACCGTGTGTGAGACCCTACACTACTACGGAAATTCCTAAGGGTAAGACTCTTGGAGAGACATTTTGTTTCAATTACATACATTCATGTTCTGAGAAGTCTTAATCATATATCTGATGCATACGCTAACTATGTTTTAGATTGGCATTTATCACATCCATAATGAAGCACACAAATGAAAAAGACATTCATGCATTTGTACATACACACATATCGTAGAACCGGAGAACGATGGTTTATATATAAATATGTCCAAAAATGGTAGTGTCATACAAAACTGGAGCCCGTAGCCCTCAAAAATATACATATCGATACAAAAATGAGATCCTGGGATATCTACTCCCTATGAGGAGGCCTAGCTTCCTCCTCGACAAGATGTGTCTCATAGAAATACTGAACTGCATTGGCTACCTGCTGCAGTAACCTCACCTAGTCACCCGGAACCCCCACTACTTGGCGCTGCATGGCCTCAGGTAGTCGTGCCACCTCTATCTGTGGAACCCTAGCAACCATCCATGATAGGTTGTGCCGCAAGGTCTTTAGAGTGCGCCCTGCTGCAGCATCAACTGCCTCATTACCCCTGCCCCAACGACCATGTCTCGGGAAGCCATCGGGTCTCACTGGGCCCTTGTCTGTGAGCAAACAGTCAACCATTAGCATTTGATACTACCACCAAAAAGATATTTGCATTCACATATATAATAAAAAATCCATAAAAATTTAATAACAAAAAATTAAAAAGAGTACTCACCGATGTCTCCAAACACTGCGTCTGGTGGGAGTGGCATGTCCCGATCCTAGCGGAAATCTATCCTTGCATAGGGGTAGTTCTCTATGGAAATGACCTGTCGGTCCCACTAGCGGAAGAAATCCTCAGTATATGGTGACGCCAGACGGCCACCACCCTGTCGTGTCAAGATATAAGCCCATTGGGTCAGGGATGGATCCCGGAGACTATGAGGAGGGACATCCACCCTCGGACTAAGCCCCGGAACCCTCTCAAAGAAGAAGTTGCACAAGACACTGCCATACCCGAAGTGTTTAGCCTTCCCTTCTTTGCATTCTATTAGTTGAGTCTTCATAGACCCCAGTAGTGTGGTACACCAAACAAATACTATAGGATGCATGCCATGTGAGGCATAGAACATCACTGGCCTGGATGCCTGGTGCAGAGCTTTTGAACCCGTTATTCGCACTAAGGTAGGCACAATGATCTTCATGGTCAGATCTACTATGGCATTGATGGGCACCTGACTTCCCACCGTGCGTGTGTTTGCGGGACAATATCGCGCTATGTAGTCAAGGAGGGTGATCCCACCACCCACAGTACGAGACCAAAGACTAGCCTCCTCACCTCGACGGGACAAACTGGTAATGAAGTAGATGTCGTCCACTTCTAGTGTGAGGATTTTCCCATTGAGATTGAAGTTCTATGCATCAACATCCCAATAATCTATCAAGCGATGGAGTAGTGGGTTTTGGGCCCTCAAACCCCCTATACTCCAGAATTTGTACAAACCACATGCTTGCAATGCCTGTTGTGCTTGCACATCATTGCGCACAACCTCATCTACTTGGTCATGCTCCCTCTCCCTCCACTCTAGAACCATCCTAGAGTGAGAAAAAACAAGCATTTTGGTCAATTTTATTTGCAAAATCAACTTCACGGCTGTACCCGCAGGCTAATTTGTATACAAGTGCGGGTACCCGTGGTCAGCCTGTGCATTGACTGTGAGTATCATTCCCTACCCACGACCCGCATAGTGATAGCCCGCGAGTAGCGCCGAAGCCATTTAGGGCTTGGCCAAACTAAAAATCCCACCGCTGAAAACTAAAATGAATGCATTGAAATTAAAGGTATGGATGAGACTACCAACCTGCTCCGGACGGTTCGATGAACAGATGCTTGTAGCTCCCAGAATCGGCATTTGAACTTTAAGGTGAAAACTAACCACAAAGCTCCAAATGGGTGAACAGTAAAAATGAATTGTAAATTGTAATTTTTTATTACTATTTATAATTTTCAGGACCCACTTGTCTATAGTTTTTACCGTTTGATGTCGTTATGGACTAATATAATGTCATGGAGTAGATTTTTTAATCAGATTTCTTCGGCGAAAGATGTTTTGGACTATTTCACACCTACGGCGGGTATGTTTCACACCTGGCATATAGGTTAGATGCCATTTCCACATGCAGTATGCATTTGACCTTTTGACCATTTTCACAAACCCTAGGTGCGACCCTGCTTCTTAACTGACACGGAACCTTCACACTGCTATAGAAGTGTTGTTATGTGGCGGTAGGGCTTTTCCGAACATGGATACCCTAGTGAGAACCCCTTTGTGCATTCTGGTGCCCATGCCGTTGTTTGTCCTTAGGATTGGGAGTCCTTTGTAGTTATGCCATGACATTACGATAAAGACTCATACTCTACTTTGTCTTATGCTGGCCATCTCCATGAAGGAATCCCCTCATTTATATCATATTGTGATTGCATTGCATCATCCTACTTGTTGCTTGAGCCTTTTGCTGGCTCCCGCTTACTCAGTTATTAGCTTGGTGCCTGAGCACTTTTCCCTGTCGAGCCTTGCAGAGCTTCCATTTCTCCTTCACAATTTGATGCCCTTTTTGACCCTGAGGGAACATTCCCTCGAGTGTCCACATCCTGCACATGCTTCCTTGCATTGATCATAGGTATGTTCCACTGGTTGGGACTAGTTTGCTCGCTATTTGACACTCGTTCCCTCACTTGTTGTACTATAAGCAATTTAAATTTTTTTTCAAGCTTTTCCCAAATATGAAAAAGACCAAAAAAATCAAATATTCCAAAAAGCCGGACGAGATTATGGTTACTACTTCTTGTTGGCAGCTGTTGTGTCACCTTTGAACAGAGCATTCATTCCACTCCATATACTATGAGTCGGGACTATAGTTGGACCTTAGGAGCTGTACTTGTTTCTCCGTTTCTCCACCGATTGGTTAAGCTTCCAGTCATTATGGAGCCCTTTGTGATGCCTCCTACATCGCACCGTTTATATTGAGTCTATGATGCCTATGTCTATCCATCTGCTCATGCTCTTGTTCAAAGGAATTCTTGAAACTAGTGTCGGCCACTCCTTAGATCTCTTGACTATTGCATGTCGGTCGTCCTTATTGATTCAGTCCGTTTCACCTGAGATCTTCCAAATATTTCAGCATAGCTGGTACCTTGTGCTGGTTGATGGGGGATGCCTTAATGCCCTCCTTCCAGCGAGTCTCTTTCTGTCGACTTCAACACATTTATTCCGGGACTTGAGGCTTAGAGTTCGATTGAGTACCTTAAGGCTTGCAGTCATTAGTGGCAAGTTCTCTCGCCATCGACAGTTTTGGGAATACATCAATGTCCCCTGATCGATGGATTCATCCTAGTGTCCAGCTCAACTTATTTACTCACACTCCGATGATTGTGCTCTGTGCCTTGATGCCCATTTTCATTATTGGTGGGTCATCTCGCGTCTGTTAACGGTATACATCATTGACCGGTAATCAGACGATGTCACATCAAGTTTGACTCCAACTCCTTTATTCACTTGATGGGACTTGCACCATCGAAGACTTGTGTAGAAGACCCCAGGCGATAGTGGCATTCAGTATGCTACCTATGACTTTGACTTTACATCTGAGATATCACCTCTCAGATATCAGCAGTTTGTACCTCCAGTTTGCACTAGTCGTTTCCTTTTCAACAGGAGACCATATCTTACTGTAGAGGGATCATGGCTATGATCACTTATGACATATATCCATTATGCAGTGCCTATTCATGGCCATTGTATCAGATTGTTGTACTATACCGACATGTATTCAAAGATACTATTGTATTATGGCGAGTGAGCTTCTCTCTCCACTTGTGTTTCCATCAGTCCACTTCTGAGTTTTATAATGTATTTCGGCCATCATAGCATCAGTCTCTGACCTCACACATTAGGGGGCATCTGTTACAACGGAATTTTCCACCTTGTGAGCATCAACATTCTTTGGCCTATAGGATCCATTTCACTGACTTTGATCCACTTTATATCCTTCAGACACTATTTTTCCTATTTTCCCCCCTGTACGCTTGTTGTATCATTATAGTAGGCGTACTCGCGAGTTGCATCACTATAGCCCGCTGGTAGCATGTAAAATGGTAAAAATCACCATTTTATTACTTTTTACTCCTAAAAAGCGGTTATTGGGTGACCTTTGACCCTCCATCTGCCCAAGAAACGTCTCGATGTGTCCTTTCACTTACCTTTGAGAGGACTATATATTGAGCACATATGGCTTATGGACGGGAGGAGAAAGAAGAGCAAGAGAACTCTAGTGGATTTTTGCCCTATCTTGAGTCTACACTCATTGATCCTTGTAGTTGTGAACCCCTTATGTTCACCTTCCAAACTCCTACCATAGTTTGAGTTTTCCATTCATGGAGGATTGAAGTGGTCGAGGCACAAGTGGATTGATCCAGATCTCGGTTCAGATTGGTTGCTAGCAAGAGGTCGTATCACATTGTACTTCTTCTTGTTTATTAATAGAAATACTCATATTATCGTCCATTAATGTTGTGAATGTTGTTTAATCTACATTGGGTTGCATTTACTTATAATATCATGGACCATTTCTATTGATGATGTTAATGTCGTTTATATATTATATGTACTTGTTGTATATTGGTTGTCAAGACTAATTTGCAGATTCAAGTGCACGGATTGAAAGCTCCAATGGGGATCTACATCAAATGTTTGGATCGAGGTTGGTTACATTCTCCATTATCTTAGCATTGTCATTTATAATAGCATAGTTATGAGAATTGAGTTAATTTCTTGTAGTCGGCTGTCTGTAGTGGTACCCCAAGCCATAGTGATTTTTCTCCAATACAAAGACTCCACTCAATGGAAAAGGATCTGTTTCATTTTTTAACGAGCTTGACACAGGAATAGAACTATGCTCATGACCTGTTTCATTTTTTAAATAGCTTGACACAGAAAGGGAACTATGCTCACGAAGATGGTTTCATTTTTATGCAAGCTTGAAACCAAAAGTAAACTATGTTTGCAGGAGTCTATTCCATTTTTCAACGAGCCTGGAATCAAATACTAATCTATGCTCATGGGAACTTGTTTCATTTTTTAACGAGATTGACACAGAAAAGGAACTATGCTCATGGTTAAGGCCCATTGATGGGTTCCTTCCCAACATGATATCCAGATGTTGGTAGATGCCCCCAACAAAAGAAGCTAGGGGAATAACTCCAACATGATGTCCATAGGTTGGAGACATGCCCCCCATATCTAGGGGGAATAAACCACTAAAACATGTGGAACACTCAGGGAAGTCTGATGGCTAGGAGTCATGCGATGAGTGGGTGTCACAAAGGAAAGCTGATCAATAGTCACCATGTTACCATGACGAGGAAAATACATCACTCGAAAGAGTGAGTACACTACAACTTTCATAGCATAGACATAATCACGTCCAAGGAGCAAATTAAAATCTAAGGGACCTTGGACTACCCTAACATCGATACTGATCCTAATTTTAGGGGGCATATGGTCTAAATTTGGATGTATAAGCCATAAAATCATTAAATGGAGAGGCCACCCTCTTCCATTTATCATAAAAGCATTAAATGGAGAGGCCACCCTCTCATATCCATGGTATTTGGTAGCACATGGTTTTGGCCCATGGTATGGCCTCAAGACACATTGTAATAATGCTATATAAAGGCCTAGCAAGCCGTCTCATGATAACAAGTTACTCATTTGGTTTCTCTCCTATTTTCTATTGTTCATTGTGAGATTAATTAGATCTGAGTGACTTATTGGTAAATAGTTTCATATGTGGGGCTCCTCTTTGAGCCTCACCTCCCATTCACTTCATATGTTTTTGTTCATGCTTATTCTCATGCAAGATTAGTGTTTTTCATGTGAATTTTATGACATATTTTCATGCTTAATCTCCTCCTCTCTTGTCATTCAAGCCTTCCGGTTCTTAGCTCCCAAGATACGGATCAGTGGTATCAAATCGGGTACTCTCTTCATTGGGACAATATTTTGAAGCATGATGCGGGTTCAACAGAGGTTCCACAACCTCTACAACAACCCATGCTTCTCTACAAACCCTTGGCATCTCTATACTCAACACTCTAACATTCAACAAACTTTGAATAGGTCTCATATACTGCACATGATGTTTAATAGGCTCTACCATATCTCATAAAAAAGGTATTTCCTTCAGCTCAAATGGGTATTTCACGGAATTTCATTTTGTTTCCCGGTTTGTGAGATATGCTTGTTTGAAGTATCACATGTTTGTGCATAATGCGGCCGGAAGTACAAAAAATTTAAACACGTGCTACAAAATACATATAATGTCTCAGAGGCTCTACCATATCTCATTGGAAAGGTCTTTCCGTCAGCTAAAATGGGTATTTCACGGAATTTCATTTCATTTTCTGGTTTGTGAGATATGTTTGTTTGAAGTAGTACATGTTTGTACACAATGAGGCCAGATGTACAACAAATTTAAACAAGTGCTACAGACTCCACAAAATGTCTCTGAGGCTCTACCATAGCTCATTGGAAATATATTTCCATCATCTAAAATGGGTATTTTTTAGTTTTCCATTTGGCTTTCTGGTTTGAGAGATATCATCGATTGAAGCAACATATGTCTGCAAAATAGTGTGCGCACGTCTCTTAAACTTCAACAAACATTTTCTCAATCTATGGGCCACCCCAGAGCAAGTATGTTATATGGATGGAAAGGTCTCTTCGATATCTCAAATGGGTCTTCAATGGAATTCAATTTTAGTACATGCATCAGAAGCTATGAATGGATTTGCATCAAGACATCAACTACACCAAAGATCATGAATTTTCAATTTTTTAAATCTTAATGTAATAAATGGTTATGGTTAACCACACAAACCCTATGGTTCTAGGTCAACCACACAAAACCCATGGTTATGGGGGAAACCACACAAAACCCACATTTATGTATTGTAATCACGGTTATGGGTCAACCACACAAAACCCATGGTTATGGGTTAATCACACAAAACCCATGGTTATGGGTCAACCACACAAAACCCACAATTATGTATTGTAATCATGGTTATGGGTCAACCACACAAAAACCACGGTTATGGGTTAACCACACAAAACCCTTCTCTTCAGTGGAAACAAGCTGGTCATTGCCACCATGGTTATGAGTCAACCACATAAAACCCACGGTTATGGGTCAACCACACAAAACCCATGGTTCTGAGTCAACCACACAAAACTCTTCTCTTCATTGGAATCAAGCTTGCCATTGCCATAATCGTTATGGGTCACCCTTTGAAAACCCACGGTTATGGGTCAACCTTTCAAAACCCACAGTTATGGGTCAACCACACAAAACCCTTCTCTTCATTGGTAACTAGCATATTGTAATCATGGGTCTCTTTTTAGCATGAAATGATGGGGACCATCATTTTCTAAGGGGGGAGAAATGATCCGAATTTTAAGGTGCATATGGTCTAAATTTGGATGTATAAGCCATAAAAGCATTAAATGGAGAGGCCACCCTCTCCCATTTATCATAAAAGCATTAAATGGAGAGGCCACCCTCTCATATCCATGGTATTTGGTAGCACATGGTTTTGGCCCATGGTATGTCCTCAAGACACATTGTAATAATGCTATATAAAGGCCTAGCAAGCCTTCTCATGATAACAAGTTACTCATTTGGTTTCTCTCCTATTTTCTATTGTTCATTGTGAGATTAATTAGATCTGAGTGACTTATTGGTAAATAGTTTCAGAGGTGGGGCTCCTTTTTGAGCCTCACCTCCCATTCACTTCATATGTTTTTGTCCATGCTTATTCTCATGCAAGATTAGTGTTTCTCATGAATTTTATGATAGATTTGCATGCTTAATCTCCTCATCTCTCGGCATTCAAGCCTTTCGGTTCTCAGCTCACAAGATCTGGATCAGATACAGACAGTTTTCCCTCCTAAAGTGATAGGTAACTGAGGAAGGATCCCTAAAGGTCCATTAGGTCTTCTATTAAAAGCCAATATCTGGTCAGTGACTGGCACAAGCTGAGGGGAACCTATAGCTTGCCAAACAGTTGAGGACAAAATACTAACAGAAGCTCCCTCATCCAATATAGTGCGAAATATTTCCTTATCGGAAACTCCTATAGATATCTAGAAAGGAACAATCGAAGGAAGAGGATATTCTGTTAGACCATTCCAATCAAAGGAAATGACCTCAGTACTTGGAGGGGGTCCTGTGGAAATGGGCGAGATTTCCCCTTACTTAGAATAATCTGAACTGACTAGGAAAACATCAATGGTTTCCAATTCACTCTTAACTGGAAGACTAGAATGAGATGAAGATTTTATCATGGTGACTACTTCAATCTGGGAATTATCCAATAAAAGAGTGGGATCAAGTGGAGGTGATATTGACTCGACCACTTCAACTTCACTCTTTGAAGGAAGAGTGGGATCGACCACTTCATCAATCAATGGGGGGTTAAGGGACGAATTACAATATCCCGTTGGAAGGTGGTTCTGAGATACAGTAATGTCTTCTAACAATTCCGAAGATTCATCCATGCGCGGACAAAGGTAAATAAGGTGCATACCCTTGCATATAAAACAAGGATTTTTGGCTTTACGTTTCCGACCCTTAACTATATAGTCACAATTTGATGGGGTATCATCAGTACGATGTCCAGATTCTAATGATGTAGGTGTTTTGGAGGCTTTAGACCACTCCCCTACCACTTTGGAGAGACCAGGACAATCCTTGAGAAGGTGATCACCCTTACAAAGCTTGCAAGGGAACTTGGGTCTACGAGGTGTTCGAACATGATGAGTGCCATTGGAGGCATATGGTTAATGCTTGGTCTCTTTCTTATCCTTATTTTCTTTATCTTGCTTTTCTTCTTCTTCTTATCCTCCTGATTACTAACACTACTGCTTTGATCAGGAGAGGAAGAAGAAACCAAAGAAGAAGCATATGAAGAAGGGGAAGGAGCAGTTTGGGATTGACACTCTCATGGTGGAGAGTTAAAATTTGAAACATTGGATACAAATAAAATCACTAGATTGAATAACCATACCGGTAATCCTATGGTTAATCCAGGAAGATTTAAAGTGGCAATAAAGGGAGGACCAATATCTCCAACTGGAGGTAAGACAAAAGGTAGCCCTCGAAAATGAGCCTCTTGATTGGTAGTCCCAAAAGAGGTTTGCATATCTAAAATCTCTAAGTCCTTCTAATTATCATGCACAAGAAACACTACTCAAACTAAAAGCAATAGACAAACTTGTGAATAGGAGGGATGTAAAAGTTGGATCCTCACGGGTGTGTCAAGCTGTCACAACTCGGGATATACTGTAGGGTACAACAGTTATACTCGGCCCAATTTTTCAAAGCACTAACCAAGGAGGATTGGGACTATACCCTTGGCCATATAACTCGACTACCTAACAGTACATGCGGAGTAATCTCCCCGAGTGATGTTCTCGGTGTATTGCAACAACAAGATGGTCAAAAGGTTCGCTCAGATGGTTCCAGGAATCCTAATGGGGTCTCCTGATATACACAAGGTACGTGGGAGCTCTAATCTGTAGAGGTGTTGTCTAATGCACAACCGTATGACAAGAGCCTTCTGATATATTACCGAGTACGTGAAGTTCCTTTTGATATACCCTAAGGTACGTGAAAGAGCCTTCGATATACCGGTTGGTACGTGGAATAATTGCAGGCCTCCAGAATGCAGTGCAGGTAGATAACGACAACTGCCATGTTTAACAACGCCAAAACACGTCACTAACCAAACACACAAGTTGCTAAAAGTTTTTAACTTAAACTAGCGCTTAATTTTATCTTATACGGTTATGTGAATCCATGAGGTGAAGACTTGGAATTTAAACAAGATGCAAATCTGATCTACATGAAAATGCAAGTCTTCTCTTCTATGAAGTCCTACTTAAGAAGGAGAGAGAGATATGTTTTCTTCCCAAATTCACAACCCTATGCAAATGCAATTTTAACTCTTTTCAAAATGATAGAAAGAAGTAAAAGATGCACCCAAAACTAACTCGAAGCAATAAAAGAGATCTTTTTATGAACACAAAATGTTATAACTCTCATCCATTTCCTATCTTTTTACACTCGAAAAAGACACATCTAAGCTATGGAATAAAGGATTCCACAAACGTATCCAATCAAATGCAAGACAAAGAAAAGCACCTAATAATCTTATCTAACTCAAATGCACACAAATATGGAACAAGCCTTTCTTGTTCTTATGAGTGTAAGACCTAGAATGTCAAATGATCAAATTAAAGCAAGAAGAATACTTATGTTTTCCAATTTCTTGAATATAGAAAAAGAGTGACAAAATCAAGCTTCTCTTCGAATTAGAGTGGAGACAAGGAATCAATCTATCCCAACAATCACTGGATAGCTCAGCATGTAAAGGAAAAAGATGCATAACCCAATAAAAAGAGGCTAAAAAAGGCATGGATATCCCACACTTTTCAAGTCTTTAAAAACAAGCCAATCACACCAAACCAAAAATTATCTTAAAACCTTAATATGGCTAAAAAATAGAGTCAATTTCGCTTAAAAATGCAAGCAAAAAACTAGTTTTGACGCAAAGGACCAAACATGGATCCAAATCTTGAAAGACCCAAAAATGGAGGAAAATGATAGTATGTTGTGTCTAGGGGTTCTGTGACTATAAGATGCAATCCATAGAAGCTTGTTAATCAGCTCAAAACCAAAATTTGGAGAGAATTCATACCAAGCACCAAGCTTGAAAGTTTAGCGGACTATGTAGTTAGACTCAGAGCACTCGGCGTACTCTGTCCACAGGGGAATTGAGCCAATGGTGCAGGCTGTATGAAGACCAATTGTGCCAGTGGCACAAGTTGCACAAAGGGAATGAGCGCCAAGGATACAATGGCACACTGTAAGCACAACCCAGGTGCGTTAGGCGAATAACCAATGGCAAAAAATAAAAAGACCTCCAAATAATTATCAATGTAATATCTGTTACTGACTCAAACAAAATCAGGGCAACCTAATAGACTCTCAGATAGCAAGATTTGATGATGGGAAGGGTTCTAGGAGGCTAAGAGATGGCTCACTAAGAAATCAATTGAAACACACTTCAAACTGAAATCAATGTTAAATTATTCCCCAGTATGGTTGCCATATTTGTTATTGGACAATCTACTCGAGCGGACGCGAGCTGGATCTCCCTAGTTCAATGTGAATCTAGAAAAAATAGGAACATAACATAAAGCTAATTTCCTAGATCATATTAGAGATCGAGTAATTAGATGTATTACCTTCCAATTTGTGGATCTTTCTCCTTGTTATTGCTCCAAGCTCCGCGGTCGTCAGATCCATAGCTGCAAGACCTGCCAAAACATGTAGAGACAAAACAAGCAGTAAAACATATCTAAACACTAACTGATCTAAGTAAACAGTTAAGGACGTAAACTATAAACACCATCAACACAATGTACATTTATGGAAAGAGTTTACATTACTGTATAAAGAATGAGAAATGCAAAGTAGAGAGATGATTACAACCCAAGCCTTAACGCTGCAATCCTCCTCCAACAAGCCAAGCCAATGCCTCCAAAGGAAATGTATGCCTCCCAAGAGATGGATAGGGATCACCTAGGATAATTCCACCATCATGTAAGTGCTATAGACTTCCTCCCCTTGGAATGGAGAGGAGATTTTTATTTATAGGACCAAGTGGATAGAGTAGTTTGAGGATCATGGGGAGAGGGCTAAGGGATCCTCCCTTGAGGTTAGGGAACCGTAGGAAAACTGACCTAGGAGTTAGGGATAGGGATCCACCTCATCCAACTTATAGAAATTGCTCGAAAGCCACCTTTATCCAAATTAACCAATCCAGGCACAAGATGCATGAGGGAAAGCTGCGCCTAAGAGGGGAAACACAGGCTGCACAAAGGAAACCTGAGCCATCGACGCAGTCTACCAAACTGCATCTTGTGCCTGACCTAGTTGGGCGCTTCTTGCTCAAAGATAACATGTGCTATCCCAACAAGACATTATGGACAAAGGAAATCAACTTGCTCTAAATGACTTCTTGATCAAGGAAACTTTAGGGATCAAGGCATTGAGTTGACATGGGTCTCATGATGACAATATTTAGGTGTAACAATCCCATCCTGAGATTAGATCAAGTCTAACTGCTGGGGTTGCGAAATGGATTCCTCCTCTATTGTAACTCTTGAATTAGAGACATATTTAGAGATGTAAGGTAGGAGAGATTTAGAAAACCACTATAATAAGAAATTTGGGTGAATCTTAGCCTTGATCATCCTTTTCCTCCTTCTCCACTCCTAAATGTGATCAGATATGTGAGTGGCCTTATTCTTCCTAAAGGTAGACATAAGGTCTGTATCGATGTCATACCAAACAAGAAGTTAGAAATGGTTTAAAAATACCGTGGCTAAATCATAAAACAATAATAAGCAATAGACGAAAATTCAATATACCACTTGGTTGCTACACCGGTTAAAGTTCTCTAAAAGAGTCTCAACCGTATCGAATCATCGTTAAGCGAGTTGGAAGAGCACCACAAATGAAAGGTAGTGATATGGTCCCCAGGATCTTCACCAGTCTTACCTTCAAACGTTGGAATGTTTGATGGCAATTTGGTTGGAATGAGAGGCCAAGTAGGGCCGTGGAAGACCGTATCATTCATTAGTTTGGATAGGTCTGTCAAATTCAAGGTTGCTAGAAATGGTAAATGAGGGAGAACCATTGAGTTCCAAGTTCCGGGAGCATTAAATACCCATTGGTTGGTGTTGGCATTTGGTTTTCCTAGAATGTATGGATTTCCAGGATTAGTGAAAGGTGGAGTGGATTGTCCAAAGTTTTGACCAAAATGGTTTTGAAATGAAGTATTAGGTGTTCCAAAAGTCTCTCCCACCCCTGCAAAAGGTTGTCTACCTTTTAAGGCAGTTGTCATAACAAGGTTAGTCATATTAGAACCTCCCACTCTATACAAAGGGATACTTCCTTGAGTAGTAGGATGCCCCCATGAAAATCCAGTGATGGTGGCCCCTAGTAAAATAGGATTACTTTGTGACACATTAAATCCAAAGGGGTGACCAAAACTCATACCTCCAAGAAATTGGAAAGGTAAGCTTGAATGGGGTAGTGTGGAATTAGAAACAACTCCAGTGAAGGGTGGGTTAGTCATGAACATTTGTCCACTGAAGGGTGGGATAGTATGGATAGGGATAGATGGGCCACTGCTTGAAGCAATGGTAAAATTTGAACTAGGAGGGATAGTGGCAGTCATAGGTTGACAACCCAAAAAGGGAATCCAAAAGAGAAATGGGTCAAACTCACTTGAGTTGACGAACTAGTACCAATAAGTATCATCGTGGTCGGGGGAAATCAACCTGATCCTATTGTATTCCCATATTAAAAGTGACTCCTCCTCCAGGGAAAGTACTAACTGGAGTAGACATGTCCCTTGAAGTAAATACTTGTTCTCTGTTTTCCATATTGAACTGCCTAGAAAATGGATTAGGAACGTTGATACTAGCTGACTGAGCAAAACTAGGACTTTGTGGTGGGTCCATAAGTCCAGATGGATTTGAGAGGTACTTAATTTCAATGGGACTAAAATTTTCTTCAAGCTGAGGAAAATGGACTGTAGGAGATTTATGCAACTATTCCTTAGTATTTCTAAAGTGGCCTTCGTCAGAAGGTCTCTTAGACTCACCTAACCTAGAACTGTTTTCTTCTATTGGTTGTTATGTTTGATATTCCTAGTTTTCCTCTTCTCCCCCCCGAGGGGGTGGATCAGGATAATCCAATATTTTCCTCAGTGCAAGGACTTCTCTCCGTTTAGGATATTGTACTTGAATCCTTTTGTATATATGCGGAGGTTGATCGACCATGGTGGCTTGTAGAAGACACTAAGAATAAAATCTACAAAAAATAAAAATAAAAAAACACACACTAACAATTTCCTTAAAGATATCAAAAAAGAAAACAATTGACCTTCCAAAGGAGTGTCTGGGATGATGAGGCCACAGAACAAACCAGTGAAGGGACGAAGAACAGTTATCCAGGGTCCACAATACAGACATGATGGGGCCAAGCGTTTGAATCACCAACCACCTTCCCAAAGAAATGTAAGGGATTTCCTCCCGAATCTGTCGTAAGTGCGATGGAAATATCCTTCCACCAAAACCCGTGTTGATCCTTAAAGGTACGAATACTGAGGATATCAACTTTATAGAGAGGGTCTGGGGGGGAAATCATAGGTTGAATCAATGTGCATGGGCAGGGTAACAAAGCATGAAACTCAGAAGCACCAAAGGTACTAATGAATCCCCATACGTGCACCAATCCTAGTAGATGCTCAATTGAATATCAGAGGGATATCTCCTCTACTCAACCTTGCATGACCTCGTTCTTGAATCTGGTGTTAGTGGAGCTTCCCGCTTCACCTTCTACAAAGATGTATTTTCTCCCTAAAAGAATGACACCTATGTTTTGACAAGTCTGAGTGATCGTGGAGTTAACTCACAACACCCTACCTCCACAATCCTACTTAAGCTATTAGGTGTGTTTCTAAACTAGAAGAAAACCTAAGATCCTATCCAAGTTATTGATTGCTTGCTTTAAAATGTACTTTCAAAACTTTCAGAAAACATAAAACATGTGCAACTAAAGAAATATATTCTTTAACTGAAATATGAAGCACTTAATCACCGCAAATATGCACTTCTCACTCTCAATTTCTTTTCAATGCAAGTCCTAAAGATATGATCTAGAATGCATATGCAAGTTCTCTCTATATGATGCATTTTTTTGGTCTTTTCGAATGCAAAAAGTAAAAATTTAAAGTCTAATGTGCAAAACCAAAACTAAAACCTAAGCATGCAACTACCAAACAACTAGTTACGCAAAAGAAAATTTCTTGTTTTTTGATGCAAAGCACTCCTAAATAATTTAAGCCACTTACAAATTGTTCAACCAACACTTATTTGTAAAAATGAACCAATTTTTTATCATTTTTTCAAGATGAAAAAAAACTGAAATTCAAAGTAACACACTACGAAAGGAAATGCAAAAAATTTATGATCTTCTTATCAAACAATGAAAGCAACCATAAACCCTAAGCTCCTTAAGTATGTAAGCATGCCAAAATTGGGAAAAGCATACAATGAAGGACTTTTAGACCCATTATCACACAACTTGTAGATGCCCTTGATGATGATCCTATACAGGATGGTAGAGGAGATGGGAAACTAAAGAAGTGACCTAAGAGGGCCTCAATCCCAAAGATGGTTTGGTTGTCATGCAAATCGAGGCACTCTTCACTTTATGCTATCCAATCCCTAGATAACAATTGGGGGAGACCCAGATCATCTCCCGACATGAGAGATATAAACAAAACACTAGATCAAACCAAACAACTAGAATACATAAGGTGTAAGGTATGATACACCCTAGATCTATGGATGAAGTCACAAGGTGAATTAAGATTGGATCAAGGGCTTAAAGGATATAAAAATTGACCCAATGTGAAAGTACAAGTGACTTATGAGTTTGGAAGCTAGATCTAGGATCAAGGCACTAAAAAATGAGAAAGATTTATTTTGCCTTGGGAAATGTGTCCAAGGAATAAGGGTTAAGATCAAGATGAGGCTATCTAGTACCTTTAGATAAGACTTTATGAAGAATATGACAGTATCTTAGATCACAAGTCAAAATCGACATCAAACAACTCAGAAAAAATGGCTAAGTCTGGGAGTGTGCATGGGTAGCAAAACAGTGCCTAGGGAAATGGGAATGATGGAGTCCCTTAGGGGTGACTTCCTAGGAAACCCACCTGGGGATAGGACTTAAGGTTAAAACCAAGAAATCGTTTGCCATGATTTTAAGCTGTTTGAGCTAGAGAATTTTTAGAAGTTTCGACAGTTAGGGTTTGAGCAGAAAATTCGAATGGCCAATGCTTTGGAACTTCAAACAAGAGATAAAGTGTATATCTTATTCGGAAAATCTTGTAATTTCCTTTAAAGTGATGATTTACCTCTACTCGATCAATTTGAGATGATTTGACAATGTATCCAAGTGAAATCGATTTTCCCAAGGAATCCAATGCGCCCCTCTTTCCTGCACAAGCAAACTACACAAGTAATATTTGATGCTCAGGAGATAAAGACTATTACAACAAGAGAAATATCAAGAAGCATAACAATGATCAAAGAGACAATTGAAAAAACCTCTGATACAAATCCAATTCAAATGGAGCGAGTTGAGGAGCCCCCTGCAAAAGCGCCCAAGATGAAATCACCCTCCTGCAGTAAAACAACGTTTCCATGAAAATATTTTGGATCCACAGAATTATCTCAAATGCTAGGAAAGATAAACTTTACAATCTCCATTCAAGAAAAACCCACAAAGAAAATCCAAGAGCCTCTGCAAAATTTCTCTTTATTCTGAAAATTCCAAGAGCCAAAGTCCCTTTACAATGAGGGGGATATCTTCCTTAAATAGGAATGAGAGAGACAAAAAAACTAACCACCTTTTGAATGAGTGGTTGATATTAAAATATACATCCATCATAATCAATGGCTAATATGATCCTAAATACAATACACGTGGATCAACTCAAAGATAGAGGGGGCGCATTCACTAAGACACCCTAGGGGGACACACCACATGACAAGTGACTATAACTCATGACATAAGCATATAGTGGGGCTAGGAGGTGTAACATATACTTCTCTAGCATGACCCCATGGTACAATAACATATAATAAATCAATATAATATCATACTATGTCCATATGACCAAATCGTAGCCACTTAGTGATATAATAATAATGCCCAAATAATAGTCCAGAGTGTGTGTGGACCCCACTGAATGCTGCAAGATGTGTCAGAAGGTGTGGGATGCATCATAAAAATCCTCTGAACAAACCTCATTCCAATTCTTTTCCTCAATTTCCCAAATCGATTTCCTCAGTAGCCATTTCTTCCATTTTTTATCCTCAAAAAATCACCTGTAAAATAATAAAATACCTGTATCTCTCTGCCTGGTGCCCTGAGAACAAATATGACTGCACCAAAATGTATTTGAGCATGGTAATATGGTAATAATGCGTGTCTATACCTCATAATACCTCGGTAGCGCCCTAGGTGAACCAAAAATGATCTCAAAATGTGTTGACAAGCCATTTTATATGGCAAATATGCAATAAAGTGATAATTTGACCATAAACTCATTTGAAAGTGCCTGAAACGGATATCTGAGTGTTCCAATGGACTCATAAGGCCCAAATGTAGTAGGGATGAGTGCTCATGCACCATGTGACCACCTGGATAATCATTTGTAAGCTCAACCATGCCAGAACAATAAACAAATAATAGTCTGTAAATAATAATAATAATAATAACAATCCATCAAACCATCACATAAAACTTGTGTCTAATGCATGGAACCATAAATTGGGAACCATTGGACAACATATAATCAATCGCGAACATCATTGGTCCAACTCATCCTGAATCTTGCGGTTGACTTGGTCAAACTGGGTTGACCAAGTCAAAACTGATCAAAATAATGAACCAGGGTTAAACTGACTGATGTTGCAAGTGAAAATGGATAAGATATGCTCCTTTAATGATTTCAATAGAAAGACTAAAGTACAAAGTATCATTTCACTGGCGAGTAAGCAGTAATACATCAAACATAAGTCTGGATTAAAAAAATCAATTACTAAGAGAAAGACCCTCAAGTGTATACAAGGCTAAGACAAGGGAATGACTTTACAAACTTCAACACTTCGACACTTTGGATAAAGGGAAAAAGGGAAATCACCTAAGCATATTTTGGACATAAAACACACAAGGAATGGCGATGTCTCACAAATGGAATAAGTTGATTTGAGGAGTGCCTATTCACTTTAGCAAATGTCTACAACTCACATCCAAGCTTGAACCATCTCTGTGAGGCTATTTTCTAGAATCACCATGATTGGGTGCACAACTAACCGTAACTTGAGGTTCTAGGGGACACTTAGAATTAGTTGTCCCTTACTCCATCTCACATCCCAACCTGTAGGTTCCGTGAGAAATTAATCATTACATCCCATCATGGCCAACAACTCTTTAGATTTAGCATACATTCAAACCACTCTTTAGCATACATTATGACCCTTTGGATTTTTCATGTACTTAGAAGCACAACTAATCTCAAATTTTACCCATGGTGCTTTACACTTTATTTCGTAGCCCTCTTTCATTGTGCTTAAAAGCACTATTTTATTTTATAATCATGGGATTGCATAGAAGATATACCAATCAGTCATATATGCATGTAATGATGGTAGTACAATTTGCTTCAAGTTTAGTCGACACAACTTAGGGAACTGGGGGGATTATCCTCAATTAGGACCAAACATTGGGGGCAACCGAACATAGAGGTCAAGGATTCAAATCCAATTCACCTAATCTTAGGAACCAACACCAGTGGGTTCTCCTGGCCCAGAAAGATCAAGGCTTCGGTAAGTTATGTTGCACAACTCAAAGCTGAGACACAAAACAACAAGGATTCTATCCAACATAGAGGCATAAGTGGGGAAGTCCTCAGTATCACAAGCTAAAGTGTAAGTTAGGATAAACCAAATATAGAAGAGAGTTGATGGATGGGGAGAGGTTACAAGTGATGCCATAACTAGAAAGCCATAAATGGCGGGAATGACCAATTCCATACTACTTAAGAGGGTAAGACCAACAGGTATACAAAATAAATTCTAATTCTAAGCAATTAGACCAATTTAATTCCAAATAGTCAACTAATAACCATATATATATATAATATCGCCATATCATGACTAGTAGATACCTACTCAAGCTACTAAGATAAGTAAAAGAGAAAAATAAAGGTATCCAATTCACAACCATATACCTACTGGGTCATATACCTGTATCTATCATCTGAACCATCAACTGTCACTAGAGAACTGCTTCTGCATAAATCCGAGAACTATAACATTGCTATGTATGGAAGAAAATGGCCACCTCAGTCATCAAATTTGAGGTCATTGGCTCATTCATGGCATAAGGTTGTAATGTCTGCTGAAAAATGTGAGTGATCCTGAAATAGTTGCTCATCATCTGTCGATCTCAAGCATCTCATAGTAAAGGACTGGCTTAGAAAAGTACTGGATTCTAGTCTGAATATATGGTATCCCTGACTATTATCAATGTGATAACGTCTAGCTCCATATCAGACAAGTGCTCTGCTGAATAGAGCGCTTGAGAACCTCAGAATATCTAGTCCTCATCACTCTACTACGTGTATCCTCGAATGTGCACTCTAGCTCTGCATCACCTTTAGAATGCGTACCTGTTATTTGCAAAATGCAAAGAGCTATACCAAACTCATAGACTGGTCGTTAATAACATGCGTATATATACAAAAATATCAAAATAATAGTACTGAAAAATAAAATGCTGAAAGTAGAGAAGCTAATCTACTAACATAAATTCAAAGTTTTATTATTTTGCAGGAACAAAGAAATAAAAAGACACTCAAGACTAACTACCAAACTCAAAGGTGAAAAAGGTGCCAGACTCAATGGCCAAAAATACTAAACTACTGCTCAAGTGAGCTTATTCAATTCCTATCTACCCTAATCTAACCAGGAAAGAGGGAAGTTCATAACTAATTCAAGTCAGGGATGTAATCCCTTAACTCTCTCTGATTGATGGGAAGTAAGATACATTTCCCACTACTAGTGGCCAGAAAAAACATGTCTCCAATACATTGCTCCACCGTGAAAGGTCCTACCCAAATATTATCGGATCCCCTGGATTTGATATACAATAAATGGTTTGGGATAACAACCTGATTACCAATAAAAAATCTATTCCTATTCACAGATTCAAGGATGACTTCAATGTTGCGCACAGGAATGGGATAAACCTTAACATGGTTTTGCGGTTGTGGGGTGACAATTCTTGATCTCCTTCGAGAAGGAACTGCATCAAATCTAGGTGGACCACCATTAATATGAATGAATACCCTACCAATCAGGAGTTCTCTAATATCTCTTCTCGTCTCCTGGACATCTATATTCGGTTCATTCTTTTTTGGGTGAATGATGTAATTGGGTTTCGCCCCCATAGTCCAAAAATATTTGAAAACTTGCTCTCTATTTTCTTCCAGGGGAGATGGCATGTGTGATTGATTATCGCTATGGCTAGTGCCTTCCCCAAAAGGTACTGGAATGCTCATGTTATATAACTAACTGGTTAAAGACTCTGATGACATAGGAAAAGTAGGAGCCATATCTCTAGACCTTTGGGATTCATTTTCTATGTAAAATTCCGAAGAAGTAGGAATGTGAGAAGGATCACTCTCTTATTGATTAGGCAATTCAAGTGGCAGTAAAAATATAGGGATTTGAGGATATCCAGATAAAACATTAATTTGATTAAGAGAAGGGGATTCCTGAAATATAGTAAGATTATTTAAAGCAAATTATCCTTCAGGGGCATCGTTGATTAGAGCATCCTCTTGCCAACTTCTAGAATTAACATTAATTTGTCTTGATGAAGTATCTTCTAGAGGTTGGGAAGGAAAATGACCAGGATCATCAGAAAGATGGAAATAATTGATGTCACTCCTTTCATTGGGTGAAGGAAGTGTCCCTTCATTATTGCTTACCCAATGGAGAATATGATGAAGCCCTTCACTCTCACTTTCCAAATTATAATCAATTAAGGACATGTACTCCCTAACAGTTCTAGGCCTACACCTTCCTTGCCTTATATCATCTAGATCATCCAAAACTTTAGGTGATTGATTCGCATTAACTTGTTCTTGATTTATTTCATTATTAGACTCCTGATCTTGAATTTGGTTTTCATTTCCGTTTCTCAACTCCCAGATTTCTTCAGAAACTTCACTTATGTGCATTTCTAAATTGATTCTCCTAGAAAGTTCAACTATCCCCTCTTCTTCTTCAGAGGAACCATTTTCTTCCATTACCATGAACAAATTTTCTGATTGTAACATCCCCCAAATCCCATCATCATTTATAGTCATCCAAACCTTGGTATTATTTAAAAGATCATCCCCATAGGTATTCTTTATCCCATCCTCAAAAGTTTCTAAGTGTTTGTCAATGAAAGGTTCTCTATTAATTCAGATTAAGGCACAATCTGAGTTAGGAACACAAATATAAGACAAGTCCATCATAAGGTACCCACCTAAACCAGCTTCCCACTTCCTAGATAAAATCATTCCATATGTGTTGATGTATATGTAACTTCAGAATGTATTTCACATATATGTATATTGTATTCCTATAGAGATGTTATTATTCCTCTATATGGAAGTGTCGTCATTTATATTGTAAGTATCGTAACTTATACTTGATGGGTTATTAGACCACCTTGTTGGGGTCGGCCCTGTATAAGTCATGTGGGTCAAAGGGTTATTAGACCACCCTATTGGGGGTCGGCCATGTGGGTCAAAGGGTTATTAGACCACCCTAGTGGGGGTCGGCCCAGTCGGCATTATGTTAAGTGGTTAAGTTGAGGCCGACCTAGTTGAGTAAAGGTCAAGTCAAGTTAGTGTATAAATAGAGAGTGTGTCTCTCTCATTTTACACATTCTATTCTCTCACTCACACTTGGGAGAGTGGCGCACTTGTGGAGGAGGAGGCTCTGCTGCTAGGAGAATACTATCTCTTGTATTCTGGTTGTATCATTGCTCTATCTATCTCTGAGGAAGTTATTGGGGTTTTTCACCTTTATGGTTTTCCCCAAGTAAACTCTGTGTCTCTTGTGTGCTTGCATTATTGTTTCCATGATTGATATGCTGTAGATTTGTTGTACATGTTTTTCTCTCAGTTAGGATCCTAGATCAGATTGAAGTAAATTCTGAAAATTTAACATGGTATCAAAGCTAGCATGAAAGAAGGCATGATATAGCATGTATGACACTTGTTGCACTTATGATGCTAGGGCTTGATATAGAAAAAACCAGTCATCGTAGTACTTTCACTATAAATCCGTTTTGGTGAAGTTTACGGGTCTGAAACTTTTACAGGTCGACGATCAGATCCCCATGTACCTTGTGTCCAAAGGAAAACCTCTAATTCGTTGTACTTTGTGATTTATGATCTATACAATATAGGGTTTCTGCCTCTTCCAGATCTGAGTCAAAATCAGGTGACCTTGGGAAAAAGGTCATAACTTGGGCTAGGAAGCTCCAAATGAAATTTCGTAAAAAGTGAAAGGTATTAAACAGACTGTGCTATCTCAGAAAAATGTTTCAAAGGCCAAAGGTGAACCAGTGACACGTGGAACACCGTACAAGTTCGATCTCCTGTATTATCCCATAGACAGGTCACATTGTGACACTTGGCATAACACTCTCTAAGAGAATTCAATTGAGGTCAAACCTGTCGAGATGGAGAGATAATAGGTCAGGCTATCTTAGGAATAGTTTTCAGAGGCCGAAGTTGAACCATTGACACGTGGCAAGCCGTACAAGTTCGCTCTCCTATATTATCCCATAAACAGGTCACGTTGCGACACTTGGCATAACTCTCTCTTAGAGAATCCAATTGCGGTTAGACCTGTAGAAATGGAAAGATAACAGGTTGAGCTATCTCAAGAAAACTTTTCAGACCCTGTGGATTGAAAAGTTTGGAGTTACACTAGAAACAATCAGGTACATATTTATGTCAAAACATAATTATTTTTTAGCACCTTTATTCATGGCTTCCGGGATTTAGGGCTTCGTAGAAAGTTGGAATTTTTGTAATAGGAGACCACGGCTGGATGCTACTCATCAAAATCAAAATTTAGAGACCAAGATCGGATTTTTTGGTTGGGCAGAAGGCTGGGCTTGATCAAACCCCAGTTCGGGACTTTGATCGGAAAGATGGAAAATTAGGGCTTCTGCAAAAATTGGAAATTTGGAAATCTGTGACCACAGCTGGAAGCTCCTCAGAAAAATCGAAGCTTAGAGATTTGAATCAAATCTTTTGGTTGGGTGAAGCTCCGGGAAACTCAAACCCTAATTCAGGGTCCTCCCTAGTGAATCCGAAAATCTAAAAGGCAATTCCGAGGGGTGAAACTTTGCAGTTTTCAAATTCTGAATATACCAACTTGATCAGCTCATCAAGGCGCATATTTCTATCCTTTCGGAAGTTTGAAATTCAAAGTTTGAATTTTTGGGGTTTCTTTGACAAACCCTAATCTAGCTCTAGGTCCAATTCTTGCAAATCAAGTGGATTGGGTTAATCCTAGAAGAAGATGGATTGGTCACCTGCATAAGTGATGAAGTTCTTGTCTCAGAGGGAGATGAGGCTAAGGCCTTCCATAAAAAGATTACAAGCAATATTGACAGGTATGGCTTACAAGTATGTTTCATGGTTAATTTTATCATATGTTTGTCTTCATATCATTACAGTACAATCTTGATTAATTACTAGACTTGTCGTATCACCTTAATAGAAGATATTCATTGATTAATGTTTTGACACTTATGAATGTACTAATGCATTGTGATGTTGTATGAGGTTTATGTTGTTCGCTAACATAAAAGGTACACCAAGAAAGACAAATCATGTTCTACTTCAAGAACATATGATCATGGTGACATGAAGACAAAGATTCATCCATTGTCATGGATCACATAGAATATCTACTTTCGAGGTATGTATAACTTGGTCCTACAATGGTTAACCTATGAGACATGCAGGTTACTAGCACAAGTCACTGAAGAGAACCATAAGACATTATGCGGGTATGTTAGACATAACTAGCTATTATGCTAATCCAAGTATGTTTTTCCTATATCAAGCTAGAATCCTACCTTGTGTTAGGATCTTATACTGTTGTGTTGTTGATAATGATTATTCATGAAGTCATAGGTTTGAATAGTCATGGCTGTATGCATATTATGTTTCTTACCATAATTGATGATATGACTAACCAGAAGAATCATGAAGGTATAGGTTTGAGTAATCACGGGTTTATGCATTGATGATTTAACTAATCAGAAGAGTCCTATGATCAAATAAGAATATGCATGAGTAAAAGAAGACTTCCCTGAAACCTTGAATACTAATGCTTATTATTATCTATGAATGATCATGACTATACATGTTTAAGATTATTATGTTTTGATAATATTAAGATTATAATAATGAATGTTTGATTATGTATGAGACCTAGAGAATAACACAATGATGATACTAACAAGCAAGCATAGGGATTGAGAATGAATATAAGTTCAAGGACAGGTAATCCAGGAAGCAAAGATCAAGAGGGAGCTCACTCCAGTAGTTTCTGCAAGGATGCAGATATCCAGAGGGAGTTGACCATCCTTCTGCATTCCACAACAGAAAGGTGTAGAAGAAGCTACTTCAGCAGCTCCTGCAAGGAAGCAAAGACTCAGAGGGAGTCCACCCAACAAACAAACAAAGATAAGTATTTTAATTACCATTCCTTACATATTTGTTTGTTTAAATAAAATTGTTCAATGATGTATAGACTTATGTTCCTATAATTAGGATATGTGTTGTGCATATTAGAATGATTGCATTAATGAACAGTATACTACTAATATGCATCTGATAGGTAAGTGGCCTATGGCACTATACAACATTCCATTGCTACTTATCTAGAATGAAACCTCTTTGCTGACATGTTGGGAGTAGTGCAAACTCTTAACAATGTTCTGGTAGAGTCTGGAAGGCATCTAGAAAGTTGTGGAACATGGATAAATGTTGTATTGAAGCATTGGCTAAGATAATTGCATGACTGTATGACATATTTCTTTATGTGTAAGAATTTGTCTGAAAATTATGAGATGTTTCTAATCATGCAATTTAACTTGTTTTGTAGAAAAGACCGTATACCTTCACCTACAAAAGAAGGACTACAACATTTGTTCAAGCGACAAAATTATCTATTGAAGATATTGAAGTTCCCAGGATACAGGAAGAATGCCATGATCCGTCGATCATGAAGAACGATGTTTGGGATGTGGTCCCAAGAGCTAAAGGGAAGTCTGTTGTGACTTCCAAATGGAACTATCAGATCAAGCATGCTGCAGATGGCAGCATAGAGAAATAAAAAAGTGATGAAATAGAAGATACACCAGATGGATTTCAAGACATCCTTCTTGAATGGTGTAGTCATATATGTGTGCAGAACTTGGTAGGATAGACAACTTTCTATCTAGTTTGGGCTTTACCAAGAGCGAAGCGGATTCCAACCTTTACTACAAGGTTGAGGAAGGGAATCCTGTGATTCTACTCCTGTATGTGGATGACCTGTTTGTAACAAGAGATGACAGATTGATTGCCGACACACAGCAGAAGCTTGCTGTCGAGTTTGAGATGAAAAACTTGGGGATGATGCACTATTTGTTTTTTGGCATGGAGGTGTGGCAGAGTACAGATGGAATCTTCCTTGGACAAGGGAAGTATGTAGTAGAGATCCTGAAGAGGTTCGGGATGATGGATTGCAAGGCCATGGCCACACCTATGGCATCGAATCTAAAGCTTCTTTGTGATGCTTCATCTGAGCCGGTTGATGTCTCTATGTATCGTCAGATGATTGGGTCCTTGATGTACCTGACGAACACGAGACCAGATATTTGGTTTGTGGTGAACACATTGAGTGAATTCCTGACGGATCCGAGGAGTGTTCACCTGGTTGCTGTAAAGCATGTTCTGAGGTACCTGAAGGGTACAATCGATTATGGGCTCAAGTATGAAGAAAATCAAAAGTTTAACCTACAGGGTTATGTTGATTCAGATTGGGCTGGCAGTGCTGCAGATAGGAAGAGCACATCTAGATGTTGCTTCAGTATGGGATCAGGTGTGATCTCTTGGTTTAGCAGGAAGCAGTCCTGCGTAGCACTGAGTACAGCTGAGGCAGAGTATGTTGCAGCCTGTTCAGCTAGTTGTGAGGCAGTATGACTACGGAAGCTACTGTCTGAGTTACTTGATCTCCCGTTGGATGCTACTGGTATCTTTTGTGATAACCAGAGTTGTGTGAAGTTGTCCGAGAACCTAGTGGTTCATAACAGGTCGAAACACATAGAGATCAAATATCACTATATCAGGGATATGGTGCAGAGAGGAGCCGTGAAGCTCCTGTATATTGTGATGGACGAGCAGATTGCAGATGTGCTGACGAAGCCACTAGCTAGGGTGAAGTTCGAGTACTTTAGGGAGAGGCTTGGTGTTCTTCAGATTGATGACACTTCGAGGAAAAAGTGATGGACACATTTGCAAAGCCATTCCAAGCATGTTGGAAGGAGGATCCTTCACATGGCTGTGGATGTAAGCGCTGGATGATGAGCATCAGGACGATGCTCCAGTTACTGCTCTGTATATGCATCAGGAGGATGTTGGATATGATCAGTTGGATCATTTATATGTATATGTATGTACGCATCATGTTGGATGCTGGATATGCTCAATTGGATCATTTATATGTATGTACGCATCATGTTGGATGCTGGATATGATCGGTTGGATCATTTGTATGTATTTTGTATATGCATCATGTTGGATGCTTGTACCATGTATCTGTATATGTATCAGGTGGATACTGTGTATGATCAGGTAGATCATGTATATTGATATATATCAGTTATATGCATTGTGTGGATCATGTATCTATGTATGTATCAAGCGGATACATTGTATGATCAGGAGGATCATGTGTGATGATATGTCTCAGGTAGATACTTGGTATGCATCAGGTGGATGTAGTGTATGATTAGGATGATCACGGATGACGAGCTTCAGGATGTTGCTCCAAATGACATGCAGTAGGATGTTGTAGTGATGATGATCAGGATGATCATGTGTACATCAGGATGATGTATCGTGAGTATCATGTTGATACTCTGTGGTCGTGGAACAGGTTGTGCAGATAAGCATGTAATTTGTTCCCTGGGAGATTTGCAGATAGTCTTTCAAGGTTTTGCCTATGGCATGTAATTTGTACCCTGGGATATCTGGAAAATGCTCTTTCGAGGTTTTGCTTGGGAGGACATATAATTTGTGCCCTGGGAGATTTGCAGATAGTCTTTCAAGGTTTTTCCTGTGGCATGTAATTTGTGCCCTCGGATATCTGGAAAATGCTCTTTCGAGGTTTTGTCCTATGGCATGTAATTTGTGCCCTGGGAGATCCGATAGGTTGAGCCATGTGCTCGTAATCAGTCCCGGGATGCTCTTTCGAGGTTTTGCCATGACCACATGTAATTTGTGCCCTGGGAGATCCGATAGGTTGAGCCTTGTGCTCGTAATTAGTCCTAGGATTCTCTTTCGAGGTTTTGTGGTGGGGTCACATGTAATAAGTCCTGGAGATCTGGATAGGATGAAAAATGCCTCGGATTCTCTTTAGGGTTATTGATAGTCAAGACACTCTTTTAAGGTTTTGTGACACATGTAATAAGTCCTGAGATTTCCACAGTATGGCCAGTGATGACGAAGACCTACAGGTGGTGGGCCTACATCCAGTATAAAAAAGGACTGGCTCTGTAGAACTTCCTATGATGAGTAGATCCAAAGATTGATTGAGATAGCAGTAGCAGTGACGATGATGATGACTCGATGACGATTATCTAGTGACGATGATCCAGAGAAGATGACTTGTGCTAGAAGACCTGTGTCAAGAAATACCTTCCTAGTTAAGAGGGAGTGTTGATGTATATGTAACTTCGGAATGTATTTCACATATATGTATATTGTATTCCTATAGAGATGTTATTATTCCTCTATATGGAAGTGTCGTCATTTATATTGTAAGTATCGTAACTTATACTTGATGGGTTATTAGACCACCTTGTTGGGGTCGGCCCTGTATAAGTCATGTGGGTCAAAGGGTTATTAGACCACCCTAGTGGGGGTAGGCCCAGTCAGCATTATGTTAAGTAGTTAAGTTGAGGCCGACCTAGTTGAGTAAAGGTCAAGTCAAGTTAGTGTATAAATAGAGAGTGTGTCTCTCTCATTTTACACATTCTATTCTCTCACTCACACTTGGGAGAGTGGCGCACTTGTGGAGGAGGAGGCTCTACTGCTAGGAGAATACTATCTCTTGTATTCTGGTTGTATCATTGCTCTTTCTATCTCTGAGGAAGTTATTGGGGTTTTTCACCTTTATGGTTTTCCCCAAGTAAACTCTGTGTCTCTTGTGTGCTTGCATTATTGTGTCCATGATTGATATGTTGTAGATTTGCTGTACATGTTGTTCTCTCAGTTAAGATCCTAGATCAGATTGAAGTAAATACTGAAAATTTAACAATATGCTGGGGGAAAATCAATTACAACAACATCATGGTCGAAATGTCTGAACATGCAAAAAGATCAATGCTCAAGTTTTTAATCAGGCCATAGGATTGCACACGTCTTGAATCAAGGCCACAAACATTTCCATAAGGTTGGGTGACCTCTAAACCCATTTCCTTCATGACATATAAAGGCATGAAATTCATGGCGGCTCCAGAATCTAACATTCATTTGTGAAGGAGCACATCCTGAATGTGTAAGGTAAGGTAGAAGGGAGGGTGACCACCATTTTTCCGCTCATAAATAGAAGACTGAATGTTGATGGGTGGATCCTTTTCAACTTTCCTAAATTCATTCCCACTAAGAATCTAAATATGACATGATTCATAATCAACCTCAAATTCCTTCTTTTGGTTTATGCCTTCAAAACATTCCTCTACTTGGTTTCTGACTAACGAGACTTTCATTAATTCAGTTATAGGGATATTACACATGATTTTACTAACTCCTTTTTAATATCGATTTTCAAGGTAAAGTCACAAAGAGTAGGCTTCTCTTCTTCCTTCCTATCTTCTTTAGCATCATTACGTTTATATAAGAAAGAAGGTGGCTTGGGATCGCTATTACGTCGTTTATAAATTTGGAGCTTGGGTTGTTCCTTTGGTTCTGGAAGATTAATTGCACAACATGGGGAATTTTGTTCTTCAATTAAATCATCTTGTTCTATTTCATCTTCTTCAAGGAGAATTATTCTGAAATCATCATCATAAGATATATCTTCAATTAGGATGATATTTTTCGGGTTGGTCATCAAGATCGAGATAACTAGTGTCTAAGTTTTGTTCCTCAAATTCATCACACCAGTTCACATTCTTCGTTTCAGAGCTTTCAGGGATTTCAGGACTTTGCCTACTATTTTCTCCCTTAGGCCTTCTATTATTGTTCCAATAAGGCTTAGGGCCATAAGGATTTCTATATCGTTCAAATTCCTAAGTTCTTATTACATCTTTGGTCAGGATAGTCAATTGTCTCATCATTTATTACATATTTTCTAATGTATCCTTTGTGTCCTTGGGATCAACCACAGGTTCCTTGGATATTTGGGTTATGAGCTTAGATCTAGAAGTGGAAGGGGAATAATGATCAAAGAATTTTTGTTTCCCCATGTATGCCGCATTTGATTCAGTAGTTTTGGCATTCACATGTGCAGTTTTCAAGTCATTCAGATTTTTATCCTTTAAATGATATCCAAACCATCCTTCAAATGAATTCAAATAATGGATGAGGATTGCTTGGTATTTAGGCTTGATTTCTTATGGTATATTTTCTACAGTCTTTTCAAATCTAAGGTTAACCTCATGGACTGTTTCATTCTCCTTTTTCTTGATGTCAAACAGTTGATGTAAGAGAAATTTCCCATCTAATTTTCGTGACCACTCACTAGTGAGCTTCGTGAAAAAATTATCATATCCATTAATGGATGAAGCATGTAACCGATCAAACTAGACATCCCCTTCCAAAGATGCCAGAATACCCCTCATGAAGACATATTTGTTAGATTCTCCATATGCTTCCATGTGTTCCCAAAATTTATCTATATGGTCTTCTATGGTTATAGCATATTTTCCGTCAAACTTGGGAACCTTTTCAAAATAATTTTTAGGCATATCATGAGGAGCTCCTTGGATTTGGAAAAAATCTAAAGGAGAAGCTCTAGCCTTTCTTCCAAAAATCCTAGGATTCTGTGGAGGATTGTTCTAGTTTCCATCAATGCTTATACCTGCCATTGGACTAGATGTAGATGAAGGTGACCCTAAAAGATGAATTGGTGAAGCAATAGGATTTGAAATATTCCAAAATAAATTGGACGAGTTCTCTTTAAGGTTTTTTCGATTCCAAATATAAGTTACATGGATTCCTTCAGGATTTGATGAATGATTTAGGAACTTAAGATTTATATGTTGGGTTCATTCCTAAGTAGAGTCGCAGGGTGGAGTTGCTAGGTGAACCACAACAGTAATTCACCAAAAAAGTAAATGTCATAGGAGAGGTGAAATGAATGAATTAAAATGGTGATTGAAATACTTAAGTAGTGAAAAGTACAATCACCAAATCAAAATACCATATGTGATAAGATATAAGATAATGCACAAACACTCGCTAACACTGAAGGTAAGACTCTACCTCCCCGACAACGACGCCAAAAATGTAGGCAAAGTGAACGGGGGTAAATTCAAAAGATAAATTTCGAGCTAGGGAAAGCCTCTACCTCCCCGACAATCGCGCCACAAATGTTATCACACAACTTGTAGATGCCCCTGAAGGTGATCCTATACATGACGGTAGAGGATATGGGAAACTAAAGAGGTGACCTAAGAGGGCATCGATCCCCAAGATGGATTGGTTTTCATGCCAATTGAGGCACTCTTCACTTTATGCTATCCAAGACCTATATAACAATGGGGGAGACCCAAATCAGCACCCGATAGGAGAGATCTAACCAAAACACCATATCAAACCAGACAATTAGAATACGTAAGGTGTAAGGTATGATAAACCCTATATATATGGCTGAAGTCATAAGGTGAATTAATATTGGATCAAGAAGGCTTAAAGGATATACAAATTGACCCAATGTGAAAGTACAAGTGACGTATGAGTTTGGAAGCTAGATCTAAGATCAAGGCACTACCAAATGAGAAAGATTTCTTCTGCATTGGGAAACATGTACAAGGTAGAAGGGTTAAGATCAAGATGAGGTTATCTAGTACCTTTAGATGAGACTTGATGAAGAATATGACAGTATATTAGGTCACAAGTCCAAACCAACATCAAACAACTCAGAAAAAATGGCTAAGTCTGGGAGTGTGCATGGGTAGCAGAACAGTGCTTAGGGAAATGGGAAGGATGGAGTCCCTTAGGGGTGACACGCTAGGAAACCCAATTGGGGTGAGGCATTAATGTTAAAAACCAAAAATCGTTCGCCACGATTTTAAGTTGTTTGAGCTAGAGAATTTTTAGAAATTTCGGCAGTTTGGGTTTGAGCAGAAAATTCAAATGGCCAATGGTTTGGAACTTCAAACAAGAGTTCAAGTGTAGATCTTACCCGAAAAATCTTGTAATTTCTATTAAAGTGATGATTTACCTCTACTCGATCAATTTGAGACGATTTTATAGTGTATCCAAGTGAAATCGATTTTCCCAAGGAATCCAATGCACCCCTCTCTCCTGCATAAGCAAACTACACAGGTAAGATTTGATGCTCATAAGATAAAGACTATTACAACAAGATAAACATTAAGAAGCATAACATTGATCAAAGATATAATTGAAAAACCACCTGATACAAAGCCACTTCAAATGGAGTGAGTTGAGGAGCCCCCTGCAAAAATGCACAAGATGAAATCGCCCTCCTGTAGTAAAACAATGTTTCCACGAAAATATTTTGGATCCACAGAAATATCTCAAATGCTAGTAAATATAAACTTTACAATCTCCATTCAAGAACAACCCACAAACAAAATCCAAGAGTCTACAAAATTTCTCTTTATTTTGAAAATTCCAAGAGCGAAAGTCTCTTTACAATGAGGGGGATCTCTTCCTTAAATAGGAATAGAGAGACCAAAAACCTAACCACCTTTTGAATGAGTGGTTGGTATTTAAAGATACATCCATAATAATAAATGGCTAAGATGAGCCTAAATACAATACATATGGATCAACTCAAAGATAGAGGGGGCGCACTCACTAAGATGCCCTAGGGGGACACACCACATGACAAGTGACTAGAACTCATGACATAAGCACATGGTGGGGATAGGAGGTGTAACATATCCTTATCTAGCATGAAACCATGGCACAATAACATATAATAACTCAAGATAATACCATACTTTGTCCATATGACCAAATCGCGACCCCTAAGTGACATAATAATAATGCTCAAATAATAGCCCGTAGTGTGTGTGGACCCCATTGAATGCTGCAAGCTGTGGCGGAAGGTATGGGATGCATCATGAAAATCCTTTGAATAAACCTCATGCCAATTCTTTCTCTCAATTTCCCAAATCGATTTCCTCAATAGCCATTTCTTCCATTTTTTATCCTTAGAAAATCACCTATAAAATAATAAAATGCTTGTATCTCTCTGCCTGGTGCCCTAGGCACAAATATGACTGCACCAAAATGTATGGGATCATGGCAATATGGTAATAATGAGTGGATGGAATGTGTAATCCCTCTATAGTGCCCTAGGTGAACCAAAAATGATCTCAAAATGTGTTGACATGCCATTTTATATGGCAAATATGCAATAAAGTGATAATCTGACCATAAAATCATCTAAAAGTTCCTGAAACTGATATCTAAGTGTTCCAATGGACTCAAAAGACCCAAATGTAGTAGATATGAGTACTCATACACCATGTGACCACTTGGATAATCATCTGTAAGCTCAACCATGCCCGAACAATAAAAAAATAATGGTATGTAAATAATAATAATAATAATAAATCCATCAAACCATCACATAAAACATGTTTCTGATGCATGGAACCATCAAGTGGGAACCATAGGACCACAAATAATCAATCTCGAACATCATTGGTCCAACTCATCTTGGATCCTACAGTTGACTTGGTCAAACTGGGTTGACCGAGACAAAACTTATAAAAATAATGACCCAGGCTTATACTGACTGATGTTGCAAGTGAAAATGGATAATATATGCTCCTTTAATTATTTCAATAGAAAGACTAAAGTACAAAGTATCATTTCACTGGCGATCAAGCAGTAATACATCAAATATAAGTATGGATTAAAACAATCAATTACTAAGAGAAAGACCCTCAAGTGTATACTCAATTCATGGACTTGACCATTTTGCTAGAATGGGTGAAATTGGAAAAGAGAAGGCTAGGACAAGGGAATGAATTTACAAACTTCAACACTGTGACAATTTGGATTAAGGGAAAAAGGGAAATCACCTAAGCATATGTTGGACATAAAACAGATAAGGAATGGCAGTGTCTCACAAATGGAATAAGTTGATTTGACGAGTGCCTATTCACTTTAGCAAATGTCTACAACTCACATCCAAGCTAGAACCATCTCTGTGAGGATATTTTCTAGAACCACTATGACTGGGTGCACAAATAACCGTAACTTGAGGTTCTAGGGGACACTTAGAATTAGATGTCCCTTACTCCATCTCACATCCCAACCCATAGGCTCCGTGAGGAATTAATCATTACATTTTATCATGGACAACAGTTCTTTAGATTTAGCATACATTTAACCACTACTTTTTAGGCCTTATGACCCTTTTGATTTTGCATGTGCTTAGAAGCACAACTAATTACAACTTTTATCTAGGGTGATTTACAGTTTATTTCATATCCCTCTTTCATTGTGCTTAAAAGCATAATTTTATTTTATAATCATGGGCTTGCATAGAAGATATAAAAATCAGTCATATATGCATGTAATGATGGTAGTACAATTTGCTTCAAGTTTAGTCGACAAAACTCAAGAAAATGGGGGGATTATCCACAATCAGGACCAAACATCGGGGGAAAACGAATAGAGAGGTCAAGGCTTCAAATACAACTCACCTAATCCCAGGAACCAACACCAGCAGGTTCTTCTGGTCCATAAGGATCAATGCTTCGGTAAGTTCTGTTGCACAACTCAGAGTCGAGACACAAAACAACAGGGAGTCTATCCAACATAGAGGCATAAGTGGGGAAGTCCTTAGTATCACAAGCTGAAGTGTAAGTCAGGATAAACCAAATACGGAAGAGAACATATGGATGTGGAGAGGTGACAGGTGATTCCATAACTAGAAAGCGATAAATGGTGGGAATGACCGAGTCCATACTACTTAAGAGGCTAAGACCAAGAAGTATACACAAGAAATTCAAATTCTAAGCAATTAGACCACTTTAATTCCAAACAATCAACTAATAACCATATCTATAGATAATATCGCCAGATCATGACCATTAGGTACCTACTCAATCTACTAAGATAATTAAAAGATCACAATAAAGGAATCCAATGCACAATCATATACTTGCTGGGTCATATACCTGTATCTATCATCTGAACCATCAACTGTCACTGGAGCATTGCTGCTGCATAACTCTGGGCACTATCACACTACTCTGTATGGAATAAAATGGCCACCTCAGTCATAAAATTTGAGGTCATGAGGCTCATTCATGGCATAAGGATGTAATGTCTACTCTGGGGATGCTGGAAAATGTGAGTGATCCTGAAATAACTACTCATCATCTGCCGATCTGAAGCATCTCATAGTAAAGGACTGGATCAGAAAAGTACTAGAATCTGGTCTAAATATATGGTAGCCCCAGCTACTATAATTGTGAAAAACAAGAACCAATCAAATCAAAGAACCTACTAAGAAATATAGTTGTGTAAAGCTAGTTCTGCACAAAATTAGTGCAATCAGGGTCCTAAACCACATAAAAGAAACTTGACCTTCCACTACAAAAGAAAGACTAAAAGCATAAGGAAGGAAAATAAACCAATCTAAAGAGAAAATTTCACTCAAATAGATATAAATAAGGTCAAATAGACTCAAAGGGTAAATACAGTCAAATTGGAGCAAGTAGATTCAGTTAGACTCAAATTAGGGTAAAAAACACCAAACTAGTTCACAAACCCCCAACTTGGGTCAACAAGCCCCAAATATTTCCAAACAAGCCCAAATTGATTCAAAAATATCCTAAACATCAAAATAAGATCAATCACAAGACAAGAGGCTACTTCCCAGGGCTCTTATACAGGCTTAGGATAAGTAGGGACTCCAAAAATTGCAATCAAAACCCCCAAAAGAGCTCCAAAAGTGAAAAAACTCATGTATATGGGTTACCCACTAGTGTAAAATGGTACAAGCAGGAGGGACCCGCAAGTGAAGATCCTTACACATGCAAATATATAGCAGACTCACTACTATAAGTACCAGAACTAGTGAGTATGTAGAAAAGTCCAAAACATTGCAAAATCCAACTCAAAACTAAAAAAGGAAGGGTTTAACAAAGCTTAATGATTGATCCTAACATGAAAATAAACTCAAACCTTCAAATATACTAGAAAAATGGCATTTGATACCCCAAAGAAGATAGGCTTATCCCTAGTGGAATCATCAGTTCTATCGTTAGGGAAAACTTCCTATAGTTGGGGTGAGACTACCAACGTACTGAACTGAAAGATAGACATACAAGGTTTTGCAAGTATAATTATTTAAAAGATTGACATCTAAAATAGCATGAGACATCAAATTAATCAGATCTGAAACATACATGAAAAAATCTATTTGGAAAGGGAAGAATTTCCAATATTTATTAATGAATGAATCAAGTACATCAAATTACCTTCCTTCAAGCATGTCACTTCATGAAACCAAGATCCAAGGTCTCCTACTCCTCTCCTCCAAGGATCCCAACCTCTGATTAGATGTGCTAGGGTTTATAAGAAACTAGGGAACAAGTGAGGGGGATGTGAGTCCCAATTACTCTAGCATAACATTACAATGGGATTGATTCCCCTTCATGGTCCCCTCTCCCTCTCTTATATAGAAAGTGAAAAGGTAGGGTAGAGGAGGAAGTAGTTACAACCGGAAGAGGAGGTTCCAAACCACCCAAACCACCATTTTTTTTAGATTATATATATATATATATATAGATAGATAGATATAGTATTTATGAGGTACTCACGGGTGAAAAGGGGACAAAAAGCGGGTGACTCATGGGTGAACCATGTACAACCTGCATGTTTGTGGAAAATGGTGAAAACAACCTTTTCTGGGGGTTTTCGGGAGAAGTTTTGGTATCCAAAATTGTTCCTAAGGTTCCTACCTATCAAATGGGCCATGAATTAGGTAATTCCATCCTTCTATAGTACCAAATATGGCTCTTCCATCCACTAATGTCCTTTTGTGTGACTCACAGTAACCTCATGAAGTGTTGTCATGCGACCAAAAGGTATAAGTGTCGTCACGTACGAAGAAGTGCCAAATTTTGCTATTAAAAAAACTCTTTATTTTTAGGTTGCATGTAGGAAATGCATGCATGCATTTTTAATGCAGAAATGTTATTTTTCATTAAAATTAAATTAGGTATTTCGATTCTTAAAATGCAGTGAAACCTAAAAGAGAGTTGAGAAGGAAAATATGATGATTTTTTGAGTAGTGAGTTCATCTACACAAGAGAGGGAAACCGGTTTGCATGAGAAGGGCGAATCAATGCATGACAGAGGGAGTGCATTCTTGAGAAGAGAAGGGTGCATGCTGGAGAAGAGAAGGGAGGATATTTGAGAGGAATTGAGCACACTTCTTGTGAGGCTAAGGGAGAATCCATTGGAGGCTAAGAATGCTTCTGAGAGAGATAAAATTCATCAACAAAGAGATTAGGGATTGATCAGACAGAGAGGGGGCACATTTATGTGGAGGGGGCAACACTTCTTTGGAGGAGGGAGAGCTCTGTGATAGAGTTCATCAGATTGAGAGAGGGAATTAATTGATATAGTGATTCAGTAGTAGATGGGCATGAAGCCCAAGTCAATGAGCAGATTCAAAGAGAGGCGCATTCAGAGAGGGGTGCATTCTGAGAGAGAAGTGCATTTACCAGTCTTCCGGCAAAGATCAAGCTTGAGCATCATATCCATTGGCTCATATATACGTTTTTGTTGGATCTATTCTATTGTACCTCATTGTATCTTCTTGAGATAATAATATCTATTCTACTCTCTCATTGGTTTTCCTGCAAAGTTTTTCCAGGGTCACATTGACTGGAAATACTGTGTCCATTTCATGTGTGTGTATTGTTGTTGGTTAGAAGAGTAGATATACCTCATGTGTTTCTTGTTCTAAATAATTGTTTATGCTCTTATACATTCCCTGGGGTTGAGAATCGGGTTGTGCATCTAACTTGTGATTTAGAGAGACTTGAAATTGAGTTGGGATCTGAGCATTTTTCTGATATTTATGAAAAATTTACATGGTATCAGAGTGCAATGAAATATTAGAGAAATACACATACCAGATCTACCAAATATGAAGAGCAGAGTTCAGATGTGTGCAGGAAGATACTAAATCTTAAGAGCATATATCAGATTTGTAATCTCAGTGACCAAATCTATTAGATATGTGAGAAAAATGTCCATACCTATGAGAAAAAAACATTAGATCTATGAGAGCAGAGTCCAGATATGTGAGAACACACATCCGATCTGTCAGATTTGTGAGGATAGATACTAGATCTATCAGATCTATGACAACAAAGTTCAGATTTGTGTGAGCATACATCAAATCTGTGAGAGTGAACCCTATATCTGAGAAAGAGAGGGTTACCTTATTCACCAAGGTAGAACTTGGATCTATATTTCAGTTGAGAGGATCATAGCTACATGTTTGAGGGTTGAAGATAGGTTGGTTGGGGCTGGAAATTTCAGTCTATTGATGTATATGTAACTTCAGAATGTATTTCACTTATATATTTATTGTACTCCTATAGAGATGTATTATTCCTCTATACGGAAGTGTCGTCATTTGTATTGACAAGTGTCGCAAGTGTGTTAACTTGCCGATGGGTTATTAGATCACCTTGTAAGGGGTCGGCCCGGATTAATGTAATAAGAGGTTATTGTGCTAAGCTAGACAAGTCGGCCCCATAAGATTATTGGGCAGTCAGGACAAGTATAAATAGAGATCTCTCGATCTCTATTTGGATCACTTCAGAACTCACACTTCCATCACTCGGAAAGTGGCGCACATGTGAGGAGGAGGATCAGATGCTAAGAGGAGTCTATCTATGTGTACTTTGGTTGTGCTATTGCACTATCTATCTCTGAGGAAGTTTTGGGGTTTTTCACCTTAGGGTTTTCCCCATGGAAACTCTGTGTGTCTATTATCTCTCATGCTTTTGTTTCTTGTGATGATTGACATGCTTTCTATGATTGATATGCATTGATATATTGTACATGTTATTCTCTCAGTAAATATTCTAGAGTATCTTGAATTAATGCTCAAAATTTAACATGGTATCAGAGCTAACCTAAGAAGAAGACATTGTGCAGTGACGGAAACCAGGGTTTCTTATTTATTGGGTTTCTCTCCGTATATTTTGGAAAAGAAGTATAGTAGATTGACTCTACTCATCAAAGAGAATCTATTTGTCCAATCAAAATTTAGTTCTGAGCATGTTTAGTTTTGGCCCTAAAAATTAGGATTTCCACAAAAATAGGAATTTCTGAAATCTGAAGACATAGCTGGAAGCTCCTTGGAAAAATCAAAGTTTAGAGATTTGGATCGAGATTTTTGGTTGGATAAATCTCCGGGAAACTCAAACCCTAATTCAAGGTCCTCCTTAGTGAATCCAGAAAGACTCAAAGGCATTTCTGAAGGGTGAAACTTTGCAAAACTCAAATTCTGAGTATAACGGGCTGATCAGCTCATCAAGGCACATCTTTTTATCCTTTCAGAAAGTTGAAATTCACATTTTGAATTTTTGGGGTTTCTCTGACAAACCCTAATCCGGGACCAAATCTAGTTTTCAGCAAATCAAGTGGTAAGACCTAAATATTTTATATTTCCATTTGAAGTACTTTTTAAAGATGTCTCACCACACTAAGCTTGAAGGGGCTGATAAATTTCGAGCCTGGAAGTATAGGATTGGGTTAATCCTGGAAGAGAATGAGTTGTACTCATACATAAAAGAAGAGGTCCCTACCCCAGAGGATGAAGAGGATAAGATATTGCATAAGAAGAACTTGGTCAAGGCAAAGAGAATCATTGTTGATTCTATTAAGGACCATCTTATTCCACATGTGTCATCCCTAAAGAAACCCAAGGATATGTTTGATTCCCTGACCAAGCTATTTGAAGGGATGAACATAAATCGGAAGATGAATCCACGGAATCAATTGAAAGGGGTCAAGATGTCGAATGGAGAGACCATTCAATCTTATTTCTCCAAAGTCTCTAAAATCAAGGAACAACTTGAAGTTGTAGATGAAATGGTGGAGGATGGAGAAATTGTGATGACCACTCTAAATGGCCTACCTAGGTCATGGGATTCCTTTATTCAAGGGATCTGTGCAAGAAAGAAATTGATCTCCTTTAGCAGACCATGGGAGGAATGTTCACAAGAAGAGGCAAGACTTGTGGCCCGAGAAGAAAAGATGGGGAATGAAGATCAAGCTCTCACAACACTCACCAAGAAAGGAAAATCTAAAAGAGAGCCATCCCACTCCAGGGGATCTTCACATCACCATTATCATAAGGATAGGAAAAATCTTAGATGCTTCACATGCAACGAGAAGGGACACTTTGCTTCAGAATGTCCCAAGAACAAAAGGGACAACAACAAAAACAACAACTTCAACAAGAAGAAGAAGGGCAGCAAAAGAAGGTATCATGCTCATGTTGCTGAAGATGATGAACCTCCAAAGAAGAAGGCTAGAGCAGAAAGTGACGATGATGATTCATCAAGCGAAGAAGCGTATGTTCTAATCTCTGCTCTCACAGGTACTATTTCTCATGGTTGTAATGATTGGCTTATTGACAGTGGTGCTTCCAAACACATGACTAGGTTTAAAGAATCTTTTGTAAATCTATCTTAATATGAATCACCCTATAAAGTGAAACTTGGGGATGACTATCAATACCCCATCAAAGGAAGTGGTGAAGCCTCCTACAACCTAGATTCTAGAAAGTCCTTGAAGATGAAAGAAGTTCTCTATGTACCTGGGCTCAAAAAGAACCTACTCTCCATATCTGCATTGGATGCAAAAGGTATGAGGGTTGCATTTCTAGATGGTCAAGTTCTAATGTGGCCAAAAGGTAAAACTATTGATGATATAGTAGTGATTGGAGAGCAAGAGGGAGGTTTGTATAAATTGAAAGGACAACCTGAACATGCCATGGTGCATGATTCCATGGAGCCAAGTGAACTTTGGCATAGAAGACTTGCACATATGCACTACATAGCATTAGCAATTGCAAGTAAAGTTGTAGAATGTCTTCCTGAAATCAAGACCAAGCATGAAGGTGTTTGTAAAGGATGTGCAAAAGGAAAGAACATAAAGAAAGCATTTCCAAGCAGTGAAAGAAAGACTAAAGGAATCTTGGAAATCATCCATTCTGATGTATGCGGTCTGATGTCATCCAGTTATCTGAGTGGGTATATTTACTATGTCTCTTTCATTGATGACTTCTCCAGGAAGACTTGGGTTTACTTCTTGAAGAACAAAGATGAAGTATTTGATAAGTTCAAGGAATTCAAAACCTTGATGGAGAACCAGACTAATAAGAAGATCAAAACATTCATATCTGACAATGGTGGAGAATTCACCTCAGGTGAATTCAAGAAGCTATGCAGTGATTCAGGGATTAAGAGGGAGTTGACTGCTCCTTACAATCCACAACAGAATGGAGTTGCAGAAAGAAAGAACAGAACAATCATGGAAACAACAAGAAAAATGTTGCATGACCAGGATCTACCTATGCATCTATGGGCAGAAGCAGCTAGGACAGCTATACATGTGCAGAACAGAACACCCCACAAGATATTGGACAACAAGACACCAAAAGAGGTCTTCTCTGGTAAGAAACCTGAAGTCAGCCATCTCAGAATATTTGGTTGTCCAGTATATACTCATGTGCCAAAGGAAAAGAGGACTAAGCTAGATCCTTCAGGAAAGAAGGGTATCTTTGTGGGCTACAATGAAAGCTCGAAGGCTTACAGAATATACTTTCCATGGTTCAAGAAAATTGATGTCAGCAGGGATGTAACATTTGATGAAAATTCAGCATTCATCAAATCAAGGAAGACACCTGTTGAAGTTTATGAAGAACCTAAGGAAACTAGATTTCAAGACACTACCATGACTGAAGCAATTCCAGATGTTGATTGTGAAATTGAAGATCCGCAACAACCTGTAGATCCACCCCGTGAGAATAACTCTAGCAAGAGAAAACCTGCATGGGCTAGAGAGCTCATTCAAGATGAACAAAGATATGGCATTCCAGAAGAGGAACACAGAGCAAAGAAGAGAACTAGATCACATACCAGCTATGTTGCTTTACTCTGTGATATCATGAACAAAGAACCTTCCAGTTATGAAGAAGCAGCGGAAAAGAAAGAATGGAAGGATTCCATGGTCAAAGAATACCAATCAATAATGGAGAATGATGTTTGGGATGTTGTCCCAAGACCTGAAGGGAAGTCTATTGTGACTTCAAAGTGGATCTACAAGATCAAGCATGCTGCAGATGATAGCATAGAGAAATACAAGGCAAGATTCGTAGCTCGTGGCTTCTCTCAAAAAGAGGGAATAGATTATGAAGAAAATTTTGCTCCTGTACCCAGGTACACTTCCATCAGATCAGTACTTTCCCTGGCTGCAGCGATGAAATGGAAGATACACCAGATGGATGTCAAGACTGCTTTCTTGAATGGTGTAGTGTATGAGATTGTGTATGCAGAGCAGCCACTCAGTTTTGAAACACATGACAGGGAGTCATATGTGTGCAGATTGAAGAAATACTTGTATGGCTTGAAGCAAGCTCCCAGAACTTGTTATGGTAGGATGGATAGTTTCGTATCTAGTTTGGGCTTTACCAAGAGTAAAGCGGATTCCAACCTTTACTACAAGGTTGAGGAAGGAAATCCTGTGATACTACTCCTATATGTGGATGACTTATTTGTAACAAGAGATGATAGACTGATTGCCGATACAAAGAGGAAGCTTGCTGCTGAGTTCGATATGAAGGACTTGGGGATGATGCACTATTTTCTAGGTATGGAGGTGTGGCAGAGTACAGATGGGATCTTCCTTGGACAAGGGAAGTATGCAGTAGATATCCTGAAGAGGTTCGGGATGATGGACTGTAAGGCCATGGCCACACCTATGGAATCAAACCTGAAGCTTCTATGTGATGCATCATCTGATCCGGTTGATGTCTCCATGTATCGTCAGATGATTGGGTCCTTGATGTACCTGACGAACACGAGACCAGATATTTGCTTTGCGGTGAACACATTGAGCCAGTTCCTGACGGATCCAAGGAGTGTTCACCTGATTGCTATAAAGCATATTCTGAGGTACCTGAAGGGTACAATTGATTATGGTCTCAAGTATGATGCGAATTAAAAGTTTAACCTACAGGGTTATGTTGATTCATATTGGGCAGGCAGTGCTACAGATAGGAAGAGCACTTCTGGGTGTTGCTTCAGTATGGGATCATGTGTGATCTCTTGGTTTAGCAGGAAGCAGTCCTACGTAGCACTGAGTACAGCTGAGGCAGAGTATGTTGCAGCCTGTGCAACTAGTTGTGAGGCAGTATGGCTGTGGAAGCTACTGTCAGAGTTATTTGATCTCCCGATGGACGCTACTGGTATCTTTTGTGACAACCAGAGTTGTGTGAAGTTGTCTAAGAACCCTGTGTTCCACGACAGGTCTAAACACATAGAGATCAAATACCACTATATCATGGATATGGTACAGAGAGGAGTAGTGAAACTCCTGTATGTTGCGACGGATGAGCAGATTGCAGATGTACTGACGAAGCCACTAGCTAGAGTGAAGTTTGAGTACTTCAGAGAGAGGCTTGGAGTTCTTCAGATTGATGACACTTCGAGGAAGAAGTGATGGCCACATTTGCTGAAGCCATTCCAAGCATGTTGGAAGGAGGATCCTTCACATGGCTGTGGATGTAAGCGCTAGATGATGAGCATCAGGACGATGTTGGAAATGATCATTTGGATCACTTATATGTATATGCATCATGTTGGATGTTGGATATGATCAGTTGGATCATTTATATGTATATATGTACGCATCATGTTGGATGTTGGATATGATCAGTTGGATCATTTATATGTATTTGTATGTACGCATCATGTTGGATGCTGGATATGATTAGTTGGATCATTTATATGTATTTGTATATGCATCATGTTGGATGATTGGACCATGTATCTGTATATGTATCAGGTAGATACTGTGTATGATCAGGTAGATCATGTATGTTGATATATATCAGGTGGATACATTGTGTGGATCATGTATTTATGTATGTATCAGGTGGTTACATTGTATGATCAGGTGGATCATGTATGGTGATATGTATCAGGTAGATACTTGGTATGCATCAGGTAGATGCATTGTATGATAAGGATGATCATGGATGACGAGCTTCAGGATGTTGCTCTAGATGACTTGCATCAGGACGATGTAGTGATGATGATTAGGATGATCATGTGTACATCATGATGATGTATGGTGAGTATCAGGTTGATACTCTATGGCCGTGGACAGGTTGTGCAAAGGAAATCCTAGATTTGTTCTAGGTCACATCCAGTATGAAAAAGGACTGGCACTGTGTATCACATGTAAGACCTGAGAGATCCGATAGGTTGGGCTATGTGCCCGTAATAAGTCCTGAGATGCTCTTTCGAGGGTTTGTGATAGTGGGACACATGTAAGACCTGGGCGATCCGATAGGTTGGGCTGTGTGCCCGTAATAAGTCCTGGGATTCTTTGTCAAGGGTTTGTGGTGGGATGCTACATGTAAGACCTGGGAGATCCGATAGGTTGGGCTGTGTTCCCGTAATAAGTCCTGGGACGCTCTTTCGAGGGTTTGTAGTAGAGGTCACATGTAATCAGTCCTGGAGATCTTGCCGGTCGTGCTTAGGCACATAAATGTTCCTGGGATGCTCTTTAGAGTTCTTTCCGGTCGTTTTATGCACATAAACGTTCCTGGGAAACTCTTTTAAGGTTTTGTGATAGTCACATGTAATAAGTCCTAGAGATCTGGACAGGATGAAAAAGGCCTTAGATATTCTTTAGGGTTCTTGCTAGTCAAGAGACTCCTTTAAGGTTTTGTGACGCATGTAATAAGTCCTGAGGATTCCACAGTATGGCTAGTGATGATGAAGACCTGCAGGTGGTGGGCCTACATCCAGTATAAAAAAGGACTGGCTCTGTAGAACTTCCTATGACGAGTAGATTCAGAGATTGGTTGAGATAGCAACAGCAGTGACGATGACGATGATTCGAGGACGTTGCATCGATGACGATGATCCAGAGAAGAAGACTTGTGCTAGCAGATCTGTGTTGAGAAATACCTTCCTAGTTAAGAGGGAGTGTTGATGTATATGTAACTTCGGAATGTATTTCACTTATATATTTATTGTACTCCTATAGAGATGTCTTATTCCTCTATACGGAAGTGTCGTCATTTGTATTGACAAGTGTCGCAAGTGTGTTAACTTGCCGATGGGTTATTAGATCACCTTGTAAGGGGTCGACCTGGATTAATGTAATAAGAGGTTATTGTGCTAAGATGGACAAGTCGGCCCCATAAGATTATTGGGCAGTTAGGACAAGTATAAATAGAGATCTCCCGATCTCTATTTGGATCACTTCAGAACTCACACTTCCATCACTCGGAAAGTGGAGCACATGTGAGGAGGAGGATCAGTTGCTAAGAGGAGTCTATCTCTGTGTACTTTGGTTGTGCTATTGCACTATCTATCTCTGAGGAAGTTGTGGGGTTTTTCACCTTAGGGTTTTCCCCACGGAAAATCTGTGTGTCTATTGTCTCTCATGCTTTTGTTTCTTGTGATGATTGACATGCTTGCTATGATTGATATGCATTGATATACTGTACATGTTATTCTCTCAGTAAAGATCCTAGAGTATCTTGAATTAATGCTCAAAATTTAACACAGTCCATGGAAGGAAAATATAAGTATGCTTATGATGATAATTTTTCCTAGATGTCACTACTCGATCTGGAAAATTGAGATCTCAATCAACCTTGAGTCTCTATAAGCCACAAGCAATCCCAACTTCTCTATGCTAGAGAAGATCATAGTTATTGAATATACTTACAACAAAAATCACTATAGATATCCTATCAACTTAACAAAAAATATGGCAAACACACATGAGTCTCATATTTACGCTGGAAATCCCAATGGGGAAAACCAACATCTATGGGGATTTCTTCTTTCTCGATCCTAAAGCATATAATAGAGAGAAAAATACACCCATATGTTCAAAAGATATAATAAGAACCTGGCGGGTCAAAACCCTAGATCTACATGCAGAATCAACTACTTCTCATGGGAAATGCATCCCTGTTGTTTTCTCAAACTCTGGATTTCTGTGTTGAAATAATGTAACTTCAAAGAATATTCTACTTGTATTATTCCTCCTTCGGGAGATGTCATTAATGTAAAAGATCATGTAAAAGTCATGAGGTAAAACCTCCATTGGAATTCCGGTCATTAGAACCCAAAAGAATGTAATATAAATATTATTTGAGTCTCCATAGAGAGGTCATCTCAATTAAGTTAGTGAGGCCGACCTAGTTAGGTTAAATGTCAAGTAAAAGGCAAAGTATAAATATAGAGTGATTCCTCTCATTTGTACCATTCACTCACTTAAGAATTGCACATTAGAGGAGATAGGAAGATTGCAAAGGAGGAGGAGGATTACTCTTGGCTCTATAGTTTGTTTTTATCTCTATTATTTATGAGACTTATTTATTTGGGAATTGTACTTTGGTAATCTATATTGAGGAAATTCTTGTTGGGTTTTCTTCCCCTTGAGGGTTTCCTAGGATAAATTGTTGTGTACCTTGTGATTGTGTGTCTTTTAGAGATCCTATTTATGCTGCTGTTATTGTGAAAATGTATTAAATGATAATGAATTAGGAATCTATGTTATTTAAGCATATAAACTTAACATGGTATCAGAGCTATATTGAAAAGAGCAACTTTCATTAGGGTAAATCTCTCTCTCTTTCTCCGGAAACTAGTCATCTTGGAATTTTCGCTATAAATCATGTTTGGCAAAGGTTCGGGATCTGAAACTTGGACAAGACAAAGATGAAAGGTTCATGTACCTTGTGAATGCGTTTTAGCCTCATATTCGATTTACTTGAGGAGATATGATCCATAAAAATCAGGGTTCCATCCTCCTCCAGAATTCAATTTTAAACAGGTGACCTAAGGAGAAATGCTATATCTCAGGATAGGAATATCCAAATCAAATTTCGTAATATGTTCCAGAAAGTGCATGGAATTTAGTTTCTCTGGTATGATTTTTAGAACCCGAAGATGAAACAGTGACGCATGGAACTTCGTACAAGTTCTCTATACTGAAACAGTCCATAAACAGGTCATGTCGGGAAACTTAGCATAAGTTCCACTTGGTGAATCCAATCCTGCTCTAACCTATGGGGTTGGATAGAGGACATATCATAATATCATAGAACAAAGTTTTAGACCTTGAGGAGCATAAAATTATGAGATACATCATAATTAAGAGTCGACAAATCTACAGTAGAAATTGAAGAAACTAGGGCATCAAGTATTTTGCAATCCTGTCCACAGATTTGGGAAACTAAGTACTTTGCCTAAATCACCTTGGGGAGGCGTCTATTTTCCTTCAATCAGTTTCTAAAGATATCAAAGTTGAAAAATTATGGTTTCTTTGTCAAACCCTAGGTCAAGCCAGAAGCAGTTTCACAAGGTCATGCTCATTCTTGAAAAACAGGACCTAGAAGGCTTCATAAAAGAAGAATAAAAAAAGACACCATGCTCATTTTTCCAAAGAAAAGAAGAAGAAGAAGAAGAAGAAGCTCCCAGGAAGTTACCAAATGAAGAAATTGAAGAATATGTCTTATAATAGCGGTGCTTCAAAGCACTCTCTCCAATCTTGAAGAAAATGACTCCCCTCAGGAAGTTTTAGTAGGAGAATAGGAGAAGCCACATACAAGCTTGATTTAGGAACCCCGATGAATATTAAGGAGAAGACTTGATCAAAATTATAGATCATAAGAAAGAAGGGCACAAGACCTCAGAATCAGATGATGGAGTAGAGCTCACCACCAGACATTCCAATAATCCCTGCAAGGAGATTTGGATCAAAAGAGATCCTACCAAACAAACTAAGATAAGTATTTGAATTGTCATTTTATCAAATTGTTTAAATGATATTGTTCATTTGTGTACATATCTATATTCCTAGATTTAGGAAGTGTAGTATGCATAGTTGCATTGATGAACGATTTACTACTAATATGCATGTGACGGGTAAGTGGCCTATGGTATTATACAACATTCCATTGCTACTTATCTAGAGTGAAACCTCTTTGCTGACATATTGGGAGTAGTGCACGCTCTTAATAATGTTCTGGTAGAGATGGAAGGCATCTAGAAAGTTACCATATGAATACAGGATATGGATGAATGTTGTGGTGAAGCATTGGCTAAGATAGTTGCATGACTGTGAGACCTATATATTTATACATAAGAATTGATTTTATGAAATGTTTCTAATCATGGAAATAAATTTGATTTGTAGGAAATATCGTGTATAATATCCTACAAGAGAATAATGATGAGACTTTTTCCAAAGAACGATGACATTCAAGAAGACTTATAAAATCAAGCATACTACAAATGAACAAAGTGAGAATGAGTCGACTATAACAAGACGTTTCCTTAATGGAAAATGATGTATATTACATTAGACAAATGGTGAAATTAAAGTAGAAGTAACCTCCATAATTCAGAACTCTCTACAAAGAACCTCATGTGCTAGCTTGAAGAAGTATATGAAGAAGATGTAGCTCTCAGAGTTGCAGAACCGATGAAAGAAGAATCTCGTTGCAGAATTTGAGATGAAAGACCTTGGCTTGATGCATTATTTTCTAGGTCTTGAAGTATGGCAGAGCCCAGAAGGAATCTTCCTTAACCAAGGGAAGTATGCAATAGAAATATTTGATATGTCAGAGTGTAAAGCCATGGTCACACCCATGGATACAAATTTGAAGTTGTTGACTGATTCTTTGTCAGAGTTAGTGGATGTGAGATCCCAGACGTGTTTACCTTGTAGCTGCAAATCTTGTGATGAGGTATGTAAAAGGTATGGTAGACTATGATCTTTGATCAAGACTTCAGACTGTACGGCTATACAGATCCAAGATATGTTGCAGAAGGGAGCTGTAAAGCCCCAATATGTGAGCACAGATGAACAAGTTGCAGATATGTTGACTAAGCCTCTGTGTTGTGTGAAGTTTGAGCACTTCCGTGACAATATTGGTATAGTCCATAAGGAATTCCCTTGAAAGGGGGAGTAGGGCTAATGATACTATGGTGGCGCAGTTGGGATTGATCATCCTTAGACAATGATACCGTAATTCCAAAAGGAAGGATAGTCTTAAATGTTGATCCTTAGACTAAAATCTCGTAATTTCAAAAGGAAGGGTTGTCTAAGATGTAAGTGGTGGACAATGATCCCATAATTCCGAAAGGAAGGATCGTCCAGTATGCTGTAGTGGTAGCTTCGTAAAGACTAGGTCCCATAATTCCAAAAGAAGGATTGTTTAAGCACCACCATTGTTGAAGGTATAAAATCCCTAGTTTCGAAAGGAAGGATTGTCCAAGATACCGCAATTTTGAAAGGAATGATCACCAGAGTTGTTGGACTAGAATCCCATAATTCCGAAAGGACGGGATTGTCCAAGATCCTGTAATTTCGAAAGGAAGGATCACCAGAGTTGTTGGACTAGAATCCCGTAATTCCGAAAGGAAGGATCACCAGATTTGTTGGACTAGAATCCTGTAATTCCAAAAGGAAGGATTGTCCAAGATCCCATAATTCCGAAAGGAAGGATCACGAGATTTGTTGGAATAGAATCCCGTAATTTCGAAAGGAAGGATTATCCAAGATCCTATAATTTCAAAAGGAAGGATCACCAAAGTTGTTGGACTAGAATCCCGTAATTCTGAAAGGAAGGATTGTCCAATATCCCGTAATTACGAAAGGAAGGATCACCAGAGTTGTTGGACTAGAATCTTGTAATTTTGAAAGGAAGGATTGTCCAAGATCCTATAATTCCGAAAGGAAGGATCACCAGAGTTGTTGGACTGAATCCCTAGTTCTGAAAGCAAGGATTGTCCATGATCCCTAGTTCTGAAAGGAAGGATCACGATATGTTGTTGGAATGAATCCCCAGTTCCGAAAGGAAGGATTGTCCATGATCCCTAGTTCCAAAAGGAAGGATCACCAGATGTTGTTGGACTGAATCCTTAGTTCTGAAAGGAAGGATTGTCCATGATCCCTAGTTCCAAAAGGAAGGATCACCAATGTTGTTGAACTTGATCTCATAATTCTGAAAGGAAGGATCATGTTGGTTTTTGATTGATGTTGTTGTTTCAGTATTTAATTACTGTTGATTGATGTTGTTGTTTCAGTATTCACTTACTGATGATTGGTGATGTTGCTCCAGTATTCATATACCGATGATGATGATACTTCAACTCTGTACTGAAGATGATGATGATGATACTTCAGCTCTGTACTGAAGATGATGATGATGATACTTCATATCTGTATTGAAGATGATGATGATGATGATACTTCAGCTCTATACTTAATATGATGATTATGATACTTCAACTATGTACTGAAGATGATGATGATGATACGTCAACTCTGTCCTAAAGATGATGATGATACTTCAAATCTGTACTGAAGATGATGATGATGATACTTCAGCTCTGTACTGAAGAAGATGATGATGATACTCTAGCTCCATACTGAAGATGATGATGATGATACTCCAGCTCTGTACTGAATATGATGATGATGATGATACTTCAGCTCTGTATTGAAGATGATGATGATGATACTTCAGCTATGTGCTAAAGATGATGATGATGATGATGAGGGTGATGATAATTCAGCTATGTATTGAAGATGATGATGATGATACTTCAACTCTGCACTGAAGATGGTGATGATGGTACTTCAGCTCTATACTGAAGATGATGATGTTCCAACTTCGTGCTGCAATTGATGATGTTACAACAAGCCATTCAGTTGCTAATAACGATGTTGTTGAATAAATTCTAATGATTTATAGATGTACCAACCAATGTTCCAGATGATGTTGTTAATGATGCCTCCTCCTCCCTCCTTCGGATGATGTTGTGTAGAGACACACATGTTGTTGTTGTTGTTGTTGTCAGTAGAATACCCTTCTTGTTAAGGGGGAGTGTTGAAATAATGTAACTTAGAAGAATATTCTACTTGTATTATTCTTCCTTCGGGAGATGTCATTAATGTAAAAGATCATGTAAAAGTCATGAGGTAAAACCTCCATTGTCAGTCGGGTCATTAGTACCCAAAAGAATGTAATATAAATATTATTTGAGTCTCCCTAGAGAGGTCATCCCAGTTAAGTTAGTGAGGCCGACCTAGTTAGGGTAACTGTCAAGTAAAAGGTAAAATATAAATAGAGAGTGTTTCCTCTCATTTGTACCATTCACTCATTGTGCATTAGAGGAGAGAGGAAAATTGCGAAGGAGGAGTAGGATTAATCTTGGATCTAGAATTTGTTTTTGTCTCTATTCTTTATGAGACTTATTTCTTTGGGCATTGTACTTTGATAATCTATATTGAGGAAATTATTGTTGGGTTTTATTCCCCTTGAGGGTTTCCCAGGATAAATTGTTGTGTACCTTGTGATTGTGTTTCTTTTAGAGATCCTATTTATGCTGCTGTTATTGTGAAAATGTATTAAATGCTAATGCAGTAGGAAACTAAGTTATTGCATGTTGGCGTAGATAACTGTTCAAAAGGTTTTCCAATATAGACCCAGGTTCTTTGTGGTTTTTAGCTTTAACCAACAAAACCCCCTTTTCACTATCCCTTTCGGTAGCAACGTGCGCACAGGTTGAAGTCTCACCCAAGGCGAAGCTATGGGGATGCTGCGGAATCAAGTTTCCACATCGATGTGATGAGTTGATTGGGGACTGTGCAGTGCACTACAGTCTCGCACTGTGATCTGGGGATTGCGCGATGACTACCTTCGTTGTGGGTTGACACTCTTACAAGTTACAAAGCTTGCGTACCAAGCGCATCCACAGACTGCACGGGTCAGGTTCCGCTCACTCCATAGGATGACGCAATGGAATTATGCGCCTCATGTGCAAGGGAAACCAACCTTAACGACCTTGCCTTAACGGTTATTCATACATTTACCATTGTGATTTATTTAGCTTATAATTGATGCAACTAGCAAAGTATGTAATACTATGCACTTCTGGTGTTGCGCATCACTCAACCTAGGTGATCCAATCTTTACATACACATGTGATTATTTATCAACGAATATATTCACAGACTTAGCATACTTCTCATTCATCATTCATCCCATTATGCAATACTTAACATATTATTCCCATTCTTCTCCTATGGCGAATACATATAAAAGCACTAGCATTACAAATTGAGAACTAAGAAATTCAAGCATACATTTGTAAGTAAACAGATAATTGCAACCACACAAAAAATCACACTACACAATATTTCACGTGGTTCACCCCCCGGATGGAGGCTATGTCCACAAGAACTGTTGTTATATTTGTCTTTTGGGAAGGGTACAATAGTTCTTATCCTGTGCACTTAGCTGCAGACTCTCTTCTCTCTCAGATAGGTCTCTTCGCACTCAGCTGAAGATCCTTTACAATAGCTTCGAGCTCAAAAATATCTAACAATATTCACTAAACCAACAATGAAGAGTTCAACAATGAAGAGCTCAACCCTTTCCCATACAAAATTATGCCTTATTTATAGATCATGCCCGTAGGTCATGTCTTTACAATTCATAGGAAAAAAAACTTAGGTTTACAAAACATGGCGTGGCTAACTGCCAACCTGACTATCGTCATCGATAGCTCGCTCCGCCTGCTTCAGTTGTGCCACTAGTGGCTCACACGCTCTTCTGACAGCCGCAGTCCTCAAAACGGTTACAACTGCATCATGGCCTGTCCCTTTCCACGTCGTCCGCCTGCCTGTCACCGTCAACGTAGTGGCCTAGCTTCTCAACTACTTACCACCACTCTCTTTGACAGGTCCCTTCCATCTGTCTTTGTGCCCCAAAACAGGTCACTTTCTCTGCTCGACCTTTCCTTACATTCTTTACCCAAAATGGCAGTTGCTCGACATCTTCGTATCAGCATATTGCGCAACTCTGTCTTACCAATTATCGTTGCACGACAATGTGCAATTCTAAAAACTGCTTCCATCCCTTGTTGCAGTGCACAATGCATGATTTCCAATACTTATATATTTTCTAACCCACTTGGGCCTCGCCCAACAAGACCTTAACACTCACCTGTGGCTCATCCCGAGCCACTTGCACTTGCGGACTCTGGTGCCGCATCTTCCACCGTACCTATCTTTGAATTAAAAATTTGCAGAGTACTTGCTAACTCTGCCACTATGTCCTTATATTTTTTTTCGAACCCTTGAAGTGTCTCCAGAGTTGCCTGCGAGAATTTTTCCTTAGCCACCTGTTCTTTCATGGTTCCCTCTATGGCCTGAAGTTCTATGAACTTCTCATCGAATTGCTACATCAATTCAAGGCCTTCCTGATAAATGGGCTGCAACCTGGCATATGTAGCATCCTCTTTCTCCCTGAGTGCCACGATCATTTTCTGCAGCTCTTTGACTTCGTTATACTTCTGTACTTTCTCCTTGGATGGTGCAGTATTTACCTCTGCACTTGCAGCATCTACCTGTTGTTGTGTTCACTGCAAATATGCCTTTATCTATTGAAGAGAGGGGTCCTCACTCAACCCTGTTACTGCAGTAGTTATCCCTTCAAGTAAATCTTGGCATTTAGTCACTTCCAACAAAATGCCATCCATGGTTGCTTTCACCTCCTCAACTGGAGCTGGGAACTAATCTGGTGGAATAACAGGGTGCCTAGCCTCTAGGTCTGCAATCTTCCCTTTGTAGGAAGTCTCCATCTGTATCATATCTGATGTGAGGGTTTCTATCTTGGATCCAAGATTCTTTATTGTGTCCTCTACATCATCTTCTTCTACGCATTCCTCAATTTTTGCGCAGACTGTTGAAACTGTCTCCTTTAGCTTAGGGCATTTTTCCCTGGCCTTGCTCAACTCTTGATTATCACGATCTGATTCCTGTTTCAACTGATTGATATCTTCACTGAGCTTTGCGCTTTGATCGTATGAGGCAAGGCCTCTCTCATGAATCTCTTCGGTAATATTCATTCAAGTCCTCTAGTGGCAAGGCCCCAATATTGAGGTCAAAGTGGGCCGCGATATTAACTGCTTCCTTAGCCGCTTCATTCGGATAAATGAGGTAGCTTAGCTCCAGTTGCAGCACGCGTAGATACTTACTTACTATAAGAGGTGGTCTCCTCAGTGTGCTTGTTCCACCTGACTTCCCGTCGGAGTTTGAATTGTGTTGGCCCAGATTTATCTGCGCTACCATTGTCTTGATTGTTTCCATAGCTTGTATCATGCTTATCTATAATTGTTCCTGCTTGGCTTCCTTCTCCACATTGGTATCATCCCACGCTTCCTATACCTTGGTTGCGATTAACTCACAATCGTCCGGGTGTAGCTGTGGACCGAATTCAGGTCTTTCAGACTTCCTCTTTGTACATTGGCTTTGCAGTTGTGCGGGGCCTTCCTTTTACCAACTTCCATCTCTGTATGCTCACTCTGTGCATCATCCTTTTCTTCCTCAGTGGACGTACCTGTAGGTAGCCCCCATGTTTGTTGTTCCTTGTGTTGTTTTGTTTCTTCCTTACCATCTTCCGTGTCCTCCTCATCGGTGTCTTTTATGTCGATCTTATGCGACATAGGTTCTACGTGTTGTTCATAGTCTGATTCATCATCTCGTGATGCGGGGACTTTCCAGTCCTCCTCCCAACGCTCCATCATCTGCTCGATGGTCTCCTCATTGAGTCGATAAAACCCGGGATACCATAATCCTTCCTGTGCGTCAGCCCTTGGATGAATTTGTGACTGATGCCTCTTTGCCATAAACCTCATGATGCATGTATATTTGTCGGTCAGTGGTTTTGAAATGCGCGGCGTTGCCATAATCGCTTCACGCAATTGGTGATAATAAACATAAAAGACTTCAGCCATCTTCCGCTGTCTGGATTCCTTCGGGCTCGCCCATAGGTTAGTAAAATGTGTTCCACGACCCTGTCCTGCCAAGGTTGGAACCCCTTGATACCCCTATGGCTCTTTCCAGCCTACAAAGGCTATCAATACTAGTAGCCAACTAAAATGGAATGTTGTTCCATTATCCTGTGTATCTTCAACTGTTGATGTATATGTAACTTTGGAATGTATTTCACCCATGTATTTCATATATGTATTTTGTACTCCTATAGAGATGGTATTATTCCTCTATACGGAAGTGTTTGTATTCCTATAGAGATGTTATTATTCCTCTATACGGAAGTGTCGTCATTTATATTGTAAGTGTCGTAACTTATACTTGATGGGTTATTAGACCACCTTGTTCGGGTCGGCCCTGTATAAGTCATGTGGGTCAAAGGGTTATTAGACCACCCTATTGGGGGTCGGCCATGTGGGTCAAAGGGTTATTAGACCACCCTAGTGGGGGTCGGCCCAGTCAACATTATGTTAGGTGGTTAAGTTGAGGCCGACCTAGTTGAGTAAAGGTCAAGTCAAGTTAGTGTATACATAGAGAGTGTGTCTCTCTCATTTTACACATTCTATTCTCTCACTCACACTTTGGAGAGTGGCACAATTGTGGAGGAGGAGGCTCTGCTGCTAGGAGAAGACTATCTCTTGTATTCTGGTTGTATCATTGCTCTATCTATCTCTGAGGAAGTTATTGGGGTTTTTCACCTTTATGGTTTTCCCCAAGTAAACTCTGTGTCTCTTGTGTGCTTGCATTATTGTGTCCATGATTGTTATGCTGTAGATTTGTTGTACATGTTGTTCTCTCAGTTAAGATCCTATATCAGATTGAAGTAAATTCTGAAAATTTAACATGGTATCAGAGCTAGCCTGAAAGAAGGCATGATATGGCATGTATAACACTTGTTGCACTTACGATGCTAGGGATTGATATAAATCTGTTTTGGCAAAGGTTTCGGATCTGAAACCTTTTGATATAAATCTGTTTTGGCAAAGGTTTCGGATCTGAAACCTTTAAAGGTCAAAGATCAGATCCCCATGTACCTTGTGTCCAAAGGAAAACCTCTAATTCGTTGTTCTTTGTGATTTATGATCTGTACAATATAGGGTTTCTGCCTCTTCCAGATCTGAGTCAAAATAAGGTGACCTTGGGAAAAAGGTCATAACTTGGGCTAGGAAGCTCCAAATGAAATTTCGTAAAAAGTGACAGGTAGTACACAAACTGTGCTATCTCAAGAAAATTTTCTAGAGGCCGAAGTTGAACCAGTGACACATGGCATGCCGTACAAGTTCTCTCTCCTGTATTATCCCATAAACAGGTTACGTTGCGACACTTGGCATAACTCTCTCTCAGAGAATCCAATTGAGGTCAGACCTATCGGGATGGAAAGATAACAGGTCGGGCTATCTCAAGAAAATTGTTCAGACCCTGTGGATTGAAAAGTTTAGAATTATACCAGAAACAATCAGGTACATATTTCTGTCAAATCAAAATTATTTTTGAGCACCTTCATTCATGGCTTCTGGAATTTAGGGCTTCGAAGAAAGTTGGAATTTTTGTAATCAGAGACCACAGCTGAATGCTACTCATCAAAATCAAAATTTAGAGACCAAGATCAAAATTTTTGGTTGGGAAGAAGGCCGGGCTTGATCAGACCCTAGTTCGGGACTTTGATCAGAAAAGTGGAAAATTAGGGCTTCTGCAAAAATGGGAATTTTTGAAATCTGTGACCACGGCTGGAAGCTCCTCATAAAAATAGAAGCTTAGAGCCTTGGATCAAATATTTTGATTGGGCAGAAGAGTGGGCTTCATTAAACCCTAGTTCGAGGTCACGTCCAGTGAATCTGAAAGTTTCAAAGGAAAAATTGAGTGAAACTTTGCAGTTTTCAAATTCTGAATATACCAGCTTGATCAGCTCATCAAGCTCCAGGTCCAGTTCTTGCAAATCAAGTGGATTGGGTTAATCCTAGAAGAAGATGGATTGGTCACCTGCATAAGTGAAGAAGTTCCTGTCTCAGAGGGAGATGAGGCTAAGGCATTCCATAAGAAGATTACAAGAAATCTTGACAGGTATGGCTTATAGGTATGTTTCATGGTTAAGTTTATCATTTGTTTGTCTTCATATCATTACAGTACAATCTTGATTAATTACTGGACTTGTTGTATCACCTTAATAGAAGATATTCATTGATTAAGGTTTTGACACTTATGATTGTACTAATGCATTGTGATGTTGTATGAGGTTTATGTTGTTTTCCAACACAAAAGGTACACCAAGAAAGTCAAATCATGTTCTACTTCAAGAACATATGCTCATGGTGACATGAAGACAAAGATTCATCCATTGTCATGGATCACATAGAAGATCTAATTACGAGGTATGTATAACTTGGTTCTACAATGGTTAACTTATGAGACATGCAGGTTACTAGCACAAGTCACTAAAGAGAACCAGAAGACATTATGCGGGTATGTTAGACATAACTAGCTAGCATGCTAATCCAGGTATGTTTTTCCTATATCAAGCTAGAATCCTACCTCGTGTTAGGATCTTATACTGTTGTGTTGTTGATAATGATTATTCATGAATTCATAGGTTTGAATAGTCATGGTTGTATGCATATTATGTTTCTTACCATAATTGATGATATGACTAACCAGAAGAATCATGAAGGTATAGGTTTGAATAATCACGGGTTTTATGCATATTATGTCTCTTATCTTGATTGATGATTCAACTAACCAGGAGAGTCCTATGATCAAATAAGAATATGTATGAGTAAAAGAAGACTTCCCTGAAACCTTGAATACTAATGTTTATTATCTGTGTTTGAAAATGATCCTGACTATACATGCTTGAGATTATTGTGTTTTGATAGTATTAAGATTATACTAATAAATGTGTGGTTATGTATGAGACCTCAAGCATAACACAATGATGATACTAATAAGCATGCATAGTGATTAATGATGGATGTGAGTTCAAGCACAGGTAATCCAGGAAGCAAAGTTCAAGAGTGAGCACACTCCAGTTGTTCCTACAAGAAAGCAAAGGAGCACACTTTAGTAGTTTCTACAAGGATGCAGATATTCAGAGGGAGTTAACCACTTCTCACAATCCACATCAAAATGGAGTTGCAAAGATTCAGAGGGAGTCCACCCATCAACCAAACAAAGATAAGTATTTGAATCGTCATTTCTTAAATAGTGTTATTCAATGATGTATATGCTTATGTTCCTAAGAATTAGGTTGTGTATTATGCATAGTTGCATTAATGAACAATATACTGCTAATATACATGGGTAAGTGGCCTATGGCACTGTACAACATTCCATTGCTGCTTATCTAGAATGAAACCTCTTTGCTGACATGTTAGGAGTTGTGCACACTCTTAACAATGTTCTGGTAGAGATTGGAAGGCATCTAGAAAGTTACGAAATATGGATAAATGTTGTATTGGCTAAAATAATTGCATGTCTGTATGACATATTTCTTTATGTGTAAGAATTTGTTCTGAAAACTATGAGATGTTTTCTAATCATACAATTTAACTTATTGTGTAGGAAAGATCGTATACCATCACCTACAAAAGCAGAACTACAACATTTGTTCAGCAACAAAATTATCTATTGAAGATATTGAAGTTCCCGGGATACGGGAAGAATGCCATGATCCGTCGATCATGAAGAACGATGTTTGGGATGCGGTCCCAAGAGCTGAAGGGAAGTCTGTTGTGACTTCCAAATGGAACTATTAGATCAAGCATGCTGCAGATGGTAGCATATAAAAGTGATGAAATAGAAGATACACCAGATGGATTTCAAGACAGCTTTCTTGAATGGTGTAGTTGAAGAAGAAGTGTATGTGGAGAAGCCACTTGGTTCTGAGACACATGACATGAAATCATATATATGCAAAACTTGGTATGGAAGGATAGGTAGCTTTCTATCCAGTTTGGTCTTTACCAAGAGTAAAGCGGGTTCCAACCTTTACTACAAGGTTGAGGTAGGCAATCCAGGGATACTCTTATTGTATGTGGATGACCTGTTTGTAACAAGAGATGATAGATTGATTGTCGACATGTAGCGGAAGCTTGCTGCCGAGTTCGAGTTGAATAACTTGGGGATGATGCACTATTTGTTTTTGGCATAGAGGTGTGGCAGAGTGCAGATGGAATCTTCCTTGGACAAGGGAAGTATGCAGTAGAGATCCTGAAGAGATTCGGGATGATGTACTGCAAGGATATGGCCACACCTATGGTTGCTGTAAAGCATGTTCTGAGGTACCTGAAGGGTACGGTGGATTTTGGGCTCAAGTATGAAGCGAATCAAAAGTTTAACCTGCAGGGTTATGTTGATTCAGATTGGGTTGGCAGTACTGCAGATAGGAAGAGCACATCTGGATGCTGCTTCAGTATGGGATTAGGTGTGATCTCTTGGTTTACTAAGGAAGCAGTCCTGTGTAGCACTGAGTACAGCTGAGGCAGAGTATGTTGCAGCCTGTTCAGCTAGTTGTAAGGCAGTATGGCTACGGAAGCTACTGTCTGAGTTATTTGATCTCCCATTGGATGCTACTGGTATCTTCTGCGATAACCAGAGTTGTGTGAAGCTGTCTGAGAACCCAGTGTTTCATGATAGGTCGAAACACATAGAGATCAAATATCACTATATCAGGGATATGGTGCAGAGAGGAGCTGTGAAGCTCCTGTATGTTGCGACAGACGAGCAGATTGTAGATGTGCTGACAAAGCCACTAGCCAGGGTGAAGTTTGAGTACTTCAGGGAGAGGCTTGGTGTTCTTCAGATCGAGGACACTTCAAGGAAGAAGTGATGGACACATTTGCTGAAGCCATTCCAAGCATGTTGGAAGGAGGATCCTTCACATGGATGTGGATGTAAGCGCTGGGTGATGAGCATCGGGATGATGTTCTAGTTTCTGCTTTGTATGATCAATTGGATCATTTATATGTATGAACGCATCATGTTGGATGCTGGATATGATCGGTTGGATCATTTGTATGTATTTTGTATATGCATCATGTTGGATACATTGTGTGGATCATGTATCTGTGTATGTATCAGGTGGATACATTGTGTGGATCATGTATCTGTGTATGTATCAGGTGGATACATTGTATGATCAGATAGATCATGTATGTTGATGGATACATTATGTGGATCATGTATCTATGTATCAGGTGGATACACTATGTATGGTGATATGTATCAAGTAGATACTTGGTATGCATCAGGTGGATGCATTGTATGATCAGGATGATCGTGGATGACGAGCTTCTCCAGATGACATGCAGCAGGATGTTGCAGTGATGATGATCAGGATGATCATGTGTACATCAAGATGATGTATGGTGAGTATCAGGGTATACTCTGTGGTCGTGGAACAGGTTGTGCAGATAAGCATGTAATTTATGCCCTGGGAGATTTGCAGATAGTCTTTCGAGGTTTTTTCTACGGCATGTAATTTGTACCCTGGGATATCTGGCAAATGCTCTTTCGAGGTTTTGCTTGGGAGGACATATAATTTGTGCCCTGGGAGATCTGCAGATAGTCTTTCGAGGTTTTTCCTATGGCATGTAATTTGTGCCCTGGGATATCTGGCAGATGCTCTTTCGAGGTTTTGTCCTATGGCATGTAATTTGCTCCTGGGAGATCTAGACAGGATGAAAAAGGCCTCAGATGCTTCAGCCAGGTTTTGCCATGACCACATGTAATTTGCTCCTGGGAGATCTGGACAGGATGAAAAAGGCCTCAGATGCTTCAGCCAGGTTTTGTGGTGGACCACATGTAATGTGCTCCTAGGAGATCCGACAGGTAGAGCTATGTGCTCGTAACAGCCTGGGATGCTTCAGCCAGGTTTTGTGGTGAGATCACATGTAATGTGCTCTTGGAAGATCCGACAGGTAGAGCTGTGTGCTCATAATAGCCTGGGATGCTTCAGCCAGGTTTTGTGATGGGTCACATGTAATGTGCTCCTGGGAGATCTGATAGGTAGAGTTGTGTGCTCGTAACAGCCTGGGATGCTACCACCAGGTTTTGTGACGCACGTAATAAGTCCTGAGGATTCCACAGTATGGCCAATGATGACGAAGACCTGCAGATGGTGGGCCTACATCCAGTATGAAAAAGGACTGGCTCTGTAGAAATTCCTATGACGAGTAGATTCAGAGATTGATTGAGATAGCAGCAGCAGTGACGATGATCTAGAGAAGATGACTTGTGCTAGAAGACCTATGTCGAGAAATACCTTCCTAGTTAAGAGGGAGTGTTGATGTATATGTAACTTCGGAATGTATTTCACCCATGTATTTCATATATGTATTTTGTACTCCTATAGAGATGGTATTATTCCTCTATACGGAAGTGTTTGTATTCCTATAGAGATGTTATTATTCCTCTATACGGAAGTGTCATCATTTATATTGTAAGTGTCGTAACTTATACTTGATGGGTTATTAGACCACCTTGTTGGGGTCGACCCTATATAAGTCATGTGGGTCAAACGGTTATTAGACCACTCTATTGGGGGTCGTCCATGTGGGTCAAAGGGTTATTGGACCACCCTAGTGGGGGTCGGCCCAGTCAGCATTATGTTAAGTGGTTAAGTTGAGGCCGACCTAGTTGAGTAAAGGTCAAGTCAAGTTAGTGTATAAATAGAGAGTGTGTCTCTCTCATTTTACACATTCTATTCTCTCACTCACACTTTGGAGAGTGGCACACTTGTGGAGGAGGAGGCTCTGCTTCTAGGAGAAGACTATCTCTTGTATTCTGGTTGTATCATTGCTCTATCTATCTCTGAGGAAGTTATTGGGGTTTTTCACCTTTATGGTTTTCCCCAAGTAAACTCTGTGTCTCTTGTGTGCTTGCATTATTGTGTCCATGATTGTTATGCTGTAGATTTGCTGTACATGTTGTTCTCTCAGTTAAGATCCTAGATCAGATTGAAGTAAATTCTGAAAATTTAACATCAACATCTGCTAGAAACTCATTCAGTAAGAAATGGCACCAATTATAAGGTCTTTCACGCAATATATTAGATGCTGCCTTGATTGTGACCGCGGATACCTCAGACGGTCTACACTTGCGCAAACGTTTTCCTGCAAGCAACTGGGTAGTAAATTTTGTGGCACGGTCATTGATATTGCCAGTTGGGAACCCACGTCCCTTCCACACTACACCGAATTCTTTTGCCACTTCGACGCTCAGACCTCTATCCTGCGCCCTCTTTATGATGAGGTCAGCAGGGTCCTCTCCTCTCTTTTTCATGCCTGTGATTTGATGTATCATGTCTATACTGATATCAATGCGCTTGTCCAACCATAAGAATCCTTCATGCACGCAAGTCAGTAGCATGCACAGCACCGCCAAAAACTCGGTTCCCTTAGTGAAATGCGGCATTTGCAATAAGTTCAACAAGCATGATGACCGAATGGCCTCTAGCCAATCTTGGACTTCCAGTCTTTCGACGCCAGTCTGTGCATCCTTTACCCAGTTGATGTATCCGTCAAGTCTGAATTGTGGGTAATTCTTCGACGTTACCAGCGTGTTTTCAAGTAAGTCTAGGTCATCCAGCTTGCATCCTGGTATGCCGTCCAGCAAATTTTCCTCAACCTTCACCCTAGTAGAAATGGCAGGGATCGGAATTTCATACGCAACATTCTTTTGTAAGTGGACCGGTGGGGCATCGTCTTTCCGTAGGCGAATGTAGTCCGGCACTTGGTAAATAGGTAGGCTCGGCTGCTTCACTAGTGCTTCGGCTCCTCTATGCTCTGACGTTGGTTCTTTCTTACTGGTTCATGCAGCCTGGCTGAGCTTCTAGAGGTAGCTCCCTTTGTTGTCATCATGGCTCCTAGAATCCCCGACTACCCAAATAACCAGAATAGCTCCTGCAAATCGACCTGCTCGTTTATAAACTGCTTAATTTGTTCGGCTCTCTGGTAGCTTCAACAAGCAATGGAAATTACTTCATAAAGTGGAGAAGTGGCCGAGTGAGCCCTATTTATAGCCTTGGATGGTATGCAACGTGGCCTTCGGCGGTTGCCAAGGCACTTGATGCCATATTTAATATCCAGGTCAAACCTACGATCTCGGCCCTGCCAGACGATCTTTGCCATCATGCGAAGTCTGTTTCCTTAATTGCCAAAAGGTTGTCGGGAAGCCATACTGTCAACTCCATTAGGTCAGCGTTAACTACTTAGTATGCCAGTCGAACTCCGGTGCTATATCGGTCACGTCAGTCTTGATGGTGCTCCAAAGTGTCTCATCCGCTCTTAAATTTTAAAATTTGCAAGTGTCGCCAAATTGGTTAATGACCCATTAACCGGCCGACAAACGCTATGGTAACGGTTCCCATCATGATGTACTGGCGGTTTTGTGTGAAGGTGGATTTAAAACGCGCATTCTTCTATATCTACCATGCGACCACGGTTCCGCCTTATCTGCGCGATTTGTACTTTGCGATGCTTGGTTCAGCTTTTCTCTTTTTTTTTTCCTTTTTTTTTCACACACAGCTTCAGTAGTGTTGCACGGTACACATGCCTCTCTTTGATCATACAGGATCCGGTGAGGTAGGACTATCGCAGTAAAGCTTTAGTCTGCTTCCATTTATCAATCTTGGCAAAGTATCTCCAGCTAAGGTAGCTAACTAAACTGTGCCACCGTTAGCAACATGCATTATAGTATACGGGCCAAGTCAATGCATCTTAAACTTTCCAGGAAATTTCATGAATTTGCTATCATATAGGAGGACTAGATCACCTACCTGGAAATACTTGTTCTTGATGTGGCGATCATGCCATGCTTTTTCACGCTCTTTCTATACTTGTTGGTGGAAACCTGCGACGAAGCGATCTTCTTCTAGACCAACCAAGTGTAGCAATCTTTCTTCCAATGCTGCGCGGTCTGCCATGCTTGTAAATGCATCTATTCACAAGCTGGGAACAATATACTCCATTGGATTTATTGCTTCTTGCTCGTAATCCAATCAGAAAGGTGTATGGCCGGTCAATCTCTTACACATAGTCCTGTATGCCCATAATACAGATGGAATGCGCAGGTCCCAGTCGTCCTGATTGACGTTGCATATCTTGGTTAGCGCATTCTCCAGCACTTTGTTGAATGCTTCAACAGTTCCATTCGCCTGCAGATGATATGGTGTACTGCGTTGATGATGAATGTGGAACTCTTCTGTCAAGGCTTCAATAGTTCTGTTCAAAAAGTGAGTGCCCTGATCACTCATCAAAATCTTTGGGCATCCGAATCGTGTTAGGTTGTTCTCATAGATAAACTCCGTGGCTGTAGCTGTGCTACAATCTTTTACTAGTTTTGCTTCTGCCCATCTGGTAAGGTAATCAGTAGCAGTAATGATATACCTCGCACCAGTTCGTTTCCCTGGTGGGTTAATAGGTCCCACAAAGTCAATGGCCCATTTCTCAAATGCCTGCAAGGTTAACTGTGGATTCAACGACATTTCATCTCTGCGCAATGGCCTCCCTATCCTCTGACAGACATCGCAACTCTGGCAATGTTCCTTCACGTCTTTATGGATAGTAGGCCACCATAGCCCTGCGCAGTATCCCTTCCTCCGTAGTGACCTCTTGCGACTCCGGAAAGTGCATCAGCCAATATAAATGGTTTCTCGTGCTCCAATACGCATCTTCACAGGACTTCAGCAGGTCCCAACTTGTATAGCTGGCCTACAATAATGGTGAAGTCTGCGGCGCGCACTACCAGCTGCTTCTTCTGTTGCGTAGTGAACTCTGTAGGTGCGAATCCTGTGGTTAAAAATTCAGTGATGTCCTGATAGTAATCATCTACAACTTGTATAGCAAACAACTGCGCATCAAGAAAATTGTCTTCTAGATTTGTAGGCTCTTCTCCTGACTCAATCCTTGATAGATGATCAGGTCCTAAGTTCAACCTTCCTGGATTAACAATAATTTCAATCTCATACTCTTGAAAGAGTAATAACCATCTACATATGCGCCCCCCTAACATTGGCTTATTGACTAGGTATTTCAAAGCAGAATGGTCAGTGAACATAGAGAAGTGCGCACCAAGCAAGTAATGCCTGAACTTCTGCAGCGCGTAGACCATAGTGAGTCCTTCTCGCTCAGTAGTGGTATAGTTCTTCTTAGCGGATGATAAATGTCTGCTGGAAAATGCAATGGGATGATCAATACCTGCCTCTCCTAGTTGAGCAAGAACAACGCCCAGTGCGATACATGATGCATCAACATGAACATGAAATGGCTTCTCCCAGTCTGGAAGGACTAGGATCAACGTAGTGACCATCTTCTCTTTTAGGGTGTCAAAGCCTTGTTCGCATTCTTCGTTCCAGATGAACGACGCATCTTTCTTTAAAAGCTTCTCCATAGCGGCGGTTATCTGCGCATACCCCTTTATAAATTTTCTGTAGTAACCAGTATGACATAATGCAGCAGCTTGACTGAGTTAGGTGTGGGCAAGTTTACAATGACTGTGATCTTTGCAAGATCAATCATCAAGCCCTGTTTGCACACAATACGTCCCAACAAAATTCCATATGGAACACAGAAAACACATTTCTTCAAATTTAATGAAATTTGATGTTGTCTACATTTTTCTAGAATCATCCTGAGGTTCGCGGCATGGTTCTTTAGTAAGCCAAAAATAGTCCAATCATCAAAATAAACCTCTAAGAACTTATGTATGAAATCTTTAAATGCTGCAACTACAACTCTAGAAAATATGGCAGGTGCGTTCTTCAGTCCAAAAAGCATCACTATGTACTGGAACGACCCCCATTCTGTAGAAAAAGTGGTCTTGTGCCTATCTGCAAGATCAATCCTGATCTGATGGTATCCAGAGAATCCATTAGTAAAAGAATATGCCTCATTCCCTCCGAAATTATCAAGTACTTCATCTGTGAACGGGGTAGGAAATGGGTCATGCATCGAAGCGTCATTCAGCTTTCTGAGATCCACACAGATCCTGATTTCATCCTTTGTTTTCTTATCTTGGATAACCATCGGGTTTATCCATTTAGATTCTTCTATCGACTCAATGATCCCTGCATCGGGCATCTTATCGAGTTCTGCTTTAACTCATTCTTTGTAGCGCGGGTTTAGTCTATATGGTCTTTGCTTCACAGGCTTCGTGCCAGGCTTAAGAGGAATTTTCATCACTCCTAAATATCCCAGAATACCTTTCATCTCTGTGAACTTGGTCAGGAATAATTATCGATATTCCTGTAGTATGCCCGCGACCTTCTCCGATAGCTGCGAACTTCGGCTCTTCGCTGGTGCCAATGTTCAATTTTCATGTTTTCACAGGTCCACTCATATCTGGAATTTCCAATGGAGGTCCTTCCACCTCGCGTGCTCCTTCTGATTCAAGTATATTTATGTTGCTCGGATCCTCCTCATCACTGCCTGCATCATCTTTTGGTTCTTTAGCGAGGTTATAACAATCAAGAGCATGCTCTAGTTGATCCTCCCATTCTGGTTGTAGGTGCACAGGTACACTGCCTGCTCCAAAGAATTCTTCTAAGGTCATGTTTCCCTGTATATAGTCTGGTCTAAATATTCTTTCCGTAATAACCTGCAACGCGTCATTGATACTCGGATGCTCGTCTTTGAAACTGAAATCCTGCTGGAAGCTCGCAGTTAGGACAGACCAGTCCGTTGTGCCTCTGCGCAACTCTAGGTCTAGGTACCACTTCTTCGGAATCGGTTCCTCCAACATGTGCACAAACAGGTGCACCCATTATGTCTGTGGCCTTTCCACCCAAGCTTGTGAACAAGATTCAATATGATCCCTCGGATCCGTCCGCCCATTATATTTTTCAAAAGGTAATGTAACCTTCTCGGCAAATCTGATTTGCATCTTAATTCTGCACTGATCCCATGTTGTCAGTGTCTGCTTATGCGCAGCACACCATCTGGAAGGTGTCTCACATAGTGGCGCCATATCTAATGCTGATACACGACATTCATATGCAACTGCTGCAGTATATTCTTTGATAAAGAAATAAACATTAGATGAACCATCATAGGTACGGATTGGAGTTACCTTTTTACCAATCCAACAGAGTGACTTCATGATCGTTGTGCATCTCCTGGAAGATACTTCATGCAAGCTTATTTGCCAATTTTCCAGTCCTGCATCAGAGTCTGACATGCAAGAGCTGTCACAGCGCCAGTTGAGTGTTCCATCCGCAGTTGGATTATTATAATCAACAGCATTCATTTTCATCTTATAGATATAGTCCAAGTCTTGGGCTCTGGATTCCTCATGAATCGGTTCCGCATATCGTTCACCCTGCGAGGGGTCCAATGGCGCGATGACCCTGATATTCTTGCCTTCAAATATAATTTTCATGGTTTTCATATTTATATTAGTGGAATTAGTCATTGCCCAATCGATACCCAGCAGTGCCAGATAAGGATGGATATCATCCACGATTTCAATTACTTCAAAATCTGCATAGCTGCGCACTCCATCACTGTTAACAGCGGTGTTGGGTAACCTTCCCAAAGGTATAACTATTCCTTGATTGGCCATTCTTAACTATATAGGTGACCACTGTAACTTTGGTTTGCCCATATGCTGCCATGTCTGCTTGGTCAAGACATTTACTTTGGATCCAAGATCAAGAATGATGTCATCCATCTCATAGTCCCCAATCTATGCAGTGAACCTCATTTCCCTTCCTATTCTTTTGGGACTTCTAATGTTATGGACTGCGCCATGGGAAGCCCTCTTCTCACTTCGTGGCTCTTACTGACTGAGTAGTTTTTCAAATTCCATGATAGCATCTGCGCTCTTTAATAACTTCATGCAGCTCCATAGGAACTACGCAACAGAGGTACCTGTATCCGTTGTAGTGCTCATATGATCATATGCCGCTGGTATATCCTCTATTTGTGGTACGTCCCTGCACAGCGAGATTCTTGTCGACTCAAGTGCTAACTCTCCTAGGATATCCTGCACTTCTGTAAATGCTCCTTTATTTTTCTGAAGGTCTAGACCCGGTGTTCTCCCAGGAGCTTTTCTAATCCATACTGGTTCACTAAGGGTCTGCTTAGGGTCATGCGTTCCTGAAGTTGAAGCTTCTGCGCCTCCATCTCTTCCTGTATCGGTGCCACTGTGCGTTACCACGTTTACACTTGGATCCGTAGTTCTTATTTCTGCTGCGATCAACTGAATGTTGGGAGTTGGCGGTTCTATCCTTCGTTGTTTCTACATTTCGACCTCTAGCACGAGGAAATATTCAATAACATGATCGAATGATTTATAGTAACTGCACGTAGTGCAAGGGTTGGTACAATCTCTAGAAACATGGCCAGGATGGCCACAATTATAACAAATTACCTGGCCACAGCCTCTTCCTTGGGCCGAGTCGGCATTCCCTCCTCTTCCACGGTATCCACCACCACGGCCTCTATATCCACCCTGATCATACTGAGCATTCTCTTGTTTTGGTTGTTTCTCTTCTTGGACGCATTACATTCCAGCACCTCGCATTGCTTCCATATCTCGCTTTCTTTCATTCATAAGCTCATATGCACGACAGTTGGATTCATCATGTCCAACTGACTTACAAAAATTGCAATATAAGTTTTTAGGTGTCTTTACGTATTTCTGTATTAGATAACAGTCTTCAGGTCGATGTCCTCTGGTTCTACAGATTTCGCACCACAACGCCTGGTTTTGATTCATTGGTTTCGACATACCACTGTTGAGATAATCTTGAAATAAGGGGCAATGTTCTCTGGTGTGGCCTTCTCCCTTACATCCTGTACACCTCATACCTCATGTCTCTATTCATATCTTTGTTCTTTCCCATTTTTCATACTTTGCAATTCTAATGTCAAGGTGGTCAACTGGTTCTGGATCTGAGACATCCCAGAGCTAGTCTCACCGATCGGCGAAGCCTCTAGCTTCATCGCGATCTCAAAGGCCTCTTCCTGTGAGGCAACCTTCTGCTGCATCAATGGTTGTCTGATGTGGGGCAATAGCGCAATGATGAACCATTCCTTATGCTTTTGCGGAGCTATAACAAAGCTCACTTGGTCCAATAACGTCTTAAATTTTTGGTCAAATTCCCATACCGTTTTAGTAGGTTTCTGCTTAATTTCTTTTAACTCTGTTATGCATTGGGATTCGGATTTTGGTTTCTTAAACTCTACTGTGAGTGCAGCCTTGATTTCTGTTAGGGTTCTCGGCTGTGCCTGAGAATATTTCATAAACCAATGCAGTGCTCTGTCTCTGAAAGTAATGATGAATTGCGCTCTCTTCACAGCATCATCCTGAACTTGCTTTACACTCCATATGGCTTCACATAGAAACCAGTGCTGATCAGGGTCTTCTAGACCCGTTCCTTTGAATATTGGCAGTTTTATATCATTATCTGTCATTCTCCTTCCTGGTTGTGTAGCACCCTAAGTAGTGCTCTGATTCTGTGCAGGGTTCTGAGCGGAAAAAGTAAAGGTGGTACTCGGAATGGTGCTAGGGATACTACTCTGCGGAATATTCTAAGACTGGGTATTATGAACTGGAATAGTCTGAGTCGGAATGGTATAAGCACCCGCTCCTGCAGTGCCACCATTATTGATGTTCGGCAGGGTGGGCTGCGCTACACTCGCAGCGGATGGGTTTTGCGATAAGGGAGGCGCGATATTCGCAACCGGCGGGTTCTGAGGTGTAATAGGGTGGATGGTGGTTAATGACGGTGCGATCTGATTGGTAAGATCACATGGGATCTCAGTATTCACGCAAAGTCCAGGTTCTCCGAGATTCTTTTCTTTATTAAACTTATATCTCTTTCCACTTCTCAAATTATGGGTTTCTTCATTAGAATCGCTATATATGCTTTCTACCATGACAGATTCAAAAATATTACTGCATTCTTAAAACACCTTTCTCAGCGAAAAGCATTTTAATGTATAGACTAAGATTGTTCAGGTACTTACCTTTGAATCCTTCGAAAAAGTATGCTTCAGCTTGGCTGTAGGATTTAAGCGTGTCTATAGCAAATTCTGTTACAAATCCTTCAAGTATGCTATCAACCCAGAAGTCGACTGCTCGCGACAGTGGGTTGTCTATTGCTTTGAGTTGTGCCGTGAGCTCTGGAGTCCACTCTGTAAGCACTCCTCCTTGAAAACAGGTTTTCTTTTCTGCAAGTCGCAAGATTCACTTGTGCAGCTCGTTTCCAAACGAAGCCTGGAATATCTCGTGAATATCTTTCCACAAATATCTGTTTAACCACTGTACGTCATATAGACGCGGGTGTCTATTCTCTTTCTTTGTGAAAGCTTTTTCGGTCTTATCGCACCAATCCCAGATCTCTTTTTTTTCGGGATTCCAATTGTCTGAACCCAATGGGAACTAGTATTCTTCTTCGCACATTACTGCTTCAACTCATCACGGATTCTTAGCGCGGAAATGGAACCATTTGTTGGTGTAGATAACTGTTCAAAAGGTTTTCCAATATAGACCCAGGTTCTTTGCGGTTTTTAGCTTTAACCAACAAAACCCCTTTTTCACTGGCCCTTTCAGCAGCAACCTGCGTGTAGGTTGAAGTCTCACCCGAGGCGAAGCTATGGGGGTGCTGTGGAATCAGGTTTCCACAACGATGTGATGAGTTGATTGGGGACTGTGCAGCGCACTACAGACTTGCGCTGCGATATGGGGATTGTGTGACGACTACCTTCATCGTGGGTTGACACTCTTACAAGTTACAAAGCTTGCGTACCCAGCGCATCCACAGACTGTGCGAGTCAGGTTCCACTCACTCCGAAGGATGACGCAATGAACTTATGCACCTCCAGTGCGAGGGCAACCAACCTTAACGACCTTGCCTTATCAAATATTCATACATTTACCATTGTACTTTATTTAGCTTATAACTGATGCAACTAGCAAAGTATGTAATACTGCACACTTCTGGTGCTGTGCATCACTCAACCTAGGTGATCCAATATTTACATACACATGTGATTATTTATCAACGAATATATTCACAGACTTAGCATACTTCTCATTCATCATTCATCCGGTTATGCAATACTTTACATATTATTCCCATTCTTCTCCTATGGCGAATACATATAAAAACACTAGCATTACAAATTGAGAACTAAGAATTCAAGCATACATTTGTAAGTAAACAGATAATTTCAACCACACAAACAATCACACTACAAAGTATTTAACGTGTTTCACCCCCCAGATGGAGGCTACATCCACAAGAACTGTTGTTATATTTGTCTTTTGGGAAGGGTACAACAGTTCTTAGCCTATGCACTCAGCTGCAGACTCTCTTCTCTCTCAGATAGGTCTCTGCACACTCAGCTGTAGAGCATTTACAATAGCTTCGAGCTCAAAAATATCTAACAATATTCACTAACCCAACAATGAAGATCTCAACCCTTTCCCATAAAAAATTATGCCTTACTTATAGACCATGCCCGTAGGTCATGTCTTTACAATTCATAGGAAAAAACCCTTAGGTTTACAAAACATGGCGTGGCTAACTGCCAGTCTGACTGTCGTCGTCGACAGCTCGCTCCGCCTGCTCCAGCTGGGCCACTCGTGGCTCACACGCTCTTCTGATAGCCGTAGTCCTCAAAACAGTTACAACTGCATCATGGCCTGTCCCTTTCCACGTCGTCCGCCTGCCTGTCACTGTCAACGTAGTGGCCTAGCTTCTCAATTGCTTGCCACCACTCTCTCTGACAAGTCCCTTCCGTCCGTCTTCGTGCCCCAAAACAGGTCGCTTTCTCTGCTCGACCTTTTCTTACATTCTTTACCCAAAATGGCAGTTGCGCGAAATCTTCGTATTAGCATACTGCGCAACTCTATCTTACCAATTACCGCTGCGCGACAATGCGCAATTCTCAAAACTACTTCCATCCCTTGTCGCAGTGTGCAACGCGCGATTTCCATCACTTATATATTTTCTAACCCACTTGGGCCCCGCCCAACTGCAACATATAAAATTAACATTCTGAATATTGTCCTTTCCAATATCTGGAAGCAATACAAACTCTCTAACCACTCTGCCCTAAAATGCTCTGACATGGAAGAAAGATTGCAACCTCCTCTCAGTATGAAGTGTGCCCCCCTACATGAGAAATGTTCCACTCCTCATCCTCTGCTCTGAATTCGCCCCTCATTAGATATCTATCAAACTATGATGAGATCAGCTATGTTCTTATTCAATCACCGAAGAAGACCAACTCTAGTTCTCTCATCCCTCTTGGCCTCAAGACAGATGTACTGCATCGGGCCCCGACGGATTCAATATCAATTTCTTCCAGAATTGTTGGGATATTTTGAAATACGAAGTAGTAGATATTGTGGAAGACTCGAGGAGAACGGGGGGAATTTTAACGACGTTCAACTCAACATTTCTCTCCTTGATTCCCAAATAAGCAAGGGAGGATGTCTCCTCAAAATTCAGGTTGATCTCCCTTTGCAATGTTATATACAAAATTATAACCAAAGTCATATCCAATAGGTTAAAGCCGTTACTTCCTCTGATTGTCTCACTAGAGCAAGCGAGGTTTGTAGAAGGACGACAGATCTTCAACGAAATCATTTTGACTCATGAGATAATTCACTCCCTCAAAGCTACTAAATCCTTAGGTATGTTATTCAAACTTGACTTATCTAAAGCATATGATAAGATCAACTAGAAATTCATGGGAAGGATGCTAAAATCCTTTGGATTTCATGAATTATGGATCAAATGGATAATCAAGTTAGTGTCTTCAACATTTTTTTCCATACTGGTCAATGGAACTCCGTCGACCCCCTTTAAAGCATCAAGAGGCATAAGACACGGCTATCCACTATCCCCCTTTCTGTTCATTATAACGACAAAAGGAATTGGACGCACGCTAAAAGATGTGGCAAGGGAAAACTCTAATAAGAGGCCTTCAGATGCACCAGGAAGAGGATCCGCATACCCATCAACAATTTGTGGAATATACAATGTTGATGGGCTATGCTTTAGTTCGAGAAGCAAGGTCTATGAAAGCAGGGTTGGACAAGTTTCTTAAGGCAAGAGAGTTGGAAATAAATCAAGGTAAATCCCATATTTACTTTTTCAATACTCCTCCCGTAACAAGAAGAAACATAATTATAATTATGGGCTTCCAACTGGGTAATCCGTCGTAAAAATATTTGGGCCCCCCCATCTTGGATGAAACTATAAAAAATTATCCTGAAAAGATCTAATAGATAAAATGAAAATGAAGCTCTCTAGCTGGACGTTCGGAGCCTTGAATCTCCCTGGACAGTTGGTCATGGTAAAATCTGTTCTCCAAGCCCTCCCCTTATATTTGTTCTTGGTTCTAGCTGCCCCTAAATCTATCATTAAGAAAATTCGACACATTCAAAGAACCTTCCTTTGGGGAGGAATAGAGGAGCATAAAAAATGGGCTTTAGTGGATTGGAAGACAATGTGCATACCTAAGCCAATGGGATGCCTTGGCCTAAGAGATCCAGAGACAAGTAATGAGATAATGGGAGCAAAAATTTGGTGGCAGTGGATCACCTATGAAAAGGAGCCACGTGCACAATTGTGGCATGCAAAATATGAAAAATAATGGGACCAAAAGAACCTTATACGTTTCATGGAAGACATGGCATGATCTCAAATTTGGAAGACAACACAGAAGAATAGAGATCTGGTGCAAAAGCATAGTTTCTAGGAGATCCGGAATGGGGAGCAGGCATACTTATTCATGGATTCGTGGCAACAAACACCTAGTATCTTGAATTCCTTTGAGATTCCACTCTTACAAGAGAGCCTTCTTTGCAACAATCTGACTAAAGTGAAAGATCTGTGGGACAATAAGTCAATAGATGGGCCCTTCAAAAGATGGAAAAATCTTGAGTGGTGGAGTTGGAGCCACAACGAAAATGTCCAAGATCTGTGGGACCTACTACAAGATAGGAAGATAGGGATTAAGGATGATAATGACAAGTTAAGATGGGGATCCACCCTCAAGGGAACGCTTAATTTAAAATAAGTCACATCTATTCATGCATATTATAATCAAAACCCCAGGGAAGGGAAATGGAAGAAACTATGGCAAGCCAAATTATGGCCTAAGATCACCCTCTTTTTTTGTCTCCTGCTTTGCAGAAGGATCCTCACATGGGGGAATATCCATAAAAGGGGCATGATAGGACTGATTTGGTGCGTTATGTGTGGAACAGAGGGAGATGATATAAACCATCTTTTGGGAAGCTTCCGAGTTGTGAAAAATTTATGGGAAAGGGGAGAGGTGGTCTTCAGAAGGGGAGGAAAAATAACGATGATCCAATTGGTACTCTAATCGATTGGGAATATCAACCCTTTAAAAATCTGATCTTGAACAGGATATGGGAATTATTCCCAGGCTTCCTTATGTGGGCAGTATGGATTGAGTGGAATCGAAGAATATTTGAGGACAAGTGTAAAGTGGAGACAACCATATGGGAGAGATTGCCAATTAATATACATGAGACATTGAAATTAAATCAATGGGGACCAAACGACCTTCAAAATAAGGCTGCAAAGAGAAGAATTCTACAGGATTGGGATATTAACTACATCCCTATCTACAATGGCTGCAAGCCTGTTAGATCTCCCTCGATGATGAGCGGAGTCCAATGGAAACAACCCCCACCTGGCTCCTACAAAATAAATTTTGATGGGGATTAACATGGAAATTCAAGACCTGGGGGATTTGGAGGAGGAGTTCGTAATTGAAATAGGGAGATAGTGGGTTTCCAATGGGGCTACATCAGAACGATGAAAAATAACGAGGCTGAGCTGGAGGGATTAATGAAAGGGATCAGTTGGATGACGCGACAAGGATGGACCCCCGACCATCGTAGAAGGAGACTCCCAAATCATATTACAAATGACGATGAGAATCCAAGCAGGAAGGAAGATATCCAAAGTGGCTCAAAATTGGAGACTGGAAGCAAAATTGGACCAGCTAGTATCCCTCTTAGAGAACACAACAGCTTTGGTTTTCAATCATGTCAAAAGCCAAGCTAATTCCCTATCATATTGCCAACTACGAAGTGGAGAACCAGACCACCATATTGGAAAGCAAATGGGAAGAGATCTTGGAGGGAAACTTTAAAAACAAATGTTTAGTTATCACCTCCAAATACATCAAATCCCCGGATCTGGGTGACCACGTGTATAGAATGACGCATGCATGAGTTGGTGTGGATACCATCAAAGAGTAAAAGGGCAAGTGGGGGTGTCATGTTATGACAACATTTAACTGATAAGATGGGCGAGGTACTGAACATTTATGGCAAGCTGAGGAGGAGTTTAAAGAGGAAGGCCATGAACCAAAGTATAATTAATGTGAACGGTGATAGAAAGATGAGAAAGGACCTCTGTAGAAATGGAAATTTAATGGAAAAATACCCCGAATTTGTGGGAAAATACCTAGAGATAATGATGAGCCAGAGGCCCGAGAGGATGATAGTTAATGCGAATCCAGGGGAATTGAAGCTGATACAGGTCAACAACATGTGGGAGAGAAGGAACAAGTATAAAGTCAGATGGAGTAGAAAGATTAGTTGAGAACCCAATATTTTGGAAGCAGGGTAATTTATCAAGACAAGGAGAGCTTTAGGTGGATCATCCCATGTGTCAATATAAGAATGGCTCCCCGCCAAAGGATGAGAAGCCGACATGGAGGGAGGGGTCATCGCGCCAGGAAGGTGGAGGTGATGAAATAAGAGCATATTTATATGGAAGGCATTCTGCCTCATATTGACAACGCCATAACAATGATGGAAGTTGATGAAATATATTAGCAAATTGAGAAGAAAGGAACAGAGGCACGATTGTACCCCTATTGGATTCTCAGGAAAAATATTGCATGAAATATGATGGAATGAGAGAGTTATGGAAATATGGTTCTCCAACTCTTCAACAATTTTAAGGAATACATGGTGTGCAATATGGGTGATATGGAAGCAGTGGCGAATTTAGCCGCCCCGACCTTCAAGCGCAACAGTGCTTACGACAATCCACCACCACCGACAAATGAAGAACCCGAGAAAGCTGGACCAAGCTGGCGACTCAGAAAAGCAAATGGCTGGACGAAGCGAGTGTGCTGGAACAAGTGGGAAGGAACTGGTTGGACCAAGCGAGTGTGCAGGACCGTCGTCAGAGGTGGCGTAATTTGGGGTTGGAACCCTGTCTTTTTTTTTGTCTAGTAGGCTAATTCCCAAGTTTATAGAATGTTATGTACTTCAACGATAGCTGCAGGATGAAATACTGTAATATTTATTTTGTCTCACTACGTAAATCCTTTATGATCTATGTAATGCTTGAAATAGTGAATACCTAGGGAAAGGGGAGGGATAAAGGGATAAAAACAGGAATACATCTTGCTCAGATTGGGAAAAATATGGGTTTAAAGGAAAGTGGCTCTCACTCTGAGAGAATCCTCCCCATTTTTGCACACTATGTAAATTTTGTTTTTCAGTAATAGAAGCATATCATACTTACACTTTTTTTTTTTGAAAATAATAATATTTAAGTTCTACGAACTAGTGGACCATACGTAAACATCAAGAAGGATATAATAATTTATGATAATAAATAATTTCTCAGGGTGTTTAAAGGTTGAAGGAAGATTATAAAAAGAATAGAAATATGAACATTGAACATTTGAAGTAATCGATTGGGCCAAATATATTTGTCGTTGGAAAATTTCAATGAAAGTCTAGTGTTTTACTTGGTTGACCTTAAATAACAAAATTTTAACTTGGGACAACTTACAGTGTAGGGGATTCTATGACCCTGGATTTTGTTTTCTATGTAGAAAGGAATATGAAAGTGTGACTCACTTATTTGGTCTTTTCTCTTTTTTCAACTATGTATCGATAGAATTATGACACATTCTAATGATTCAGGATGAATGGTGGATTAACAACATTGAGGAAAGTCTTTTAAACTAGTTCAAAAAGAATTGCAAATTAAAGGAGCTTCCTATATTAGTTATATGGGAAATATCGAAATATATGTATCTTTCTGGATCAAACTCCTTCAATTTTTTCTATCTGTACTAATATTTTGGTGTCAATTCGGGATTTCTGTGTGATAGATAAAGTAAATAAACCAAAAGTTCGAATCAAGCCTATATTAAGTGAGAATACATCCAACGAATTCTTTGATGGTGCAGGGATAAATGGATATTGTGGTCCATGCATGGTCCTAAAAATTAAAGAGAATCATTCTATCAGAATGTGGATGATGGTGTGTTGTGGTACAAATGCTCAAGATGAATTAATTGGTTTCACTGGGGGCTGCTTTGGATTGCTAAGAAAAGGGGATTAATGGAATTACAGATAATGGGGGATTCAAAAGTAATTATAGATTGGATTAATGGTCTCTCTACTATCCATAATTTATGTTTGGAACATTGGATGAACGGGGTCAAGGAGATGGTCAAAAGTTTTTCTAGCATCTCATTCTGTCATTTTTATCCCATTTTTAATCAAGATGCTAATAGGCTCTAAAAGCGTGAAATTGGGAACATGGATGGTCAAATGTTTTTTGAGGAATATTATGCGGAATGCCTCATTGAATTAGGTTCTTATTATGTATTATGAAAATCATCAGGATTGGGTATTTTGACCACTTAGTATTACATGTAGTATGTAAAAGTTAGCTCTTTAGTTGGGACTTTGGTGTTTTGATCTTGTGAAATGTTGGGAAGCATTGAGATTATGGAGGTTTGTATGAAAAATGTCTTTCAGGACAGAAGACATACTCTCTTTCTGTCATATATGAATGTTTCGTTGTAACTTTGATTCTATGAATAACAAGCTACTTTTTTGTTTGTTTGAAAAAAAGGAGTAATCGACAACTTTCACAAAATCATGAAGGAGTGTGTCATATATATCTTAGAGGTGACCTTAGGAAAAAGATTAAAGTTAAGTCAATAAAATAGAAAAAAAGGACACTAAGTTATCACAAGGGTTTAAATAAATACCATGCTTTAAATATAATAAGTGGGTATTCAACTTCTCACTAAAGAAGTGGGTTCTTTGCACTTTTTGAACCTAGAAGTCAAATAATTACTATTGAACATATATATTATACGTGGAGTACACAATGTAAGAGAAAATACGTAATTATTTTAAAACATAATGTCTAGATTTATCAATTGAGTTAGAAGAATGTAAAGAAGAAAAAACACACTTCAATAATGAAGTTTATTGTTTATGAAAAGTAATAAAAAAAATAACAACAAAATGATCAAGGTCGACAAATTCAAGATAAAAAAAAAGAAGGAAAATCGACAAGTTCTTATTAGAAAATGATGATGAAATTTCTCCCTTAAAAAATCATAATAAAAATCTACTTGCACAAATAAAAAAAATCAAAATATTAAAAGCAATGCAATCATAAATTAGAATAGGAAAATCAAGTCTCGATAAAAAAAAATGAAGAAACTTCATGCCCTAGGTACCTTAATCAAAGGTTGCTTGAACAAATCAAAATGTTAAAATATGAGAAAACCAAAGAATCAAGATCTTAAAAATAAATTCAACAAGTTAGAAAATGATGAAGAATTTTCTTGTCTACATCATCACAATCAAAGTTTGTCTGTGCAAATCAAGAAGTTAAATGATGAAAGGAAAACACAACATAAAAAGTTAGATCAAATTGTCAGTGAAGGATTAGTGGTCAAGAAAGAAACAATGAACAAACTTGTTGAAATAGAAAAGTCATCATATCTAAAAATACAAACCCTAGAGAAACGAACCAATACATATCCAATCAACATAAAAAAAATAGAATGATGCAAATCCATTTGAAGTTGGAATGCCATTAGATGTTCTAATAAAAAAATTGTATATAGATACCTTATCCAATCCAAGTATCTCTGCTAATGCAATGATCAACAGAGTGACACAAGTGTTTGACTATGTTACCGAATCCACCACCCTAGTGTGTAGGATCTGCGGATTTTAGGATTGCAATGTTTCCACTGGATTCTATCATGTATGAGGGTAAGGGATTGGAATTTAATCAAGCACATCAATATCTCTATGTCCCTTGATGTTGGTGGTGCTGATTGAAATCTTTTGTCACGAACTTATTAAAAATGTACCCACACGTCAATATCTCTATGTTCCTTGATGTTGGTGGTGTTGATTGAAATCCTTTTTCACGACCTTAATAAAAATGTACCCTTCACTCAAGCAAAATCACTTAATAAGCATGGGAAACCTTTTCTAATTCTTCCTTATTTTAACACTTGGTTTAGGAAGTTTCATCAAAATTGTAGGGTCTTGATTATCCTTGGAGGATCAAATTTGAGATTTGAGGTAGAGGCAACGAGTAGAACCTAGAGTAGGGGGGGAAAAGGTGCTATTGTTGAATAGGATCCCAATATAGGCAATGATTTTGATGATTGATCATATTGATCTTGTAGCCCTGTAGGCATAGCATGTTGTTTTTTGGACTCTATAGGCCATTTAGAGCCTCTTTGATTATGCATTTTGATTCATATATGTATTGCACTTGGTTCCATTTTGATATATTCACCCTTACATGGTATATACATGAGTAGACTTTGCATATTTTGTCTCTAATGGTTTGGAATCTTAAAAATATAATTTTCCCACTAAAATTTGAATATTCTATGCATAGTTTTTAAAAAAACCAAGTCATTAAATTCAAATAAGTCCAAGTCGAGTCCAAGTTTTAAGACATTGTGTTGAACACCTAAAGGATAAAAATCTAAACCCCATACTTACTCAAGATATGATCCATCCTTGTGTCAATATCTACTCTCAAACTTTGATCTATCAAGGTCCGCTCTCAAGGTATTCATTCAACTTATCTTTATGGTCAAGGTTTGTTGTCAAGGGATGATATATCCTTATGTGCTATGTTATCGATCACTTCACCCACACTGTTATTTATTCCTTCCATAGCCTTCAAGAAAACCACTTTATTCATTGCTAATATGGGCATGTAGATGTGGCTCACAAAAACACGGTTATGACCTACTTCATGTTCATGTTGAGATGATCTTCAAAATTATCAATATCAATCATTATTATAACTTATCAAATTATCAATTATGGTACATGAATTCCTAATAGTAATATGCATGAAAACTCTATTTTTGGCAATAACTTACAGTTCTACTCTTATGTAACGTGAATAGTTTTGATTTTTCACATTGTTTTTTAAACTTATTTATTATAAAAATATTTGTATATATTTTTGTACTTGCAATTTCCCCGGTGTATCTAGATCTTGGCTTTTAACAAATCTAGTGAATATGTATCTAGATATGGATATGAATTCGGATCCATATCCATATCCATATCTTGGTAACATAGGTCTTTGATGAAGATATAGGACCAAGAGTGAAACAAGAGAAACTATAAATATGATGAGAAAATATCACATTACAATGATACCTTACCATAATCCAAATTACAAGAGTCATTGTGACCAACGACAAAATCAATATGAAAAATTAAGTGATGGTCCTACTAGATTAAAGAGAATCTCGAGTGGAATCATATCATTTCCCAAATCAGAAAAGTCGTCACTACACAATTCTATATAAAATTGAATTAGGGTGGTCTAATTCTTTCACAATATGAAAATTATGCTCAATGCTTTGTAACTCATATCATCTCATGCTCGACCATCACAAGTTCAAGAAAAAATAATCACATCAAGAACAAATAATCGAGTTAGAGTTTTAACTCGTTTGAATTGTTGGATTACATGAATAATGGTTGGATCAATCTTAAAATCCAGGACTATTATTGCACTCACTGAAACGATGCCGATATGAAATGTTAGGGTATGGATCTGTGTTAATTGGTTCAGTAAACGAGAAAAAAAATTCTTCCACCAATCAAACAGTTTTTATAGTAAGTACCATGATGTAACATGTGGTATGGGTACAAATTTTGGTTTTAAAAATATTTTTAATTATTTTTTAATTTTGATAATTAAAATCTCTATCTATTTAAATTTTTTATTTCTCATAGAAATTGTACTACACCAATTAAAAAATCAAATTATTGTATTTTAAAAATTATTAAATTTATTTAAAATTTTCAAAATATTATATTTAATATTAAAATTATGAAAACATCATAAATCTTTGTTAAAATTTATGTCTACAATAATACAAAGTCAATTGACTTTGACTTTCTAATAGAAAGTATATATTAGAGATATCAAGTTACAAGTTTATAAAAATAAGAGAAATTAGAAATCATTAAGGAGCATCTCATATATAAGGTATATAATTTCAAAAGTGACTTTAGAAAAAAAAAAGTTTCCAAGTCAACAGAAAAAAGAAAGAATAATAAGGTATTATTGAGTGTCTAAATACAAGCAAGAATCCAACTTTTCACTGAAGTGAGTCTTGTGTGTCCCTCACACTTTGTGCACCTACTTAAAATCAAGTTTAAAAGTCTAATAATTACTATTAAAAGATCATACATACTACGCTTGGACTCAAAAATGGAAGAGAACATACATAATTACTTTAAAACACGACATGTTTCGATTTATCAAGCAAGTTAGTATAATTTAGAGGAGAAAATACACACCTCAATAATGACGTTTATCATTTAAAAAAAATCAAACACATCAATAGCTTCTTCCGAAGGAGGTACAACAACAATATAAAAATGTACAATAATAAACTATAAAAAGAAGAACTCCGAAGTTACATTATATCCAACACTCCCTCTTAACAAGGAAGGTATTCTTCAAACACGGTCATCATCAACATCACTGAACACGATCATCTGGATCTCAACTGTACATCACAACTGTCTCGAACATCTCTATACATACAGAAGGTCTTCAACACAATCTCAATACGTTGAGAAGTTTCATCATCCATCTACTCCACTCAGTCATGTTATCACACAACTTGTAGTTGTCCCAAAAGGTTATCCTATCCAGGATGGTAGAGGTGTTGGATAACTAAAGAGGTGACCCAAGAGATTCCACGGTTCCCAATACAACTGGGTGTCATGCTAACCGAGGCACTCTTCACTTTAGATCTAACCTAATCAAGACCAAGGGGGATACCCTAGCTATCCAATGAGGGCTAGCGAACTTACTCAAGACCTCCTAGGGAAATGTGAAGATGAAAAAGGAGAAGATCAAGACAGGATAGATCTATATCTAGGATGGATAAGTGGACCCAAAAAGATAGGGCTTGGTTGAAGAGGATTATAGATGGACCAATGTTCAACCAATGAAATATAAGGCCACTTATAGGTTTAAATTAGTAGATCTAGATAGATCTAATGCCAAGTAAAAATATCCAAGTGGGTCCCACCCTTAAATTAAGGAAAATAGGTTCAAATGGGGTCCACAACGTGAAGATAAAGATGAAATGGCACTAGAGGGTTTGCTAAACAATGGATTTAATGATTTGACAAGGAACAAGCAATACCCAAATTGTGGATCTAGAAAAAGCCCACCTACCCAACAAGTGCGACCTCCCTAGAAGAGGCTCAGTGCCTTAGATGAGGGGGTAAATGGAGTCGGATGCACACCAAATTTTAGATCTGATCTGTATTAATTAATATTTAGGTGGGTTTTAATTATTAATCCGAAGTGATTTCTAGATCTCCATAGATATGAAAAATATAAAAATGAGGGTTTTGATTTTAAGGGTTTTGAAATCTAGCGAATAAATGGATAAGTTAAAAGAATAAAATACATACCTTTCAAGAGTACCTGGATAATAAAGATGGATGTCGATTATGACGAGGATTACTTCCACAAAGATCAAATGAAAGAAGATGTAGTTTCTCTTGCTTATGCGTTTTTCCCTAGTCCACAAGTTCGTCCCTCTCTTTGTGTAAAACCAAGGAGACAAAGCTTAATTAGCACAACAAAAATGAGGGTAAATGAAAGCAAGAAGTAAAATGATAGAGAATGATTGATACAAAGAAAAAACCACTCCCTTTTTAACCCAAGATCCGAGAGAAGATAGCAGGGTGAGCCTCCCCACCAATGCGCACTCCTTCAAAATCGTCTTCTTGCCCTGCAAATCGATATAGTGGAGAAAAATACAAGATACCTTTACAAATCCTTCAGTGAAATGGAGAAGCATTTACAATCATCATATCCAAACACCCATTTCAATATCCAAGTATGTACTCAAAAGATATTTCTTCTATTCCGGTAGCAAAAGAGCCAAAAATCTCTAGATGCCTTTACAATAGGGGGGGAGGCTCTTCCTTAAATAGGAGGAGAGAGATCAAAACCCTAAACCACTTTTCAACGAGTGGTGGAGATCAAAAGATAAACATAATACAATCAACGACTAATATGATCTGATACAATATAACATGGATCTACTCACATGAGGGGGGTGCGCACTCACTAAAGGATGCCCTAGGGGGTGCGCACCACATAAAAGTGACTAAGATACAAGTGTGACACATAAGATGACAAGGACAAGTGACTAGGATCACATGGTTGGGCTAGGAGGTATTATTATCCTTCACTAGCATCACCCCATGGCACAATGATATAAAATATGACTCAATAACATGTCCAAGTGAAAAAATGATCAAATCCTAGCCCCCTCAACTGAGAGAAGAATGCATCAAAAGACAACCTAGAGACTGTGTGGACCCCAATGAATGTTGCAAGCTGGTCTGGAAGGAGTGGGATACACCATAGATGACCTCTGAACATACCTCATGCCAAAAACTTGAATCAATTGCCCAAATCGATTTCCTTAATGACCTTTTTATTCCATTTTTAACCCACCTAAAAAACCATCAAACTGCCCACAACCCACTGCCTATTGCCCGGGCACAAAATATGACTATTCCATCATGTCTGGAGAGGCGGTAATATGGTAATGACATTGGCTGGACCACCTCTCTCCTCTGTAGTGCCTTAAGAAACAACTCTCATTAAAGCAACTGCTCGACAAGCCAACTCAGCATGGCCAAACTGGTCAACAGGTGAAGAATTGCTCATATCATCACTTAAAGTGTCTAAAACTGAAAAATAAGTGTCTCAATGGGTCCAGAAGACCCAAATCTAATAGAGATGAGTACTCATACAACTCATGGCAACCTGTAAGATCATATGTAGTATCCACCATACCTAGGCAGATAAAAATATGATGGTCTAGAAGTAACAATAATCAATAAAACGTGCATCAACCATCATCTGAAACCTATGTCCCATATATAGAATCATCAAAAGGTATATCAAGGACCATGGATAAACATTATACAACATAACTGGTCCAACTCATCACGGATCCCAAGGTTGACCTTGGTCAAACTGATCAAAATATGACCCAGGCTAGAGAAGCCTGCCACTGCAAGTGCAAATGGTTAAGAGATGCTCTTTTAATCACTTTCATAGCAAGACTTTTAAAACATCAAGCATCATTTCACTGGCAGTTAATAGATAATTATAATTAAGCATAGGTTAAAATAATAATAATATACTTTCAAAAGAACCTCAAGGATAATATACTCATTTTGTAAACATGATCAATTTTCTAGCAGAGGGAGAAGGCTAAGAAATGCAAGTATAGGAAAGGGGAATGCCTCGATTGACTCAACACTATGATACTTTGGATAAGGGAAAGGGTATTACACACTTAAGCATATGTTGGAGAAATAATACACAGGGGATGGCAGTGTTTCACAAATGGATAAGTTGTTTAGATAGGTGTTTTTTCAACCTTGGAAAATGTCTACAAATATCACCATTACATTTCATTTCCTTGGCCAACAGTTATTTATATTTAGCATTTGTTTAGCCACTGATTTTTTAGGCGTATATAACCCTTTTGGGGATTTCACCTATGCTTAGAAGCACAACTACTAAATCTTTCATCCACGGTGTTTTAATATTTCCATTCATTTCATTTGGAAACCCTTTTGGGGATTTCACCTATGCTTGGAAGCACAACTACTAAAGCTTTCATCCAAGGTGCTTTTGGTTTTCCATTTCATTTCCTTGGCCAACAGTTCTTTAGATTTAGCATTTGTTTAGCCACTACTTTTTTAGGCCTACACAACCCTTTTGGGGATTTTGCATGTGTTTAGAAACACAACTACTCAAGCTCTCATCCAGGGTGTGTTTTTCATTTGAGTTTCAATATAGTTTCACAATATACAACACAATTTCCATATGTACATGATGGTAGTATTGTTTGCTTCACGTTTTGGTCAACGCAAATCAAGCAACTATGGGGATTTTCCACAATCAAGACCAAACATCGGGGAAATCGACTAGAGTGATCAAGGTATCCAATCCAACTCACCAAATGTAAGTTTTGTTTCCAACTCAGAGCCGAGACATAAACTAACAGGGATGCTATCCAACATAGATGCAAAAATGGGGAAGTCCTCCATATCACAAGCTAAGGTGTAAGTCAGGGTAAAAACCAAAAGTGGGCAAGACAACGGATGGATGGAGAAAGTGAAGGTGATTCCTAATCTAGCAAGCCAAAAGGGCATGAATGATCATGTCCACACTCCTAAGAGGGTAAAACCACCGAGTATAAAACAAGAGCTTCTAATTGTCAGTAATACAATAATTTAGATAATCAATAATAACCAATTTCATTTTATATAGATATACTTCCAGATCATAATCACTAGATGCTAAGTCAAGCTATCAAAATGACCAAAACAATAAGATAATAAAACCAATGCACATCATATACTTATTGGATCATATACCCGTATCTGTTATCTGGACTAATTGTAACCACTGAAAACATTGCTGCTAAATCTCCAAACACTGTACTACATCTGTATGGAATAAAAGGTCATCAGTCACCAAACCTGAGGTCAAGAGGCTCATCCTTGGAATAAGGTCTACTGCATGTATGATATAGGGTTTCTCTAATGTGTGAGTGATCACAAATAACACTGCTCATCATAGCTGATCTCACTGAAACTGTGTAAAGGAAAAGCTCAAAAATATGCAAATAACTGCTCTGCAATCATGGTATCCCAGCTACGATGGGTGTGATAACATCTGGATCCAGCTGGGACAAGTGCTTTAAGGGAGAGAGTGCTTCAGAACCTCATAATCTATGGTCCCCAACACTAACTGCATCAATCTTCAATCCAACACCTAACTATTTTGCTTCATTTTTTTTAGTGTACCTATTCCTACACACATGGAAGCAAACTACCACGTGAAGCATGTATGGGATAAAATAAAATACTGGAATGAAATTCTAATCTAGAGCATAAATTAAAATGCATGCAAATGAAAATACTAATTCAGAAAAATTAACATTTCCATTTTATTATTTTAAATGCAGGAGATGAGAAAGGCTTGGAAGGAGCAGACTCAACTCACTCAAGAAACTCAACAAAAAGAAAGGCACTCAGTACTTAGAAGAAAATCAAAAGACTCATTATACTCAACACTCAGAAAAATAAGAACACTCAAATCCTATTGCTCAAGTGAGCTTATTTGAAGACCTACCTACTCTAAACAGGCAAGAGGAGTCCTAACTCAAGTCAAGTTAGGAATATAGTCCCTTAAGTCTCTCTGATTAATAGGTGTCATGATCTGTTTCCCAGTCCTAGTAGTGAGGAAACACATATCATCAATACAACGCTCAACTATGAGCGGTCCAACCCAAATATCGCCAGATCCCATTGATCGTATGTAAGATATATCACTAAGCACAATGACCCTATCACCACTTGCAAATCTATGGCGATTTACAGATTTAGGGATGGCTTCAAAATTACAAATTGGAATGGGATGGATATTAGTGTTGCATTGAGGTTGAGGTGTGACTATCATCGAGTTCATATCAGGAGGAACTGCATCAAACCTGGGAGGTCCACCTTCTAAAGGAATGGATACCGTACCAATAAGGACTTCTTGAATAACTCTTCTCCTTTGATGTCCTTCTCTTGGTTCCTCACTCTGTGGATGAATGATATACTTGGGATTATTTCCCACAGTCCAAAAGTCTCTGATGACAACCTCTTCTTCGTCATCTTCCATTAGAGACGGTATGTTTTGGTCTTCAACACTTGTACTACTACCTTCTTTAGATGGGATAGGAACAACCATATTTTCCAGGATTGTAAGATGATTAGCGAGAAAAGATGACTGATTCAAAACTCCTCTCTGAGAACTCTGAGATCCCGACTCTAAAGGTATTGGTGAAGGAGTAGGAATGTGAGATGAATCATTAGGATGCATACTCTCTTCACCAATCGGTAACTCACGGAGAAAAATAAAACTAGGAATGTCCCTTAATAACAGATATCTGGATGACAACTCATCCTAATTTGTTGTAATAGTGACATGTGGCTCTTCCTGAAACAAGCAAGTTTTTTCAATGAGAACTCCCCTTTAAGAGCATCATGTATCAAGGCATGCTCTTTCCAACTCATGGAACTGTCATTCACTTGCCTTAAAACATCATATTCCAGGGACATGTGATATAAATGATCGAGAACATCATAAAAATGATATTCATTTAGCTCTTCATCATTCCCCAAAATAGGAGAAGGATGTGTTCCTTCAATATGATTTGTCTAAGGATAAAGATGGTCAAGCCCTTATCTTTCTCTTTCTGTACTATGAGAAAACCATTCAGTAATCATCCTGGGCATATGCTCACCCCTTCTTATTGATCTAAATCTATCTCAGAGTTACTTGCTTCAATGATGGGCTCAGGTTGGTTATGTTGTGGCTCCACATCACCAATCTGATCTAGAGCTTGAATTTCTTCAGACACTTCCCTACGATGCATTTCAAGATTTATTTCTCCAGCAATACTAGCTCTCTCACTTTCCTCCTCAAAAGAACTATCTTCTCCAAAATATCTCCAAATATCTTCTCTTCCTGTACTATGATCCTCACTATGGCTACCCATGACCATAAAAATGCCCTCAAGTAATAACTCTCCCTCACCATACATGTTCCTTACACCATCCTCATAACTTTCAAGGTGACCATCGTAAAATGGCTCTCGATATATCCTAACTAGAGACCCATAAGAGTTAGGAATAGTAGCGTATGATAACTTCATTTGAAGATGTTCCCCTAATCCAGCAGACCGCTTTCTACATAGAATAATTTAGTAGACTGGGGGTAAATCTATAACTATTATGTCCATTAGCATGGATATATCAGGGCATGAAAACAATTCAGCTCTCAAGTTCTTAATTAAACCAAAAACTTGAACTGGTCTTGAGTCGATTCCACACACATTCCCATAAGACCTAGTTATTTTTCATCCCATGGCTTCCATGAATTGCAAAGGCATGGCATTCATGGAAGCTCCATAATCTAGCATACAGTTATGAAGAAGGGTTTCGCCTATTGGAAATGTAAGATAAAACGGTGGATGACCACCATTCTTCCTTCCATACAGTGTTGTCTGGATGTTGATGGGAGGATCCTCTTCTTCTTCAACCATAGCACTAGGTGCTGAGTCTAGAAGAATTTTATCCTTTCCATGAATAGTGGTAGTCTCAGGGATACTCTTGAAAAATTCTACCACTTACTCTTTAATGGATGGGATTTTCATAAGTTCTCTGAGTGGAATGTTGTGCATGACTTTGTCTAATTCCTTCTCAATGTTGATGTCTAAATCATACTCTGGGAGAGGAATTGGCTCACTCACTGTGCTAGGCAGCTCACTATTCTTTCTTTCAATGAAAGGGGTAGGATTTTGGTCATCCTTTCTTCGCTGATAAATTCTAATAGGAATTTGGCCACTACTTTTAGGCTATTCAATGGCATAAATGGGAAAGTTAGAAATAGGAATTTCTTCAAACTCTTCTTCTTGATTAATAAAAATTATTCCAAAGTCTTTATCAAAATCTAATTTATCGACCCAATTGATGTTCTTTGGAGAGTCCTGGGTATCCTCATGGATTTGGATTTGCTACGATGCAGAAGGGATCGGAAACAGATGGATCTGCAAAGACGCGGAAGGGATCGGTAACAGATGGATCTGAAATGGCGCGAAAGGAATCGGCAACAGAAAGATCTGAAATGGCACGGAAGTGATCGGCAACAGTTCTGGATAGAGGGAATCTGCGATTTATCAACTGAAAATAGATATGGACCTCGTATGCTCGGCTTCCTAACGGTTCGGGGGAGTCACTCAGCCACCAATGCTATCTGACGGCTAGCGTATTAGGGCAGTACCCCTCACTCCACAGCTCAGGTAAAACTGATAACCGCTTTGCCACAAACGACAGCTCTTGGTTTACCTCATGGGTGGGAACTAGTCAATCAGGTAGGGGTCGTTTCCCGTTTCGCTGGCAGGTCCTCTCAATGGGCCAGCTACTTTGGGGTTCCTGTGGTACTCCTCACAATGAGTTTTAGGGATTATGCCCAAGTACTTCCCACAGTTAAGCGGATAGGGATTATTCCTAGATCCGAACCTGCAACAGATGTAAAAAAAAAATTGGCAGAAATTTCACCCAACGAGCCCAAGAAAGTGTTCTAATACCAGATGTGAGGAACCTGCAACAATTAATTGATAAAATGCACAATATATTGGATCACATAATATTTTTATTGATCATGGGCCACTTCGAGGGGGAAAGCTCCTTTGAGCAAGCTCAATACAAATAACTTCACGATGCCTTCATTGGCCTCAACACACACTTATATACTAAGTCTAGGCGCCAATACTATGGGTCAAAACCATGGGCCAATACAAACTATGAGTCAACAAATACTACGGGTGACTTACAAAGCATATGCGCCCAACAACAATAACACAAACTATGGATCAACAAATACTATGGGACGTCTTACAAAGCATATGCGTCCAACAACAATATACTAACAAAGTAAATACATGGGTTCCTAAGACTTGTGAAATGTTGGGAAGCATTGAGAGTATGGAGGTTTGTATGAAAAATGTCATTCAGGACAGAAGACATACTCTCTTTCTGTCATATATGAATGTTTCGTTGTAACTTTGATTCTATGAATAACAAGCTACTTTTCTTTTGTTTGAAAAAAAGGAGTAATCGACAACTTTCACAAAATCCTGAAGGAGTGTGTCATATATATCTTAGAGGTGACCTTAGGAAAAATATTAAAGTTAAGTCAATAAAATAGAAAAAAAAGGATACTAGGTTATCACAAGGGTTTAAATAAATACCATGCTTTAAATATAATAAGTGGGTATTCAACTTCTCACTAAAGAAGTGCGTTCTTTGCACTCTTTGAACTTAGAAGTCAAATAATTACTATTAAAAATATATATTATACATGGAGTACAAAATGTAAGAGAAAATACATAATTATTTTAAAACATAATGTCTAGATTTATCAATTGAGTTAGAAGAATGTAAAGAAGAAAAAACACACTTCAATAATGAAGTTTATTGTTTATGAAAAGTAATAAAAAATAACAACAAAATGATCAAGGTCAACAAATTCAAGATCAAAAAAGGAAAATCGACAAGTTCTTATTTGAAAATGTTGATGAAATTTCTCCCTTAAAAAATCATAATAAAAATCTACTTGCACAAATAAAAAAAATAAAAATATTCAAAGCAATGCAATCATAAATTAGAATAGGAAAATCAAGTCTCGAGAAGGAATTATAAAAAAATGAAGAAACTTCATGCCCTAGGTACCTTAATCAAAGATTGCTTGAACAAATCAAAATGTTAAAATATGAGAAAACCAAAGAATCAAGATCTTAAAAATAAATTCAACAAGTTAGAAAATGATGAAGAATTTTCTTGTCTACATCATCACAATCAAAGTTTGTTTGTGCAAAAAAAGAAGTTAAATGATGAAAGGAAAACACAACATAAAAAGTTAGATCAAATTGTCAATGAAGGATTAGTGGTCAATAAAGAAACAATGACCAAACTTGCCAAAATAGAAAATTCATCATATCTAAAAATACAAACCCTAGAGAAATGAACCAATACATATCCAATCAACATAAAAAATTAGAATGATGCAAATCCATTTGAAGTTGGAATGAAATTAGATGTTGTAATACAAACAATGTATATAGATACCTTATTCATCCAAGTATCTATACTAATGCAATGATCAACAAAGTGACACAAGTGTTTGACTATGTTATCGAATCCACCACCACAGTGTGTAGGATTTGTGGATTTTAGGATTGCAACGTTTCCACTAGATTCTATCATGTATGAGGGTAAGGGATTGGAATTTAATCAAGCACGTCAATATCTCTATGTTCCTTGATGTTGGTGGTTCTGATTGAAATCCTTTGCCATGACCTTAATAAAAATGTACCCTTCACTCAAGCAAAATCACTTAATAAGCATGGGAAATTTTTTCTAATTCTACCTTATTTTAACACTTGGTTTAGGAAGTTTCATCAAAATTGTAGGGTTTTGATTATCCTTGGAGGATCAACTTTGATATTTGAGGTAGAGGCAAGGGGTAGAACCTAGAGTAGGGGGGAACAAGGTGCTATTGTTGAATAGGATTCCAATATAGGCAATGATTTTGACGATTGATCATATTTATCTTGTAGCCCTGTAGGCATAGCATGTGTTTTTTGGACTCTATAGGCCATTTAGAGCCTCTTTGATTATGCATTTTGATTCATATATGTATTGAACTTGGTTCCATTTTGATATATTCATCCTTACATGGTATATACATGAGTAGACTTTGCATATTTTGTCTCTAATGGTTTGGAATCTTAAAAATATAATTTTCCCACTAAAATTTGAATATTCTATGCATTGTTTAAAAGAAACAAAGTCATTACATTCAAATAAGTCCAATTTCGAGTCTGAGTTTTAAAACATTGTGTTGAACACCTAAAGGATAAAAATCTAAACCCCATACTTACTCAAGATATGATCCATCCTTGTGTCAAGATCTACTCTCAAAATTTGATTTATCAAGGTCGGCTCTCAAGGTCTTCATTCAACCCATCTTTATGGTCAAGGTTTGTTGTCAAGGGATGATCAATCCTTATGTGCTATGTTATTGTTCACTTCACCCACACTGTTATTTAGTTCTGCCATAGCCTTCAAGAAAACCACTTTATTCATTGCTAATATGGGCATGTAGACGTGGCTCCCAAAAACGTTGTTATGACCTACTTCATGTTCATGTTGAGATGATCTTCAAAATTATCAATATCAATCATTATTATAACTTATCAAATTATCAATTATGGTACATGAATTCCTAATAGTAATATGCATGAAAAACCTATTTTTGGAAATAACTTATAGTTCTACTCTTGTGTAACATGAATAGTTTTGATTTTTCACTTTGTTTTTTAAACTTATTTATTATAAAAATACTTTTATATATTTTTGTACTTGCAATTTCCCCGATGTATCTAGATCTTGGCTTTTAACAAATCTAGCGAATATGTATCTAGATCTGGATATGAATTCGAATCCATATCCATATCCATATCTTGGTAACATAGGTCTTTGATGAAGATATAGGACCAAGAGTGAAACAAGAGAAACTATAAATATGATGAGAAAAGATCACGTTACAATGATACCTTACCGTGATCCAAATCATAAGATTCATTGTGACCAATGACAAAATCAATATGAAAAACAAAGTGATGGTCCTACTAGATTAAAGAGAATCTCAAGTGTGGAATCATATCATTTCCCAAATCACAAAAGTCATCACTACACAATTCTATAGAAAATTGAATTAGGTTGGTCTAACGATTTCACAATATGACAATTATGCTCAATGATTTGTAACTCATATCATCTCATGCTCAACCATCATAAATTCAAGAACAAACAATCACAGAAAAGAATTACAAGCCAAAACAAAGACAAAGCTTTTCCATAAAATGCTTTAATCACAAAGCATATTTGAAAGGATAATTAAGGTAAGAAACATAAATATAAAAGTAATAAACATCAATAACAATAGTAAATGGAGTGTCTCATCCTAACTAAGGGATATGACCTATCTAAAAGGAATGTTTGATTAACCATTATGGATAGGAAATACTATAAATACATCAACACATGGCATTGTATCAACATATCATCTATCTCCCTTTCAAAATTACATATATTTATTACTTATCTTTTATGAATTTCATATTTAATAAATGAACTTTGTTCATTTCATTTAATATCATAGCTATATTTTGATTTCAACATTTAATCACATATTTTTTAAAATCTGTTTGATTTTATGTTTTGCAACAAATCATTATATCATAATTTCTCATACCTAAGTTAACCTTTGGTCATTTTAAGTCAAAAAATATTCCTCTTAATGATTATAACAAAGATTAATAAGATAGGACTTGCGATCACTATAGTCTATTAATAAGCCAATATGTGGGTAGCTCTGAGCATCACCTACTTTAGAATAATTGAAAACCGACATAGATTCATCTTAAACCCAGATATATTAAGCACTGAGAGGGACCCAATTTATTGATGTGTTGTTTTTTTCTTGATGTATAAAATTTTAAGATAAAATAAACAAATAAAATAAAATAACTCAAGAATTAAGTTATATCTATGTTGGTTTTTTCTTTTTAATTTTATGAGGCCATATAAATTTTATTAATCACTTTTTATTTATAATTTATTGGGCTGAGAACATCTCACTACTCTCGACGCAATGAAAAAAACTAAAAAAAAAATTATGAGACAATTCACTAATCAACAACCACAATCCACCAATCAAATTTTCAAAATAAGAATAAGGTGAAAAGTTCCCAAATTAATAATTACATGGAAGGTGCTTAGAACTACCCCACAATGTCGATCGACTAAAGTCACCATCCAATGAAAATATATCCAATAACTCAAGAATCGGGCATCAATAAAGTCCAAATATCAAAGTTCCGATGGACACCTGAATATTGACAATTTCCTTTATTTCCAAGGACCAATCAAAGGACCAATCCGAGTAATAACAACCATCATTAGAGAGATTTTGAGGTCAAAAAATGGCCTCCTAAGAGATGTACTACAAAAATATGAGATATATTAAAATATTATGAATTGGGGGTTTTATGGAGTAGGTATATATGACAAGTCACCTCCCACACTATTTTCTATGCACAATATAAATAACCATGGTTGAGTTGCTTTTCAAAATTCACTAGAAATAAAATTAATAAAATAAGTCTACATTGATGTGACTAAGATTCATTATAAATTCCCAAAAATTTATTGTCCTTTAGCATTTATTTGTCTTGAACTTGCAAATAAAATTAAATAATAAAAAATATTTTTAAGAGCTATTTTTTTAATTTTATGTTGACTTTTTATATTTAGTATTTTTCTCATGAATTTAATATAATGTAATTTAATTGAGAATTTATTTGCATGTAAAATGTTAATAATATTATTATAATCTACATTGCATTATTATTATTATTATTATTTATTAAATCTATTATTATTATTTATTAGTTTGGCATTACGTTATTAAATAGAATGGAGTGAATATATAATTTAAAATTAAAAACATAAAAATGATAATATATTATTTTATAAAAAAATGTGAAAGGACTTTCTTTATGAATTAAGAGTACTTCACTTGAAAATGACAATAATATTATTTTATGAGAAAGTGTGAAAAGACATTCATTATGAGTACTTTACTTGAAAATGACAATAATATTATTTTATGAAAAGACTATCATTATGAGTACTTTACTTTATGACTTAAAAGTACTTACACCACTATCTTGGTTAACTATGTGTTTTCATCCACCATAGAAAATTTGACAAATAAGCATTCTTAACTCATGCAATGCCACCTCACCAAGGGGGATGATGTCATCTACTAGAATGTGATTGGTTGTTTTTTATAGTACATTTTCTTTGTTTTGAGGCCATTTTTTGACCTCAAAATTTCTCTAATGAAACTTGAGCACAAAACTACCAATACCCAATAATCCTGTTTATTGACAGAGCCAAACCCATCCAATAAACCCTGAGATCCAGCGAAGCAATGTCTCCCGCCACGACTGAAGAAACAGAACACAAAAACAAAAGTATTACATCCCCAACCGAGACCCATTAACAACATATATCAATAGAGATATTAGTATTAAGGTTTAAATTTGACGTCCTACCTTTGCACGCCAAGAAATTTTTATATGACGTTTTAATTTTAACATTGCCTTTCATTTGACATTTAAATCTTAATTTTAACCGTCATAATAATAGTTGATTTTTTTTAATAACATTTATAATAACTAAATGAAGCATTGCTCTCATATCTTGCCTCATATAATACAAAAATAAAAAGTTTTACAAAATTATGATAATAATAAAAAAACATTATAATTAAACCAAGTATACACATAATGACAAAGAAGGTTTATCCTCAAAACCTTTAAATAAGGTTCTTCACAAGAAATACAATGGGCCATTACCATGGGCCACCAAATACAATGCACCCAAAAAACCATGACCGAATCAAGTTTACCTGACAAAGGGAGAAAACCAACCACACCATGACAAAATCAAAGTTTCCACATTAAAAAAGAATATATATAAATATATATATAACATTTAATTACTAATTACTTTAGAAATAAAAATATAAAGAGAAGAATATTATATATATATATATAGATAGATACATGTATGTATATATACATACATACATGTATATATGTATACATACATACATGTATACATATATACATACATACATCTATGTATATACATATACATACATGTATGTATATGTATACATATGTATATGTATAGGTATACATGTATGTATACCTATACATATACATATGTATACATATACATACATGTATACCTATACATATACATATGTATACATATACATACATGTATGTATACATATACATATACATACATGTATGTATGTATGTATACCTGTATACATACATACATGTATGTATATGTATATGTATACATACACACATATACATATACATACAGGTATACATACATACATACATGTATGTATATGTATATGTGTGTATGTATACATATACATATACATACATGTATGTATGTATGTATACAGGTATACATACATACATACATGTATGTATATGTATATGTATACAGGTATACATACATACATACATGTATGTATATGTATATGTATACATACATGTATGTATATGTATATGTATATGCATATGTATACATATACATGTATGTATATATGTATATGCATATACATATATACATACATGTATATGTATACATATGCATATACATATACATATACATACATGTATGTATATGTATATGCATATGTATACATATACATACATGTATGTATATGTATACATATGCATATACATATACATACATGTATGTATATGTATACATATGTATACATATACATATACACATATGTATATATGTATGTATACGTATATGTATGTATATATATATATATATATATATGTATGTATGTATATATATGTATACATATATATATGTATGTATACATATACACATATACACACATATATACACATGCATGTATCTATACATGCATGTGTATATATGTGTGTATATGTGTATATGTATACATACATATATATATGTATACATATACATACATACATGTATGTATGTATACATACATATACATGTATGTATGTATGTATACATACATATACATGTATATGTATGTATACATAAATACATATATGTGTGTGTGTGTGTGTGGGCTTGGGATATACATATTAATGATGTGTAAAAATAAAAATACATTTCAAAATGATGGGTGAAATTAAAATTCACACTTCATTAATGACGTTTAATTTTATGAAGTGGTCATATTTTGACGTGTAAATTGGAAAATGACGGCTATTTAAACAAATAAGGATATGGGATAGTCATAGCCATGTCTGGTTTGGAGGAAGAAACCGACTTACTAGCAAGCTGGCGCAAGTGACAAGGTTGAGTCGTTGTCCTCGGTCAAACTCCCGGCCTCTTCAATGTTTGTTCTCACTGAATCAACCCCCATCGCTTTCAAAAATGCTGTCGAGTTAGAGTTTTAACTTGTTTGAATTGTTGACTTACATGGGTAATGGTTGGATCGATCTTAAAATCCAGGACTATTATTGCACTCATTGAAACGATGTCAATCTGAAACGTTAGGGTATGGATCCGCGTTAATTGGTTTAGTAAACGAGAAAAAAAAATTCTTCCATCAGTCAAACAATTTGTATAGTAAGTACCATGATGTAACATGTGGTATGGATAGGAATTTTGGTTTTAAAAATATTTTTAATTTTTTTTAATTTTGACAATTAAAATCTCTATCTATTTAATTTTTTTATTTTCCATAGAAATTGTAGTACACCAATTAAGAGATCAAATTATTGTATTTTAAAAATTATTTAATTTATTTAAATTTTTCAAAATATTCTACTTAATATTAAAATTATGAAAACATTATAAAACTTTGTTAAAATTTATGTCTACAATAATACAAATTCAATTGACTTTGACTTTCTAATAGAAAGTATATATTAGAGATATCAAGTTACAAGTTTATAAAAATAAGAGAAATTAGAAATCATTAAGGAGCATCTCATATATAAAGAGTGACTTCAGAAAAAGAAAAAGAAAAAGAAAAAGTTTCAAAGTCAACAGAAAAAAGAAAGAATAATAAGGTATTATCGAGTGTCTAAATACAAGCAAGAATCCAACTTTTCACTGAAGTGGGTCCCATGTGTCCCTCACACTTTGTGCACCTACTTAAAATCAAGTTTAAAAGTCAAATAATTACTATTAAAAGATCATACATACTATGCATGGACTCAAAAATGGAAGAGAACATACATAATTACTTTAAAACACTACATGTTTAGATTTATCAAGCAAGTTAGTATAATTTAGAGAAGAAAATACACACCTCAATAATGAAGTTTATCATTTAAAAAAAATCAAACACATCAATAGCTTCTTCCGAAGGAGGTACAACAACAATATAAAAATGTCCAATAATAAAATATAAGAAGAAGAAATTCGAAGTTACATTATTTCCAACACTCCCTCTTAACAAAGAAGGTATTCTTCAGACACGGTCATCATCAACATTATTGAACACGATCATCTGGATCTCAACTGTACATCACAACTGTCTCGATCATCTCTATACATACAGAAGGTCTTCAACACAATCTCAATACGTTGAGAAGTTTCATCATCCATCTACTCCACTCAATCATGTTATCACACAACTTGTAGTTGTCCCAAAAGGTTATCCTATCCAAGATGGTAGAGGTGTTGGACAACTAAAGAGGTGACCCAAGAGATGCCACGGTTCCCAATACAATTGGGTGTCCCGCTAACCGAGGCACTCTTCACTTTAGATCTAACCTAAGCAAGACCAAGGGGGATACCCTAGCTATCCAATGAGGGCTAGTGAACTTACTCAAGACCTCCTAGGGAAATGTGAAGATGAAAAAGGAGAAGATCAAGATAGGATAGATCTATATCTAGGATGGATAAGTGGACCCAAAGAGTTAGGGCTTGGTTGAAGAGGCTTATAGATGGACCACTGTTCAACCAATGAAATATAAGGCCACTTATAGGTTTAAATTCGTAGATCTAGATAGATCTAATTCCAAGTATAAATATCCAAGTGGGGGCCACCCTTAAATTAAGGAAAATAGGTTCAAATGGGGTCCACAAGGTGAAGATAAAGATGAAATGGCACTAGAGGGTTTTCTAAACAATGGATTTAATGATTTGACAAGGAACAAGCAATGCCCAAATTGTGGATCTAGCAAAATCCCACCTACCCAACAAGTGTGACCTCCCTTGGAGAGGCTTAGTGCCTTAGATGAGGGGGTAAATGGAGTTGGATGCCCACCAAATTTTAGATCTGATATGTATTAATTAATATTTAGGTGGGTTTTAATTATTAAGCCCAAGTGATTTCTAGATCTCCATAGATATGAAAAATATAAAAATGAGGATTTTGATTTTAAGGGTTTTGAAATCTAGTGCATAAATGGATAAGTTAAAATAATAAAATACATACCTTTCAAGAGTACCTGGATAATGAAGATGGATGCCAATTATGAAGAGGATTACTTCGATAAAGATCAAATGAAAGAAGATGTAGTTTCTCTTGCTTATGTGTTTTTCCCTAGTCCACAAGTTCGTCCCTCTCTTCGTGTAAAACCAAGGAGACAAAGCTCAATTAGCACAACAAAAATGAGGGTAAATGAAAGAAAGAAGTAAAATGATAGAGAATGATTGGTACAAACACAAAACCACTCCCTTTCAACCCAAGATCCGACAGAATATATTAGGGTGAGCCTCCCCACCAATGCGCACTCCTTCAAAATTGTCTTCTTGCCCTGCAAATCGATATACTGGAGAAAAATACAAGTTAGCTATACAAATCCTTCAGTGAAATGGAGAAGCATTTACAATCATCATAGCCAAACACCCATTTCAAGATCCAAGCATGTACTCAAAAGATATTTCTTCTATTCCAATAGCCAAGGGCCAAAAATCTCTAGATGCCTTTACAATAGGGGGGCCTCTTCCTTAAACAGGAGGAGAGAGACCAAAACCCTAAACCACTTTTGAACGAGTGGTGGAGATCAAAAGATAAACATAATACAATCAATGACTAATATGATCTAATGCAATATAACATGGATCCACTCACATGAGGGGGGTGCGCACTCACTAAAGGATGCCCTAGGGGGTGCGCATCACATAAAAGTGACTAAGATACAAGTGTGCCACATAAGATGACAAGGACAAGTGACTAGGAGCAAATGGTTGGGCTAGGAGGTATTATTATTCTTCACAAGCATCACCCCATGGCACAATGATATAAAATATGACTCAATAACATGTCCAAGTGAACAAATGATCAAATCCTGGCCCCCTCAACTGAGAGAAGAATGCATCAAAAGACAACCTAGAGACTGTGTGGACCCCACTGAATGCTACAAGATGATATGGAAGGAGTGGGATACACCATAGATGACCTCTGAACATACCTCATGCCAAAAACTTGACTCAATTGCACAAACCGATTTCCTTAATGACCTTTTTATTCCATTTTTAACCTACCTGAAAAACCATCAAACTGCCCACAACCCACTGCCTGTTTCCCGGGCACAAAATATGACTGTTCCATCATGTCCAGAGAGGGGGTAATATGGTAATGACAAGTGGCTGGACCTCCTCTCTCCTCTGTAGCGCCTTAAGAAATGACTCTCATCAAAGCAACTGCTCGACAAGCCAACTCAGCATGGCCAAATTGGTCAACAGGTGAAGAATTGCTCATATCATCACTGAAAGTGTCTAAAACTAAAAAATAAGTGTCTCAATGGGTCCAGAAGACCCAAATCTAATAGAGATGAGTACTCATACAACTCATGGCAACTTGTAAGATCATCTGTAGTATCCACCATACCCAAGCAAATAAAAATATGATGGTCTGGAAGTAACAATAATCAATAAAAAAGTGCATCAACCATCATCTGAAACCTATGTCCCATATATGGAATCATCAAGAGGTATATCAAGGACCATGGATCAACATCATACAACATAACTGGTCCAACTCATCACGGATCCCAAGGTGGACCTTGGTCAAACTAGGTTTGACTGGTCAAACTAATCAAAATATGACCCAGGCTAGAGAAGCCTGCTGTTGCAAGTGAAATGGTTAAGAGATGCTCTTTTAATCACTTTCATGGCAAGAATTTTAAAACATCAAGCATCATTTCACTGGCAGTTAATAGATAATTATAATTAAGCATAGGTTAAAATAATAATAATATACTTTCAAAAGAACCTCAAGGATAATATACTCATTTTGTAAACATGATCAATTTGCTAGCAGAGGGTGAAGGCTAAGAAATGCAAGGCTAGGAAAGGTGAATGCCTCGATTGACTCAACGCTGTGTTACTTTGGATAAGGGAAAGGGTATTACAAACTTAAGCATATGTTGGAGAAAGAATACACAGGGGATGGAAATGTCTCACAAATGGGTAAGTTGTTTAGATAGGTGTTTTTTCAACCTTGGAAAATGTCTACAAATATCACCATTATTTGGCCAACAGTTATTTAGATTTAGCATTTTTTTAGCTACTAATTTTTTAGGCATATACAATCCTTCTGGGGATTTCACCTATGCTTAGAAGCACAACTACTAAAGCTTTCATCCAGGGTGTTTTAAGATTTCCATTCATTTCATTTGGCAACCCTTTTGGGGATTTCACCTGTGCTTAGAAGCACAACTACTAAAGCTTTCATCCAGGGTGATTTTGAGTTTCCATTTCATTTCCTTGGCCAACAGTTCTTTAGATTTAGCATTTGTTTAGCCACTGCTTTTTTAGGCCTACACAACCCTTTTGGGGTTTTTTCATGTGTTTAGCAACACAACTACTCAAGCTCTCATCCAGGGTGTGTTTTTCATTTAAGTTTCAATATAGTTTCACAATATATAACACAATTTCCATATGTACATGATGGTAGTATTGTTTGCTTCAGGTTTTGGTCAACGCAAATCAAGCAACTATGGGGATTTTCCACAATGAAGACCAAACATCGGGGAAACTGACTAGAGTGATCAAGGTATCCAATCCAACTCAACAAATGTAGGTTTTGTTTCCAACTCAGAGCCGAGACATAAACTAACAGGGATGCTATCCAACATAGATGCAAAAATGGGGAAGTCCTCCATATCACAGGCTAAGGTGTAAGTCAGGGTAAAAACCAAAAGTGGGAAAGACAACAGATGGATGGAGAAAGTGAAGGTGATTCCTAAGCTAGCAAGCCGAAAAGAAGGGAATGATCATGTCCACACTCCTAAGAGGGTAAAACCACCGAGTATAAAACAAGAGCTTCTAATTGTCAGTAATACAATAATTTAGATAATCAATAATAACTAGTTTCATTTTATATAGATATACTGCCAGATCATAATAACTAGATGCTAAGTCAAGCTATAAAAATGACCAAAACAACAAGATAATAAAACCAATGCACATCATATACCTGCTGGGTCATATACTTCTATATGTTATCTGGACTAACTGTAACCACTGAGAACACTGTTGCTAAAGCTCCAAACATTGTACTGCATATGTATGGAATAAAAGTTCATCTCAGTCACCAAACCTGAGGTGAAGAGGTTCAGCCTTGGCATAAGGTCTACTGCATGTATGATATAGGGTTTCTCTAATGTGTGAGTGATCACAAATAACACTACTCATCATAGTTAATCTCACTGAAACTGTGTAAAGGAAAAGCTCAAAAATATGTAGATAACTGCTCTGCAATCATGGTAGCCCAGCTACTATGGGTATGATAACATCTGGATCCAGCTGGGACAAGTGATTTAAGGGAGAGAGTGCTTCAGAACCTCAGAATCTATGGTCCCCAACACTAACTGCATCAATCTTCAATCCAACACCTAACGGTTTTGCTTCATTTTTTTTAGTGTACATATTCCTACACACATGCAAGCAAACTACCACGTGAAGCATGTATGGGATAAAATAAAATACTGGAATGAAATTCTAATCTAGAGCATAAATTAAAATGCATGCAAATGAAAATACTAATTTAGAAACATTAACATTTTCATTTTATTATTTTAAATGTAGGAGATGAGAAAGGCTTGAAAGGCGCATACTCAACTCACTCAAGAAACTCAAGACTCGTGATACTCAATACTCAGAAAAAGAAAAACACTCAAATCCTATTGCTCAAGTGAGCTTATTTGAAGACCTACCTACTCTAAACAGGCAAGAGGAGTCCTAACTCAAGTCAAGTTAGGAATATAATCCCTTAACTCTCTTTGTTTAATAGGTATCATGATCTGCTGCCCAGTCCCAGTAGTGAGGAAACATATATCATCAATACAACACTCAACTGTGAGCGGTCCAACCCAAATATCTCTAGATCTCATGGATCGTATGTAAAATATATCACTAGGCACAACGACCCTATCACCGCTTGCAAATCTACGACAATTTATAGATTCGGGGATGGCTTCAAAATTACGAATTGGAATGGGATGGATATTAGTGTTGCATTGAGGTTGAGGTGTGACTATCATCAAGTTCCTATCAGGAGGAACAGCATCAAACATGGGAGGTCCACTTTCTAAAGGAATGGATATCGTACCAGTAAGGACTTCTTGAATCATTCTTCTCCTTTGATGTCCTTCTCTTGGTTCCTCACTCTGTGGATGAATGATATACTTGGGAGTTTTTCCCACAGTCCAAAAGTATCTGATGACAACCTCTTCTTCCTCATCTTCCACTGGAGATGGTATTTTTTGGTCTTCAATACTTCTACTACTACCTTTTTTAGATGGGATAGGAACAACCATATTTTCCAGGATTGTAAGATGATTAGCGACAAAAGATGACTAATTCAAAACTGCTCTCTGAGAACTCTGAGCTCCTGAATCTAAAGGTATTGGTGAAGGAGTAGGAATGTGAGATGAATCATTAGTATGCATACTCTCTTCACCAATCGATAACTCACGAGGAAAAATAAAACTAGGGATGTCCCTTAACAACGGATATCCGGATGACAACTCATCCTAATTTGTTGTAATAGTGACATGTGGCTCTTACTGAAACAAAGCAAGGTTTTTCAATGAGAACTCCCCTTCAGGAGCATCATGTATCAAGGCATGCTCTTTCCAACTCATGGAACTGTCATTCACTTTCCTTAAAACACCATATTCTAGGGACATATGATATAAATGATCGAAAACATCATAAAAATGATATTCATTTGGCTCTTCATTATTCCCCAAAATAGGAGAAGGATGTGTTCCTTCAATATGATTTGTCCAAGGATAAAGATGGTCAAGCCCTTGTCTTTCTCTTTCTGTACTAAGAGCAAACCATTCAGTAATCGTCCTAGGCATATGCTCACCCCTTCTTATTTGATCTAAATCTGTCTCAGAGTTACTCGCTTCAATGATGGGCTCAGGTTGGTTATGTTGTGGCTCCACATCACCAAGCCGGTTTAGAGCTTGAATTTCTTCAGACACTTCCCTACGATGCATTTCAAGATTTATTTCTCCAGCAATACTAGCTCTCTCACTTTCCTCCTCAGAAGAACTATTGTCTCCAAAATATCTCCAAATATATTCTCTTCTTGTACTATGATCCTCACTATGGCTACCCATGACCATAAAAATGCCCTTAGGCAATAACTCTCCCTCACCATACGTGTTCCTTACACCATCCTCATAACTTTCAAGGTGACCATCATAAAATGGTTCTCGATATATCCTAATTAGAGACTCATAAGAGTTAGGAATAGTAGCGTATGATAAGTCCATTTGAAGATGTCCCCCTAATCCAGCAGACCACTTTCTACATAGAAGAATTCAGTAGACTGGGGGTAAATCTATAACTACTATGTCCATTAGCATGGATATATCAGGGCATGAAAACAAGTCAGCTCTCAAGTTCTTAATTAAACTGAAAACTTGAACTTTTCTTGAGTTGATTCCACACATTCCCATAAGGCCTTGTTATTTTTAATTCCACGGCTTCCATGAATTGCAAAGGCATGGCATTCATGGAAGCTCCAGAATCTAGCATACAGTTATGAAGAAGGGTGTCACCTATGTGAAATGTAAGATAAAATGGTTGATGACCACCATTCTTCCTTCCATACAGTGTTGTCTGGATGTTGATGGGAGGATCCTACTAGTGTTAGTCTCAGGGATACTCTCGAAAAATTCTACCACTTTCTCTTTAATGGATGGGATTTTCATAAGTTCAGTGAGTGGAATGTTGTGCATGACTTTGTCTAATTCCTTCTCAATGTTGATGTCTAAATCATACTCCGGGAGAGGAATTGGCTCACTCACTGGGCTAGGCAGCTCACTATTCTTTCTTTCAATGAAAGGGGTAGGATTTTGGCCATCCTTTCTTCGCTGATAAATTCTAATAGGAATTTGGCCACTATTTTCAGGTTGTTCAGTGGCATAAACGGGAAAATTAGAACTAGGAATTTCTTCAGACTCTTCTTCTTGATTAATAAAAATTATTCCAAAGTCTTTATCAAAATCTAATTTATCGACCCAATTGATGTTCTTTGGAGAGTCCTGGGTATCCTCACTATGAGTGGGATACTCAAGATCATCCTCTTTCTGTTCTTCCGACCAGTTTATTCCAGGAGGTTCAGGTGACGTTTGGATCACAGGGATTCTTCTATCATTATCATTATTAGGCCTATTTTGAGGGTTCCAGTAAGGTTTTGGGCCATAGGGTTGCCTATATATCTCTAAATCTTTGCTCTTAGCTAGATCCCTAGTCCTGAGAGTCAAGTTTTTCATCATTTCTTGCATACTCCCCATTATATCGTTGGGATCTTTAACCTGTTCTTTTCATTTCTTAGCTTTAGGATCATATCTAGAGGACAAAGCACTAATTGAATCAAAGAAATATTGCTTCCCCATAGAGGCAACATTTGATTTAGCCCTTCTAGCATTCTCTTGAGTTGATTTTAATTCTTTAGGGTCTTTGCCTTTGAGATGGTAGATCAGGTAACCTTCAAATGAATTGAGGTAGTGAATCAACATAACTTGTTCTTTAGGCCTAATATGATCATGGATATTGGCCACTATCTTGTCAAAACGGAGGTTGAATTCATGGAGTGACTCATTTTCTTTCTTTTCGACTTCGAATAGTTGGTTCAAAATCAAACATCCATCCAACTTGACTGACCACTCATGCTTAAGTTTTTCTGCAAAGTCATCATATCCTGTAACTGATGATGCAGGAAAACGGTCAAACCATTTACTAGGATTACCCTCCGAGGATGTGAATAGACCCCTCATGTAAACATCTTCTTCTTCTGCCCCATAAGCCTCCATGTGAGCCCATACATTCTCAATGTGGTCCTCAATGGAGGTAGCACAATTCCCATTAAAATTAGGGATCTTTTCAAAGTATTTGTCGGGCATATGTAAATATTTGATTCAGAGATCACTACTCCCTCTGAATCGTCCTGAGATATAAAGCAGTATGAGTCTCGATATCAATACATGCTCATATAATATAGACTCAAACAACTAGATCTGCATTTACCAAACTGAAAATAAATGCAATCACACATAAACAACATATATACCCTGGAAACCCCAAACGGGGAAAACCAACAAACTGTGGGGCTATCTTCTCTCTCGAGCCTAGATCATATGTATAAATGACAAGTACATGTAACTCAATATCTTGAAACCAGGTAGACTCTAGATCTGCATGCATCCAGCTGATGCATGCACTGGAAGAGTAATCCCTAACTGGAAAACTGGATCGGAGTGTCTTTGTAGGTGCCTTTGACTGATTTGTCTCTCTAGACCACTCTGCTCTGGTCTGCTCGCTCTGAAGACTACCCTCTGATGAACTCGAGCTTCTCGGCATGCCAAAGTGTGCCCTCCCCTCCAGATGTCAAATGCTCGTACCAGACCGGATCTCAGCAGATCTGAGCTTTGATCATCCCTAACCTTCCTCAAATGCCGAGGTAAGGCTATCCAGGAAGACTCAGACTCTGAATCAATCAATCCAGCTCCAAACGAGCTTCTCCCTCCTTGGGGAATGCGCCCTCCTCCAAGAGAAATCAGCCTCCTCCAATCTAATCAGAAAACACACTGATGAGATATATCATCTCACAGTACTGGGTGACTAGTGACTCTGGAACTGAAGGTCACTGATCTTGCTCAGATCTGACCTTCCTAGCTCCTGCAACAGCTCCTCTCTCTCTCAGAAAGTCACCCTGCATGCACAGCGACGCCCTCCTCACTCTAGCAATATCTCTTTCTGAAAATGCAACTGAGTAACCTCATCTAGTGACCCCCTGCCTCTATAAATAATCTCGTCGATGAATTAGTTTTGCCAAAACCCTAATTCTTGGTGCATGTAAAAGTCACTTTTGCATGCATCAATGATCGCATGATAGTGCATGAAAAAGTCATGCATGCAAGGGTCAAAACACCCCGGAAGATCCGCATGCAGCCACCATTGGACTCATGCCACTAAGTAGAGTGTATCTCACCCTCTACTCCATCATGATGCCTATGCAGCTAATGTACCTCCATGTAAGGCATCTGAACCATGGAGGACATCTCGAAGTTACCACAATCTACCATTAGGGTCTTTGTCTTTGAGATTCTAGATTAGGTAACCTTCAAATGAATTGAGGTAGTGAATCAACATAGCTTGTTCTTTAGGACTAATATGATCAAGGATATTGGCCACTATCTTTTCAAAATGGAGGTTGAATTCATGGAGTGACTCATTTTCTTTCTTTTCAACTTCAAAGAGTTGGTTCAAAAGAAAACGTCCATCCAACTTGACTGACCACTCATGCTTAAGTTTTTCTGCGAAGTCATCGTATCCTGTAACTGATGATGCAGGAGAATTGTCAAACCATTTACTAGGTTCACCCTCCAAGGATGCGAATAGACCCCTCATGTAAACATCTTCTTCTTCTGCCCCATAAGCCTTCATGTGAGCCTAGACATTCTCAATGTGGTCCTCAATGGGGGTCGCACAATTCCCATTAAAATTAGGGATCTTTTCAAAGTATTTGTCGGGCATATCATGGGGTGAACCAAGGATTTTGGAAAATTCTAAAGGTGAATCTTTGGCCTTGTTCCCAAATCTACGAACGACGGGAGGATTAGTTTGAGGATTGTCTCCTGGAGAAGTTTGATTTGTTCGAACAATTTGATTTGCTAGAATTATATTATGAGATGGGGATGAAGGAGGAACCGAATTAGTTGAAGAGGATCCCACAAAACGATTCGGAGAATCAGAATTTACAATTTTCCAAAAGAAATTAGATGATTGGGCTTTGGGATCTCTTCTATGATAAACAAGCGGGGTTCCTTGTGGTTGATTTAAATTAGCTCTACTTTTGAGATCATAAGGATGTGAAAGAGGTCATTCCTCAGTGGAGTCATGATTAGGAGTCACCAGGTAGAATTTAATTCTTTACTACCAAAATACATGTCGTGTATAAGCGGGGAGAGATGTGTAATGTCCCTTTTTAAGAATTTGCAGAAACTAGGAAAAATTACAATTTTTAACCAATTCAACCCTTAGACTAATATTAACCCAACTACTTCTGAATGACTCAAGATGCTTCCAAATGGGGTCTGGGTGATTTTGGAAGGTATTCAGACATATAATTGAGGATTAAGGATGCTTAACAACCCTTAAAACACTTCTGCAACATTCAATTACAATCTAGACAAAGTAGGGAAATGTACTAGTCAAATCGAGCTTCAATCCCCCAAGGGTAGTGGTCAAAGATGGCTCTCCAAATGATGTTAGACATTTCCAAATTTCAGAACATAGGTATGGTAATGATAAACTACTTTAATTGTCTCCCCAATGTATCATAAATTAGTTCTTATGACCTTCTTCAACTCCCTTAAATCAAATGTTTATATGCAAGTTTTCACATAGGGGGGAAAGCTAGTAATTTTCACCATATGCTATGAAATTCGAAATTTAGGTGCCAAGTACTTGTGCAATTCTAACGAAACTTCTTCAGAACATTAATGACACTCCATACATCAACAAAATCATAGAGAATGACTGATACAACTTGAAATAATGGCTCTTCAAGCTCCAACAACAAGACATAGAGAAAATGGCATCATTTATGCATTGTTTGATATTTTTACATAGTTTCACTTGGTATTTTGACTTGAGAGTCTTCTAAGAAGTAAATACAGATTATATACATCAAAATACAAATAAATGAATATTCATGGACTCTCACAAAGAGATCAGCATCTCACCAAGGGCGCAATTCCTCTAGGGGGGCAAATATGCAAGAAAATGTGAAAGAGATGCAAGAACAAGTTGTAGATGAATGAACCATGAGTTTCCCTATAGATTCAACCTGTAACTAAAGACTCTATTGTATCTCCAAATAAAAGGTCTAAATGGCCTCTCCAATTTCCAATTAGGATGGGAATCTTTCACCTTCGAAATTGGTGCTAAGGCAAGTAGACTAGCTCTCTACTAGCTCTTCTCTCCAAATGCAAAATCTAAAATGATCAAAATCTTGTATTCTTCTTTGTTCTTGACTTTTTTAAACTTCATAAGGCTTCCCTAACTCGAATTCCATCCATGATCCTCATGCCAACTCAATTTGGGAAGATATTCCCATGTATGCCACTTGTCCCTCCAAATCTAGCCTCCTCCTCCACCCAATTCAAGTAGGTGTCTCTTTGGCTTCTCTAACTCCCTTATGCGCCTTCTTGGAGGCTACTTTTATCCCCGACATGTCATATATGTCAGATGTCAGCATTCAGGTCTGATTTGTGTCATAGATGTCATAGCATCTTCATCATTCTTGTCATAGAGCTAGGGAATCTAGGGAATCTAGCCCAAGTGTCCCACTGGCTCCAAATTGCCTCTTCCTCTTCCATGGGAGTTACTCTTCCTCTACATTTCGACCTCATTGAGTCATTCCAAGTATTATTCCCTTCCAACTCCCCCAAGGATAGTGGTCTCCACCTTGGATTCGAATGGGTGAGAGTGGAATGCCATGTGGCAGGGGAATCTAGCTTTTAGGGGGTCCCACACCACCAATGTGTCTCCATGACCAAGTGCCATCTCATTTTCTCACCATAAATATTTATTTTACCCCTCTTAATATATTTATGCCCAAACTAAATTCCATTTGGTTTTATTAGTCTCCTTATTCCAATTTTAATGTCTCCACCCCAACCTAGGAAACTAGTAGGTTGGTGGAATTTTCCCTACTTGACATTTATTTGAATGGGGACATTACAAGATGAGTGACAGTGAGATGGTTATGCTTGGATTAAGGATGAAAATGATAACCATGTAAATTAAAAGACCGGATGAGATAAGATATGAATTGCGCATGGATACTCACAGACACATGAGGTAAGCCTCTACCTCCCTGACAATGGCGCCAAAAATGGTATCACACAACTTGTAGTTGTCCCATAAGGTTATCGTCTCCAGGATGGTATAGGTGTTGGAAAACTAAAGAGGTGACCCAAGAGATGCCATGGTTCCCAATGCAATTGGGTGTCATGATAACCAAGGCACTCTTCACTTTATATCTAACCTAAGAAAAACCAAGGGGGAGACCCTAGCTAGCCAATGAGGGCTAGCAAACTTACTCAAGACCTCCTAGGGAAATGTGAAGATGAAAAAGGAGAATATCAGTAGAGGAATGATCTAGATCTAGGATGGATAAGTGGACCCAAAGAGTTAGGGCTTGGTTGAAGAGGCTTATAGATGGACGAATGTTCAACCAATGAAAATAAAGCCACTTATAGGTTTAAATTAGTAGATATAGATATATCTAATGCCAAGTAAAAATATCCAAGTGGGGCCCACCCTTAACTTAAGGAAAATTGGTCCAAATGGAATCCACAAGGTGAAGATCAAGATGAAATGGCACTAGAGGGTTTTCTAATCAATGGATCTAACGATTTGACAAGGAACAAGCAATACCCAAATAGTGGATCTAGAAAAATCCCACCTACCCTACAAGTGCGACCTCCCTTGAAGAGGCCCAATGCCTTAGATGAGGGGGTAAATGGAGTTGGATACCCACCAAATTTTAGATCTGAGATGTATTAATTAATATTTAGGTGGGTTTTAATTATTAATCCCAAGTGATTGCTAGATATCCATAGATCTGAAAAATAAAAACAAATGGGGGTTTTGATTTTAAGAGTTTTGAGATCTAGAGAAAAAAAGGACAAGTTAAAAGAATAAAATACATACCTTTAAAGCGTACCTAGATAATGAAGATGGATGCCGATTATGATGAGGTTTACTTCCACAAAGATCAAATGACAGAAGATGTATTTTCTCTTGCTTATGCATTTTTCCCTAGTCCACAAGTGCGTCCCTCTCTTCGTAAAAAACCAAGGAGACAAAGCTCAATTAGCACAACAAAAATGAGGGTAGATGCAAACAAGAAGTAAAATGATAGAGAATGATTGGTACAAAGGCAAAACCACTCCCTTTTTAACCCAAGATCCGAGAGAAGATAGTAGGGTGAGCCTCCCCACCAAGGCGCACTCCTTCAAAATCATCTTCTTGCCCTTCAAATCGATAATGTGGAGAAAAATACAAGATAACTACAAAAATACTTCAATGCAATGGAGAAGCATTTACAGTCATCATAGCCAAACACCCATTTCAAGATCCAATCATGTACTCAAAATATATTTCTTCTATTCCGGTGGCTAAGAGACAAAAATCTCTAGATGCCTTTACAATAGGGGGGCTCTTCCTTAAATAGGAGGAGAGAGACCAAAACCCTAAACCACTTTTGAACGATTGGTGGAGATCAAAAGATAAACATAATACATTCAACGGCTAAGATGAGTTGGTACAATATAACATGGATCCACTCACATGAGGGGGTTGCGCACTCACTAAAGGATGCCCTAGGGGGTGTGCACCACTTAAAAGTGACTAAGATACAAGTGTGCCACATAAGATGACAAGGACAGGTGACTAGGAGCACATGGTGGGGCCAGGAGTTATTATTATCCTTCACTAACATCACCCCATGGAACAATGATGTAACATATGACTCAATAACATGTCCAAGTGAACAAATGATCAAATCCTGGCCCCCTCAACTGAGAGAAGAATGCATCAAAAGAAAACTCGGAGACTGTGTGGACCCCACTGAATGTTGCAAGGGGTGGGATACACCATATATGACCTCTGAACAGACCTCATTCTAAAACCTTGCCTCAATTTCCCAAATCAATTTCCTTAATGACCTTTTTATTCCATTTTTAACCCACCTGAAAACTATCAAACTTCTGACAGCCCACTTCGTGGTGCCTGAGCACAAAATATGATTGTACCATCATGTCCAGAGAGGGGGTAGTATGGTAATGACAAGTGGCTAGACCATCCCTCTCCTTTGTATCTCCCTAGGTAGCTCCCTAGGAAACGACTCTCATCAAAGCAACTGTTGGACATGCCAACTCAATATGGCCAAACTGGTCAATAGGTGAAGAAATGCTCATATCATCACTGAAAGTGTCTAAAACTGAAAAATAAGTGTCTCAATGGGTCCATAAGACCCAAATCTAAAATAGATGAGTACTCATACAACTCATGGAAACTTGTAAGATCATCTGTAGTATCCACCATACCCGGAAAAATAAAAATATGATGGTCTGGAAGTAACAATAATCAATAAAAAGTGCATCAACCATCATCTGAAACTTGTGTCCCATATATGGAATCATCAAAAGGTATATCAAGGACCATGGATCAACATCATACAACATAACTGGTCCAACTCATCACGGATCCCAAGGTTGACCTTGGTCAAACTGATCAAAATATGACCCGGGCTAGAGAATCCTGTTGTTGCAAGTGCAAATGGTTAAGAGATGCTCTTTTAATCATTTTCATAGCAAGAGTTTTAAAACATCAAGCATCCTTTTACTAGCAGTTAATAGATAATTATAATTAAGCATAGGTTAAAATAATAATAATATACTTTCAAAAGAACCTCAAAGATATACTCATTTTGTAAACATGATCAATTTGCTAGCAAAGGGTGAAGGCTAAGAAATGCAAGGCTAGGAAAGGGGAATGCCTCGATTGACTCAACATTGTGATACTTTGGATAAGGTAAAGGGTATTACACACTTAAGCATATGTTGGAGAAAGAATACACAAGGGATGGTAGTGTCTCACAAATGGGTAAGTTGTTTAGATAGGTGTTTTTTCAACCTTGGAAAATGTCTACAAATATCACCATTACATTTCATTTCCTTGGCCAACAGTTCTTTAGATTTAGCATTTGTTTAGCCACTTATTTTTTAGGCATATACAACCCTTTTGGGGATTTCACCCGTGCTTAGAAGCACAACTACTAAAGCTTTCATCCAGGGTGTTTTAAGATTTCCATTCATTTCATTTGGCAACCCTTTTGGGGGGATTTCACCTGTGCTTAGAAGCACAACTACTAAAGCTTTCATCCAGGGTGCTTTTGAGTTTCCATTTCATTTCCTTGGCCAACAGTTCTTTAGATTTAGCATTTGTTTAGCCACTGCATTTTTAGGCCTACACAACCCTTTCGGGGATTTTTCATGTGTTTAGCAACACAACTACTCAAGCTCTCATCCAGGGTGTGTTTTTCATTTGAGTTTCAATATAGTTTCACAATATATAACACAATTTCCATCTGTACATGATGGTAGTATTGTTTGCTTCATGTTTTAGTCAACATAAATCAAGCAACTATGGGGATTTTCCACAATCAAGACCAAACATCGGGGAAACCGACTAGAGTGATCAAGGTATCCAATCCAACTCACCAAATGTAAGTTTTGTTTCCAACTCAGAGCCAAGACACAAACTAACAGAGATGCTATCCAACATAGAGGCAAAAATGGGGAAGTCCTCCATATCACAAGCTAAGGTGTAAGTCAGGGTAAAAACCAAAAGTGGGCAAGACAACGGATGGATGGATAAAGTGAAGGTGATGCCTAAGCTAGCAAGCCAAAAACGTGGGAATGATCATGTCCACACTCCTAAGAAGGTAAAATAAACGAGTATAAAACAAGAGCTTCTAATTGTCAGTAATACAATCATTTAGATAATCAATAATAACCAATTTCATTTTATATAGATATACTGCTAGATCATAATCACTAGATGCTAAGTCAAGCTATCAAAATGAACAAAACAACAAGATAATAAAACCAATGCACATCATATACCTGTTGGGTCATATACCTGTATCTGTTATTTGGACTAACTGTAACCACTGAGAACACTGTTGCTAAAGCTCCAAACACTGTACTGCATCTGTATGGAATAAAAGGTCATCTCGGTCACCAAACCTGAGGTCAAGTGGCTCAGCCTTGGCATAAGGTCTAGTGCATGTCTGATATAGTGTTGCTCTAATGTGTGAGTGATCACAAATAACATTGCTCAGCATAGCTGATCTCACTGAAACTGTGTAAAGGCAAAGCTCAAAAATATGCAGATAGATGCTCTACAATCATGGTATCCCATCTATTATGGGTGTGATAACAAGTCCATCAACGGGTGCATACATCAACTCAATAACTCTGCACAGTCTGTTGGAGAGTCCAGCATGCATTAGCTCAACCCAGTCCATTGGGGAAGCCACTCGTGTGTTATTTCAACCCTGTCCATCAAGGAACATGCACAAGATCAATGTGCCTTAGCTCAACCTAGTACATCGGGGAACATGCACCAATACAATGTGCCTCATCTTAACCCAATATGTCAGGGAACATACACAAGTTCAACGAGCTCACTAGGGATACAACCACTAGTGAGTCATCAACACATAATGGGCTTTAACCACATGATGAATTTCATCGTGTCCACATGGGCTACAACCTCAAGGGACAATGGACTACAATCCATAAATATCCCAACCACGAGTGTTGCTAGGCACCAACCCAGAGACTACAACAAAACTCATATTAGTTCACACAGTACACTCCCTCTTAGCGGGGGGGTAATTCTACATGATTTACAAGCTTCTCATTTGGTGAGAATGTCTGTATCTAGAGCCTCACACTCCTAGCCGATACATAGCACCTCGAGTCTAAGTAAGACTACACTGGAGCCATTCACCACTAACTGTGAGTGAACATTTATCTCGATGTTGTGCATGGCTGTCAAGATGAGAATTATGTCAACACCTCGATTCTAAGCAAGACTACAACAGAGTCATTCACCACTAACTGTGAGTGAAAATTTATCCCAATGTTGCATACATGATCCATCCATCACTAGATTGTATCAGGACCATACAAAAGTACCAGTGTGCACCGGCCTCTCCATCATTTTCAAGATGTCCGAGAGATATCCTCACTCCCTCTCAAAGTGATCGGAAGAATACATGAAGCATGTGCTGGCCTACCCGTCCCATCTCAGAATGTCTGAGAGATCTCCTCACTTCTTTCGAAGTAATCGGGAGAATGCATTGGCCTCTCCATCCCATCTCAAGATGTCCGAGAGATATCCTCACTCCCTCTCGGAGTGATCGGGAGAATGCACGGTCTCTGTGTAATCATCCTTCCCTCTTAGCGAGGGATCCAATAATGGAACCAATATCCTCACCCCCTCTCAGAGTGATAAGGAGAATATACCTGCACACATATCAACTAACAGAGGCATCAAATATATTGGGGCAGACATTTTCGTCCCGCCCTATTCTAGTCATGAAATTTAAATAAATGGAATAATAAGAAATTGCATGATTTAGTTTATGCACATGCATGGGAAAGTATCAAGAGACTAGTCTCTCTGCCCTATCACAAGGTGTCTGAGAGATGTCCCATCCTTTCTCAGAGTGTTCGGTAGAAAATATGGTATCGTCATCGGACCACTGAGCCTTAGCCAAGTCACATGGCTAATATTGTCTGATATTACAATCATGCTCATCACATATCCCTCTGTGTTGGAGCATCCTGCTCCCTCTGCATTTGAGCATCTTGCTCCCTCTCTGGAGATATCCACAGGTAGGTCCATCAGCCTATCACTTATGGTTCCAATATGAGTACTAACTTTGATAGAGAAAAAGAGCACAGTTCCTTACTAAAATGTAAGTATCCATCCTAGTCATGACTAGGTACATCAAGGATCCTCTCAATTGTTTGTCTGAATCAACCAATAATACCATCAGTGTAGCAAGGTAATCATAGTCATCATGTTGGGTCTACTCATGATCTCAACTACGTTCTTCCTTAACCTATGAATATATCATCAGGTTTCTACCACACCATCAATAAGCCAAGATCCTCATCTCAAGGGATAATTCCCTCTGTCTCGGTGAGGAATAGATCATCAGTGTACGACATCACGAAAAAGGGATCATCATCAACAATATGTTCTAAGGCGCAATTCTAACTGAATAGATGTGCACCTTCTCAGAAATTAACTAAGTAACTCTCGTCCTTCAGGACTAACATACTCTAATCCTTCTGTCATGACTCTAACTGGAAACCAATTTCTTTCCATAATCATTGAAGAATTGAACATCTGTAGTACAGAGAGATCGACATCCATTGGAGCCTTATGCTCCCAAACGCCAATCTCTGTATGAGATATTCTGGGCATGTGAGTTATGTATCAAATATAGTTGGATGTATTAGGTCTTCATCAATCCGTTGTTGCATAGTCATGACTTCCATCTAACTGTTTTGTGTAGGAGTCATCCTTCTAGGCTGAGAGTCATTCTCCTAGAAGCTTCGTGCTTTTGATCAATCTGAACATCAACAGGATCCATGTGTCCACCACTTGTTCATCGGAACAAGCCTCAACATCCTTTCTCTTGTAGGCCATATCATATGGTCTTTTACCTACAATTCAAATCACGTCAGATGGTTAGCGACATTGCATAATCAAATTTAACCATCTTATATTTCAATGCAATGGCAATAGTTTACACAAGTATGTAGGCATCTTAGCTAATGCTTCAACACAACAATCATAAACATGTATCCCAAACACATATGGTAACTATCTAGATTTCTGCTATCTCCACTAGAACATGCCATCAAGAGTGTGCACTACTCTAAGCATGTAAGAAGGATATATCATCTAGACTAGCTCCATCAGGTGTTCATGGAATGTTGTGCAACTTATATGCATAACAAGTACAACAAGTTCCTACTATACATCAATAAGTGAACTATATCAATGTTCAAAAAACTTCCTAATAGATATGCATACAATTTGTTATGAACATATAAGACAAAATAGATCTATGTGAGAAATAAATCCAAATACTTACCTCTTATTGTTTATGTGGGTGGGCTCCCACTGCCTCCTTGTAGGAATCATGAGAGTCCTTTGTTCTTCAATTTTCTTGTTAGGAGTCCATTATAGTCTAGATATTCATATCATCATCTCAACATGGGGAATACTAGAAGAAGAACTCCATACAATCATCATTCCTTGACTTCTTGTGAGAAGTATCTTCATCAATATCTATAGTTAAGGCTTCGTGCTTCCTTTTATTTCAACTTCGACAATATCTGGCATAGTGGCCATACTTATTGCATTTGAAGCATTGAATATGAGAGAGATATTTCTTCTTATGATCTAGTGGCAGGCTTGATCTTCTATATTTGTTCTTATTGTTATGGAACTTTCTTCCTTTTCCTTTGCCTTTCTTGGCATGAGATGTAAAAGCTTGTTTTTCTTTGGATTGAGTACCATGTAGTTGATTCTGAGTTGCAATTCTCGTTTCTTCCTGGATGCAATCTTCCCATAATAGATAAAATTTGGGAAACTTGGTTCATCCACTTAGACTTTGAATAAATCTCTCCCAAGAGGGAGGGTGTAATGTCCCCATTCAAATAAATCTCAAAAAGAGAAAATTCCACCAATCTACGAGTTTCCTAGGTTGGGGTGGAAACATTAGATTTGGAATAAGAGAATTATAAAACCCCAAATGGACATTATCTTTACCAAATATATTAAATGGGGAATAAATAAATAATTAATATAGGAAAATAAGGTGGCACTTGGTCATGTGGGCACATTGGAGGTGTGGGTCCCACTTAAGTAAGATTCCCCATGCCACATGGCATTCCACTCTCACCCATTCGAATCCTAGGTGGAGTCCACATTCTTGGGGGATTTGGAAGTTCAATATACTTGGCATGACTCGATGAAGGTCGAATTGGAGTGGAAGAGTAACTCCCATGGAAGAGGAAGAGGCATTTGAGAGAAATTGAGACACTTGGGCTAGATTCCCTAGCTTCTATGACCGCAATGATGAAGATGTTATGACACCTATGACACAAATCAGACCTGATTGCTGACATATGACATATATGACATATCAGGGCTAAAAATAGCCTCAAATAGGGTGCACAAGGGAGTTACGGCAGTCAAAGAGTCATCCATTCGAATTGAGTGAAGGAGGAGGCTAGGAATGGAGGGACAAGTGGCACACATTGGAATCTCTTCCCAATTCAAGTTGGCGTGAAGCTCATGGATGGAATTAGAGCTAAGGAGGTCTTTGGAAGTTTATAAAAGTCAAGAAAAAAGAAGGAGAGTGTCTTTTTATCATTTCTCATTTTGCATATTGGAGAGCATAGCTTGTCCATGCTTGTGTAGTGTTTACTCTACTTGCCTCAGTGCCAATTTCAAGGGTGAACGATTCTCATCCTAATTGGAAATTGGAGAAGCCATTCAGAACTTTCATTTGGATCTACAATGGAGTCATTTGTTCCAGGTTGAAGCTACAAGGTTGCTCGTGATATTCTCTTCTTCAACTTGTTTCCACACCTTTCTCACATTTATCTTCATATTTTGGCTCTTAGAGTGAGGGCGCTTTTGGTGAGATGATAATATCTTTGGCGAAGCTCTTGTGGAACCATTTATTTGCAATATGATTTATTTAATATTTATTTAATGCTTAGAATATCCTCAGGTCGAAATACCAAGTGAAACTATGTCAAAATACCAAACATTGTACAAATGGTGCCAATTTCCTCATATAGAGTTATGAAAGCTTGAAGTTGCTTTATTTCGACTTGTATCAGTTCATATCTGTGGTTTTTATGATGTATGGAGAGTCATTAATGTCCTAAATAAGTTTCATATACATTACATAATCCTTTGGAACATAAATCTCGAATTTCATAGGAAATGGTGAATTTTCCTATCATTTCCCCCTATGTGAAGACATGTCCACCAACCTCTGATTTATGGGAGTTGCGTAAGCCTTTAGAAACTGATTGATGATTCATTTGAGATCCCATTTAAGTCCTTTAACAATCCCATGTCTCTATTCTGAAATTTGGGAGGGTCTTACTACATTTGGATATTCTGAAATTTACTAGTCGAATTGACTAATAAATTTCCCTATTTTCTCCTGATTGTAAATGAATGTTGAAAAAGTATTTTGAGATTGTAAAGACACATATAAGCCTAATTTTTATGTATTAATACCTTTCAAATACCTTCAGACCCAATTCGGAATCATTTGGAGCCATTTGGAAGCATTGGAGTCATAACTAGTCGAAGGGTCAAATTGGCCAAAATGTGCAATTTTCCCAATTTTTCTAAATTTCTTAAAAAGGGAAACTACAAGTGGTATCAGAGCATGTTCCTTGCACCTGATGTGGATGACCATTTATGAGGACAAACAATCCAAAGAAATCATCCCCCACCCTTAAAAATTGAAACTGAAAGTGCTTTTGGTGAAGAGGAAGAAGAAGAAGAAGAGGTGTATTATGTTGAGACTATGGCTAAGGATGAGAAAAGAAACTCTGATATGGAGGAGAAAAATGAGTTCAGGAAATTCATGAAACATTTTTTTGAAGATATGACAAGGCAAATAATGTAAGGATTCGAATTGATGGCTAGTCAAATTGGTAGCAAATTGGCCACAGGAGGCACTAGCAGTTCCTTTAGTGAGGAAAAGAAGAGAGTGGGTGGAAGCATTTTCTCAAGAACAGGGCCTCATAATTGAGCTCGTGAGTTTCAGAGCTCAAAATGGCATGAAGGAGATTCTAGCAAAATGGCAAGAGTTCAGTGAAGATTGTAGAAGAATATTACCATTTGATCAATTCTTTACTGTCTCAAACAAGCTCAAAATGAGAGGAGGTAACAGAAATCCTTTTCAAAATAAAGAATTGAATTATGCCATAGGTAAAATGCCCCTTCCTACCTTTGATGGTTCATCTCAAAGTTTTGTAAATACTTGGATACAAAAACTAGATGTGCATTTTCAGTTAAATCCAATGATTGAAGAGGATGCTCTTAAAATGGCCATTTTTCGTCTTGAGGGAGATGCCAATGATTGGTGGTTCCTGTTATTGGAAAATCTACTCGAGCGGACGTGAGCCAGATCTCCCTAGTTCAATGCGAATATAGAACAAATAGGAACATAATATAAAGCTACTTTCCTAGATCATATCAGAGATCGAGTAATTAGATATCTTACCTTCAGATTTGTAGATATTTGTTCTCGTTGTTGCTCCAAGCTCTGCGGTCGTCAGATCCGTAGCTGCAAGACCTGTCAAAACATGTGGAGACAAGACAAGCAGTAAAATATGTCTAAACACTAACTGATTTAAGTAAATAGTTAAGGAAGTAAACTATAAATATCATCAACACAACAGCATTTATGGAAAGAGTTTATATTACTATATAAAGAGTGAGAAGTACAAAGTAGAGAGATGGTTACAACCCAAGCCTTAACGCTGCAATCCTCCTCCAACAAGTCAATCCAAAGCCTCCAAAGGAAATGTATGCCTCCAGAGAAATGGATAGGAATCACCTAGGCTAATTCCACCAGCATGTAAGTGCTATAGAATTCCTCCCTTTGGAATGGGGAGGAGCTTTGTATTTATAGGACCAAGTGGATAGAGTAGGTTGAAGATCATGGGGAGAGAGCTAAGGGATCCTCCATTGAGGTCAGGGAACTGTAGGATAGCTCACCTAGGAGTTAGGGATAGGGATCCACCTCATCCAACTTCTAGAAATCATTCAAAATCCACCTTTATCCAAATTAACCAACCCCGGCATAAGTTGCATGAGGGCAACCTATGCCTGAGAGAGGAAACACAAACTGCACAAAGGAAACCTGAGCGACTGGCGCAGTCTGTCAGAATACACCCTGCGCCTGACCTAGTTGGGCGCTTCTTGCTCAAAGACAAACTACGTTGGCCCACCTAGAAACTGTGGACAAAGGGAATCAACTTGCTCTAAATGGCTTCTTGATCATGGAGACTTCAAGGATCAAGGCATTGAGTTGAAAAGGGTCTCATGATGACGAGATTTAGGTGTAACAGAATGTCTCCCAAATCATGAAGCTGGCAAAACAAGACAAGTGAAGTGCTTTGAAATGTGGATGGCAAGGACTTGTTGGCTGGAAGATGTTGATGCAGTGCAATTGAATCTGAGATACAAGTCTCACATGACACACAACATGATTGCCGACCAATACATTGAAAATCCATGGTAGTAGAGACCGACTGAACACAATCATGGCTACTAGATACAATCATAGATCCATGATGAGATGATAACACAGCCACAACCAATACAAAAGTAGATCCATGTAATATGACTCAAACAGTCTCCATCGCAACCTGGGTAAGACATGATTTTCCCTAGGGTCTTCAAGCTGAACCCGCAACGATACGAATCTATCCATGTGATTACAATGTTTTGGAGTCGAACATGGTAGAAACCACTTGATTACCGGTCATTGATGTATACCATTAACAAGTGCGAGGGAAATCACCATTAATTTCAATGATCCCCAAGGTATCACAGTACATATCACCGAGCATGAATAAATGAGTTGAGGTCGAACGCTCGATGAAATATTTCAATCAAGAGCCAATGATGTAAACTCATGTTGAAAGCGAGGTAACCTGCCATTGAGGCATGTAGTCCCAAGGTACTTGAATGGCTTCTAGATTCAACCCCTGGATGATCTGTTGAAGTCGACAAGGATGAATCCGTCGAAGGAGGGCCATGATGAATCCCCCATCAATGACACGAAACTCAATAATAGATGTTTGGAGTAGATCGGATGGTAGAGTAATGTGCAATACCGACTCAGGGTAGACCGACATGATAGAAATTGTATTGGCTTTAGATGATGAGTAACAAACATCTCTTGAACATGGGAATGGCATGACTTGGCAGTATTAGCATGACGAGAATGAAACTGACCCCCAATGCAACTGATGATGGAAACATTCTTTGGATGACTCAAAGGACTGACATGACTCATGGAATAAACAAGACTCGAAGACAAACGGATTACCCAAGTACTGAATGCAAATGCAAATGAGTGCCATGTTCAAGAGTAACTATGTACTGCCGTAAATTATAGTGTAACACAAAATATTTCCTTTTTCCCCATCATGATTGATGAGTGCCTCTCTTGTTTTTTAACGAGATTGAGGAGGGTAAATAGATGCTCGGTATAGCTCATCCCATGGATTAGTCTAATCCCAAACGTTTTATGAACCTAGGAAAGGAGGGGTTTGTACCATGACAGGCCGTTCAATGTTAAATTTTTAACGAGTCCATAGAAGGTAAACTCGGTGTCATTTCATGTTTAGAGAGTCTGAAAAGAACTAAAGAAGACTCCAAAGGTCCTTTTTCGTAAAGTTAGACTCTTCACCCAGAAAAGGGTAAAACAACGCGAGAGAGAACTCTTCCAGTCATGATTGGCTGGAGTATTCCTTTTTCGTAAATAATGCCTCCTAGTCCAAAAAAGGGGTAAACTATCACTAGAAAGATGACCTTTCAAATGCTTTTTCAAGCGTGAAAGAATCAAGTTCGCTTGGCGATATTTTCCTATTTAGGGAGTCTGAAAAGAGCTTAAAGAGGAATCCATGAACAACTTTGTCATGGTTGGTGACCGAGTACGACAAAAGAAAAAGTAAACTCAGCACAATTCCTTTTCTGTAAGTAGTCTAGCGAGGCCGGATAAAGTGATAAACCTATACTTGTTAGACACACCGTTTTACTCAAATTTTTAACGAGCACGACAATGGTATCAAAAGCACTCGGAATCTTTTTCATATTTGAACCAGAGCATGAAAAAGTAAAAAGTAAGCTCAAAACACTTTTCATGTTTTAACCAGAGCACGGAAAAAGTGAAAAGTAAGCTCAATACCATCTTATTGTTTTTAACGAGCTTGAAGACAGGTGAAAGGAATGCTCATGATGTCTGCTTCATTTTCTAACGAGCTTGTAACAGAAAATGAACTATGCTCGGGATTATTTTCATGGTTTCGTGAGCTTGAAACCCAAAAGAAAGTATGCTCGAAAATATTCCCAGTGGTGGATTTTTTCCCATCATGATATCCAAAGATCGGTACATGCCCCCAACATGATTGCTAGAAGTAAGTGACTTAACACCAACATGGTGTGGAGAGGCGATCAAGTTGACTTCAACATAATGTCCAGAGGTTGAAGACATGCCCCCAAGCTTCATTTCATTCTCCTAATCTATATCTTCACTCGATTAAACTCCTGGTTACTAATATGAATATGTTCACCAGAGACGAACAAAGAGCAAATGGCATAGGAGGATGAAAAGAAGGTTCAGGTACTAAGTCTATGGGAAGACTCAACTCAATGGAAAAGGATTTGTTTCATTTTTTAACGAGATTGACACATGAATGGAACTCTCCTCATTTGACTTGTTTCATTTTTTAAAGAGCTTGACACAGAAAGGGAACTATGCTCATGGAGTTGGTTTCATTTTTATGCAAGCTTGAAACCAAAGGTAAACTATGCTTGTAGGAGTCTATTCCATTTTTTAACGAGCTTGGAATCAAAGACTAATCTGTGCTCATGGGAACCTGTTTCATTTTTTAACGATCTTGACACAAAAAGGGAACTGTGCTCACGTTAAGGCTGCTTCCTACCCAACATGATGTCCAGAGGTTGGTAGTGTTCCCCCCAGCCTAAGAAGCTAGGGGAAAAACTCCAGCATGATGTCCAGAGGCTAGAGACTGTTACACCTAAAATCTACTCATCATCGGATTCAGTGTATACATCCCTGAAGTCACCTGGACCAAGTATTCATCTGGGAGTATTTGCACTCAATCCTGCAAACTTCTGAGAGGTCGTCGTAGGTTTCACACTAGCAACATGCGACGTCGCAGTCTGCTCCACTGCAGGGTGCGACAAGGTCTATTAATGGGAAAAAATAGCATATTCAAGATCTTTCTCGAAGCTTGCTCATTTGGGATGTTATCCCTGACCTCCAGGAGAGTTGGTACTCGACCCCTAACCTTTTGGGAAGATCCCCTATCTCTCTCCTAGCATCTCTCAACCTACCCTATCCACTTAGTCCTATATAAGTGAAGCTCACTCCCATACCAAGGGGAGGAAGACTATGGTATCTACATGCTGGTGAAATCTATCTTGGGAGGAAGCCTATCATCCTTACATGCTGGGGAAATCTCTCTTAAGACACCTTCACTCACCTCTTGGAGAATTCATGCTTCCTTGGAAGGGCATGGAAATTGGCTTGTTCGGAGAAGGGATGCTACGTTAAGTCTCTGGTTGTAGTCCTATATCTCTATCATGTACTCCTCTATTTACAGTAATACAAATGCTTTCCACCAATATCGTTCTTATGTGTAATGATGTTGTATTGTTTACCTGCTTAACTGTTTACATAGATCGCTTATTGTATAGATGCTCTTTACTCGTTTCTCTTTTCTGTGTCTTGACAGGTCTTGCAACTTGGATCTGACGACCGTGGGATGTGGAGCAACATTCAGGAGAAAGGATAGCGAATCAAAGAGGTAAGACATCTAGTACTTGATCCTTAAGTAGATCTAGGAAACGTGTTTGTAGCCTATTCTATTTGTTCTAGACTCACATTGAGCTAGGGAGATCCGACTCGCCTCCAGTCAAGTGGATTATTCGGTAACAAATCTGGCGACTCTGCTGGGGAGTAGTGTTTGTTTTGTTTAGTATTCTTTAAATCTAAGAGTCATTTTCAGTCGATTACTTCACACAAGCCTTGTTATCATTTTTTGCCATTTTACTTCTTAGGATTGATTCCATTGTCAAATATTCGCATTGAAGACCTTGATCTTCTTCCTCTAAGTTTGAAGATCTGATTCATTTTTGAATCTAGAACTCGCCTGTCGCACCTGGGTAGTGAGAACAGAGCGACACTGTGTGTTTTTGAGTCTTTGTCCTTTGTCTGTTGCTTACTCGTCGCAGTCTGTACACTGGTAAACTGCGATAGCATCGCACCTCTCGTATAGGTAACCTGCGACGTCACACTGTCTGCAAAGACAAAATGCGTCGATCTATCAAGACTTTGCATACATGAATCCATTCCCTCATTTGATAGTCTGAGCCTTGGTTTTATGTATGAACACTCTCTGTGCTGCAAGATCCAGCCAGAGATCCCACTTATGATTTGTGTGTTGAGAGTTTGGTTTCGTTTGGATTGACTTTGGGTTCCACTTTGGACAAGTTTGAAGTCGGTAGTGGTGGATACTTTTGTCTCCCCCACCTTCATCCATTCACTCTTTCTTTCCCTTCCTTCCATCCCTGATCTGATCATTGCATTGGATCACCTTCCAAACCTCATCTACTTCTGTTTTGAGCTTTGCTTGCTTAGTTTGCTTGCTGCTGCTTGATTTTGAGTTAAGTGTGTTTTTCAGCTTGGTTGAGTGCTTGCCTTTTCTTGAGTTTTCTGAGTCTATGAGTGCTGCAAGTAGTGTTTTCTTTTCAGTCATTTAGATCTGAAAGCAAAGTTGTTATCGAATCTATTATTTGATGCATCCATTGAAAGATCAAAAGTGCTTCTTTCCCATTGTTTATCAAAAAGTTATTGAAGAAAGATTGCTATGCATTGGAAAAGTCTCGTTTATATTTTGGAAAAGTTGAATGAATGAATCATCTACTGCGTTTTTCTCGAATTATGAATCAATCATTTTCTTGAAGGAGTCATAGAACGCTTCAATTTTTGCAAAATTGTTTTCCCTGCTAGGGAAAGATAGATGCATTTTTTATTTTTGTTGCCTTTAGATCATTGAAATCGAAATTGAAAAGCTTGCATATTTCATTTCAGAAATCCTCTCATTTCATTACTTAGTGTTGTTTTGATTTGAAAGCAAAAAGAAAAGAAAAGAAAAAATGCTTTGATTTGGATAGTAGTGTTGTGTACGTTTGCGTGTTTCATTGAAAAGGAAAAGAATACTTTCATTGTCAAATTGTTTGAATTGAGATTGTGTTGCATTGAGTTTGTTTGGCAATACCATTGGAAAGAAAAAGCTTTCTCCTTACCATAAGTAGAATTCATCGAAAGAAAAGAATATTTCATGCATGTAGCTAGGGCTTGCATTATGCTTCCGATTATGTACTCACCTCATGCATTCACCTAACCGTCCAAGATCAAATTAACGGTAGAACTAGGTAAAAATTTTAGCAACTTGTGTGTAAGTTAGAGAGGTGTTCCGGCGTCGTTAAGCGTGGCAGCTGTCGTTATTTGCCAACACTGTAGTCCGGGGGTATTGTAGTCTTCCACGTACATCGATATATTGAGCTCCTTCACATACCCACCAAGTACCATAATCCGTACTTGGCGTATATCGAAGGGTGTATCATGTACTCGACACGTATATCGGAAGGTCTTGTGCCAACGGCTGTGCAGTAGACAGCACCACTACAGATTTGAGCTCCCACGTGCCTTGCGTATATTGGGAGACACCATTAGGATTCCTGAAACCAACCGAGTTAGCCATTTGGCCGTCTTAGCAAAGCAATACACCGAGAACAACACTCGGGGAGATTAGCACGCACGTACTGTCCAGGTAATCGGGTATGCAAGCAAGGGTATGGTCCCAATCCTCCTTGTCACGTCATATTGTTGGACCCTACAGTATATCGCAGTTTGCGATGCCTTGATAATCCCATGAGGTTCCAGACTTTTGAATCCACTCTGTCACATAAGTTTGCTTGTTGCCTTAGTTTGAGTAGGTTTTTCTTGGACTGCTTTTCTTTTAGCCTACCCTTAGGAGAAACGCTGTTTCGGCCTTTTTTGGCTGATTTTCCTGATACTCTGGCAGATTTTCCCTGGAGAAGGTCCCGTAGGATCTTGAACTTGCCACCCGAATATCCCCTTAATCTGGAGGTTATTTCAAGGGTAAGAATGGATCATCGTAACGCGGTCGTAGTTACTGAAGTAGGGAACCCCACTTTGAATGTTGGTGGACTTTTGTTCCCACCAGATTCACCTGCCTCTCATCCCATGCAGGATGAAGAAGCACATACCCCCACTTCACATGACCTTCCTCCCGTCATCTCGGAAGAACCTGGATCGTTGGAATGGATAAACCGACCCCAAGACGACCCTACTGCAATTGTTGGTCCTTCAGCAGCTTATTGGACATCTTCTGCAGACCACCTAGTGGCTCATTTTGTCATCTCATCCCCACCTAACTGGACTACTCCAGAGTTCACTAGGCCTCATTATAGGCCTGACCCTGCCAAGATTTTTGGCCCCATCTATGAACATTTGGAACAGTTACGTATTAAAGGTGATGAGCTTCGAAGAAAAAGTCTCGAGCGACACTCTGAAGAGTTCCATAATCGTCATTTCCAAATAAGACTTAACGACGGAACCATCCCAGTTCATCCGATATCTTTCGGATCACCCCACCACGTGACCACTAATGAGACTTGTCAACCCTCGCAAGAGTCTAGTCCTGCACCTCAAGTGAGCCAACCGGTGGAAGGACAACAGTCCCACACACTTGTCACTACCACGGTTACTTTACCAGTTCCTCCCCCACCTCAAAATTCGAGGGGAGGCTACTCCGTTCCCCGAGGTTACCTTATTGGTAATGTTATTACTACGGTAGCTAGTCAAAACCCTACGTTGGTTCAACCTTTGAATAGTGGTCAACCTGTTGTGGCTAGGGGGCAACCCCCGTTTCCTAACCAGAACATAGGCGGAGGAAACCCCAATGGGCCTTCCGTTGGATCGTCCCAACCCGCTAGACCGTCCACCATGGGATTATCTCATGTTGGAGGGCTGTCAAATGTAACTCAACCCTCATGGAGTCAAGCGTATCCAGGTTCCGTTAACCCTATGTCGGGCCAACCTAATCCCGGAAACGCACCATACGGGATACCTTATCCCGGGAATCCTTATACTCTATGGGGGCAACAACCTGTGTTGCAACATAGACCCCAACCAACTATCCCTCATGTACCACCACCCCCGATCGGCCCTCCCCCACCTCCTGCTGGAGGCGACGGACCTCCACCCAACATCGGTGGAGGCCCACCTCATTCTACCTACAACATCCCCCACCCCCCGACAGTGGAGGGAATGGTCCACCACCCCCTCCAGGCGGAGGCGATGGGGGACCACCTTATCATGGTGGAGGAGGACATTTCCCTTCAGGTGGCGGAGGTGGTCCAGCACCCCCTCCAGGCGGAGCCGGTGGAGGACCTCATCACTATGGTGGTGGCGATGGTGGCAGAGACCCTCATCCTTCCGACGGCGGAGGTGGTGGGGGCCCCCATCCTTCTGGCGGTGGAAATGGTCCACCACCCCCTCCAGGCAGAGGCGGAGGTGGGCCACCTTATTACGGTTATGGACCCCCACCTCCTCCCAGTGGTGGCGGTGGACCTCCACCCCCTCCCGGTGGTAGAGGTGGACCTCCACCTTCTTGGAATGGACCACCTTATGGTGGTGGACCTCCTTATGGTCCGGGCGGCACACCCCCCTACGGTCAGTTTCATCCTGGTACACCTTATGGTCAGTTCGGTCCTTACACGCCTTATCCATATTATCAATACACGCAGCCTAATCCACAGCTGCCCTTTCTGGCTACTTTGGACTTACCTGACCTATCCCATTTAACCAACGATCCTATTTATCATGGATCTAACTGGCCACCAATTTCGGTGAAACTTCCGTCTGATATCCCCAAGTTTGACGGCAAGCCGGGTGAAGACCCCAAGAACCACGTGATGACATACCACTTATGGTGTTCATCTAATTCCTTAATGGACGATTCAATTTGTCTTAGATTGTTCCAAAGGACTCTCACCGGTTCGGCTGCCAAGTGGTACATTGAGTTGCCACCACACTCTTTTCCTGATTTTGGCTCTCTTGCTATGAACTTTTTGACGCATTTCTAGCTGCCTATACAGTATGAGACTGGTACTGAGCTTTTAACCTCACTTCGTCAGAATACCGCCACTCACATTTCGGATCATATCCACGAGTGACGAAGGAGACGACGTCTCATTAAAGCTCCTATTCCAGATCAGCTCCTAGCAGACTGGTTTAGTAAATCGCTCATTCCCACCATAGCAAAAGATGTTTCCATGTGAGGTGCTGTCACCAAAGAACAAGCCATCGCGAGTGCCCATCTGCTAGACTTGGTCTACACTCAGTCCGACACTCTGTTCAATATTTTTCCTGACGCACCCCAGGACATTAATGATCCCACGAAACCACATAAGGGACCCTAAACTGATGGGATCATTGGTTCCCTTAACACCCAACTTGCTGCTAGCACTGTTGGATTATCCAACCCAGCTCAAGCTGGCCATAGCATCACCAAGTCCACTACTCCTGCTGTAACTGAAGAGGTGAATTCTGTTCAATCAACTTCATCTCAGAAGTTTAACGGTAAGAAGAAGAACAAGGGGAAATCCAAAAAGTCTTCTACCCAGTAGGAACCTAAGAGCACTCCTGAAGATACCAAGCAGAAACGGAAACTGAAATATCCTTGTTTACTGTGCGGAGATGACCATTTCTCCAAGGAGTGTCCCCATAGAGACGAAGCGCAAAATTTTCTTAAGGATAAACCAACTCCCGCAGTCCTCAACGATCCGTTTCCCGCTCAGAAACAGCAGATGATTTCTCAAACCCCCTCAGCCCAGGGGGAATCATCCAATACCGCACATGTTCTCATGTTGCGTAACGAGACAATCAATTTAAATACTCACTCGTGATCTTACGACCTGGTCCCTTCAAAGGAACCCACCGGAAGTAATGCTGAAAAAGATTTCAACTCTCTAACTGACGTCACTGTACCATTGACTTCTCTCACCATCAAGAGACCTCCTTAGATTCAATATTGCGTCTGCCCAAGAGTACGATTCGAAAAGCAGTTTTCAATCCTAATGCTCGAGCGGCACAAAATTACAATATCATCGACGACTTGGCACAAGCTCCTTGCGCCATGTCTACCCTGGAATTTTTGCAGAATTGTCCCAATCAACGCAAAACTCTCCTTGCAGCCATTGGTGCAGTCGACCTGGATTCCTCGAATACCATCTTGTTCCAACTTGACAACCTTAAGTCGAGGCTCTCACACCAGCTCGCATTCTAGGTTTCTGCAAACGTTGCTGGGAAGATTATCCATTGCACTCTTCTAGATGAAGGTGCCTCCACTTTTGTCATGTCGATCACCTGTTGGAGAGCCATTGGCTCCCCCGAATTGAATCGTTCTCCTACCACGTTGAAAGCATTCGACGGGCGTGGCTTTCAACCTCATGGGCTCTTACAAGTTCTTGCAGTTGATTTGGGCGGTAAGACCGTAACCATTAACGTGGAAGTGGTCTCGGCCCCGTTAGATTATAATCTCATGCTCGGTCGCAATTGGTTTTATACCATGCAAGCAGTAGCCTCTTCAGTCTTCCGCATAGTACAATTCTCCCACCAAGGACGAATTGTTACTATCGACCAGTTAGATTTTTGTACACCAGACACCACTACTCATCCTGGTGACCATGTTCCTTCCATTGGACAGATGTCAAAACAGTATGAGAGTGTAGGGGTTGGCCTTTTGAAAGATTCATCTCTCATGGGCATTTTTCTAGCCGCGGACCCCCCTAATCATGTTGCTACGATGAACATGATCTCCACTGAGATTTTATCTCACTCTAACGATGCTTGGCTTGTACCGGATGAAGCCACAACACACCTGCTTGGAGATATGATGCCTCTTTCACCCACTGAACGCATTTACGAGGCTATCCAATCAACACCAGAGGACCATTTCACCATGGCCTTCCCATCTTGTTCTCTACGATGGACGTCCTCTCTACCTAATCTCTTACTTCAGACTTTTCATTCAGACGAGTCCATCATGGAAGTAATGAATGTTGACGACAGTCCGTGGGATGATCTCCATCATAGGTCATCTTTTCTTCCTCCTTTGGAGTACATAGAGAACAACATCCATACCCTCTTTTCACTAGATATCTACCCATCCCCTCATTCTCCCATTCTTACATGTCGTACAGACATGGAGGGCAACTTGGCCAACATTGAGCCAACCAACCTGGTAGACATCTCGGTGAAACCTAGTATAGTGGAACACATTTGCATAGGCCAGAAGTGTTCCACTGAAGAAATCGCTGTTAGCACGGCCTTGTTCAAGCAATTTCGAGACGTCTTTGCTTGGTCCTATGAGGAGATGCCTGGGATAGACCCCGCAATTGTTTCTCACGAAATAAAAACCTATCCCGACATCAAACCTGTACGTCAAAAGTTGCGAGCGGTACACCCCCGGAAGACTGTAGCAATAAAGGCATAAATTGAAAAGCTCTTAAAGGCTGGCTTTATATATCCTGTCCCATTGATGGATTGGGTCTCAAACGTCGTTCCTATGAACAAAAAGCAGGGCACCATTCGCATCTGTGTTGATTATCGGGACCTTAATCGGGCTTGTCCGAAAGACAATTACCCGACCCCCTTCATCGACCAGATCATCGACAACTATGCCGGAAGCGTCATCTTCTCATTCATGGATGGCTTTTCTGGTTACAACCAAATTGAGATCAACCCAACTGACCAACATAAGACGGCTTTCATCTTCCCATGACGTACATTCGCTTATCGCAAGCTCCCATTTGGCCTTAAAAATGCTGGCACCATGTTTCAGCGGGCTATGTCGTACGCCTTCCACGATATTAAGGACTTTGTGGAACCCTACTTGGACGATCTCCCTGCTCATTCAAAGCAGCACAAGTTCCACATTGATCATCTGACGGCCATTTTCCTCAGATGCAGATGGTACAATATCCATCTGAATCCTCATAAGTGTATCTTTTGCATTGAGTCCGTATGCCTCTTAGGATTTATCGTTTCGAAGGATGGGATCCGCATCGATCCCTTAAAGGTGGAGGCCATCATCAACCTACCACCTCTGACTGATGTTACGGAACTTCAAATTCTCCAAGGGAAGGCAACTTACTTACGACGTTTTGTTTGTAATTTCGCAAAGAAGACTCAGGGCTATATGAGACTGCTTAAGAAAGGCGTCCCGTTCATTTGGGACGATCAAGCTCAAAAATCCTTCGACCGTATCAAACATGCTATCACGCATGCCCTCGTGCTCCAACCACCTAATTATTATCGAGATTACATTCTATATCTCCCCGCTTCTGCTGCTACTATCGCCATGGTTTTGGTTCAGGAGGATCAAGACGCTCAGGAACATGTGATATACTATGCAAGTAAGGGTCTAGCTGACACCGAAACTAGATACTCACATGTCGAAAAACTTGCTTTCGCGGCAGTCATTGCCATCCAAAAGTTCCGTCACTACATTTTTCTCTGCACCACCACCATCATTGCCGACTCGAACCCCATGTACCACGTACTAACACGTCAGGTGCTTGGGGGCAAGTATTCAAGCTGGATTGTGATACTACAAGAATTCGATCTTCTTTTCGAGAAAGCCAACTCTAAGAAGTCTTTGGTGTTTGCCGAGCTTATTTGCGACCTTCGCCGTTCTGATGTAGAAGTTGAGCACAATGACTCCTTTCCGGATGAATCATTGTTTCTCATCAATACGAATGACCCCTGGTATGGAGATATCTTGTTATATCTTCAAACCCAACGCTTCGCTCCTCAACTTTCTCGTGACGACCGTCATAAGATTCGTCACCATGCAAAGTACTATTTAATCATCAATGATACTTTGTATCGTCATGGCGTCGATTCAATTCTTCGACGTTGTCTCACTCATGATGAGGCTGAACGCGTTCTGAATGACTGTCATGCTAGGGCATGTGGCGATCATCTCTCTGGGATGGCTATAGCCTAGAAGATTTTGCGCACAGAATATTACTGGCCTACTATCTTCAAAGATTGTATTGAGGCCGTAAAAAAATGTTCTCCTTGCCAACACTTCCATATGAAGAAGCGCACTCATCCCGCCCCACTACATCTGGTTATTACCGTTGGCCAATTTGCAAAATGGAGCATCGATTTTATGCACTGTAAGCCTACCTCAGCCGGGGGGCATAGTTACATCATTATAGCTGTGGATTACTTCACAAAGTGGGCCGAGGCTATGCCTACATACAAAAATGATGGCAAAACCACTCTTCATGTTTAATCATGTGATAACACGGTTTGGAGTTCCGCAGGCCATAGTTACCGATCATGGTTCTCATTTTCAGAACCATATGATTGATGAATTGAGCGACAGGTTGGGTTTTCGCCATGAAAACTCGACACCCTACCACCCGCAATCCAATGGATAGGTCGAGGCAATTAACAAGGTCTTGAAAACTATGGTCCAAAGGATGGTAGGGACACATAAGTCCAACTGGCATAACATGCTCTTTTCAGCATTATGGGCCTACCGAACTACCATCAAAACTGCCACAGGATTCACTCCCTTCCAATTGGTATATGGACTGGAGGCTGTCTTACCGATAGAGTGCGAAATCCCATCTTTAAAGCTCGCGGTCGACCTTCTTCCTAACACTACTGCTGAGGAAGAACGTCTCTTGCACCTAACAAAACTTGACGAGTCCTGCCGAGATGCCGCCCTTGCTAATGAAGCACATAAGAGATGCATCAAAGCCCAGTATGATAAGTCAGTCGAACCCCGTATCTTCAATGAGGGCGACTTGGTCCTCACTTATGACTAGAAGCACGATAAGCTAGGAGCTGGGAAGTTCGAGTCCATGTGGCATGGACCCTATGTTATAAAATGTGTGTTGGAAAAAGGTGCCTACGAGCTTGAAGATTATGACAGAATCTCTTTGGGTGAACCTCGCAATGGGCTTTACCTGAAGAGATACTACGTTTGATCTCTCGTGCATAGACTTGCTTGTATATATTGTACATGGCGTGTTTTTTGTGTTTTTGTGTGGTGTGACACATTTCTGTTTGAGTGTCTTATTGATCTTGTTTCCGCTTCTTATACCATGTTCTGTCTGCATGTGCAGATGGAAATATGTTATGGATTCGCGGACGGCGCCAGCCGGCATGCCCGTCACCTTGCTTCGGCAACCTGGGTGCTATATTCCCCAACAGGTGAGCTCATTAGCTCAGGAGGAAGTTGCCTAGGGTTCGCGACCAACAATGCCACAGAATATCAGGCAGTAATCGAAACCCTAGTTAATGCCATTTCCTTGGGTATGAACCACATTGTCATCCACATGGATTCTCAATTAGTGACTTCCCATCTCAACCGGGTATACACCATCCGTGATCCAATCTTACTCCGTCTCTTCAGACGAGTACATCTCCTGGAAAGGTCATTTGAATCTGTTCAATACCTGCACATTTCACGAGAGTTAAACACAGTTGCTGACTCGATGGCCAATTTCATTTTGGATTGGTACATTGCACACACATAACATCCATAATATGTAAAAGCATTCACAACATGTAAATATAATGTACAGAAGTAAACATATGAACAAGATCACATCACTAATCATTTGAAGAACACATAATTTATAAATCACCGATAATGTATATATATAAAAATCGCTCAAAAGTAGTGCTGGTACAAAATCTGAAGCACGATGGCTTTCAGTGAGTCTCTACAAAAATCTAAAGCATCGTAGCTTTCAGTAAGTACAAAATCTGAGGCCTCTAAGCTCTCAGTACAAGTATAAAAGTGCAATCAGGCTGGACTCCTGACCCGTACACCACCCCTGCCTCTGACAGCTCTCTGACGCTGGACAAGAAAGCAGTCCACAGTGCGAGCCACCTTGCGGAGTAAGGAGTTGAAGTGCATAGACGCTCCCACCCCAAATCTCTCCATGGGCCTCGGTAGGTCATCGATGGCTGGCTCTGGTACCTCCACAGTCAGCCCAGATAGGTTCCTATACACCTCCTCCATCTCCTCGATGGCAGGGTGAGCACCTGCAGGAACGACTGCTTCCCCACCTCTGTCTCTCCTCGCTAGAAGGGAGAGACCTACTGGTCGCGCGGGACCCACATTTGCACACACATATTGCGTACTTGTCAGCACTACATCAAAAAAATGATATAATATACAAAACTAAAAATACAAGGGTTTTGTTCTTACCAATATCACCCCATGTTGCACCCTCTGGCAGCGCCAAGTCGGGATCCTCTTGAAAGTCCGTGCCACCGTATGGAAAGTCCTCGACCATAAGTAACTGGCCTTCCAGCCATCTAAAGAACTCAGGACCAAAACTGATGATGGGACCCCCACCATGGCGAGTCATCACCTCTGCCCATCTGAGCATGTGAGGATCTCTCAGATCCCTGTCATCCAGTACCACCTGCAGGCGCAAGAGAGGAACCCGCTCCAAGAGGAACGATACTATGATCGATCCGTACCCAAACTGCTTGAGCTCCTCGCGCCGACACTTGGTCAGCTGAGCTCGGATGTTGGCGAGGAGACCCTCGCACCAGTTGAAAACCATGGGAGACATACAGTCTTCTGCATACAACATCTAAGTCCGAGTAGCCGTATGTGGAGCTTGGCTACCCGCCACCCTAGTAATAGTGAGCAGTATGGTCCTCAGTGGACGACTCACCAAATCTCTAATGAGTATCTTCCCGCTAGAAGGACGAGAAGAAGATATGTAGTGCTGCGACACCATGTCCTCAACTATACAATCACTGGCTCGTGTCCCAGTGAGTTGTACAGCGTCCCCTCTTCGGGAAAAACCGATCAGAAAGTAGATGTCCTCAATGTCAATTGTGAGGATATGCTCACCTATCACAAAGTATTGTTGGGCCGCATCCCAACTCTGGAGCATGTGTGTCAGGAATGGGATCTGAGCTCTCATCCCCTGTATCTCAAAGAATTTGAGCAAACCGCAGTTTCTCAAAGCAGCCACACATTGTGGATCATTTGCGGCTTGCTCATCTTCCACTTCATGTTCTATCTCCCGCCACTCCAATACCATTTTTGCTTGCTTGAAACCTGCCAAAAGGGGCATTTAAACCCTGTTAGGACCTTCCTCGGCATTCACAAGCTCATTTTTTGAATTAGTTTTTGTGTTTGGGATTTGGGTTTCTGCCATCGCACCGTACCTTCAGGGACAGCGCGACGTCGTCGTAGGTCTCATTTTCGATTCTTACGACGACCTGGACTCGTCGCAAGTCCCAAAAGGGCCACTTGCGATGAGCCAAGGGCGTAATGGCCCATCCACAAACCACCCAAAAACTCGAAAAATGAACAAAAATGCAAAAAGTAAACCACTACAAAGTTGTTGGGTGAGATTTAGGCCTACCTGGTCCGGACGGCTGGTGAAATGGTGGATTGTAGCTCCCAAAATCGGCAAAGGAATTTTTGGCTCCAAATTGGTACTTCTCCACCCAAATTGGCAATTTGAACAATATTTCTATTTTTGGCCCATATTTCTATTTATAAATAGAATGGAATATTCCTTTTCAAATATTTTGATGCTTTTGAGCCATTTACTATAGTTTCGATCGTTTGTCATTATATTTGGGGTTATTTGACACTTTTTCTAGTGTACAGGAGTCGTAAAGTGGTCTTTTGTGTCGTTTCTTGCATTACCAACGGTAACTACAGGTATGAACACCCCTTTCAATGTATTGTCATTATTGTTTTTAGTTAGTCATAATTATTGCATGAGGATGAGTTTACTCTTCGTTTGTTCTCGTACTCATCCAACCATGAGAACAAGTACCGAGTTAGGATTTATCACTTTTCCGGGCTCGTTAAACTTCGATGGAAGAGGACACCCCCCGGAGTCCATAGTTAAGCTCTTTTCAAACACCCTAAAATTGAAAAGATCGCCAAGCAAACTTGTCGCGTTCACGCTTGTTAAAGTATTTGAACGGTCGTCTTTCTGGTGATAGTTTACCTCTTTTTCGGACCAGGAGGCACTAATTACGAAAAAGGAATACTCCAGTCAATCATGACCAGAAGAGTCCTCTCCCACGTTGTTTTACCCTTTTTCGGGCAATGAGGCTAACTTTACGAAAAAGGACTCTTGGAGTCTTCTTTAGTTCTTTTCAGACTCTCTAAACATGAAATGACGACCGAGTTTACCTTCTATGGACTCATTAAATTTTCACATTGAAGGGCCTGTCATGGGACGAACCCCTCCTATCCCAGGTTCGGAAAATATTTGGGATTGGACTCATCTATGAGATGAGCTATACTGAGCATCTGGTTACCCTCATCAAGCTCGTAAAAAACGCATGAGGCACTCATCATTCATGATGGGGAAAAAGGAAAGTGTTTGTGTTACATACCCTAGTGGCAGTATACAGTCGTTCTTGAACATGGCACTCATCTGCATTCGCATACAGTGCTTGGGTCATCTGTTTGTCTATGAGTCCCCGCTTACTTTATGAGTCCTGTTACTCCTCTGAGTCATTCGGAGAAATATTCCACCATCAATTGCATTATAAGTTTGCGTCATTCTCGTGTCAATGCTGCCAAGTCATGCCATGCCCATGTTCAAGAACACGTCCACTATTTATCATCTACAGTCAGTACACATGTCGTCATGCCGTTGTTACTTTGAGTCAGTCTCACATGTTGTTGTACCATCCAATCCACTCTACACATCTTTTATCGTGTTTCGTGTAGATTGATGGGGGATTCATCATGGCCCTCCTTCGACGGATTCAACCTTGTCGACTTCAACTCATAATCCAAGGATTGAATCTAGAAACCAGTCAAGTACCTTGGCCCTGCATGCCTCAATGGCAGGTTACCTTGCTTTCATCATGAGTTTAAATCATTGACTCTTGATTGAAAGATTTCATCTTGCATTCGACTTCAAATCATTTATTCACGCTTGATGATATGTATTGTGATACCTTGGGAATCATTGACATTAATGGTGATCTCCCTCACACTTGTTAACGGTTTAGATCAATGACCGGTAATCAAGTGGTTTCTACCATGTTCGACGTCAAGACATTTGTAATCACATGGATAGATTCGTATCATTGCGGGTTCAACTTGAAGACCCTGGGGAGTCATGTTTTACCCAAGTTGCGATGGAGTTTGTATTGAGTCATATTACACGGATCCACTTGTGTATTGGTCGTGGCTGTGTTATCATCTCATCATGGATCTACACTTGTGTCTAGTAGCCATGATTGTGTTCAGTCGGTCATTACTACCATGGATCTGCAATGTATTGGTCGGCAGCCATGTTGTACCTCATATGGGATTGTCTGTTCAGAGTCAATTGTACTACAGCAACACCCTTCATCCGACAAGTCTTTTGTCGTTATTTCTATCAAAGCACTGCACCTGTACATCCTTAACAACTTCATGCTTTGGGGGGCATTCTGTTACACCTAAATTCTACTCATCATCAGATTCAGTGTATACATCCCTGAAATCACCTATACCAAGTATTCATCTGGGAGGATTTGCACCCAATCCTGCAAACTTCTGAGAGGTCGTCACAGGTTGCACACTAGCAACATGCGACGTCACAGTCTGCTCCACTACAGGGTGTGACGAGGTCTGTTAATGGAAAAAAATAGCCTATTCGAGATCTTTCTCGAAGCTTTCTCATTTGGGACATTATCCCTGACCTCTAGGAGTGCTGGTACTCGACCCCTAACCTTTTGGGAAGATCCCCTATCTCTCTCATAGCATCTCTCAACCTACCCTATCCACTTAGTCCTATATAAGTGAGGCTCACTCCCATACCAAGGGGAGGAAGACTATGGTATCTACATGCTAGTGAAATCTATCTTGGGAGGAAGCCTATCATCCTTACAATGGGGAAATCTCTCTTAAGACACCTTCACTCACCTCTTGGAGAATTCATGCTTCCTTGGAAGGGCATGGCAATTGGCTTGTTCGGAGAAGGGCTGCTACGTTAAGTCTCTGGTTGTAGTCCTATATCTCTATCATGTACTCTTCTATTTACAGTAATACAAATGCTTTCCACCAATATCGTTCTTATGTGTAATGATGTTGTGTTGTTTACCTGCTTAATTGTTTACATAGATCTCTTATTGTATAGATGCTCTTTACTCATTTCTCTTTTCTGTGTCTTGACAGGTCTTGCAACTTGGATTTGACGATCGTGGGACGTGGAGCAACATTCGAGAGAAATGATAGTGAATCAAAGAGGTAAGACATCTAGTACTTGATCCTTGAGTAGATCTAGGAAACGTGTTTGTAGCCTGTTCTATTTGTTCTAGACTCACATTGAGTTAGGGAGATCCGGCTCACCTACGGTCGAGTGGATTGTCCAGTAACAGAGACATGTCCCCCATCTCTAGGGGGAAGAAACCACTAGAACATGTGGAGCATTCAGGTAAGTCTGATGACTAAGAGTCATGAGATGAGTGGGTGTCACAAAGGAAAGTTGATCAATGGTCACGATCCTCCCATCATAGGGAAAATACATCACTCGAAAGAGTGAGGACATTACATATTTCATAGCATAGACATAATCACGTCTAAGGATAAGATTAAAATCTAACGGACCTTGGACTACCATAACATCAATACAGACAATTTTCCCTCCTAAGGTGATAGTAACTGAGGAAGAATCCATAAAGGTCCATTAGGCCTTCTATTAAAAGCCAATATTTGGTCAGCGATTTCCACAAGCTAAGGGGAATCTATAGCTTTCCAAGCAGTTGAGAATAAAATACTAACAGAAGCTCCCTCATCCACTATAGTGCAAAATATTTCCTTATCGGCAACTCCTACAGATATATGGAAAGGAACATCTGAAGGAAGGTGGGATTCTTCTAGGCTATTCCAATCAAATGAAATGACCTCAGTACTTGGAGGGGGTCCTGTGGAAATGGACAGGGTTTCCCCTTGCCTAGAACAATATGAACTGACTAGGAAAATATGTGGTTTCCAATTCACTCTTAACTCGAAGACTAGAATGAGATGAAGATTGTGTCATGGTGACTACTTCAGTCTCGGCATTCTCCAATGAAACTGTGGGATCGAGTGGAGGTGATATCGACTCGACCACTTCAACTTCACTCTTTGAAGAAAGAGTGGGATTGACCAAGGATGGGGATGGATCGACCACTTCATCAACCAATGGGGGGTCAAGGGACGACTTACGATATTCAGTTGGAAGGTGGTTCTGATATATAGTAATGTCTTCCAACAATTACGAAGCTTCATCCATGCGTGGAAAAAGGTAAGTAAGGTGAATACCCTTGCATAACAAACAAGGATTTTTTACTTTACCTTTTCGACCCTTAACCATAGAGTCACTAGTTGATGGGGTATCGTCAATATGATGTCCATAGGCTAACGATATAAGTGGTTTGGAGGCTTTAGACCACTCTTCTAACACTTTGGAAAGACCGGGGCAATCCTTGAGAAGGTGATCACCCTTGCAAATCTTGCAAGGGAACTTGGGTCTATGAGGTGTTTGAATAGAATGAGTGTCATTAGAGGCAGATGGTTGATGCTTGGTCTCTTTCTTATCCTTCTTCTTCTTTATCTTCATTTTCTTCTTCTTCTTATCCTCCTTATTACTAACACTACTGCTTTGATCAGCGAGGAAGAGAAATGGAAGAAGATGCATCTGACAAAGAAGAAGAAGGAGCATTTTGGGATTAGCACTCTCGTGGTGGAGAGTTAACATTTGAAACATTGGGTACAGTCGGAATCATCGGATTGAATAACCATACCGGTAATCCTATGGTTAATCCAGGAATATTTAAAGTGGCAATAAAGGGAGGACCAATATCTCCAATTGGAGGAAAGACAAAAGGTGCCCCTTGAAAAGGAGCCTCTTGATTGGTAGTCCCAGAAGAGGTTTCCATATATAAACCCTCTAATTCCTTCTAATTATCATGCACAAGAAACGCCACTCAAACTAAAAGAAACATGCAAACTTGTGAATAGGAGGGATGTAAAAGTCGGATCCTCACGGGTGTGTCAAGCTATCACAACTCGCGATATACTGTAAGGTCCAGCAGTTATACTCAACCCAATTTTTCAGATCACTAACCAAGGAGCATTGGGACCATACCCTTAGTCGTATAACCCAACTACCTAATAGTACGTGCGTAGTAATCTCCCCGAGTGTTGTTCTCGGTGTATTGCGACAACAGGACAGTCAAAAGGTTTGCCCGGATGGTTCCAGGAATCCTAATGGGGTCTCCCAATATACTCAAGGTACGTGGGAGCTCAAATCCATAGTGGTGTTGTCTAATGCACAACTATACAACAAGAGCCTTCTGATAAACTACCAAGTACGTGAAGTGCCTTTCAATATACCCTAAGGTACATGAAAGAGCCTTCTATATATCGGTTGGTATGTGGAAGAACTGCAGGCCCCCGGAATGCAGTGCAGGGAGATAACGACAACTACCACGTTTAACGATGTCAGAACACATCACTAACCTAACACACAAGTTGCTAAAAGTTTTTAACCTAAACTAGCGCGTGATTTTATATTGTACGGTTATGTGAATCCATGAGGTGAAGACTTGGAATTTAAACAAGATGAAAATCTGATCTACATGAAAATGCAAGTCTTCTCTTCTATGAAGTCCTAATTAAGAAGGAGAGAGAGATATGTTTCTTTCCCAAATGCACAACCCTATGCAAATGCAATTTTAACTTTTTTCAAAATGATAGAAAGAAGTAAAAGATGCAACCAAAACTAACCCGAAGCAATAAAAGAGATCTTTTATGAACACAAAATACTATAATTCTAATCCATTTCCTATCTTTTTACACTCGAAAAAGACACATCTAAGCTACGGAAAGAAGGCTTCTACAAACGTTTCCAATCAAATGCAAGACAAAGAAAAGCGCTTAATAATCTTATCTAACTCAAATGCACACAAATCCGAAACAAGCCTTTCTTCTTCTTATGAGTGTAAGACCAAGAATGTCAAATGATCAAATTAAAGCAAGAAGAATTTTTATGTTTTTCAATTTGTGAATCTATCGAAAGAAAGACAAAATCAAGCTTCTCTTTGAACTAAAGTGGAGACAAGGAATCAATCTTTCCCAACAATCGTTAAATAGCTCAGCATGTAAGTGAAACAAGAGGCACAACCCAAGGAAAAGAGGCTCAAAAAGACTCAAAGGGCTAAACATGGATCCAAATCTCAAAAGACCCAAAAAATGAAGGAAAATGACAGTATGTTGTGTCTAGGGGTTCTGTGACTACAAGGTGCAGCACATAGAAGCTTGCAAATCAGATCAAAAAGAAAAATTTGGAGAGGGTTTGAACCAAGCACCAAACTCAAAAAGCTAGCGCACTCTACCAGTATGCTGCAAAGTGCCTGTCGTAGGCTGTCTACAAGGGGAATGTGTCGCTGGCGCAGACTGTTTGCAGGGAAATGGCGTCGCCAGCGCAGACCGCACACATAGGGAAAGCGTCAGATGGGTCTAGGTGCACTATATGCACATCCTAGGTGCGTCGGGCGAATAATGACTTGTAAAAATCAAAATATCTCCAAAGAATAAAAAGCAACTGACCTGATAATGATCCCAAAAGAATCAGAGAGAAACAACAGACTCTCCAAAGATAAGATCTGAAAGTGGGATGGGATCAGGAGGCTAAGAAATGGATCACTAAGAAATCAATGGAATCACACCCAAAATGAAATCAAAGCTAAAGTATTCCCCAGTACAGTCGCCATATTTGTTATTGGACAATCTACTCGAGCGGACGAGAGCCATATCTCCCTAGTTCAATGCGAATCTAGAACAAATAGGAACAGAACATAAAGCTACTTTCCTAGATCATATTAGATAGATTATTACAACCCAAGCCTTAACGCTGCAATCCTCCTCCAACAAGCCAATCCAAAGCCTCCAAAGGAAATGCATGCCTCCCGAGAGATGGATAGGGATCACCTAAGCTAATTCCACCAACATGTAAGTGCTATAGACTTCCTCCCTTTGGAATGGGGAGGAGCTTTGTATTTAGAGGACCAAGTGGATAGAGTAGGTTAAGGATCATGGGGAGAGGGCTAAGGGATCCTCCCTTGAGATTAGGGAACCGTAGGACAACTCTCCTAGGAGTTAGGGATAGGGATCCACCTCATCCAACTTCTAGAAATCGCTTGAAATCCACCTTTATCCAAATTAACCAACCCCGGCGAAAGTTGCATGAGGGAAACCTGTTCCTGAGAGGGGAAGCGCAGGACGCACAAAGTAAACTTGAGCCATTGGTGCAGTCTTTCTGAATACACCCTGCCCCTGACCTAGTTGGGTGCTTCTTGCTCAAAGACAACCTGCGCCAACCCAACTAGAAACTGTGGACAAAGGGCATCAACTTGCTCTAAATGGATTCTTGATCATGGAGAATTCAGGGATAAAGGCATTGAGTTGACAAGGGTCTCATGATGACGAGATTTAGGTGTAACAATTCGATGGAATAAAACCTTGGAACATGATCAGGTTACAACATATGAAGAATTTGTTAACGGGGTATTGGAAATATTTGAGCAAAAAGACCCAGAAATGCCTTTCAAAGAACTAGCACAGTTGAAGCAAAGTGGAACATCAGATGAGTACATGTTAGAATTTCAAAAATTATCAGTTAAGGTGGCTGATATATCTATGGTCAGATTAGTATTTCTCTTTACTGAAGGTTTGGTTGAACCTTTGAAGGGTTTAGTTAAGGCCCACAAACCTACTTCATTGAAAGATGCCATGAACTTGGCAAGAGATCTACAAAATGTGCTACCCAAGGCAATGTATCCTCCCAAGCCAAACCTTCCTTCCCAGTTCAGATTTCAAAACAAGCCATGGCAAGAATATGCAATTAGAAAGGATAAGAAAGAGGTACCAAGCAGGGAATAACTCAAAATAAATAAACTTTGTTACACATGCTTCCAACCATGGGCACCAGGACATAAATGTGCTAAGGGGAAAGCACAATTCATTGAAGTATTTTCTGATGATGATTAGTATGAAGGGGGTATGAAGGAAGGAGTACATATTTCATCCCAAGAAGAGGGATATGGCATAGCAAAAGAAGAGAAACAAGAAGAAGATCATCCATTACCTGAAAAAGGGAGACCGGCAGTGCTTTCAGGAGTGCCTTGTTTCCGCACTATTCGATGCTTGTATGTGGTACAAAGACAAAGGGTTTTGGTATTGGTAGATAGAGGAGCCACACATAAATTTATTGATGCATCCATGGTCAAGAGGAGAAAGCTACATGTTGAACCATTCGATGGCTTCATAGTCATCATTCCACGTCACCATACTATGGAGTGCAAAACATGGATTCCAAAGCTACAACTCACCATAGGTAATTACACATTTTTTGATAGATTTTATGTGCTTGATGTTGTTGATACTAATGTGGTCTTGGGAGTGCAATGGATGTACTCTATAGGGGGGAATACAATGAACTATCAAGTTCCTGAAGTGAGATTCAAAGATTCAGAAGGAAAACAAAGGGTATTGAGAGGAATGTACACCTATCCAAATCAAGTAGGGTCCTCCCACAATATGAAGTCCACATTGAGGCATCCTCATGGAAGGCCACCTGATAGAGAAGGGAAAATTTTGCAGCATCCTAAATTGAAATTTCTTGAGGGAAATCAATCTTGGGTGGGGAGGACTGTAATGCCCCCATTCAAATAAATCTCAAAAAGAGAAAATTCCACCAATCTACTAGTTTCCTAGGTTGGGGTGGAAACATTAGATTTGGAATAAGGGAACTATAAAACCCCAAATGGACATTAGCTTGACCAAATATATTAAATGAGAAACAAATAAATAATTAATATAGGAAAATAAGGTGGCACTTGGTCATGAGGGCACATTGGAGGTGCGGGGCCCACTTAAGCAAGATTCCCCATGCCACATGGCATTCCACTCTCACCCATTCGAATCCTAGGTGGAGTCCACATTCTTGGGTGAGTTGAAAGGTCAATATACTTCGCATGAATCAATGAAATTCGAATTTAAGTGGAAGAGGAAGAGGCATTTGAGAGAAATTGAGACACTTGGGCTAGATTCCCTAGCTTCTATGACCACAAAGATGAAGATGCTGTCACACCTATGACACAAATCGAACCTAATTGCTGACATTTGACATATATGACATATCAGGGCTAAAAATAGCCTCCAAGAGGGTGCACAAGGAATTTAGGGCATCCAAAGAGTCATCCATTCGAATTGAGTGAAGGAGGAGGCTAGGAATGGAGGGACAAGTGGCACACATTGGAATCTCTTCCCAATTCGAGTTGGAATGAAGCTCATGGATGGAATTCGAGCTAAGGAGGTATTTGGAAGTTTATAAAATTCAAGAAAAAATAAGGAGAGTGGATTTTGATCATTTCTCATTTTTCATATTGGAGATCATAGCTTGTCCATGCTTTTGGAGTGTTTACTCTACTTGCCTTAGTACCAATTTCGAGGGTGAAAGATTCCCATCCTAATTGGAAATTGGAGAGGCCATTGAGACCTTTCATTTGGAGCTACAATGGAGTCATTTGTTGCAGGTTGGAGCAACAGGGCGGCTCGTGATATTCTCTTCTTCAACTTGTTTCCACACCTTTCTCACATTTCTCTTCATATTTTGGCTCTTAGAGGGAGGGCACTTTTGGTGAGATGTTGATATCTTTGGGGAAGATCTTGTGGACCCATTTATTTGTAATATGATGTATTTACTTTGTATTTAATTCTCAGAATATCCTCAGGTCGAAATACCAAGAGAAACTATGTCAAAATACCAAACAATGTACAAATGGTGCCAATTTCCTCATATCTAGTTATGAAAGCTTGAAGTTACTTTATTTCAACTTGTATCAGTTCATCTATGTGTTTTTTATGATGTATGGAGAGACATTAATGCCATGAATAAGTTTCATATACATTACATAATCCTTTGGAACATAAATCTCGAATTTCATAGCAAATGATGAATTTTCCTATCATTTCCCCCTTTGTGAAGACATGTCCACAAACCTCTGATTTATGGAAATTGCAGAAGCCTTTATAAACTGATTAATGATGCATTTGAGAGACCATTGAAGTCCTTTAACAATTACATGTCTCTGTTCTTAAATTTGGGAGGGTAGTACTGCATTTGGAAAGCCATTTTTGTCCCCTACCCTTGGGGGTTTTGAACCTCAAATTGACTAGTAAATTTCCCTATTTTCTCCTGATTGAAAATGAATGTTGCAGAAGTCTTTTGCAAGTGTACATACACCTATTAGCATAATTTTTATGTATTAATACCTTTAAAATACCTTCAGACCCAATTTGGAAGCATTTGGAGCCATTTGGAAGCATTGGAGTCATAACTAGTCTAAGGGTCGAATTGGCCAAAAAGTGCAATTTTCCCAATTTTTCCAAATTTATTAAAAAGGGACACTACAAAGGGAGACCATTAAGAGTTTTTATAACAAGTTCTCTATCTTCAATAGGTTCTCCACTAGTGCTTATCTTATCTCTTAATTTAGAGATCCTCATGAAGTAAGAAGCAATTGATTCGGACTCTGACATCTTGAGATTTGATAGTTGATTCCTCAATGCAAGAGTACGATTGATGCTACTATGTTCAAATATCTTCTTCAAGGTTTTGAACATATTTCTTATTGTCTTCTTCTGAGATATATGAGGAACCAAATGATCTTTTATTGAATCTACCAAGATTCTTCTTGCTTTGGCATCATTCTTCCTCCATTGAGTCTTGTCATCTTCCCTTTCTGGTTCTGGAACCTTCTCATTGACGAACTTCAAGAGACCATTTTCTTCTAAGATAAGAAAAACCCTAGACTTCCAGAAGCTGAAATTTGAAGCCCCATCAAGTCTATCTTCAACCTTACCTCTAATCATCTTGACTGTAATGTTGGACCATAAACCCTAGCAGGAGCTAGGTCAGAATTGAAGTTGGTGTTTTTGCAAAATTGATTCCACAGATAGATGCACCCTATCTAGGAGACTTGAGAAGAGGTAAAATCGATTCAAATATGTGGTTAGAAGGGCTTGATCCAAGAAGCCCTAGTTTTGACCCCTACATAATATTAGGTCAAAAAATGAAATTTCACCAATCTGGATTTGGCCTCCACGGAAAGATGAGCCTCCCCTAGGGTGAAATTTGTAATGCTCTTTTCAGGGAAAACTAAGGTGGGAATCCTTCGGAATATGAAACCCTAGTTTTCGACAATGGATTCTTTTAGCACTGCTCTAAAACCATTTTATACTTTATGCAATTCTAGCACTATAATTTACTTGCATACAATAAAATAGGATCACTAAAATAATAACCAAGCACAAAAGCAATAGACACAATTTTTTATCTTGGGAAACCCAATAGGGAGAAAACCCAACAACCTTCGTGTAGAGATAATCAATTCGGAGATAAATGTACATCCATATATCAATAATAAGAGAGAAAAAAAAACTTCTCCAAGTTTAGCAACCCCAAAATACTTCTCCTAGCTGCAATAGCGAACTTCTCCTTTCCTTGATCGAAATAACTTGTGTTGAGTGAGTGTGCAAATGAGAGGAGTGCATCCTCTATTTATACTAGTCATTTTAACCTTTTTCCTCAACTAGGACAACTTATCTGGCTAATAGGGCCAACTTGACATGGAGGAATATAAAATTACATTTATTAAATATTTCTTTGGGTAATTCTAACCCAAGGTTTACATTGATTCTTTCATGATCTTTACATGATCAAATACATCAATAGCTTCTCCCGAAGGAGGTACAACAATAATATAATAAGGTACAATAATAAAATATAATAAGAATAACTTTCGAAGTTACATTATTTCCAACATGTAAAACTATCTCAACGAAGGTATCACACTTAAATTTTGCTTGCGCAAACCAAGAAGTTGAAGGATGAACGGAAAACATAACACTAACAAGTTAGATCTACTTGTCAAGAAAGAACTAATGGTTAATAAAGAAACAATGACCGAATCTGTTGAAATAGAGAAGTCATCATATGTAAAAATCCAGACCTTAGAGAAAGTAACCAATATATATCTAGTCAACATTAGAAAACAAAATGATGCAAATCCATGTGTTAAAATTTCCAAAATAGCATAAAAATAGAAAGAAAGAGTTACACAACACCTTTAGAAAGAAATAAAGAGATGAATAAGAAGCCTCTTTGAAAAGAAAACCTCCTTTTACCATGTATTAGATGCACAAGATAAGATGAGATGAGATTATCCTAAAACTAGGTCTCCTTGATGTATATATACAAGAGACAAAGGGTACAATTACAATTAAGGTCCTATCCAACTATACAATTACAATTAAGGTCTTAGTCGACCAATAAAGAAAATACTAATAGAATAATAGAATTGTAATGTCAAAATATATTGGTATTAACATGCCCCTCCCATTCAAACAAGTGGTGTCCACAACATTTGATTAAATATGGATGTTTTTGCATGAAGAACTCATCTTCCCATGTCGTCTCTTCTATTGGAAAGTTCTTCCACTTAACGAGGAACTCGGTAGTTGCTCGATTTCACAATTGCTTGATCCTTGCGTCAAGGATTGTTTCAGGTTCTAATATGAATTTATCTTTTTCATCAATCTCTAGTAAAATAGTCTGGACTGGGATCTTGTCACCAATTAACCTTTTTAGACAATAAACATGGAATACTAGATGAACATGTGAAAATGGAGGCAACTCCAAGTTGTAAGCCATAATTTCAATCCTCTACAACACCTTATAGGGATCATAGTACTTGGGTGCTAATTTATTTTCTTTTTGTTTCTTGAGGGACATTTGTTTGTATGATTTTAGCCTCAAAATACTCAGTCTCCTACTTCAAATTTTCTTTCACTACAATGTTGATATGCTTGTTGTTTCATATTATTTTGTGCTATAGTCAAGTTATCTTTCAATAGTTGGATATCCTCTTGTTTGTACTGTATGTTATCCTCCAGTACTTGAACCTTAGCCTTCTCTTTCAAGGATGATGTGATGGAAGGAGGATGATAGCCATAAAGTGCCATAAATAGTGACATTTTTTATGAAGTATGGAAATATGTCTTGCACCACCATTCTGCTAAGGGAAACCACTTGACCAATTGTGTTTGCTTATCAGATGAAAAGCAACGAAGATACCCTTCTAGGTATTTATTCACAATCTCATTTTGACCATCAAATTGAGGATAGTAAGAGGAACTATGAGCCAATTGAGTACCCAAACAATAAATTATTTCCTTCCATAAATTACTAGTGAAAATTGGATACCTATCACTTACAATAATCTTGGAAATTCCAAGTAGCTTATGAATTGTTTCCATGAATGTTGCATCTATTGTACTTGCTTTAAAAGGATGGGAAAGAGAATGGAAATGGGTATACTTTGTGAATCAATCCACTACTACCATGATGATAATATTTCCTTCTGACTTTGGTATACTAGTGATAAAATCCATTGAGACCTCTTCCCAATGCTGACTTCATATGGATAATGGTTGTAGAAGACCTAGTGTCTTGATTATCTCTCCCTTATTTTGTTGACAAACTAAACATTCTAACATAAACCTTTGGACATCCATTTTAAGAGCTTCCTACAAAAAAAGCCTCCTTGATCATGTGATAAGTTTTAAATAACCCTAAATGTCCTCCTATAGGATAAGTGCAATTTTAAAAGCGCATTTTGTTTCCGCTAATTTTTTATGTAAATATAGGCGATCCTAGTACCACAGTGGATCATTATTCCACACAAATTTGTCCAATAAACTAGGGTCCTCTTGTAGTTGTTGAATTATTTTGCATGCCTAGGCTAATCTTGTTTCCATTATGTCCAGCTTTTCCACCCAATCAGATTGCATAATGGAAATCACCCAAAGTAAACCCTCAGTGTCATCTTCTTTTTTTGAAAGTGCATCTACCACAATATTTTGTTTTCCTTTTTTTGTAGATAATTTTAAATTCATAACCTAGCATCACCAAAAATTCATAATGACCTTCATGTGTTCTTATGGTTATTTTTGGAATATCTTCTTTCCTCATTATGATTTGATAATATCCAGAATGAAGATACAACTTGGTAAAGAAAATTGCTCCTTGTAATTCATCAATGATAGGAATAGGAAACTTATCTAAGGGTCATCTTATTGAGCTCTCTATAATATGCACACATACCCCATGAACCTTCATTTTTGTGAACCATCACTATTGGTGCAAAGAAAGCACTTTGTCGAGGTTGAATGATACCCACATCTAACATTTCTTGAACCATATTCTCAAACTCACTCTTTTGTGCATATGGGTACATGTAGGGTCTGATGTTAAGTGGCACACTTCCTAATTGCAAGTGAATAACATGGTCATGATCTCGAGTAGGTGGAATTCCTTTAGGAATATCTCCAAATACCTTGGAATGATTGCTAATAAAATCTTGGAGATCCATTGGAATAGAGGATATAGACGCTTGAACATCTAGTGAACACAATTGTGCAGTTACATCCCATGGTGTCCCTTTTTTACCAATTTTGTCATGTTGCTAAAGCTTATCACTTTAGAGGGTTTCCTTAGAATACCTTCGAGATCAATTTCCTTTCCTTCTAAAGAGAATCTCACGAAGATTTCTTGAAAATTAAGAGCCATTGTTCCCAATGATTCAACCACTACACCCCTAGTACAACATCAACACAACCCATTTGGATTGCAATAATTGGACTATCCGATAAATACTCCCCATAGGTATCTTAAAACTATGGAACGTCTCTAAACAATTTAAGGTATTTCCATTTGCAAGCATTACTTGAAATTTTAGTGCTGGATATATAAAGTGTAAAGTGCCAACTAGGGCACATAAACAATTTACTCAAGAAGACAAAAGATAGGCATGAGAGCACACTATATCTATTAACAAATGGTCAATATATACATTGATATGTCCCTTGGATTCGTCTTCCAAGGTGACTCTTGGACTCACGGGTGACTCTTGGTCTCCCTTGCACATTAATATTCTTCACACCGAGGATTAGACTCCAACAAATCCCCCCTTAATCTGAAGGGTGTATATGAGTCCAAGAAAAAGAAGAGAGTTGAATACGTGGAAGTGGAAAAATACAACCAACTGAACATTTCCATCTCGAACATCCTTTATGATGGACACAATGGCACACTGAGAGGGGGGGGGTGAATCAGTGGGCCTTCTTATAAGCTCAAACATATATCATTTTACATTTTCACTTTAACACTTAAGCAGCGATCATCATTCACACTAAGCTATACATCAAAAATCATTAAACATGTCATTCATATCATCAATCCACATCATTAGAGACATAAGATAAGCTTTGTAATCTTTTTATATTTAATTCAATTGGCCACGACCGTTAGGTTACATCAGCTACAACTGATTGAGAAGCACCAACTTTTATTCCAAGACTCAACTTGATCTTTTCTTAGATCCAACTAAGAAAATATGTACACGGGCCAGCTTGTAATTACATATACATTCTTGTCATGAAACAATCATAACTTCTACCACTTCTAGTGTAAAAAGACATCATCCACATCATCATTATGTCTACCAGTACATTATCATTGTTATCATAATTATGTGTTCTGAGTATTGTCTTTAGCCACTTGAAATCATGAAGAGAATAAAAGATAAACAAAAATACTTGTATGTTGATTTGTTGTTTCCTTAGAGTACCCCTCGAAATTTTCCTTAGACTTCTTCCCCTAACCCCCAAAAATCAGAGCTCACTTCCACAATCACTCCACCGAATTCCACACAATCAACTGAGGCAGATGGAATTTATTTCTACTCTTCTTCTCCATAAATCATGCTAGGCCGAATTGTCAATTTTATTTTTATGTTTATCATTAAATGATTAAATAAATCAATTAAGATTTATTAGGATGGTCGACCTCATCACATTATCTTCATTTTATCTCCTTCAAATATATATATATATATATATATATATATATATATATATATATATATTGTAACCTTCTCGACCACCATTTTCATGACATGTCATGTCATTGGGTCTCCTTCCACATGCACGCAGAGTCCTTAAAAGATGCCCGCAAGGGCTCTTTTTACTTTCCCTTATAGATCTTAAAAAATGCCCGCAAGGGATTCAGAAAATGCCCGCAAGGCCTTTGGAAATGCCCGCATAGTGTTGGACACAATGGCCACACTGAGAGGGGGGTGAATCAGTGTGTAGGTAATTTAAATCCTTTTCTACTTCTATTAATCAACCAAAGTTCATCAATGCATTATATTTCCATTTACATCATCATTGCATAAGCATCCATCACTAATCATCTATGAATCAAAAGCATCTAAATCATTGAACCATAACAAGTAGCACAACACACGAGAACACAAGATTTGCTTGGTAATTTGTTTTATGTATTGTACATGGAAGACAACAATCTTCGCGATTACAATCAGCACCAACTGATAAGAAGAGCACCAACTCCTAATCCAGGGCCCAACCTGGTTTTCTTAGTACCAACTAAGAAATATTGAGGTATCCAAACCTCATATGAAAGACTAGCTTGCAATTACATATTGTTCACTGTCATCAATTATGTTCACTTATCTCAATCAACTTCTACTCAACATCACCCTGCTCAACACACTTCTGTCATTGTCTCAAATACAACTCAACCATCTCGTCATTGTCAATCAGCTCAACTCTGTCAAATCAAATATTGTACACTTCAATTCTTTCTGTAGGTATCACTGTCATCAAGATCTGTCTATTGTCAACATAATCATGTCATCACATATTCATACACATCTTGTCCAGTCAACTTAGTCAGATCAATTTGATCTCTTTCAAATCAATATTGTTCACAACCATGTCCACAAACTGTCATCAATCTGCCATTATCAATTCCACTTTAGCATTTTGTTGTAAGTGACATTATCATTAACCCAATTTGAAACATATAGATTTATGTTGCTACATAACTTTGCTAATTCTGGACTGAGTATATTGCTCCTTAATTCACCCAAAATCAAAGAGAGAATAAAAAGAGGAAAGAAACTTCAATGCTGTCTCAACCTTCCATCTGTGGCTGCCTCTGTGCATCCCCGAAAATATCAGACCACTTCCTCCCAAAAATTAGAGCTCACATCTATACCATCACCCCCAAATTCCATACCAAATCCACTCTCACAAATTAAAGCTTTGTCTCTATTTATACTTTTCTTCTCCACAAAATATGGAAGCTGACTTGTCCTTTTATTTTTTATTTTTATCATTAGAATAATTAAATAAATCACATGAGATTTATTTAGGGCGGCCTTCCTTCAATCAAGGAGATAAACAACCATGCCATGTCATTTGCTGCCCTTTCAAAATATTTTATTTTTATCATTAAATGATCAAATAATATTTGTTTTAGGTGACCATCCAGAATTCCCGCAAGCTCTTCAAAAATGTCTGCACTTTCCTTTTAGAAATGCCCGCAAGGGGCCTTACAACATGCATGCACATCCTCTTAACTATGCCTGCAGGGGTCCTTATGAAAGTCCCGCAAGGGCTCATTAATTTGCAAACCTGTGATGCCCGTAAGGCTTAATAAGATGTCCACTTGGGCCTTTGGAAATGTGAAAATCCTCACAGCAGATCTAAGAGATGATGTATACCTCACAAGAGTAATTATGATTAAGCAGGAAAATAGAAGAAGAGTGAACAATACAGTATAATGAGCAACATAATAATATGGTACAGTAGAACTCAGATAGAAGCAATAATACTTCACACACACTAATTAATTAATCACAGTATGGACAAATAAATAGTACAATGGTAGAGAGGATTCGAATGCCTAAGGTGGCAATTCGAATTAGCCTCTTAGAGTGATCATAAGATCAATAGAGTGTCATCGGAGCACAACTAGGTGTCCTCATGATCATCGGAGCGCAACTGGAAGTCTTCATCATCATCAGTGGAGTCATCAATGCTCAAGTAACTGTCAACCATCAATCAAACTAACTCTGGTAGGTGTAACTAAATGTAACTCAATGTAACTGACTGTAACTGACTGTAACTGAGTGTAACTGAGTATAACTGAGTGTAACTGAGTGCAACTGACTGTAACTGACTGTAACTGAGTGGCAACTAGATTGGTAGGTGAAGAAGGACGAGTTGCTCCCTAAAATCAAGGAAGAAGGGTGCATTAAGCAACTGGAGGGCTAAAACTGAATAGTGAGAAGCTCCTGGGGGCTGGCTAACTGAGGGCTAGGTGTTGGACTGATGACTAGGATGCATGCAAAATGCATGCAAACCCTAGAATGCATGCAAACCCTAAAAGGTGCATGCATAACTGAAAATGTAAATGATCAAAATACTGGTGGGACTAGGATGGAGTATAGGAATATCCTAACAGGAAATGCCTACAAGGGCTTCTTGAAAATGCCTGTAAGGGGCCTTTATTTATGCCCACATAGCTCCTTTCAATGTTCCCGCAAGGGCTTGCTATGATGCCCACAGGGTGCTCCATAGAATGCATGCACTGCTCCTTAAGATATGCCCGTATGAGAATTTTGAAATTCCCACAAGCCTTCCTATGAAATGCCCGTAGCTACCTTAAGTTATGCCTGCAGGTTCCTTTTCCTTATACCCATAAGGTGTCTTACAAATTCCCTCCAAGGCACTTTCCATATGCCTACAACTATTCCTTGAAATGCCTTCAAGGGTCTTCCTTTAGAAATTCTCGCAAGGGGCTCTAAGACATGCCCTCAAGGTGTCCATCTTTGTCGTGTCATCAACTTATGTCCTCCATGTCATTGTCCTTTTCCATGTCATCATGCTTTCTTGTCATCTCACTAATTTTTTTCATGCTTGTCCATGCTTGTCCATGCTTTCCAAGTCACCAATCTTTGTCAAGTCATCACGATCATGCTTACCAAGTCCTCAAGCCATGTCATCAATGTGCTTGCCATGTCCTCAAGACATAAATGCTTGCCATGTCCTCAAGTCATGTCATCAATGTGCTTGCCATGTCCTCAAGTCATGTCATTGTCCTTGTCCACTTTAATGCTCCTTTGTCATCATTATTTCCACATCATCTCTTCATCAATTCTGTCAAGCTTGTTTGCCATGTCATCAGACTTTGTCATTAATGTGTTGTCATCAATGACAACCTTGGCCATCACATAGGGCTCCTTTTCCATGCCCTTGAGTGCTCCATCATATGCCCGCAAGGGATGCTCCATCACATGCCCGCAAGGGTTCATTTGCATTCCTGGATAGGCTCCAGAATATGCCCGCAAGGGCATTCTCTACATGTCCTCATATGCTCCCAGCTGGTCCTTTATAAATGCGCTTAGTTATGCCTGCAAGGGCCTCTTAAATATGTCTGCATGGCCTCAATAAAATGCCTGCATATGACCTTTGTGATGCCCGCAAGGGCTTCTTAGGTGCCCGCATAAGATCCTATGAAATTCCCACATGGGACCTTTCAAAATGCCCGCAAGGGCTACAAGAAATGTCCATAGTGCCCTTAGAGGATGCCCGCAAGGGCTACAAGAAATGTTCGCAACGCCCTTAGAAGATGCCCGCAAGAGATACAAGAAATGTCTGCAGCGCCCTTAGAAGATGCCCTCAAGGTTGAAGTCTCTTGTTTCCTACCATGTCATTCTAATGTCCAAAGGGCCATCACCCCATCAAGCCAACAAATCATGCCATGTCATCATGATTTCTTTCCATGTCACCAATGTTTTCCATGCTTGTCCATGCTTGCCATGTCATCAACCTTTTCCATGTCCTCAATCCTTGTTATGCTTGTTTGCCATGCCATCAACACTTGTCATGCTTGCTTGCCATATCATCAACCTTTGTCATGCTTTACAACATCATCATGTATTTGTCCTTTGCCATGTCTTTTTCCTTTTTCCTTTGTTTGTTTCCATGTCTTTGTCCTTTGTCATTAATGTATTGTCATCAATGAAAACTATGCTCATCAATATCCCCCTTTGACATTAATGACAAATGGCCAATCACCTTGTTAGGAACCCATGTCTTTACTTTGTTAGTATATTGTTGTTGGACGCATATGCTTTGTAAGTCGTCCCGTAGTATTTGTTGATCAACAGTTTGTGTTATTTTTTTTGGCGCATATGCTTTGTAAGGAAGCCGCACATACCTGGGGTCCATATCTATTTTCAGCTGAACTGTTGTCGATCACTGCTGCATCGTTTCAGATCCATTCTGCAAGCCGTTCCAGATCCAGCCGTTTTCAATCCATTCGGCGTTGTTCCCAAAAAAAAAAAAAGAGTATAAAATTCAGTTTTTTCTCCATATCTCCCTTATTTTCACTCTGTTTCCCTTGAAATTTTCGGGGAACCCCTGTCATCCCATTCTGCATATTTCCTTCCTGAGAACCCTATCCCCAATTCCCCTTCCCAAAGCCCGAAATCCCACATTTGTCTATTTTTAGGGTTTGCCATAACTTCCTCAGATTTCACCCAATCACCTTAAAATTTTACCATAGAGTTCCTTTCTGACTTCTGCTTCTTTGTCCCCCTCTACCAAATTTTCCCATCATTTCACCTCGCTTCTGAAATCCTCATTTTTGCTTCCCTGTCTATTCGACAGTGTCCAAAACCTAGTCAAATCCCAATTACCCTTCAGATTTTTTCCCAAGTCCAGATTTTCCTTTACTGAAGCAGTTTCTGTTTTTGTTTTCCTACCCAGTCAACCAAAAAAAAAAAAAACTCCTAGTTATGGTTGTCACCTGTGCAGGAGCAAAAACCATGGAAGACGCACTTACAGCCATCCAAGCCAAACTCCAGGATCTGGATGAAAAATTTCTCGGCCTCCATCTTGAACATTCAGCTATGAACAACAAACGACAGTCTGAGTCTTCATCAGATAATGGGTTCTCTTCTTCCCGCAATTTCTGTGGTCCGAAGCTTGATTTTCCTCGCTTCAATGGTACTGATCCAACTGGATGGATCTATCGTGCAGAACAGTATTTCAGTCTGCATAATACTTTTGATGTCAACAAAGTTCCGCTGGCATCCTTTCATTTGGAACAGGAAGCTCTTCAATGGTACTGTTGGTACATCAAGGCTCATGAAGAGCCAAAATGGCCACACTTTTGACAGCTCCTTTTGCAACGATTTGGTCCTAGTGCTTTTGATGACTTCACAAGAGCCCTCACTAAACTTCGCCAAATTGGCATTGTGAGAGAGTATCAACCCGAATTTGAGAAACTAGCCAACCACACCGAAGGATTCTCTGATGACTTTTACCGGAGTTGTTTTATCAGTGGTCTAAAGGATGCCATCCGCTCTGAGGTCAAAATGTTCTGTCCCAACACAATGATGGAAGCCCTAGGGTTGGCTAAGTTGGCAGAAGACAAGATTGCAGCCCAACAACACTCCAAGCCCACTTTTGTTTCCTTCCGAAATATGGGTTCTCAACGACCACCTATACCGCAGGCTCCTCGACCAACTCCTATCAAGCGTTTGTCTGAAACAAAGATGCAAGCACACAGAGAAAAGGGGCTTTGCTACAATTGTGATGAGAAATTCACTCGGGGACATAGATGTGTTCAGCAAAAGTTCTATCTCTTAGATGTGGATTCTTCGCCTGCCTCTGAAATTGGTGACGAAGATCCAGAAACACTGGATGCCCCGGTCGACATTCAGGAACCACCTATTGACCCTCCGTCTCAGGATGACCAGCCAGAGATATCTCTCCATGCTTTAGCTGGAATCACCACCCCCCAAACAATGCGGGTCAGGGGTTACTTCAAGAAGCTTCCTCTTACAATACTCATTGATTCTAGTAGCACTCATAATTTCATTAACCCTCGGATCGCCAAACAAGCTGATTGTTTTATCCATCCTTGCTCCAACTTTGAAGTCATGGTTGCCAATGGGGGCACCTTACCTTGCAAAAGGAAGTGTCGAAATGTGCGTATCTCTATGGGAGATTATACCTTGCGCTCTGACATGTTTGCCTTGACCTTAGGCGGATGTGATGTGGTTTTGGGCGCTCAATGGCTACGCACACTTGGCCCTATCTTATGGGATTTTGCTGAACTTTGGATGCAGTTTTCCCTCAATGGACAAAAACACACATTGACAGGATTACAACCAGGTTCTCTCAGCATCATCAGTTCACATCGCATGGAAAAACTCCTCAAGAAGAATTCACATGGTGTCATCGCTCAGATCCATTCCATTCAGATGCAACCATCAGCAGTCTCCACTACTCCTCTGGATCTACAACAAATTCTGGATCGATATACAGGTGTCTTTGCTGAACCAGTGGGATTGCCACCTTCCAGGCCAGAAGACCATCGTATTAAGCTCCTTCCTGGCAACGTTCCTCCCAACATCAGGCCTTATCGCTACCCATTTCACCAAAAAACGGAGATTGAAATGCTCGTTCGGGACTTATTGAAGCAAGGTATTATTCGCCCAAGCACTAGTTCCTTTTCTTCTCCAGTTATTCTTGTCCGCAAAAAAGATGGATCATGGCGCCTCTGCATTGACTTCCGAGCACTTAATCACCTCACCATCAAGGATAAGTTTCCAATTCCTGTTGTTGATGAGCTTCTTGATGAGCTTCATGGGGCTCACTTTTTCTCCAAGTTGGATCTTCGTTCTGGGTATCATCAAATTCGGGTTCATGAAGATGATATCCCTAAAACAGCTTTCCGCACACATGATGGCCATTATGAGTTTTTGGTCATGCCCTTTGGCCTCACTAATGCTCCTTCCACATTCCAGGCCTTAATGAATAAAATATTTCAACCCTACTTGCAGAAATTCATTCTGGTATTCTTTGATGATATCCTCATCTACAGTAAAACATGGGATGAACATCTCCAGCATCTGGATCTTGTAATGCAACTTTTCTCTGACCATCATCTCCATGCCAAGCAGTCTAAATGTATTTTTGGACAAAAGGAAGTTGAGTATCTCCGGCACATTATCTCAGCACAAGGGGTTCGCGTGGATCCTGCCAAAATCGATGCCATGAACAATTAGCCGCATCCTCAGACACTCAAGAGCCTTCGTGGTTTTTTGGGGTTGACTGGCTACTACCGCAAGTTTGTCAAGGATTATGGAAAGATTGCAGCTCCATTAACTGCTCTATTGAAAAAGGATGCTTTTACATGGACACATGCTGCTCAGTGTGCATTTGACAAACTAAAACAAGCTATGTGTACTACACCTGTTTTAGCTATGCCCGATTTTTCCAAGCCCTTCACTATTGAAAGTGATGATTGAAAGTGATGCTTGCAACAATGGACTTGGTGTTGTTCTCCTTCAAGATGGACACCCCATTGCGTTCACCAGCAAAGCCCTTTCAGGTAAGAATTTAGCTGCCTCTACCTATGAGAAGGAAATGATGGCTATTTTGCATGCAGCACAGAAGTGGCGCCAATACCTATTAGGGAATCATTTCTGCATCAAGACTGATCACCAGAGTCTGAAATATTTCTTGGAACAGCGTGTCTCCTCCCCGCCACAACAGAAATGGGTTAACAAACTCATGGGTTATGACTATGAGATCACTTACAAGAAGGATAAAGACAATATTGTGGCAGATGCTCTTTCTCGCACATTTGATGCCCAAGGTTCTCTTTCAACTATTTCTATGCCTGTTCCAAATTGGTTGCAATCTGTTCAACAGGGTTATGTCAATGACTCTTCCTTATCTCAAATCATCCAACGCTTGACCAACAACCCTTCTGCTGTACCACATTATTCTTGGGATGGTGCTTCTTTGAGATACAAGGGTCGTCTGGTGCTTCCCCAGAGCACAGATATTCAACAGGCTTTCTTCTATGAACTCCATGATTCTCCATCGGTAGGGCACTCTGGGTTCCTCAAAATGTATGAACAGGCACGGCGTAACTTCTTTTGGCAAGGCATGAAAAGGACAATTCAACAGATGGTGGCCGAATGTGATACCTGCCAGCGCAATAAGGGTGAAACAACACTCCTTCCAAGATTGCTTGAACCCTTTCCCATACCTACACGGATTTGGACAGCTATTTCTATGGATTTCATTGAAGGGCTCCCTAAATCTGGCGGGAAGACAGTGATTCTCATTGTGGTTGATCGCCTCTCCAAATATAGTCATTTTTGTGCTCTCAGCCATCCCTATACAGCCTCCTCAGTCGCTCAAATTTTCCTGGACCAGATCTTTCGTCTTCATGGCATCCCTTCTTCCATTGTCTCGAATCGTGATGCGACTTTCACCAGTCATTTTTGGACAGAACTATTTCACCACACTGGCACCAACCTGAAGATGAGTTCAGGGTATCACCCACAAACAGATGGTCAGACTGAAATTATCAATAAATGCTTGGAAACTTATCTTCGTTGCTTCACCTCGGAACAACAACATCAGTGGGCAAAGTGGCTCCCTCTCGCTGAATGGTGGTACAATACCTCTTACCACACTGCCTCTAAAATGACCCCATATGAAGCAGTCTATGGTCAAGCACCTCCAGTTCTTCTTCCATACACCCCCACCAGTTCACCAGTTCAGGAAGTTGACACGGTCCTTTGAAACCGCGATCAGATTCTTCGCATTTTGCGAGACAATCTTCACATGGCAAGAAATCGCATGAAGCAACAAGCTGATCAGCACCGTTCTGAGCACACTTTTCAAGTCGGCGATATGGTTTTTCTTCGTCTCCAACCGTACAAGCAATCCTCCTTGAAACTCAAAGGGCGTCATAAGCTCACTCCAAAGTTCAATGGGCCATATTGAATTCTTCAGAAGATTGGGTCTGTTGCTTATAAATTGGAACTTCCTCTTTCTTCCCACATTCATCCAGTCTTTCATGTCTCTTGTCTGAAGAAAGTTCTTAGCACCAACATTAGTGGCCAAACGATTTTACCCGACCTAGATAATGAAGGATCCATACTTTTGGAGCCGGAGGCCATCCTTTGATCGGTGCACTCGTCAGCTTCGCTCTCACTCTATCACAGAGGTCTTAATTCAGTGGCACGGCATGCAACCAAAGGATGCTACATGGGAACCACTCCTTCAGATTCAACAACAATTTCCACATCTAAAGCTTTGAGGACAAAGCTTTTTTTAAGGGGGAAGGGATGTTAGGAACCCGTGTCTTTACTTTGCTAGTATATTGTTGTTGGACGCATATGCTTTGTAAGTCGTCCCGTAGTATTTGTTGATCAATAGTGTGCGTTATTGTTGTTGGCGCATATGCTTTGTAAGTCGCCCATAGTATTGTTGATCCATAGTTTGTAGTGGCCCATGGTTTTGACCCATAGTATTGATGCGTAGACTTAGTATATAAATGTGTGCTGAGACCTATGAAGGCACCGTGAAGTTATTTGTATTGAGCTTGCTCATAGGAGGTTTCCCCCTCGAAGTGGTCTGTGATCAATATAAAAGTGATTCTGAGTTCTGAAATTTCTGCTATTTCACATATTCTTATTAATTAATTGTTGTAGGTGCATCACACACCTAGATATCAAAAGCTTCACAATGCCCCCAAAAAAAATTGTATCCTTGAATACTTCATGAAATCAGGCTAAAGAGTTTGCTCTCATGTCACATTTTTCATTGGTTGATATCCCCCTTTGACTGAGCTTGGTATTGCGTCTTGGAAATCATCCTTGTACCTTTTCACTTGCCATCTTCAATTGTTCATAATTATACACACTCCCCCTTGCATAGAGTTTACTTGTTGAGTTGTCTGCTCCCCCTGTTAGGTATGTTGTTGTAGCTTCTTTAAACAAGCTCCCCCTATCATGTAGACTTCTTGATTTGTTGAGCTAATATCTTTCTTGCTGAAGTGCTTGCTCCTCCTTTCAAATGTACTCCTTCCTTCTTACTGTGCACATAGAGTGTGGCTTAACATTTTTGTCTAGTCCTTGGAATGCATCAACAATAAACTAGTAAATTCATAAAAGGTAAGCATACATAAAATCAACATATTGCTTCACTTCATTTGCTCACCATACTCCCCCTATCAATCAACATTCTTAATCTAGGTGCCTTGATAGAATTTTCAATGACTTCACAATACTTTCACTGCTGCACTGATTAGCTTCATTTTCTACCAAGAGCTTTAACAAGAATTTCAACAAAAATTTCTTCACAGCATGCATCAATCACAATGTTGCTTTAGTCAATTTTTTTTTTTTTGGATCAATCATTTCTCTTCAATAGTCTTCCAACTTTTGACATCAACGTGTTCCCAATCTGATTTGGTAGGCATACTTTCCAATCCCACAACATAGAATCCAACACAAAATTGGATGTTAGAAATGCTTCCATTTTAGCCATTGTGGGGAAGTCTATGATGGTCTTAAGAATCCTTCCATATGCTCCCATCAGCACAAGGGAATCCCTAAACAACATTCTCTTGCAAGCCCTTAGGAACCCTTAGTTAATATCATTGCTAACAATTTAGAAGCCTTATTGGCCCCAAAACTCTCTTTTTGTCTACCTTTCCTTATTGGTTGTTGCTTGCACAATTCTATTTCTTCTTTATGATATCACTTTATAAAATCTTCTTTAAATGTTGTAGAGGATGCACACTACTTGCCAAGTTACTGTCATGTAAGTCTCGGATTTGTCTCCATCCAAATTCAGAAAATTATGCTATAGTAAACCCGAACTCTTGACTTGCTTCTGTCACGAACCCATAGAGGATTTTTTATCATTGTCTAAATTGATCTTCTGAAAGCCTGCTGCAACAATTCTCAGTGGTTGTCCCAGTCATCTATTGACTCGAATTTGAGAACTATACATTCAAAAGTTGCTTGTCATTCACTGCCTTAAGCATCCGCCTTAAGTCATACAATCAGAATACCAATAACAAGTGATTCCTTAATGCATTCTTGTTAATCATATCCAAAGCTAGAGTCATACTCAACAATCATCTAGTAGATTCATATAAGGTAAGAATGTATCAATGCCATTTTTCCAACCATCACCATGTTTCCATACTTCAAAAACTATCCATACTACTACCCCTATCAGTATGCATATTTATCTTCCATTGTAATCAAGATCCTTGGACCTGTTTATTCGCTTGGAGCACCATCATCTACCCTTGAGTCCATCATCCATATTAATGAACTCAATATATGCCAAGGTCTTTGAAATACCTCAAACATGGCAGCCATCTACTCTGCTATGATCAGCTTCATTTACATTAAACAAAATATTCTTTTCCATCCATACCTGAGAATGTCCTTGAATGTGATCATTCGTCCTTTGGTCTTCAAATATTTTTGCATTATTCTTCTTCCAAGATTCATCTACTATCCTTGTTGATGGATATGAAAAACTTCTCATGGATTGTATTCTTGGACTTGTACATGCTTGGGATTTATGACCAACCACCACAGGTGAAGCATCTCAAAGTGTGACAATTTGAAGCAACATGTCCAATTCGGTCACATGTCCAACATCTAATTGTGTCACTTCGACTTCCAACACTTCTTCTTCCATGGAACATACATTCCATAGCCATGTGACCAAAACCATTACAAGAATAACAATAACCATTAAAGCTATTATCATACCTGAGTGCTTGATTCCATCTTGGAGTTGTCTCACTTCTGAAGAATTTGCTTTAAGGAGTGGGGCCAACTTCTTGATGCATTCATAATCTTTTGAAATATTCTTTATGATGTGTAGGTACATGAGGAACAAATTTGCGTTCACCTTTGAAGGATGTGGATCCTACTTCAGATGTCTTGGGGGACCAAGTGCCACCTTCAGATTTTTCTTCTTCCTTCTTGTACCCAATGTTGACACAGAATTAGTTCTATGCTGATGAGAAAACTAGAATATATAAAAAAAATTGGCAAAGTTCCTAGAGTTGGTTTAATTACCCAAATTTGGTAGAAAGGGCATTGGAGAGTCTCTAAAATAGATTAGCGGGCATCTAAATTTAGCAAAATGGTCAAATGTAGCACACTTCCAAAAATTAAATAAACCAAAGTGTTAAACTTCAACACTGATCGACGGCGGAAGGATAAAGTGCACGTGGTCGACGATGGGTAATAATTTGGAAAAAGCGGAAGGAAAAATTAAATGGAACGCAAGTTCGGAGATTGATCAACTGTTGAAAATCAAAGAGAGATTAGATCTACGGCTAACAGTTATTTCGCGCTCGAAAGTAGCACCGAGGGAGAACGGGGTAAGCGATAGCGGAATACATATTGCCTACCACGTGTCCGAAGAAGGCCCATTCCACTGATGGAAAATTGGTTATGGAAAACCACACTTCACGATCCCGAAACCACCTTTTCCAGATGTCCTTTGATGATATCAACGACGTAGGTGAAAAGGGGGACAAGATCGACAGTCAAGACTTATTGGTTGATTTTTAAAGAGATATTATAAAGGAATAGTCACGGGAAAGCGAAGACACTTGTTTTCTTGTGCGTAAGAAGGGAACCTGTCTACGTCGGTGAAATTTGAGTCAGGATATGCTTTTCCAACCGTCGTATACAAGGTAAGCCATGAATGTATGGCCGCTTGTTGATTTTTAAAATGGCCCAAAAGGGGAAGAAATAGAGAAGCAGGTTAAAGAATTCAGTAAATTAGAAGAAATTTTCAAAGATAGGGATGGAGACGTATTTGATACAGTATTGTCAGTTGGTTCAGTATGAAGTATAAAGAATAAGTTAAAGGTCTTATATTAACAGGGAATTGACTTACATGGAGTACAGAAGTCTCTTTTTCACCACTTTTTCCAGGAGGAAACCCTAAATTTCCCAGATTTTGTTGACTGGTGTGCGTCAAACTATTCTGAGCCTAAGCGTGTGATAATGGATTCTAGTAGGTCAAAAATCCTTTGTTCTGTAAATTCCCAAAAAGTCTAAAATTCCTTATAAGTTCCCAAGTCGTTTGTTCAGAATTTGGAAGACTTTGTTGAAGAGACCCTAATTGAGTAGTTTAGGCAAGCTTCACCGCAAGAAAAGCAAATTTTTTACTCCAAAATCCTAAAGCCTAATCTTTCTGTCGAGAATGAACCTTTTTCCCTTGAATATATAATTGTTTAATGAAGAAACTCAGTGGGTCTTTTCATTATTGAGTCAGTTTCTAGGGTTAGATACTGATAATTTTGTCTCGGAAACCCTTTTGAGTCTGTTGTTTAGGATAGATAAGCATCGTTTCGACAGTCAGTTGCCTTGCCTTAAGTTTGATGAGTTTCTAGCTGAGAGTATTCATTCTCAGTTAGTAAACTTCCACATGATGAGACACTTCAGATTTCAGTCATATTTGGTCTGAATGTTCCTATTTTTCAATGAAAAAATTTACAGTTCCCGAAGATTGTTTTCACATCTAAAATAAAAAACAACACTTTTAATTATATGAATCTTATCATGTCAGAAATGTACAGGTTAATATTTCAAAAACAATTACCCAAAGTACTACCAGAAATGCAAGAGATTTTACGGTTCGGTGTAGATACAAAAGTTGGAGATTGGTTTCTTTTGAAAGATCATACTATCATTAGAGTTTATGGCTTTGTTCATGAGCCATGCATCTTGCCTTCATTTTTAACATCAAAGATGTTTGATCTAGAATTTTTCAGACAGAAGTTGATTGTAGAAAATGAACACTTTTTAAGCTTTAGGAAGGCTTCTGAAGTTAAATTTCCCATGAAGATTGGTCCCTTAATTGTGAAGAATAAAGTTTTCATTTCACTCATCGAAGGCTTGTTACAAGACATGAATTTTGCAAAGGCCACTAAAATTAATTATGATCCTCACCACATTATTTCAAAAAGAAGTAGCAAAAAAAAAATAGAGCATTTGATCATGAAGAAATAGAAGGCTTAGCAGAAAGAGCTAATCAAATGGAATATCAACCAGATGTGGAGATCTCAGAAGCTTTACAAGTCAATCCTTCAGCAATGATAAAATCATTTGCAATAATTATACCAGTTCCAACCAAGATTGGCATCAATGGTAAAAGGATTTTTCCAGAAGATGATGAAGATCATGGAAGGTCACAGAGCATGGAGGAGGAACAATTTTGCAGCATACTAAATTGAGATTGCTTGAGGGCAAGCAATATTGGGTGGGGAGGACTGTAATGTCCCCATTCAAATAAATATCAAGTAAGAAAAATTCCACCAACCTACTAGTTTCGTAGGTTGGGGTGGAGACATTAAAATTGGAATAAGGAGACGAATAAACCCAAATGGAATTTGGTTTGGGAATAAATATATTAAGAGGGGAAAAATAAATATTTATGGTGAGAAAATAAGATGGCACTTGGTCATGGAGACACATTGGTGGTGTGAGACCCCCAAAAAGCTAGATTCCCCATGCCACATGGCATTCCACTCTCACCCATTCGAATCCAAGGTGGAGTCCACTATTCTTGGGCAAGTTGGAAGGGCATATTACTTAGCATGACTCAATGAGCTCAAAATGTAGAGGAAGAGTAACTCTTATGTGAGAGGAAGAGGCATTTTGGAGCTAATGGGACACTTGGGCTAGATTCCCTAGCTTCTATGACACCAATGATGAAGATGCCTATGACATTTCTGAAAAATCAGACTTGATGGCTAACATCTGACATACATGACATGGCAGGGATAAAAATAGCCTCCAAGAAAGCGCTCAAGTGAGTTAGGGCATCCAAACAGACACCAATTCGAATTTGGTGAAGGAGGAGGCTAGAATTGGAAGGACAAGTAACATACTTGGGAATCTCTTCCCAAATTGAGTTGGCATGAAGCTCATGGATAGAATTCGAATTGGGGAAGCCTTAGGAATTTTATAAAAGTCAGGAACAAAGAAGAAGACGAGCTTTTGATCATTTTACATTTTGCATTTGTAGAGAAGAGCTAGTAGAGAGCTAGTCTACTTGCCTTGGCACCAATTTCGAGGGTGAAAGATTCCCATCCTAATTGGAAATTGGAGAGGCCATTTAGAGATTTCATTTGGAGATACAATGGACTCTTTAGTTACAGGTTGAAGCTACAGGGAAGCTTGTGGTTCATTCATCTGCAACTTGTTCTTGCATCTCTTTCACATTTTCTTGCATATTTGGGCCCCTGGAGAAATTGCGCCCTTGGTGAGATGCTGATCTCTTTGTGAGAGTCCATGAATCTTCATTTATTTGTATTCTGATCTATATACTCTATATTACCTGCTCAGAATACTCTCAGGTCGAAATACCAAGTGAAACTATGTAAAAATATCAAACAATGCATAAATGATGCCATTTTCTCTATGTCTTGTTGTTGGAGCTTGAAGAGCCATTATTTCGAGTTGTATCAGTCATTCTCTGTGATTTTTTTTATTTATGGAGTTTCATTAATGTTTTGAAGAAGTTTCATTAGCATTGCACAAGTCCTTGGCACCTAAATTTCGAATTGCATAACATATGGTGAAAACTACTAGCTTTCCCCCCTATGTGAAGACTTGCATATAAACATTTGATTTAAGGGAGTTGGAGAAGGTCATAAGAACTAATTGATGATACATTGGAGAGCTCATTAAAGTCATTTATCAGTACCATACCTATGTTCTAAAATTTGGAAAGGTTTAACATCATTTGGAGAGCCATCTTTGACTACTACCCCTAGGGGATTGAAGCTCAATTTGACTAGTACATTTCCCTACTTTTTCCAGATTGTAAATGAATGTTGCAGAAGTGTTTTAAAGGTTGTTAAGCATCCATCATCCTCACTTATATGTCTAAATACCTTCCAAACTCATTCAGACCCCATTTGGAAGCATTTGGAGCCATTCAGAGGCAGTTGGGTTGATACTAGTCTAAGGGTTGAATTGGTTAAAAATTGCAATTTTTCCTAGTTTGTGCAAATTCTTAAAAAGGGACACTACAAGGAGAAAACCCCGCAACTTCCTCAGAGATAGAATAATACCCAATAAAATGTCACAAAAGTAAACCAAAAAATAGAGATGGTCTCCAGCATCTTCTCTCTTCTCCACTTGTGCGAATTGTCCTCTCTCTCACTTATGCGAACTTGAGTGAGAGTGAGTGAATGAATAAATGAGAGAGCCTAGCTCTCTATTTATACTTTACTTTCACTTTACCTTTTTCACTTACTAGCTCAGCCCCAGTTGTACTTGATTGGGCCGACTTCTGCAGAAGACTATTAACCCTAATACAATCTGACTCTAGGGTCTATTTCCCCAACTTACAATGGAGGGTTAGCCTTAAGGACTTTACATGACCAATTACAACAATGACTTCTCCGACGGGAGGAATAAACATCTTCGTCGGAGGCACAAATAAAATACAATATTAAATACAATATAAAACACAAATGAATATCTTCTGAAGTTACAAATACATTAACACTCCCTCTTAACTAGGAATGTATTATATTGACACAGTCATCAGCACAAGTCTTCAATGTTGGATCGTCGTCATTGTTGTTGCTGCAATCCTCATCATCTTGATCATCGATTGGTGTCATCTCTCGAATCTACTCGTCGTAGGAAGTTCTACAGAGCCAACCCTTTTTCATGTTGGATGTATGCCTAGCGTCCATGTAGGTCTTCATCATCTCTGCGAGCAAACCATCAAGTAGGTACAGCCCAGGACCAATCATTACATTGCCTCTGCAAACACTTGTGTCTCCTACTGTCGCCTCATCGTCTTCAGATCATCTCATCGTCACACGGAGTACAGCCCAAATTCACATAACAAGTCTACCAACATGGGGGGACCAACTTACCACCATGTGAGACACAACACTTACATCGACCGACATGGGAGGACTTTCCTACCACCGTTCGGGAAAGGCTCAGCACTTACATCAACCGACATGGGAGGACTTTCCTATCACCATTCGGGAAAGGCACAACACTTACATCAACTGACATGGGAGGACTTTCCTACCACCATTTAGGAAAGGCTCAACACTTATATCAACGGCCATGGGAGGACTTTCCTGCCACCATACCGGAATGGCTCGGTACTTATATCAATGACCATGGGAGGACTTTCCTGCCACCATGCTAGAATGGCCCGACACTTATATCAACGGCCATGGGAGGAATTTCCTACCACCATGCCGGAATGACCCCGACACTTATGTCAACGGCCATGGGAGGACTTTCCTACCACCATGTCGTAGTGGCCCTGGCACTTATGTCAACGGCCATGGGAGGACTTTCATACCACCATGCCGAACTGTCCCATGTGCATCTACGTCTTCCGAACTAATCACTTCCCCTTGGAAGGAACCTCGATCTGAAGAACACCAAGCTTCTCTTTGAAGTACTCAAACTTCACTCTCGCTAGCGGCTTGGTCAACACATCGGCTATCTGCTCGTCCGTCGCAATATACTGGACATTCACTGCTCCTCTCTGCACCATATCCCTAATATAGTGATACTTGATCTCAATATGCTTCGACTTGTCATGGAACACCGGGTTCTCGGACAACTTCACCCAACTCTGGTTGTCACAGAATATGCAAGTCGCCTCTAACTGGAGATCAAACAAATCAGACAGTTTCTTCCTAAGCCATGCTACCTCACAACTAGCCGAACAAGCTGCAACGTACTCTGCTTCGGTTGTACTCAGTACCACGCATGACTGCTTCCTACTAAACCAGGAGATCATACCGGATCCCATACTAAAGAAGCATCCCGAAGTGTTCTTCCTATCAGCGACACTGCCTGCCCAATCCGAATCAACATAACACTTCAGGTTAATCTTTTGATCTGCGTCATACTTGAGCCCATAATCAACTGTACCCTTCAGGTACCTCAGAATATGCTTTGCAGCAATCAAGTGAACATGTCTCGGATCCATCAAGAACTAGCTCAATGTGTTCACAGCAAAGCATATGTCTAGTCTTGTGTTCGTCAGGTATGTCAATGACCCAATCATCTGACGATACATCGTGGCATCAACTGACTCTGATGAAGCATCACTCAATAGCTTCAGGTTCGATTCCATAGGTGTGGTCATGGCCTTGCAATCCATCATCCCGAACCTCTTCAGAATATCTACAACATACTTCACTTGTCCATGAAAGATTCTATCCACACTCTACCACACCTCCATGCCTAGGAAATAGTGCATCATACCCAAGTCCTTCTTCTCAAACTCTGCGGCAAGTTTCATCTTCATATCTGCAATGAGCCCATCCTCCCCTGTTACAAATAGGTCATCTACATAGAGTAGAAGTAGCACTGGATTTCCCACTTCAACATTGTAGTAAAGGTTGGAATCTGCTTTACTCTTGGTAAAGCCCAAGCTCATCAGGAAACTATCCATCTTGTCGTACCACGTCCTGGGTGCTTGTTTCAATCTGTACAAGGCCTTCTGCCTGTCATGTGTCACAAATCCGAGTAGCTGCTCCACGTACACTTCCTCCTCTACTACACCATTCAAGAACATTGTCTTGACATTCATCATTACTGCAACCAATGCAAGTACCGATCTGATGGAAGTGTATCTAGCTACAGGTGCAAATGTCTCCTCATAATCTATGCCTTCCTTCTGGGAGAAGCCACGTACCACAAACCTTGCCTTGTGTTTCTCTATAGTGTTTCCATCTCCAGCATGCTTGATCTTGTAGATCCACTTGGAAGTCACAACAGACTTCCCTTCTAGTCTTGAAACTACATCCTAGACATCATTCTTCATGATCGACTGGTACTCCTTGATCATGGCATCCTTCCATTCTTTCTTCTATGTCGCTTCCTCATAGTTGGTGGGTTCCTTGTCAATGATGTTGCACAACAAGGCTACATAGTTGGAATATGGCCTAGGTCTCTTGCTTTCTCTGTGCATCCTTTCTGGAGCGCCATACCTCACTGCATCTTGTATTGCCTCTCGTACCCATGTTGGATTCCTCTTGTGGGAGTTCTTCTCACGAGGTGGATCTACAAGTTCTTGTGGTTCTTCCATCTCACGATCTTCATTATCTTCTGGAATCGCTTCTTCCATTGATGTATATCTGATCATGGGAACTTCAGGTTCTTCAATCTCTTCAATAGGTGGTTCTTTGGATCTATTTTATGCTGAGTCTTCGAAACAAATCTCTCTTGTAGGTGATGGTACATGATCTTTCCTACAGTTCAAGTTCAATTGCATGATTAGAAACATCTTATAGTTTTCAGAACAAATTCTTATGCATAAAGACATAGGTCATACAGTCATGCAATTATCTTAGCCAATGCTTCAATACAACATTCATCCATATCCCGTAACTTTCTAGATGCCTTCCATCTCTACCAGAACATTGTTAAGAGTGTGCACTAATCCCAACATGTCAGCAAAAAGGTTTCATTCTAAATAAGTAGCAATGAAATGTTGTACAGTACCATAGGCCACTTACCCATCACATGCATATTAGTATTATATAGTTCATTAATGCAAATATCCTAATATGCATAATACACAACCTAAATCTAGGAACATAATTATGTACATCACTGAGCAATAGATATATAAGAAATGATAATTCAAATACTTATATTTGTTTGTTTGTTGGGTGGACTCCCTCTTTATCTTTGCTTCCTTACAGGAACCACTAGAGTCTCTGACAGAATGTTCTTCTTCATTGTCTGATTATGAGATCATGTGCCTTTCTTGCTTATGATCTGAAATGTTGATCAAGTATTCTACATTGTAGATCACTTGTTCTTTGTATTGGAGAAGACTATGTGTTCTCCTTCTTCTACATCTTAACCAATGTTGAAATGGATGAAAGGTTCTTCCATAGAGCATTGATCCTTATTGTTTTTGGAATCCAACTTTGTAGGAGATTTTCCTACTCCTTTCATGTAATACTTGAAAGTCATCTCTAGCCTCACCTTATGAGATGGAACCTTCTGAATGAATCCTTGTAACTGGTTACCTTCATTACAATACATATTCTTCATCACTTGAAGAGTCTTCTCTTTCCTCTTCTCTGGTTCTTTTCCTTGCGGGTTCATCATCTTCAACGGTGTGAGCATGATGTCTCTTATTGTTTGTCTTCTTATTGTGGGAGACATTTCTGTTTATGGGATAATCTTTGGAGTAGTGTCCCTTCTCATCGCATGTATAACATCTAACAGTAGATAGATCTCTCTTTAATCTTCTAAAGTTATTCCTTTGACATTGGTGGTGGTGTTTCTCCCCCTTACTGTGATGGTGATGGTCCCTCTTGTTATTCCTCCTGGTGTGTGTTGTGAGAACTTGATCTTCATTTCCCATCTTCTCTTCTCGAGCTACAAGTCGAGCTTATTCTTGTGAGCATTCTTCCCATCGTCTACTGAAGGTGATTAACTTCTTCCTTACACAACTCCCTTGAATGAAGGAGTCCCATGATCTAGAGAGACCATTCAAGGTGGTCATCACAATTTCTCCATCTTCTACATTTTCTCCCACAGCTTCAAGTTGCTCCTTTAACTAAGAGACCCTTGTAAAGTATGACTGCATGGTCTCTGCATTTTGAATCTTCACATTCTTCAACTGGTTCCTCAAGGTCATCTTCTGGTTTATATTCTTCCCTTCAAAGAGCTTGGTCAAGGCATCAAACATCTCTTTGGGTGTCTTCAAGGATGACACATGTGGGATGAGATGATCCTTAATAGAATCTGCAATGATCCTCTTGGCCTTAACCAAGTTTTTCTTGTGTAAGGATTTAGCCTCATCTCCCTCTGGTGCTAGAAATTCTTCATTTACATATATGTCCAATTCATTTTCTTCTAGGACAAGCCCAATCCTATACTTCCATGCTCGGAAGTTATCAGCCCCTTCAAGCTTATCCTCAAGCTTGGTATGGTGAGACATATTTAATGAGAACCTCAAATGGAAATGACAAAGGTTTAGATCTTACCAATTTGAGATGTTGAGCTGAGATTGGTTCTAGAGCTCGCTGGCCTAGGGTTTGTTAGAGAAACCCTTAATTTTCAACCTTGGAATTTGGATCTTCTGATTGAACAAATAGATGCGCTTGATTGAGGCGAGTATGTTGGTATACTTGGTTTTTGAAGATTCCAAAATTTCACCCTTGAAAATTGACTTGCAAAATTTGGATCTATAGTTTTCTGGCTTTTTTCTAGTTTTCTGGTTTTTCTGGTCCAAAGTCAAACTAGGGTTTGACTTTCTGGGAGTTTTACCCAACCAAAAATTTCGATCTTGGTATCAGAATTTCGATCTTGGAGAGGCGCACTTCCCTATGCCAATTTCATTCCAAAATTCCAATTCTGTGAGAAGCCTTAATTTTCCTCTTGCAGCAATGATGGGCCAAAAAATGAAAATTCTCAAAATCAACTTCTATTTCAACAGAAAGATGCGCCTTCCTTAGTCGAGTTAGCCTAGCCTCCTTTTGTTGATGATATGTGAAGAGAAGTCCAAAAAATAAGAATCCCTAGCTTCTGCAGCTGCACAATGTCTTCTTCTCAGGTTAGCTCTGATACCATGTTAGTTTTTCACAATTTTAATCAATACTTATCTAGGATCTTATTGAAAGAATAGCATGCACAACATAACACAAGAGACACAAAGATTTTCCCCGAGGAAACCATAAAGGAGAAAACCTCGCAACTTCCTCAGAGATAGAATGATCACCAATACAATGTCACAAAAGTAAAACCCAAAAATAGAGATGGTCTTGAGCAGCTTCTCTCTTCTCCACTTGTGCGAACTTGTCCTCTCTCTCACTTATGCAAACTTGAGTGAGAGTGAGTGAATGAATAAATGGGAGAGCCTAGCTCTCTATTTATACTTTACTTTCACTTTACCTTTTTCACTTACTAGGTTGGCCCCAGTTGTACCTAACTGGGCCGACTTCTCTAGAAGACTCTATTAACCCTAATATAATCTGACTCTGGGGTCTATTGCCCCAACTTACAATGGAGGGTTAACCTCAATGACTTTACATGACCAATTACAATAATGACTTCTTTGGTCGGAGGAATAAACATCTTCGTCGGAGGTACAAATAAAATACAATATAAAATACAAGTGAATATCTTCCGAAGTTACAAATACATTAACACAAGGTTATCATTCAACATTGATGGATGTTGCAACACGAGGCCAAGCATCGTGGTGCGCTATACACAATTGGGCACCCCATCTATTACTTCCTTGTGGCCCTATACACCTAGATGGAGACACAAATGAAGATCAAGCATGTTACCTTCGTAAATATGATATCTTCTTGGCATCAATGATAACACAACAACCCAAACATCTTCTCATTATATCAAATCTGAAAAAGGTTGATTTGTTTGCTTTATCATATGGAAGTTGGAGCTCTAACAAACCTTTGTTTTTTTCCAATAAAGAATCCACTATAGAGGGATTATTTTAACATTTCAAATATTATTGGATCTCATACTCCTAAAAGCTTAGTGTGTGATAAGTTTATTAAAATGATTTTGGCATAAAGGGATTGTAATCTTGATAGTGAAGGTTGTTCTTGAAACTTATATCAAATTTGTATCGGCCTTTCATTGACATATGCATTGTGATTTGTGAATGTGTAATGTGTATTGATTCTAATTTCCATTGAATATTTGTAAATGTTCTAGTTCCTAAAAAAATTTCGATATATGTGTGTGTGTGTGTGTGTGTGTTCTCCGTGTCTTGATTTTGAGGGTTGTCGTGTCCATGTCAGATACTCGTATTCCCGTGCCCTCAATGTTCCATGTGTTAATGTATTTGTAACTTCGGAAGATATTCACTTGTATATTTTATATTGTATTCATATGCTATTGTACTTCCGACGGAGAGGTTTTATTCCTCTGATCGGGAAAGTTATTATTGTATTTGAAAGGGTTATTAGACTCCCCTAGAGGGGTCGACCTTGAGTTAAGTGGTAATGGGTTATTAGACTCTCCTAGGAGAAGTCGACCCAGTTAGGGTAAAAGTCAAGCAGAAGTAAAGTATAAATAAAGAGGGTGCACCTCTCTATTTACACATTCACTCACTCACTCATTTGCGCATTAGTGAGAGAGAGGAGGAGTTCGCACAAGTGAAGAAGAGAGAAACTATTGGAGACAATTTCTATCTTTTGGGGTTTTCTATTGCTGCTCACTCTATCTCTGAGGAAGTTGCGAGGTTTTCTCCTTTATGGTTTCCCCGATGAAACTCTTTGTGTCTCTTGTCTCTTTTGTTTGATTTGTTGTGCATGTTATTCTCTCAGATAAGATCCTAGATAATCTTGAATTAAATAGTGAAACTCTAACATGGTATCAGAGCTAACCTGAGAAGAAGACACTATACAGTTGCAAAAACTAGGGCTTCTTAATTTTTGGGTTTCTCTCCACAGATCATCAGCAAAAGGAGGCTATGCTGACTCACCTAAGGAAGGCGCATTTTTCTGTCGAAACAGAAATTGATTATGAGCATTTTCAATTTTTGGCCTGTCACTGCTGCAGGAAATTAGGGCTTTTCACATAAGAGGAATTTTGGAGTGCTTTCAGCACAGGGAGATTCTCCTCATCAAAATTGAAATTTAGAGACCAAGATCAAAGTTTTTGGTTGGGTAGAACCCCGAGATAAGTCAAACCCTAGTTTGACTCTAAACCCGAAAACCAGAAAGGACCAGAAATTGTAGTAGGGCATCAGATATTTTGGGTTTATGTTCACTGATTTATGGAAGTGAGTACAATGGACAACTCTCCTTGAGGAGGCACATCTATCTGTCCAACTAGAAGTTCCAAATTCCAACTTTGGAAAATTAGGGTTTCTCTAACAAACCCTAGGTCAGCCAGCTCCAGATCCAGTTTCAGCAAATCAGGTGGTAAGACCTAAAGCTTTTCTATTTCCATTTGAGTTTCTCATTAAAGATGTCTCACCACACCAAGCTTGAGGATAAGCTTGAAGGGGCCGATAACTTCCGAGCATGGAAGTATAGGATTGGGCTTGTCCTAGAAGAGAATGAATTGGACACCTATGTGAATGAAGAGGTTCCAGTTCTAGAGGGAGATGAGGCTAAAGCCTTACACAAGAAGAACCTGATTAAGACTAAGAGAATCATTGTAGATTCTATCAAGGACCATCGCATACCACATGTGTCATCTCTTAAGACACCTAAAGAGATGTTTGATGCCTTGACCACCTTATTTGAAGGGATGAATATAAATAGGAAGATGACATTAAGGAACCAATTGAAGAATGTCAAGATACAAAATGCAGAGACCATGCAATCCTACTTTACAAGGGTCTCTCAGATAAAAGAACAATTTGAAGTTGTGGGAGAAGATATAGAGAATGGAGAAATAGTGATGACCACATTGAATGGTCTTCCTAGGTCATGGGATTCCTTCATCCAAGGAATCTATGCAAGAAGAAAGTTGATCACCTTTAGTAGGCTATGGGAGGAGTGCTCAGAGGAAGAAGCTTGAATTGTAGCTCGAGAAGAAAAGATGGGTAATGAAGACCGGGCTCTCACAACACACACCAGGAAGAACAACAAGAGGGAGCATCCTCATCACAAGAAGGGTAAACGCCATCACCATAATCGGAGGGAGAACTTTGGAGGATCCAGGAGAGATCTTTCTCACATTCAATTTTATACTTGTGATGAAAAGGGACACTATTCCAGAGATTGTCCCAGGAACAAAAGTAGCTCCCACAAGAAGAAAAACAAGAAGAAAAGACATCATGCTCACACTACAGAGGATGATGAACCTCCAAGGAAGAGAGCCAGGGAAGAAAGTGAATATTCTTCAAGTGATGAAGAATATGTATTGTAATGAAGGTAACCAGCTACAAATGTTTATTCAGAAGGTTACACCTCATAAGGTGAAGCTAGAGATGACTTTCAGTATTACATGAAAGGAGTAGAAGAAGCTACTGTAGAGTTGGAATCCGGAAAACAAATAAAGTTCAATAATCTATGGAAGAATTTCTCATCCATTTTCAGCATTGGTTAAGGTACACTCTATCAGAGACTCCAATAGTTCCTGCAAAGAAGCAAAGATCAAGAGGGAAAACACTCCAGTAGTTCTTGCAAGGAAGCAAAGATCAAGAGGAACCACACTCCAGTAGTTCCTGCAAAGATTGAGAGGGAGTCCACCCAACAACCAAACAAAGATAAGTATATGAATTGTCATTTCTTGTATATCTGATTACTTAAATGATGTTGTTCAGTCATGTTCCTAGATTTAGGATGTATATTAAACATGTTAGAAAAGTTGCATTAATGAACAAGATACTACTAATATGCTAGTAATGGGTAAGTGGCCTATGGTATTGTACAACACTCCATTGCTACTTATCTAGATTGAAACCTCTTTGCTGACATGTTGGGAGTAGTGCACACACTTAACAATGTTCTGGTAGAGATGGAAGGCATCTAGAAAGTTACAGAATATGGATGAATGTTGTATTGAAGCATTGGCTAAGATAATTGCATGACTGTATGAACTATGTCTTTATGCGTAAGAATTTGTTCTGGAAACTATGAGATGTTTATGATCAAGCAATTGAACTTGACTTGTAGGAAAGATCGTCTACCATCACCTACAAGAGAGACTTGTTTCGAAGAACAAGCGATGAAGACTCAACATACATCAGAAAACTACCTATTGAAGATATTGAAGAACCAAAAGTACCCAGGATCCGAGATACAACAATGAATGAAGTAAATCCAGAAGATTACAGAGAACGCAAGGTGAAAGACCCACAGGAACCTGTAGATCCACCACGTGAGAAGAATTCTCACAAGAGGAAACCAGCATGGGTACGAGAAGCAATTCAAGATGCAAAGAGATATGGTGCTCCAGAGGGAATGCATAGAGAAAGCAAGAGACCGACACCATTCTGCAGTTATGTAGCCCTGTCGTGTGACATCATTGACAAAAAAAAAACCTTTCAACTATGAGGAAGTAGCTGAGAAGAAAGAATGGAAGGATGTCGTGATCAAAGAGTACCAGTCGATCATGAAGAATGTTGTCTGGGATGTGGTCCCGAGACTAGTAGGGAAGTCTGTTGTGACTTCCAAGTGGATCCACAAGATCAAGCATGTTGCAGATGGCAACATAGAGAAACACAAGGCGAGATTTGTGGCACGTGGCTTCTCCCAGAAGGAAGGGATAGGTTATGAAGAGACATTTGCACCTGTAGCCAGATACACTTCCATCAGATCAGTACTTGCTTTGGCTGCAGTGATGAAGTGGAAGGTACACCAGATGGATGTCAAGACAGCGTTCTTGAATGGTGTAGTAGAAGAGGAAGTGTATGTGGAGCAGCCACTTGGATTTGAGACACGTGACAGGGAGATTCATGTGTGCAAATTGAAGAAAGCCTTGTATGGATTGAAACAGGCACCCAAGACGTGGTACGGCAGAATAGACAGCTTCCTGACTAGTTTGGGCTTTACCAAGAGTAAAGCGGATTCCAACCTTTACAAGGTTGAGGAAGGGAACCCGGTGATACTCCTACTGTATGTAGATGACCTATCTGTAACAGGTGAGGATGGGTTGATTGCTGACACAAAGAGGAAGCTTGCTTCCGAGTTCGAGATGAAGGACTTGGGTATGATGCACTATTTTCTAGGCATGGAGGTGTGGCAGAGATCTTGAAGAGATTCGGGATGATGGACTACAGGGCCATGGCCACACCTATGGCATCGAACCTGAAGCTATTGAGTGGTGCTTCATCAAAGTCGGTTGATGCCACGATGTATCGTTAGATGATTAGATCCTTGATGTACCTGACGAATACGAGACCAGATATTTGTTTTGCTGTGAACACATTGATCCAGTTCCTGACGGATGCGAGACATGTTCACTTGATTGCTGCAAAGCATATTCTGAGGTACCTGAAGGGTACGGTGGATTATGGACTCAAGTATGATGCGAATCAGAAGATTAACCTGGAGGGTTATGTTGATTCGGATTGGGCAGGAAGTGCCATTGATAGGAAGAGCACTTCGGGGTGCTGCTTCAGTATGGGATCAGGTGTGATCTCTTGGTTTAGCAAGAAGCAATCCTGCGTGGCACTAAGTACAGTCGAAGCAGAGTATGTCGCAGCTTGTTCGGCTAGTTGTGAGGCAGTATGGCTGAGGAAGCTACTGTCTGATTTGTTTGATCTCTAATTGGACGCGACTTGTATATATTGCAACAACCAGAGTTGTGTGAAGTTTTCTGAGAACCCGGTGTTCCATGACAAGTCGAAGCACATTGAGATCAAGTATCACTATATCAGGGATATGGTGCAAAGAGGAGCAGTGAAGCTCCAGTATGTTGCGATGAACGAGCAGATAGTCGATGTGTTGACCAAGCCGCTAGACAGAGTGAAGTTCGAGTACTTCAGAGAGAATCTTGGTGTACTTCAGATTGAGGTTCCTACAAAGGGGAAGTGATGAGTCCAGAAGACGTAGATTCACATGGGCCATTCTCGCATAGTGGTAGGAAAGTCCTCCTATGATGGTAGATGTAAGGGTTGAGCCATTCTCACATAGTGGTAGGAAAGTCGTCTATGGTGTAGATATAAGGGTTGAGCCATTCTCACATGGTGGTAGGAAAGTCCTCCCATGGTGCAGATATAAGTGTTGGGGCCAGTCCGGCATGGTGGTAGGAAAGTCCTCCCATGGCCGTTGACATAAGTGCCAAAGCCTTTCTCGAATGGTGGTAGGAAAATCCTCCCATGTTGATTGATGTAAGTGTTGTGTCTCACATGTTGGTAGGGAAGTCCTCGCATGTTGGTAGACTGGGTCTCGTATGGTGGTAGGAAATTCCTCCCATACTGGAGACATTGTGATGTGCATCTGGGTTGTGCTCCAGGTGACGATGAGATGATCTGAAGATGATGAGGTGACAGTAGGGTACACAGGTTTTGCAGAGGCATATAATCAGTCCTGGGATGCTCCTTCAGGTTTTGTAGTGGCATATAATCAGTCCTGGGAGATCTTGTAGGTTTTGCAAGAGGCATATAATAAGTCCTGAGATGTACCTACTTGATGGCTTGCTCGCAGAGATGATGAAGACCTACATGGACGCTAGGCCTACATCCAACATGAAAAAGAGCTAGCTCTGTAGAAATTCATATGACGAATAGATTGGACATTGATGGTCGAGATAGAAGCAATAGTGACGATGATGATCCAGCTTTGATGATGATCCAACTCTGATGATGATCCAATGACGAAGACTTGTGCTGATGAACTATGTCAAGAGAATAACTTCCTAGTTAAGAGGGAGTGTTAATGTATTTGTAACTTTGGAAGATATTCACTTGTATATTTTATATTGTATTCATATGTTATTGTACTTCCGACAAAGAGGTTTTATTCCTCCGATCGGGAAAGTTATTATTGTATTCGAAAGGGCATTAGACTCCCCTAGAGGGGTCCACCCTGAGTTAAGTGGTAATGCGTTATTAGTCTCTCCTAGGAGAAGTCGGCCCAGTTAGGGTAAAATTCAAGTAGAAGTAAAGTATAAATAGAGAGGGTGCACCTCTCTATTTACACATTCATTCACTCACTCATTTGCGCATTAGTGAGAAAGAGGAGTTCACACAAGTGAAGAAGAGAGAAGCTGTTGGAGACCATTTCTATCTTTTGGGGTTTTGTATTGTTGCTCATTCTATCTCTGAGGAAGTTGCGGGGTTTTCTCCTTTATGGTTTCCCCAATGAAACTCTTTGTGTCTCTTATCTCTTGTGTTTGATTTGTTGTGCATGTTATTCTCTCAAATAAGATCCTAGATAATCTTGAATTAAATAGTGAAACTCTAACACCATGTCCTTGTGGCAGGTGACTTAGCCTATATGTAATCATAAGTTCATCACTTGTCTTCTCTATTAATGTAAGGGCTTGCTTTTTTCTAGCAAACTTGTGTGTTTGTCATCATTTCCTTGTATCTTGATCTTAACTTTTCAAAAACCTCACAAATTTGTATCCATTTCCATGCAACTTAGATTCAAATATCATCATGTGTTGCATAAATGGTCCCATAATATTGTTTTGAGTTGAAATCCATTGCATATATGGATTGGCCATTAAGGGCCATGACCCTAGGCTAATCCACGAACTAGCAAGCTAATCCATATTTTCCATGCATTCCAACTTAGAACAACATTCTTGGGCCTTTTGTGCAGTGGCACTGTTATCACATTCATAGTAGATAGAGGCTACTACCATTTCCAGACCAGTTGTCACATACTAGGGCCAGTCCTTTACATGAGATGAGCATTCAATGCCGCATTGATGATCATGGGCGGAGTACATTCAGAGGCAGCTAGATTACTCAGAGCAGTGCTATCAAAGTTCCCTTGTCACTTCCGAGCCCTCTTCATGGATCCCAGAGGGATATTTGTTATGACATTGGTTCACTTTATCAGGGAAACAAATCAACTAGCTAGTTTATCTTTGTTGCCATCCAGATATAAGAGGTTTTCTCAATCCAGATGCAGTTTTTGACTGAGCAGGTATATGGCTTGAGGTTTCTGCTCATTGTATTTCTTAGTTATCTTAGGAGATTTGACTTGGCATATGTAGTTAGCTTTGGTCATCATAGCTTATTGGTTGCTTGTGGACTTGTGATTCAAAGGGTTAAGTGGTCTTAGTGTTAAGACTGGTATATGTTCACTAGTAGGGTTAACCTCTATACAAGCTAGATCATTCTCCATTATGTTTGGCACCACCTTCATTTGTCCTCATGTCCATCTGTTGTTTTGTATTGCAAATTTCAAATCCCTTTGACTTGGACAAGACTAATGTGCTTGAATACTTTCCCCCACTGTGACCTATGTGCTTGGATAGACCCAATGTTTACTTGTGTCTCAACTGTAGAGTGTGTGGCTGCACTTTTAGACTTGTCAATCCGCTCCTATCCGTTACCCCAGATGTCGAGGTGCAGTTAGGATTGTGTTGGTCAATGGAAGTGTCTCCCTCAATCCTCAAAGCAAGTACTCATAAAATTGCATTGGAACGCATGAAAGCTAAATCTACAGGAATGTAAGCCAAGATGTTAGGCCATATAAAATGAAGCCGCAAATGCTTGTTTTTTTCAACACAAACCCAAAACAAAAGGGCCATGAAAAGAAATGAAAAATACGCAAATGGCTATGTTTTTCAACACTAAGAAATCAAATAAATGCCATGAAATAAAATTGCATCAGGCCAAATGAAAGTCTTGCAGTGAATAGCAAGCAAGGATACTTGTTAGAGTCTAGAGGAGGCTTTCTAAGCACTCTATCCATTTGTGAGACACCTCCATTCCCTAATGTACATATATCCAACATATGTCATTTTGGTCCCCCGTTTTCCCCTATATATGAAAGTCCATTAAGTCTATCAAATAAGTCAAGCAATTACTAAGCCTAGCCTTGTTGCATTGCATCTCACCCAACTTAGTGAGGAATGATCTCTTTTGTCGATTGGATTGAATGTGAAAGTGAGTATACAGTAGGGACTTCATTATTGACCATGCAACTATTTTAATTATAAGTCCAATTTATGTATTTGTTGTATTGATCACCATTGTTTCATAATACTAATGTGTTTAGTCTACTATTGATATAATGAAGAATGTACTACTTACACCTCTTGCATGCAGAGATGCTCAGTTTTAAACTCAGTCAATGTTTTGATCACTTTTGACCTAGTCAACCTTGTTGACTTGGTCAACGAGTAGGGCTCGTTGATGGATGTGACTACATTTTGTCATTTGATGTATTTTGATGCCTTTGGAGGCTAACGAGGTGATTCCATGCTTCAGTGAATGGAAATTGGGCCACAATTCATATTTTATTATTATTAACAAGCCATATTTTATTTATTAGAGATGGATTTTTTACAGATTATTTCACAGGTTCCTCCATGGAGTATGAGTAGTGACCATTGATGTAATTGATGCTTCTAAGTACATATGTGCATTTATTTCAGTGTTTGGGCAAGGGAAGGTGATGTTATGAACATATTGAGTGTTTGGATATCAATAGATAAATTAATTAATTAAAGTGACCATGGCATGACAGATGGAACAATGGGTAAGTGAATGGTAAAGATTTGACTTGGGTTATTTTTCTATGGCTCCAGAGGTTCTCCAGACACATTTTCCACAGGGGTTCTTCGTCATCAGGCTTCACATGTTACTATTGCTTCTCCTAGGCAATTCACACTTCCTAGAGGAGGGCACACTTGTTGATGATGTATTATGCATTGTGGACCTAGCACCATGTGTAAAGTGTTGTTATGTCCCTAGGAGGCACACTTGGCCCCTAGCTGACCCTTTTGTGATGTGTTATCATGTTATATCATTTTATCATATGTATATGGGTGTTATGAGGCAATTCACCGCCCTCAGTCTAGTGATCTATGTAGTGAGTGTAAGATTAGATCTCCACCCTTGATTACCATTGTATTATGTTTTAATCTCAACCAACGATTAAAAAGTTGGTTAGAGATTTTGTCTCTCTCAAATCTATTTAAGAGAGGAGACCCCTCATTTGTAAGCGATGTTGGCTCTTGGATTGAAGAGATAATAGACAAATTTTGTTGAGAAAAATACTTGTGTATCTTGGGGTAGAGGTTCGAGATATTGTTGTTTTTGTTTCTCTTTGACATTGGAGGTGGATATCTTGGTTTTTTTGGCAAAATCGTGTTGTTCTCATTCATTTGCGGGGAAGGGAGATTTGGTGGAGGGTGTAGTGGTGGAGAGATCCCTCTCTCTCTCTCTCTCTCAAATCGTTGGTTAACATGGAGTGATTTTGTATCCTTGCAATTGTCGTTTTGATCCCTATCTCTCTCTGGATTATTTTGCATACAAATTGTCTTCTTGTGAATCAAATTAACTTTGATTGTTTGGTTTCAGGAGGGCGCACTAGGGCGAATCAGAAGCAAGCTAGGGCATCAAATTTTATTCTCCAAGTTGGAAACATTGGAAGCAAAGCATCAACTCTTGGCATCTCTCAAGATCCAAGTCTCACCATATTTTTCTCTTGTCTTTCACTCTATTCCATTGTCAACTTCTCAATAAAATCAACTAAACCCTAAATATTTTTTTTTAATTTTACTAGTCACATCACCCTGATTTTCACTGAAGCTAATCTAGGTATTGTTCCTAATCCCTTTACCCACAAAAACGCCCCTAAGGCGTCATCATCAAGGATCCCATCTTCCCAAATCGAAAGAACTAGTCTATCTGGAAATTTCACACTTCCTAGGTTTATGGCTTTTTGTCTAGTTCTCTGACTGCTTTTTGCTTGAGTTTGCCTTTCATTGATTTATCTTTCATCCAAGCAAATCAATTAAGTGTGAGGAATCCTAAATTGTCAACTAAATTATTATCTTGGGCATTGTTATCACATTTATAGCAGTTGGGGCTACCATATATTTATTCCAGATTCCAGTATATTTTTCAGCTAGTCCTTTACACTGAGATGCTTGAGATGAGCATCTATTTTTGGATCGCTCTTATGATGATGAGTAGCAGTATATTCCTTTGCCATGACTAAGTCTCAGGAAACTCAGATTAGATGACTGATGTAGCCATTTTTCCATTACAGAGCAGTATGTAGTGCCCAGAGTTGCAGCAGCAGGTTCTTAGTGGACAGATGATGATTTAGATGTTTTGCATAGGTATATGATCCAGCAGGTATTATCTCGTGTTCTTGGTTATATTGCTTTTATGGTCATTCTAGTGGCATGTTCGAGCATTTGGTATCATGATCTAGCGATCATATATATATAGTATTGGACTTGGTTGTTATTATGTATTTATCTAGTGTTATGCTCAGGTTTTAGAAGTTCTTGTCTATACTCATTGGTTTTACCCTCTTTAGGAGAATGGAGGTGATCATTCCCACCATTATTTGGCTTGCTAGTGTTGGCATCATTTGCACTATCTCCATCCATCTGCTACCTTCCAGTTATTGTTTTTACCCTGACTTCCTACTTAACTTGTGATATGGAGCACTTCCTCACTCTAGCCTCTTTGTTGGATGAGCTTCCATGTTTAACTTGTGTCTCGACTCTGAGTTGCCTAAGTTGTGTTGGCTAGACCTGAAACATATAGTGCTACCATCATTACATTGTATCTGGAAACTTTATTGTATATCTTAAATGAAATCCCATTCTAGAATGTGTTTTTCAACACACGTGAATGAAAGGCATGTGAAATGTAAATCCAAGAATGTGTTTCTCAACACACACGGATCAAAAAGCCTAATGAAATGTAAATCCAAGAATGTGTTTTTCAACACACACGGATAAAGACTATGGAAATGAAAAGGTCTAATTAAAGCAATGGTTTAACAAATGCTATATCTAATGATTGTTGACCTTATATACATGTAATGATTATTCCTCATTAGCATGTGGGTTGTGATATGAGATAGAGCAAGGGACAGCTAATTCTAAGTGTCCCCTAGAGTCTTGAGTTACGGTTTGTCGGGCACCTAGTCATGGCGGCTCTAGAAAAGATCCTCACGGAGCTGTATCAGCTTGGATGTGAGTTGTAGGCATCTGTCAAGGTTGAATAAGCACTTCCCAAACAGCTTACCCATTTGTGAGACACTGCCATCCCCTGTGTTATTGCTTATCTAGCAAATGCTTTAGTGTGTATCCCCTTTCCTGCATCTGAAGTGTCACAGTGTTGAGTCAATACAGTCATCCCTTAACCTAGCCTTGCATTTTTTCACCCTCACCAATCACTAGCAAATTGATCACAGCCATGAAGTGAGTATAGCCTTGAGGTTCTAGTCTGAGCTATTATTATTATTGGAAAATCTTGAATATCTTGTTTTAGATCGCCAATGAAATGATTACTTTATGTTTATATTGCTATTGGAATGACTTGTGAAGCATGCCTTAACCAAAACCAATTACACTTGCAGCACTTTGATGTTTTTCCTTGGATCATATTATGGGTCAGTTTGACTTGGTCAAACCTAATTGACCAAAGTCAACTACAGGACATGAGATGAATTAGACCCTAGATGATAGCTATTGATGATATGTGGTCTGTTATTCGTCACAAGATGGTTCCATGCAACATTTACACACTCAGATAGTGATTTGTGGTATTTTAATGATTTTGATCATTTGCAGATTATTATTATTTTTATTATGTACGAGCATGGTATTGATATTATATGATTATGCAGTCATCCATATGGTGTATGAGTATGCATCTCTAGTGCATTTGGGATTTCTGAGTCCATTGGGACAGTCAGTTTTCAGTTCCGGGCAGTTTCAGTTGGCATATGTCTCAGTTTATCACTTCAATGCAGATTTTCCATTAAAAATGGCATGTCAAGGCAGTTTCATGATTTGATTAGTTCACCTAGGGCGCTACAGAGGAAGTATGGGGTCCAACCACTTGTTTTTACTTTATTTCCATCCTCCCAGACATGTTGGTGCAGTCAGATTTGGCCCCGGATGACTAGGCAGAGAGATACAGGCATTTTTATCTTTTACATGTGATTTACAGAGGCATAAAAAATGGTAAAATTGGCTATAGAGGAAATCGATTTGGGCTACTGAGGCAAGGAAATGGCATAGGAATGGTTTTGATGATGTGTATGATGTCTCCCACACCCTCCACAATAGTTGTTGCAGTTAGTGGGGCCCACCCATCTCTCTCCGACACATTTTTGTGGTTTCATGGTGCCTTTGGAGGCTCACGACTTTCCCCTATTGGGCATGATTTTGTACTTTGATGATTATTGTGCCATGGGGACACACTAGGGAGGATATATGTTTCCCCCTAGACCCACCATGAGCAATATGTTATGTTCTCCTAGTCACTTGGAGAGGGGCATCCCCCTAAGGCGATTTTGTCCATGTCATTGTTATTTTCTGAGTTGATCCATGTACTTTATGTTGAGCTCATCTCAACCGTAGATTATCACTATTGTATCTTTTAATCTTAGCCACTCATTAAAAAGGTGGTTAGGGTTTTGGTCTCTCTCATAGCTATATATACAAAGAGAGCCTCTCATTGTAAAGGGACCTTTGGCTCTTGGAATTTGATAATAAAAAAATTATTTGCAGATACTTTCAGATCTTCTTTGATGTTTGTTCTTAGATATTGATTGTAAAGTCTATTGTCACCTAGCATTTGGAGTTTGTGGTGAATCCAAAATATTTTATGGAAACATTGTTTTGTTTACAGGAGGACAACTTCACTTGGGCGTTTTTGCAGGGAGCTCCTCAACTCATCTCACTTGGGTTTGCTTGTATCAGGGGGTTTTCAATAGCTTCATTATGATCTTTGAATTCATCTTGATATGTCTCTTGTTGCATTAGTCTTTTTATCTTGATGCTTCGAATCTAACTTAGGTAGTTCGTTGTGCAGGAGAGGAGGCCGCATTGGCTTCTTGGGGAAAATCGATTTCACTTTGACACTCACTCAAACTACTTCAAATTGATCAGGAAGGCATAGATCATCAATATCAAGGTATCTGCAAGATTATCCGGGTAAGATCTACTTTTATTTCAGTCATTTTTGGGTTCCAATCCATTGGCCATCTTCATTTACAGTCAAAACCCTCATTAAAATCCTTAGGAAAATTCCCTGGCTCAAACAACTTGGTTTATTGGCAAACCATGTCTGGGTTTCCTTGCTTTGGCCAAACACTAGGTGGGTTCTCCTAGACGTCATGGTTGGAGGACTCCACTGGACGCAATTCCCAAGGCACTGATCTCCTAACCCTTGCGCACTTCCCTGAGTAGCTGGTTTTCCTATCGTTTGTTCCCGGTTTGCAAGCTTGTTTGTTTTAACACTGTCATATCCTTCTATCAAGCAGTGCTAGAAAGCCCTAATTCTCATATCTACTCTTTGGGACACTTTCCCTGTTTTAAGGGTCACGTTTCCCAAGGCAGCTAAATTTGATCATTTATACTAGCACTTGAATCCTGGAATCACTTGTAATTATAGTGTCACTATGCCTAAACACCATAATCCAAATCTTATATTTCTTAAGCCTCCACAGTGACCCCATTTCCTTAAATCTAGGGTTCCATACCTATCACCTTACGTACCCTACCTTGATTAGCTTGATCTGGTGATTTGGTTAGATCTCTCCTGTCGGGAGTAGATCAGGGTCTCCCCCTTTGTTATCTTTGGCTTTGATAGCATAAAGTGAAGGGTGCCTCAATTAGCGTGACAACCAATCCTTTTGGAGATCGAGGCTCTTGTGGTTCACCACTTTGGTTGCCTATCCCCTCTACCATCTTGTATTGGATCTATCCTTTTGGGGCAACTACAAGTTTGGTGATAACAGGCATTTTCAATTTTCTACTTTAAATCCCCCCAAGATAATGACTTAGTCATTTTACACCTAGCACTCTTAATTCACTAAGCTATGGGGAAATAATCATTTTGATTGTATTTCAACTTTTGTGATCATTTACCAATCCTCTAGGCCTCTCTCTCTTTAGCTATCCATTTGATCTAGGGTTTCATAGTCAAGATATCTCTATCTTTCACTTCACTACTTATTTGGGTATCTTGTATTCCGATCTTTCTCACAAGGTTAGGCCAGGGTCTCCCTTTTAGCCATTTGGTTCATTTGGTTTAAAGTGAAGAGAATCTTGATCAACGTGACAAATGATCCATATCTGGGGATCAGGATCCTCTTAGGTCACCTCTTTAGTTTCCCATCTCCTCTACCATCCTAGATAGGATAGCCTTGTGGGGCAACTACAAGTTGTGTGATAACAAGCACATGACTATACATATTGAATCTAAGTTGCATGGAAATGGATCAAAATGGAGATACAGAGCTGTAAGATATTTTGAAAAGTTGGTATCCAAATACAAGAAAATGATATATCCCATAGATCGATATCTCAATCTTGATCCATCTCCATGCAACTTAGATTCAAATTACATCATCATGTGCCATTGTACAACAGGCCCCAGAATATTGTTTTTAAGTTGGAATGCATGGAAGATATGGATTGACCATAAGGGCACATGCTAATCCATGAAATCCTAGTTAGTGAAAACTGGTATACAACTTTTATCTGTGCTCTTTTCCTCCCACTAGGGTCATATAGGCTTATGCATGTGGTTCCATCTCATTACTTGGATTTACCAAATGAGGGCTAATGTGACATTTTAGCTTTATCGAGGGAGGAGTTGTACAATTGGGCACAAGCCTACTTATTATTATCTATCATGGTAGGCGGATGTGACATTTTAGCTTTGTTGAGAGAATCGTACCATTGAGCACAACTATACATATTATTTATTATCATGGTAGACGGATCCAAAGCACCAAATACATTCATCATATGGTTGGGGCTATATGGTCAAGTTGGAATACTATTGAACTGCTAGATAATAATGAAGACCTTGTTCTAACCTTTGGAAGGTATCCACCCAAAGATTTACAAGCTAGCCATTTAGCTTTCCCTAAAAGCATGCAATTGCCCACTTCACATGCAATGAATAACTTAGTGATGATATGCCCTTTAGTTAGGTAGGCATACATTCCATAATGCATATTAATGCCATAACTATTGTCTTGTGCTTCCAGTTATCTTTATAGTAAATGGAAATTGGTCTACACCACTCTAGTCTATCAACAACAAACCTGCCTACTATCGAAAGTATAAAAAAAAAATTATTCAACTCATTTTCACCCACTATGAAATTGATAATAAAATCATAAGCTATAAAACGATCTTGTGATGAACCATCTAGATGGTCATGTTCATAGTTTACCTATTTACAACAAACAAATGATGAGGAACAAAGAAGGTTATGCTTAGTGGGGTATCTAAAAGACGAGTGACAAAATCTAGGTCCATTGCCTAAAAAGGGCATATTGAGGCACAGAATACTAGCATTGAGGAGTTTAAAGCATAGATATATTTAGAATCACAATCTTCTTTTCTTGAAGAAGAAAATCAGGTATGGAGTGATTTTTTTCGTTGGCATGTAGTCCACTCAGTAGTTGCAATTCAGGCACCTATTAGGGAATGTATGCACTTAAAGGCGGGCTAAAAAGTGGGTATGCTTCACCTTACAATGGATTCGAAGTCACTGCTAGGATCTTTGATAGAATTGTCAATGTCATTGCATGTCACTAAAAATTGGAATTCTAGTAGGGTAGATAACAGTCAATCTTGAAATTGTATTTACTTTATTTTCTGATACATTTTTCACCTTTCAAAGATTGAGTGCACCTTTGTCCATTACTGATCCCATTTATGACCATCAAAGCCCTTTGTCTAGGGGAAGCAAGAGGATTGAGTTGCAAATTAGCTCATTAATAACCGTTTTGTTAGTGTTTGCAGCTAGCGCTAATACTTGTTACATGCTCAAGAAATATCCCCATTCATGAATAGCTAATTGTATTTCATACGAGGTATCGTTCAAAACAAATGTCCATATATGCATGCTTTGCATCCATCACTTCCAAGAGATCTCTAGTCACCAACATCAAGTAACCAGTGTTCCTAGGAACTAAATCGACCATATTCATGTCATAATCTGCTTGAATATTGCATGATGCTAAGAAAGACAATTCGTTTACCAATAAATCTTCAAACAATGGATGGTGCTCAAGTTAGATTCGATAAGCTTTATAGTGAGTTCTATGTGCTACATCTTTTTCTGAATTTTAAATCCCATGTATTAATGCCATTGAAGAATCAACCAGGTAAACTCTACGAGACTGCTCTCTTTTAGGTAAAATGTGCAAATTAAAAGCAACATCATGAAATCAAATATAGGTGATTCCATGCAAGATTGAGAAGCTAGGCACATATTACAAGGATTTAAGCTTGCACTGAAAAGTTGTTTTGTATTTGCAGACATAAAGAACAAACTCAATTAAACAAGTTACTGGCACATTGTGGCCTCCATATTTAATACTCGAACTTCAATATAAAACAAAATAAAAAAAATGAATTCACAAATTATATTAAATAGTTTCCTCAGACTATATACCTTACATAAAATACATAAATAACATGCATCAGATTTTTTTCATTGCAATCTAGTATATGAGATATCATGGAAGCCATTACAAATAACCTGGTGGCTGTAGCCTGATCTAGGGGCCACACGTAGTCTAGCAATAACTGATTTCTAGTTGCCTAGTCCTCATCATCTGCTAAATGGGCACCCCTTTGCTTGGCCCTATACACATGCAGCACATGTTATGTAACAAAACTAAGTGTATAAAAAGGGCCCAATTGAAGCAATTGCAACAAAATTAAAAGCGCTCTTACCTACGGGAAGCTGGAGCTGCACGAACTCTACTTATAGAAGTTTCCGACTTACCCAAAACATGAGATTGTGATTCTGTTGGAACTGAAACAACGCAGGTACAAATAATATCAAGAAAAGGATAAAAGTTACTCTATCTAAAATTTATTTCCAAACAAATTCAATCCTGGCCTAGAGAGTCTAATCTGTATACTCCAGTTTATCGCATCACGCATCCCAGCTTTTATAGGTAGACATCCAGCAAATTCTAGAGTTTAGAAAAGTAAACTCAGTATGGAACAATAATCATGATGCAGCAAATTTATGGCATTCTCAACAAAAAAGGTGTAGCCCAAACTTCTAATGTTGAATAAGATCAGATAGATTCCTGCTGCACCATCACACACCACCTGACATGCACCGCCCCCTCCACTAAGGTGCAATAAAAACAAAAAAATAAAGACAATTAAAAAGCAATCAAGAAAATATCATGTCACCTCAAAACATGCAAAAGAAAAGGATGTGAGAACAAATAAAATATATTAGTAGTCTACGAAATGGGTAATGGCCTGTTTCAATAATACATGCTATAGTGAGGTGAAACACAAAAATACGGTTGCATTCAACAACAATGGCAAGTTTCTGGTTGAGTGGGATGGTAATCGGGGTGGTGACGTTGGTGCTAAGGTTAGTGGTGCAGGGAAGCACTCTTTGGTGCAGTGAAAGGCAGCACTCTTGGGTGAGGATGGTACTAAGGTTAGTGGTGCAGGGAAGCACTCCTGGGTGCAGTGTAAGGCAGCAGTTCAGCGTTAAGATCCCAACTAGAAGAAAAAAGGGCTCGTTTATGGAGGTTGCTTCACTTGGTCCAATTTCAGACAAGTGAATGATAGAGTTCAAGCAAGGCTGGATCAACTATGGCCCTCAAGATGACATCTACTTTTCAGGGCGACAATGCCCTATTGATGTTTTGGTTGATGTTACCAGATTGGATCACCTAACTAGTCAAATTGTTAGCTTAGTGGGACATGTAGTGGATTCGACACCTTCTTCCTTGTTTGGCTTAATGTATTGCACTTGGATTCACCTGATTTCAGTGCTCTTCTCCATCATGTGTGGAATCTCATCCCTTGTCCTATTCAGGATAGGGGTTGGATTCCTTGGTGGGAGGCTGCTGTTATCACATCCATGTTAGCTGGAGCTACCATGCTGCAGATTGTGTGGTCAGGGACCATACAACATTTTTTTTTTCCAGATCAGAGATCAGATGGAATTAGAGGGGGCATCTATTGTATTGAGATCGCTCGGAGCAGAGATATTAGAGGGGACAGATTGTACTTTGATGGTCCAGAGCTACTACAGAGTAGTGATTACAGGCTCCCCCTTCCTTGCCTAGCTTTGCATGACCCCATTGAGAGAATTACTTAGCCATATTGTGATGAGAGCATTACAGAGTACAGCTGGTTTGCCACTTATTGCCCGGATTCAGCAGAGATTCAGCTTCAAATTCAACTTCAGCAGCAGGTATATGGTATGGCAGGTATAGCATTTTATGGATATTGCTCGTGATGTTTGCTTTCAGACTTGTTTATTTATGATAGTACATGGACTAGATATATGATGTTTGATGTGGTGATCTCATGTTTTATTGTGATGTTGATGGCCCTTGGTGAGGTCAGTCCACCTTTTTCAATAGAATCCTACGTATGCACACTGGTTCATGTCCCCATTATTGGTATAGACTTGGTCATTTGTCCTTCTAGGAAGCTAACATTAGTTACACCTGTCACTTCCTTCCACCTATCCGACTCATCCATTTTTTGTTCTTTCCCGACTTGGACCTTGATATGTGGCCTTGAGGACCCCCTTCCCCATTGACCCCTGAGTATGCCATGACTCCCTGTTTATTGTGCCTCGGCTCTTTAGTGTGTGAGATGCATTCTCAAACCTGTGATTTACTCCTATCGATTGCCCCCGATGTTGTAATGCAGTATAGGATTGTGTAGACTCACCGGGTGTTCCCCATTAGTCATCGAAACATGCACACTTGCCCCCATTACTTTGCAGTATGAGCGCCATTGTTATATCTTTTGAGATATGTATGAAGCCGGAAGGGCTATGAAATGTAATGAAATGTAATGAAATGTAAATGAAGCCAAAAAGGCTATCTGAATGTAAATCAAGCCAAAAAGGCTAAGTATGAAAGTGAAATGTAAAGTCCAAGAATGTGTTTCTTAACACACACGGACACAGGCCAACCATATATATCAGACCATTGTATTGGTTATTTCCTCACCTAGTCCTGCGGGGCAAGGAGGTGAGATGGAGTAAGGGACAGCTATGTGAATTGTCCCCTAGAGTCTCAAGTTACGGTTTGCCGGACACCCAGTCATGGCGGCTCTAGAAAAGATCCTCACGGAGTCTACTGAAGGCACGAATGTGAGTTGCAAGGTGTGTGTTAGATGATTAGTCGTGGTTTCCCTGCACTATACCCATTTGTGAGACACTGCCCTTCCCTTGTGTTATCATGGTATGCTTATGTCAGTGGGTCCCGCTTTCCCTGTTTATCCGAAGGGTCACATGGTCATCGTCTTTGTCATTCCCTTATCCTCTCACCTTGTTTATCCACCTCACCCAAAGTTAGCTAAGTGACCAAATCTATAAGTGTGCATAGCAGTTTTTGAGTCTTTGTTGGAGGTGGTGGGCCCACCTCACTTGGAGCCTGTTTTTCGTGAGATATTGTTTATTATGATCATCATGTTGTCATTATATGTTTTAGTTATGTACTAACATAAATAAGGAAGCCTTGGCTTTTCATGTTGCATACAGGTTTCAACCATAACCATTTTGACCATAGTTGACTTGGTCAAACTAGTGTGACCAGGCCAAAAATGGGTCCCGAAAAAAGTTGCAACCAAAACTTCGATTTTAGTTATTTATCATGTATTGGGGTCCCATATGTGTCTCCAAGTGTCAGATCAAGAAAATGTTCAAGCACCGGTGAGATTTTTAATTATTACTGGCCAGCAGGGCCTTATTTTAATTAAAAATCCTTGATTTTGGTCAAACAATCCTCAATTGATGGATCGTGGTCGTTCCAGTGACCATTTCTAGTATATTTGGGGTCTACGATCGCAGTGCAGCAGATGGTTCGTCAATTCAGGCAATATAAGTGGGTCAAAAGCGTAAATTACATCTTCAGAAATAAAACAAGCAATTAGTTAATGAAGGGAAATCAAATTTGGCTAAGTTAACTTTGGAAATGGTAAGTGCAATAGTTGGTAAAGGTAAGGGGGTCCCCTAATATCATTTTGACATAGTATGGACACATTTTATCTTGTGTGGGGCCCTCATTTATGCCCAGCTCTACTCATGGGGTGAATTTGCCCATAGTGGGGCGTTTTTCACTATGTAAAAACTCAGATTTTGTAAAAATATTGTTATGAGACCTTGGGTATGTGGTTAAGGGTGCTAAACCAGCCCAAGGGCACCCCCTAGACACTTCTATGTATCAACTATGGGCCCCATGAGTGGCCCCTCTTCTCCCTTAGGCGCATGAGGGCAATTTGCCCCCCCCTCTCTAGAGCACATCTCCACCATTCAATTTGGCCTTGAGAGAGATGATCTCAGCCATTGATTTTGGAGGGAGTTAGGTTTGGATTGGAGTTGTCTCTATAAGATAACAAGCTCTATCATTTGTACTCCTCTTGGCATATTGTACACTTGCACTTGGTATTGAGAGAGACATTCCATTCGGTGACTTGAGATATTGTGTTTGGGTGTTATTGTATCGATTGTATGCTAGTTTGTGGTTGCATTATTGAGATAATTTGTGGTGTTTCCATCTCTCTTTTGCTAGTTCGATTTGCAGCTTTGCTGGCCATCTGTAAAAGGGTGCACTTCTTGGAGCTAGCTGCTCCACATTTGCTCCAATCTCCGGAGAACTTCAAAGGGAAGTGAAATTTACATTTGTACTTCATTTTCCTTATTATTTGCCATCTAGTTGCTATGCTTAACTCATAGTTTGCTTCAGATATTGATTTTGGTCTCTCTGTGGCAGGTTATTGAGGGCGCACTTGGTGTCCAACTGCTCTCCACGCTCAAGGGAACACGCAGAGCTTTCAACACTTGATCTTCCGGGCTGGTCTTCGTACAAAACACTCCATTTCACCTCTGCTTCAGGTATGTTTCATTATCTTGTCATCTCGTTATCATTTTCATTGTGAATGCTAAGCTGGAACTAAATAAAAATAACCTAAAAATTAAAAATACAAGAATTTCACCGTCAAAACTCAAGTTTTATTTCAAACCCGCTTCCAAAATAATTTTAAGAGTCCACTCCCAAAATTTCAAACCTTTCCGACTCCATTTGCCCATACCCATAGGCACTAGTAATTTTCTGATTGCGCCCTTCTTAGGCAGTTTGCTCACTCACGCAACTTGGGTTTTTTCTAGGTTTTGGGTGCGCTTGATTCTTGTTTTATTTGTTGTATCATCAACTACAACCAAGTCATCGCTAGTTAGAAGTGCTAAGAAACGCTAATTTTTCTCTGCCCTAGGCCAATTCAATTATATAATTAATCTCTCTCCCTAGGCAGACTTTCATCATCTCCCCGCTTCTAGCTTGTTTCAATTTCCTAGTGAATTCTCGGCCACTTAATCATTGTTTTAATCCATTTACTTTGGCATATTTGAGATCTGGTCATATCTTCATTACACGCGTACTTTCCTTCATTGTCCAATCTCTAGCTGGGAGTGATCTTGGGGTTTAATTCACACTCATTCCTTGTTTGCATTTATTTATCTTTTGGGTCTTGGGTGTCATTTTTGGTTCTCAACCATCACTCGTTGAGCAAGGTCTCCCCCTTGACTTGGCTACGTGCCTTGTCTAAAGCGACAAGCACCTCGTTTGTTGTGACGACCGTTCTTCGAACGGTGGACTTGGTGTTTGCAGGTGTCACCTGCCTGGCTGCTTGTCCTCTACCCTCCAAGACGGGATATCTTTAGTAGCAACTAGAGTCTGTGTGATAACAGTTGCCATTTGTTGGACAGTAAATTCATGAGAGGGTGGGGGAGAAAGATGGCTTGTAAGCATCAACAGGAGTTATGAGAGGCTAGGTACAGGATTTTATTTCGATTTAAGTGTTACTGATCATTTTTTTTATTGTTAGTTGACTCCTAAAATCATTTAGGTGTTATAGATAGGTGTATCTCGGAATGTCCTTCATGTTCAGATGCCTAGCATGGAGGTTCATTATCAGTATAGGCATCAGGATAGGGTAGAGGGTGAGATGCACTCTACCAGGTGTCATGGATCCAATAGTGGAGATATGTAGAGATTTCAGTGACTTTTTCCCTCGCATGCAAAAGTTTCCAGAGAACAGGTTATTGTGGCACGGCAGGCAGGGAAATGGATAGTTATCAGGAATCTTCGAGCAGTTATTCGGGACTCCTTCCCATCTGGGTGGGAACCCCGAGCTGGAGGTTCCAAATGACGGGCCCGTCTGGGGAGACGACAGGGTACGGGCATCTCTATCCGCTGTTGGAATGGCAATGGATCTTTCTAGTCATCGCCAGGACTCTTGTATGATGCTCTCGATTCAGCAAACATCCTCTTCGTGACCGAGACACATGCGAGCCCTGTTCGTCCTCTCCCAGATATTACAAGTTACAACTGGTTCTCAGTCTGCAGATAGGTGACGAGGAGCTCAAGAGGAGTCAAAGGATCAGGTGGAGTTGCTTGTTTGGATAGGGACCTTTTCCAAGACAGGATTTCTTTGGTAGCTGAAGATGAGTTTGCCAAGTTTATGTGGATTAGGATTGGCGTTGGAGTTTCTCATCTCTCTACATTGCAGTTTGTTACTTTCCCCCAACTTCTTCTCCATTTGCCATCCATAATGGCCCTAATGGGGACCTGTTATCACATATATAGTAGCCGGGCTACCATACATTATTTTTCTGATGCCAGTGCACTATTCAGCCAGTTCCCTTACATTTGAAATGCTGAGATGAGCATCTATATTGGATCACTATCAGATTTTGGACAACAGTTGTATTCCCCATGCCATGACTAAGTCTCAGGACACTCAGAGAGATGACCGATGTAGCCATTATACCATTTGTACAGAGCAGTCAGTAGTGCCCAGAGTAGCAGTAGCAGTTTCAGAGGACAGGTGATGGTTCAGATGATGAGCATTCAGGTATATGACTCAATAGGTATATCATTGTGTTATGGTTATATTGCTTTTATACTTATTCTTATAGCATGTCTTAGCACTTAGAGTCATGATCTGACGATCATATAGATATGTGGACTTGGTTGATCTTATTATTTATATTATATTGTCCCTACTCAAACTTAGAAGTTCACTATTCATACTCATTGGTTTTACCCTCCTTAGGGAGAATAGAGGTGATCATTCCACCATACCTTGGCTTGCTAGTGTTGGCTCCATTATTCATTGTCTTCATCCATCCATTGCCTACCTTTTAGTTTATCACCCTGACTTACTACTTGACTAGTGGCATGGAGGACTTTTCCCCACTGTAGCCTTTGTATTGGATGAGCTTCCGTGTTTACTGTGTCTCGGCTCTGAGTTGGTGACAAAACTTACCTTTGGTGAGTTGGATTGTAGGCCTAAATCATTCTGGTCGGTTGTCCCGATGTTTGGCATTGGCTCGAACTCCCCCTAGTCACTTGAGATGTTGTTGGCTAAAACTGAAAGCTCATGTACTATTTATGGAAACTGATAAATTCACCCATGGAAACTAAAAAGGGCAAGAGCGATGAACTGCTAAAAAATACTCCTCGAAGAGGATAAGAAAGGTCCAAAAAGCAATGATTCTTAAAAGCTATATCTAAACAATTGCTGACCTTATATATGTATGAAAAACATGCCCTGGATGCAAGCTGCAACTAGTTGTGCTTATCAGCACACCTGAGATCCGAAGGGTTATGTAGGCCAAAAAGGCCATGAAATGAAATTGAATGATCCTAATGAACCTGGATCAACTTGATATAGACATGATGCCTAAGTTGAATAAGCACTCTCTAAACAACTTATCCATTTGTGAGACACCGCCATTCCCTGTGTTGTTTCTCATTCAATATATACTATGGTGTGTATTCCCTTTCCCTTTGCCAAAGTGTCACAAAGTTAAGTCAGTCAAGTCATCCCTTAGCCTAGCCAGTTATTTTAGCCTTCACCCTTCACTAGCAAATTGATCACAGCTATGAAGTGAGTATGATCTTGAAAGTCTAGTTTGAGTAATAATAATAATTAATGACATTATATATTTGGACTTAGATCGCCAGTAATGATTCCTTTGTGTTATAATTGTTATTTGAATAAGTTGTAGAGCATGCATTAACCTTTGACACTTTGCAGCAGCTTCTGATGATGGTCTGAGTTATATTTGGTCATGTTGACTTGGTCAAACCTAGTTTGACCAAGGTCAACTATAGGACATGAGATGGTTGGACCTTGTGATGATATGGATAGATGATATATGGTCTATGTACATGTACATGATGATTCTATGCATCAGATACAGGTTTATGATGATGATTCATGGATTACAGCAGTATTTGATCATTTACAGATTATTATTATTTGACCTATTCCGGTATATTGGATATATATTTTGATCATGCAGAGACTCATATGGTGTATGAGTACACAGCTTGGATGGATTTGGACCTTCTGAGTCCAATGAGACAGTTTGTTTTCAGTTCCAGGCACTTACAGTGATGATTGAGCCTCAGTAGGCTATCCCAGTGCATTTTTGGTCTGTCGGAGACCCTGTCAGAGCAGATGTGATTTTTATCCGGTTGACCTAGGGCGCTGTGCTTGGAGGGGGTGGTCCAGCCACTTGTTTTTACCATATTACCCCCCTCCCGGACACACTGGTGCCCTCACCTTGACAGCACAAGCACTCCAGGAGGCAATTTGGGGTAGTTTCACGCTTCCCGAGGCATTTCAGGATTGGTAGAAATGGCTATTGAGGAATTCGATTTGGGCTACTGAGGTAATGTTTTGGCATGGGATGATCAGTGATGATGGATTGATATCTTCCACACCTCCTCCAGCAGTTTCAGCTTCATCGGGGCCCACATCCATCACTTATGGCACTTTCTGATGATTTCTGAGGTCTTTTGAGGCCTACGATTTGACCATAAAGGCACGATTTGGTATATTGATGACTTTTTTATTCTTATTGTGCTATGGGGATTGACCAAGGGTGGCTAAAATTACCTCTTGGACCCACCATAAGCTTCCTATTATATTTTGTCATCATGATTTGGTGGGATTCCCCTCTTCTGGGGCGATTTTGTCCACTTATATTATATTTTATTAGTGATCCATGTATTTTATTGTTGAGCTCATCTCAACCATTGATTAGACATTTGTATCTTTTAATCTTAGCCACTCATTCAAAAAGTGGTTAGGATTTTGATGCCTCTCCTTCCTATTTAAAGGAGAGAGCTTCTCATTGTAAGGCGACTTGTGGCTTTGGATTATTGGAATAGAAAATTATTATTGCATCTATCTCCAGTGTTGTGGTGAATGTTTTTGGTGTTCGTTCGTTGGTTCTTCCTTTGCACTGAGTTATTGGAGATCTTGTTTTGCCATATCTTTTGTACCACGTTTTTTGCATCTACAGGTGGAGGCCGATTTGCTTTGAGGAGGAAGTATTGGTAGGGGAAGACTCTCCCTACTTCTTCTTTGGATCTCTTCGTTGGTAACAGGGAGTATTACTGTCCCAGGACCTTCTATTTCATGTTATCATTGCATTTTACTTGTATTTCCTCCATACTTGACCTCTCTGATTGAAATCGATTTTCCTTGGATTGACAGGTAGAGGAGGGCGCACTTGTGGGCTAGGGCATCAATTTGGCAAGCAAAATCAACAATCTCTCATTTGATCTCTACGGGAATCTTCCTCAACATCAAGACGTCTCTCTTCATCACTCAGGTATGATCTCAAGGTAATTTCTATCTCCATGATCTATCCACTTGTCTAAAATATTTCAAACCCTAATTAATCAAAACCCCCATTTTACATTTTCTCCGATCTACTAAGATCTAGTGGCTTCTTGGGTAAGAAATTTAAAACCCACCTCTATAGTATCCACGGCATCCCAGATCTATAGTTTGGTGAGGATTGGCCTCCATTTGACCCTCTTCCCAAGGCACTTAGCCTCTCCAAGCAAGGGCGCACTTCTTGGTTTGGGTGAGTTAACCTAGATCTAGTAAGTGGGTAGTTGAGATTCCACTTGATTCATAATCTACACATCCAATAACCTACCCCCAGATTGTCACTTTTCTGATTTCTACCTTGTGGGCCCTATTCCACGTTTTAAGGGATTTAATCCCATTTTTGAACCACTTGGTATCTTAAAACTCAGATCTAGTAAGATCTAGCCATCGGATTGTCGTGAAATTGTAGATCCATACTCTCACTTGATCAACCTGCTTGGATCTAAATTTTGGATGCCATTGGACTTGTCTTCATCAATTTATCACCATTTTTACCCTCCTTGGGTAAAGTCGTACCACCTTGGAGAAGTGAGTTGTCCCACTTCTAGGATATGGGTACATGAGATCTTTGTGGATTTGGAACGAGCATAATTCAAAACCTAGGTCTAGTAGGTCACCTTGTCAAATCTTGCCTTGGGGATAGCATTCCTTGTTTTAAGGGATTGTGGTCCACTTAGGGTAAAACATTAAATCTCTAGATCTAGACCTATTCATCCATCAAGACTTTAATTGCCCACTTGTCTCATGCAATAAGAGTCCTTAACCACAAGTTAACCTTACTTTGACTCCATTATCCCAATTCCCAAGGCACTGGTTTCTTTCCAAGTCAATTCAACTTTCCTAGATTGTTGGATTAACTTGTGGTTTGAACTTTGTATGGTGAACTAAACCCTTTGATGTCCTCATGTATCATGATCAAGCTTGTCACTTGTACTAGTTAGCCCCAATTCAACCCCTAAACTACCCTGCATTGGACACGATTCCCAAGGCAGTGGATTTTCTCACATTGAACTAGTACTTTAATCCTGGATCCTATCATAAGTCACTCTCACATCAATAATGAACCAAAGCTATACTCACTAAACCCCTCATTTGTCTTGTGACTTCATCCTAAGGTCTAGGATAAACCATACACCTTACTTCACTTAGAATCAACTTGATTTGGTGTCTTGGTTTTGATCTCTCCTGTCGGGAGTAGATCAGGTCTCCCCCTTTGTTGTCTAGGCTAGATAACATAAAGTGAAGGTTGCCTCGACTGGCATGACAACCATCTATTCGAGGTCGAGGTGATCGTGGTTGCACCTTTGGAGTTGCCCTTCCCTATTGCCATCCATGAGTGGATACATCCATAGGGGTAATTACAGTTTAGGTGACAAGAGGACCCCTTTATAGACTTGTACACCAGCATCACTCAGTACTCTGTTGATGGAGAAGTCATCCTCCTAGGTGACTTCAACGCTCGTACTAGGAACCTCCAGATCCCTCTCCACGATCAGTTAGAGGATGTGTTTTGTACCCAGGGGATTGACCCAGCTTCAGTTGGACTTCACCGTATTTCAGAAGATGCTTTGGGCCCCACTACAGTTTATGGTAAGCATCTATTGCAGTTGGGAGAATCTCAGGAGCTGCTGAGATAAGTTTGCATGCATACATGCATCAACCCAATGTCTGTCATCTCGTACTCTGTAGCAAGGTCTCTCTTGCAATGTGCAATGAAACACTCCTCCCCAGTGATAAACAAATCATCAACATATAACAAAAGAATGAGAGGATCTCCACCAACCACAATGTAGTAAAGGTTGGGATCAGCCTAACTCTTCTGAAAACCCATCAATGTCAAATACGCATCAATCCTGGAGTACCAAGCTCTAGGAGCTTGGTTTAGTCCATACAAGGCTTTCCTCAGCCTGCACACATGAGAATCTCTCCCATGAATCTCAAAGCCCTGTGGTCGCTCTAAGTAAACCTCCTCCTACAGAAGACCATTGAGAAATGCGGTCTTCACATCCATCTGCTAGATCTTCCAACTCATCTCTGCTGTTATAGAAATCACTACTCTGATGGAAGAATAACGAGCAACCGACGCAAAGGTCTCATCATATTCAACTCCCTCTATCTGTGAAAACCCTCGTGCCACAAAACGAGCCTTGTACTTCTCCACACTGCCATTTACAGCATGCTTCACCTTGTAGATCCACTTGGAAGTCACAACAGACTTCCCCTCTGGTCTCGGTACTATCTCCCATGCATCATTCTTCATGATAGAATGGTACTCTTCCATCATGCTGAGAGGCCTCCTCAAATGTGGAAGGCTCTAAATCACGAAGACTCGCAACTAGAGCCATGCCCAACCTATCCGGCATCACAACTGTCCTGACCTCCTCCTGGGGCCTACCAAATGCCTTTGCTTCCTCAAAGGTATCACGAAGCCATTTAGGCTTCCTCTTCCGTGAAGGCTCCTCCCATACTGGTCTATCCTCATTTGAAGAACTGCCAGAACCAGATGGTCCAACAACCTATGCACCAATAGCTCGTGAACTAGTCACTGGTGAACCTGTAACATGAGAACCAGAACCTGTCCCTGGAGTACCTGCTGGCTGAACCACTGAACCTGTAGAACCTGTGCCTATAACCTGTGGCCCAGTAACTCTGGAAACTTGTGAACCTATGATCTGTACTGAAGATCCCTGTGTTACTTGAGGTGTGGAAGCCTGTGGCTCCCCATGCTCCAACTCTCTGGACTTCCTAAAGGCTCTCTTCTCCTCAAATCTCACTTCCCGCCTCACAACAACCTTCTTCTGGCCAGAAAGATATATGCGGTAAGCCTTCGAAGTCTCATCATAGCCCACAAAGATGCCTCTCTCTGCAGTGGGATCAAACTTTGTCCTCTTCTCAGAAGGGATATGAGAGTAAGTCAAGCAACCAAATATGCGAAAATGGCCAACCTCGGGCTTCTTTCATGTGAACATCTCCTCAAGAGTCTTCCTCCCCAAGGTACGGTGGGGACTCCTGTTCTGCAAGTAAACTACAGTACTGCAAGCCTCTGCCCAAAGAAAGAAAGGAAGACTCTCATCATGAAGCATAGCTCTTGCTGCTCCCACAATAGCCCTGTTCTTGTTTTCCGCTACTCCATTATGCTCAGGAGTGTACGGAACTATCAACTGTCTTTGTATGCCCTCCTATCTGCAAAACTCATCAAACTCATTGAGGTATACTCACCCCCATTGTCCAATCTCAGGACCTGAATCCTCCTCCCTGTCTGATTCTCCACAAGAGCTTTGAAATCTTGGAAGATCCTCAATACTAAGGGTGACTTCTTGCTCCTCTTCCAGGTCTTCTTGGATTAGTCATCGATGAAAGAGACATAATATTCAAATCCAGTCAAGGAAACTGATGACATAGGACCACATATATCTGTATGGATCAAATCAAGCACCCCTGCTGACCTGTTGTCACTGCTCAGAAAAGCATTCTTGGTGCATTTTACCAAAGCACACCCCCTACATACATCACTATGCTCTGTGCTGAACTCTGGTAAACCAGTAACCATACTCCTCAACAATCTCAAAGCTGGGTGATGCAAGTGGGCCATCCTCCGATGCCATAGCTCGCAAAGCTCACTGTTGTTGTTGTGTGCCAAAGCATGTTGCGGCTGAAATAAGAGCTTGTATAGCTTTCCACATCTAACCCCAATGTCCATGGAGGTAGATAGTCCTGTAGTCTTGGGGAACACCTGCACTCGTCCATCCAAGAAACAAACCCCAAGACCCCTGTCCTCAATAGTGGAAACTGATACCAAGTTCTTTTTCAGCCCAAGGACAAACAACACATCCCTCAAAATCATAGGACTCATGGACTCCCTCTAAAAGGTATTGGTCCCACGACCAACTGCTCTGGAAATGGTGTCATCTCCCAGTACAACCTCCACATCTACACCTGTCTGTGAAAGCTCAGAGAACATCTCTCGAGCACCTGTCATGTGACTCAAAGCTCTACTGTCAATATACCAAGTGCTAGTGGTGGAAGCACCCATCTGATGGCCAATCAACAAAGAATACTCCATCTCAATATCCAAATTACAGCTGGTAATACTAGAGGCTCTCTATCTCTCAACATGTCCAGCACAAAGAGAAAACTCTCTGAAATCTCTCTCCAAAATCATCAACTTTCACTGAGGCTATGGTCTGCTGCTTCCACTTCTTCCTTGGACACTGAGAATCCAAATTAGAGCTGGTAATACTAGAGGCTCTCTCTCTCTCAACATGTCCAGCACAAAGAGAAAACTCTCTGAAATCTCTCTCCAAAATCATCAACTTTCGCTGAGGCTATGGTCTGCTGCTTCCACTTCTTCCTTGGACACTGAGAAGCATAGTGCCCAAATCCCTGACAAGCAAAGCACTTGACTTTGCTCAAATCTTTCTTTTTCCCACCATATTGCTTTTGTTGCTGCTTGGGGCCCTTCTTCTTCTTCTTTCGCTTTGCAGTCAATGCCACATTCTCCTCATCCTCCCTACCATGTGAAGAGCTCCACTGTACAAGACCTCCCCTGGTCTCCTCTTGTACAAAATCATCCCACAATCTATCCCAAGAAGGTAAGTTCTCCCTTCCCACTATGGCCTGCACAAAAGCACCCCAAGGCTTGGAAGCCCCATTCACTGCTGTCCGCACAAGCTCAGAGTCAGGAACTACCTCCCCAATTGCTGCTAGCTCATCTCTAACCTGAGATATCCTGGTAAGGTAAGATGTCACTCCCTCTCCATCATTCATCTTTATACCCTTCAACTTCTCTCTTAGAACCATCTTCCGGTTCTCATTAGTGCTCTGGTACAAACTAGTCAAAGCTGCCCACATTTTAAATGCACGGTCCTTACCTAAAATGTGGGGAATGATGTGGTCTTTAAATGCATCAAGAATAATTCTTCTAGCCTTACAGTCTTTCTTGTTGAAGGCTGACAATGCTGCTACATCTGTAGCAGCAGGAATCTGAATAGGGTTGGCTGTAGTACTGTTTACCACTTCATCCTATAACTCATTCTCTTCCAAAATCAGCATTATCCTAGCTTTCCATGGAACAAAATTCCCTGTCCCATCTAGCCTATTCTCCAACCTAAGTCCTGTAGCCATCTCTCTGCCAACTCAACAAGGTGTTGCCCACTAACAGAAGAAATCATTGACTGTCTGAAATAAGTTTAGTTTTCTGCCCCCAAGCTCTGATACCATGAAAGTTTTTTGATATTTTAACCCAACCCGGTTTTCAAGTCAACTTGCCATAGTTTAATGCCCAACCCAGTTTTTCATGAAGGCTGGAAATGACATGTAATTTTCAGACTTTAAAAACACTGTTAAAAATCAATAATAACAGGCAGAAAATTAAATATTCATGCACGCCATAAATAATTTCAGACTCAGAAATTTTTGGCCAATAGCCCTGGAAAAACCCACAAGGGGAAAACTAGTTAGAGAGAGATTTTATTATTTCTTCTTCGAAAAATTCAGGACAGTAATTTTTAGTCAAAATACAACTTATCTCAATAAAAAAAAACACCCAGAAGGCTGCCTCAATTTCTGTGCAAATGCTACCTCGATTTCTGTGCAAACTCCTCGAAATTCGTGCCAAAAATAACCCAATCCTACCCTCGATAATTGTGCCCAATTGTCTTGAAAATTGTGCCCAAACTGATGTACAGTACAACAATTAATGTTGAAGTATAGTCCTCAAAATTTGTGTCCAGAACCTCGAAAAATGTGCCCAGAACTGCCTCGAAATGCATGTTGTACAAACTGTGCAATTAATGTTGAAGTATGGCCTCAAAATTCATGCCACAGTAAATGCTTGTTGCCTCGAGAAATGTGCCCAGAACTTTCCTCGAAATAAGTGCCCAGAATCATGCTGTACGAATTTCTGTACTTGAAACTCGTGCCACTCATTTAATGCTCCATGAGTTGCCTCGATTTATGTGCCATCTGAAAACTTCCTCAAATGGCTGCCTCGAATTCTGTGCCCTCTAACTCTCTCTCCTTCACTTCTCTTCAGCAAAAAGTGAGCTCAATGCCCTCCCTTGCCCTTTTTGACAAAACCCTAGGGTGAGTGAGGGGCCATCTAATCCAATGGCTGAGATTAGATCAGATGGGTGGATGAGATTAAATGCTCTCATTTAATTCTCATAAATATTAAATTCACTCACTCACTTAAATTTATCAAAAGGTGACTTTAATCACTAAAGTCACATTAAATGCTCATCTCAAGTCATTTAATGCAAGGGTCACTTTATTTCCCCTTTTAACTGACTAAGGAAAAAGTCACTAGGGGAACACTTTCCTAGGTACAAAAATCAACAATAATAACTAAAGAAAAAACACTCTAGAATATCACATTGATGTATAAACCTAAGGCAAGCCAAGTCTGTTACAAAAAACACCATGCTAGACCAACTTATTACAATTCCCTGTGGGGCATGGACATGCAATTTTTTGAAAAAAAAAACAGGCCAAATTGGCTTGTTGAACTTCTGAACACTGGCAATGAACAAGCATGTTGTTCAAGTCTTATGGGGTTCACATGAAATCCAACTAAGTATAACTTAGTGGATAACATGGGCCTTTCTCACATAAATTCCAACATTATAAATGTGTCCCATCTTTAGTTTTATGCATGTTAGGAACTGCTAACTACATCCATTTGCAGCCTTCAGTTGTTACTGTTATCACATCCATAGTAGTCGGGCTACCATGATTGCAGAGCAGGTTCTTGTATATTTTTTGAGCCAGGCCTTTACACATTTTTTATGAGATCAGCCTCTGATGAACAATACAATACATGGATCAACTCAAAAATAGAGGGAGGGCACTCACTAAGACTCCCTAGGGGGACGCACCACATGCTAAGTGACTAGAACTCATGACATAAGCAGATGGTGGGGCTAGGAGGTGTAACATGTCCTTCTCTAGCATGACCCCATGGCACAATAACATATAATAACTCAAGATAATATCATACTATGACCATATGACCAAATTGTGGCCACTCAATGACATAATAAAAATAACCAAATAATAGCCTGGAGCTAAGAAACCGGATTCGCTCTAACCCCCCCTCGTGTCCCATGGGGATCGAATCGAACACGATTCAATCTCAATTCGTGTCTGATTCGATCTTCAGGCGAATCCGAAATCGGGACACGATGTAAAAGCGAATCGGACACGAAATGAAATCGAATCCCCGACTGTCGGACCCGAATCCCGAAAACAGGACACGTAAAGTGCGCTAAAGTCCGGAAAAGTGCAGCCGGTTTTGTTTTAAAAGCAAAATTTGAGTTTCTTTTTGTCATTTGTAAGGAAGGAGTTGGCTGAGAGAGAGTTGTATGTGCAGGTGAAGGAGATTTGAAGGCTATCCATTGTTTCCAAGCGATTCCAAGTGCATTCCGATGGATTTGTGGAGAGGATTGCAAACTCAACCATCACACAAGAAAAGGAATGTCTCAATCAGCTAGGGCAGGAGGTAGGGGGCAAAGGAGAGCGAGAAATGCACCATCTAGTGCCTCTCCTCCTATTCCACCAAGCACAAGCGGTTCTCCTCCTCCGTCAAGTGCTCCATCGGCTGCTAGTGGAGCTCATTCTATGGCTCCATTTAACCTTGTTTTAGCAAGACAACAAGCCCAAGAAAAAAAATACCCTTTGTGGAAGTATGTGACAAGGAAAGATGGGCCCGGGGCAAAGCATGGTGGGGGAGGCAATGTCTCTTGGAGATGCAATTTTTGCAAGCATGAGTTCAAGAGCACATATTTCCGGGTTAAGGGCCATTTGTTGGTCCTTCCTTCTGGTGGGATTTCTTCATGCAAAGCAGTGACTGTTAACCAAAGGAGGGATATGGAAAGAGAGGATCATGTTGGCTTAGGGAAGGTGGCAGCAGCAAGCAAGAAAAAAGAGGATGATCCTCTTCCATTTTTTAGGAAGTCCTCTAGCACCAAGCCTCCATTTCCACCTAGCATTCATGGGCGTGGGCATGGGGATACTAATCAAACAAGAAAGAGGCAATCTACAGGTGGTCCAATGGATTGGATTTTCCAACAAGAGGCGCGAGAAGAGGTAGACCTTACCATTGCATTTTTCTTCTACCTCAACTTCATCTCATTCAATGTTGCACGGTCACCATTGTATTTTGAGACGGTTAAAACTATCTTGGAACGAGCTCCAAATGGTTATGTGCCTCCTGGTTCAAAGAAGCTTAGAACCACATTGTTGGTTAAAGCAAAGAAGGAGGTAGATAAAATTCTTGAGCCAATTAGATCAACATGGCCCTCATCCGGTGTGAGTATTGTTTCTGATGGATGGACGGATCCCGCATGCCATCCACTCATCAATTTCATGGTATCTTCCCAAAATGGACCGTTGTTCTTGAAAGCGGTGGATGCTCTTGGGCAATACAAGGATGCACAATTTATGGGTGATTTATTCATCAAAACCATTGAAGAAGTAGGTGTTGAGTCGTGTGTACAAATCATCACGGACAATGCACCTGTTTGCAAGGCTACTGGCATGATTGTGGAAGCTAAATATCCACAGGTATGTTCATTTTGGACACCTTTCATTTCTAATTTACTCATTGTTTGAATTTGGTCATTGCAAGGTTAGTGTTGTAGAGTCATTGATACATGCTTTTATTGCTCTTACAGGTTTTTTTGGACACCTTGCATTGTCCATTCCTTGAATTTAGCACTGAAATCCATTGCTTCGGATGTGGCATGGATTGACAACCTTATTGAGGATGCACGCCATATCCGTAACTTTGTACAAAACCACACAAATGCCCTCACCATCTACAAACAGTACACACAGCTTTCATTGCTGAAGATTGCAGATACTCGGTTTGCTTCCTCATTCATCATGCTCAAGAGGTTGAGGGAGGTCAAAACCGCTCTTGGGTCCATGGTGATTTCAGAGTTTTGGGCTTTTTGGAGAAAGACAGATCAGGCTGCTTCACAAAAGGTGAAGGACATGGTGTTAAATGATGGTTGGTGGGACACGGTGGATCTTACCATTAAGATCATGGAGCCAATCATTTCTTTGTTGCGCTTTGCAGACACGGACCAGCCCATCCTAGCAGAGGTTTATGAGGGGTGGGATTCCATGATTGAGTCCATGAGGTCCATTGTCATGGAGAATGAGTGTCCCGAGTATGGGACATCAACAGAGAACTTATGGACCATTATTCAGGATATTCTTATCTCCAGGTGGGATAAGAATTGCACACCTTTGCATTGCTTGGCCCACTCCTTGAACCCCAAGTTCTACACTCAAGAGTGGCTCACTAGTGGATCGGGGGCCTCACATAGAGTCCCTCCTCACATGGATGCAGAGATTGCAAATGGGAGGAAGATAGCACTTAAACGACTATTTCAGGATAGAGACATGCTTGAGGAGGTGGAGGATGTCTTTGTAGATTTTTCCACTGGCACTGGGAGATTTGGAGGCTATGATGTGCTTAGAGATAGGGAGGGTAAGAAACCCTATGCTTGGTGGGCAACTCATGGGGCAACATCCCCTATTCTACAGAAGTTAGCGTTCAGGGTCATCTCTCAAGTTACATCATCCTCTTGTTGTGAGAGGAATTGGAGCACATATGGGAACTTGTACAGTGTGAAGAAGAGCAGGCTTGAGAAATCCAAGGCAGAGTCAATGGTGTATGTGCACTCCAACCTTCGTCTTATTTACAAGAAGAGGGAGGAGTGGGTGAAGGGAAAGACAAAGATGTGGGATGTCTTTCCTGATGATATGGGTTTGGATAGCAATACTGAGTTGGCATTAGCCAACATGGATCTTAATGATCCAGTGCTAGAGCCGGTCACTTTTGATGATAGTGATCGTATAGAGGGGTCATCCTCCACAGCAGCAGATGCAGGTCATCAGATGGGCAGAGAGGAGGAGGAGGGGGAGGAGGATGAGGAGGATGAGGATCAGGCCAGTGGCAGTGGCAGTGATGAGTATGTTGATTCAGGCATGGAGGAGAACTACTGACATATGGGATTCTCCCATCTTGATCAACCCGTTTTTTTATTTACTATTAGTCTATTTGGCATTTGCCAGTGCCCAGTGGCATTCCGACATATATGTATACATTTTGATTTTGATGACTTAATGAGAAATATGGTTCCGACATGCATCTATGTGTCTCATAATTCATTGTGATTTGTGAATGACAAATGTGAAATGTGTTGTGATTCGTGATTTGTGAATGACAATGTGTAATCTACTAATCATTAATGCGTTTTTATTCTAATTTCTATTGAATATTTCATATTTGTAAATTGTAAATGTTCTAGTTTCTAAAGATTTTTGGATCTATATGTCTATATTTTTAAATATTAATATATTTAAAATATATATATATGTATATAAAACGTGTCCTACGTGTCCTGATTCCAGGGGTCACCATGTCCGTGTCGGACTCTCGTATTTTCGTGTCCTGCGTGTCCCGTGTCCCCATGTCAGGTGACTTAGGCCTGGAGTGTGTGTGGACCCCAATAAATGCTCCAAGCTGTGGCGGAAGGTGTGGGATGCATCACAAAAATCCTCTGAACAAACTGTTATCACATCCATAGTAGTCGGGCTACCATGATTGCAGAGCAGATTCTTGTACATTTTTGAGCCAGGCCTTTACATCTTTTTGATGAGATCAGTCTATGATGAGCAGTACTTTTTGATGATCACTCACATATCAGAGCATCCCCAGATCAGACATAGTGTGCCTTATGTTAAGACTGAGCCTCATGAGCTCCTAGTGACTTGTCTTGTTCTTATTGTGTGGCACATGTGTTATTAGCCACCCCTCATGTATGACATCACCCTCATTGAGTACCTTTCAGCTATGATGTCATCACTTAGTGAGTGATCCATATGATATATTGTATTGGCTCAACTTAACCGTTGATTAGATTGTTATATCTTTTGATCTCAACCACTAGTTTTAAAAAGTGGTTTTGTGGTTTAGGGTTTTGGTCTTCCTATCTTAAAAAAAGAGAAGACCCCTCTCATTGTAAAGCACCTTTGGAGCTCTTGAAGAATGGAATAGAATACTATTTTGTGGATCTACTTCTCTTGTCTTGATGGATTCTTGTGCAAGTTGAATATATAGTATTTTCTCTATGTATCATTGTGGATCGTGGGCTACTAGTCGTTTTTCTACAGGGAAGCCGAATTGATGAGGAGGACGATTTGAAGGAGGCTATTGTTGGGGAGACCCACATATCTTCTCTTGGGTTGATCTTTGTGACAGGGAGTATCATTATTGTATCTTTGTGACATAGTTGATGCTTTTTATTACATCTCTTCATCATTTTCATAATTCTTTTACTTGGCTTTTTTCTAACTTGATCTTGTCTTGTAGGAGGAGGACGATTTGGCTATCTTTGGAGGACGACGTTTTGGCTTGGAGCACTAGATCTCACTCTTGAATATACACATAGGTGGAATGCTATCAATTTGCAAAGTGGCCACAAGCATTTGAGGTATGTTCTACAAGGTATGTACCTAGATCCATTCATTCTTCTTCATTGGTTATAAAACCCTCATAATCAAAACCCTCATTTTTTTTTTTTAGATCTACTTGGATCTAGCTTGGCTTTGGGTATAAAATTTAAAACCCACCTTAATAATAATCACGGCAATCCCGGTCTAAAATTTGGTGGTAACTGGCCCTCATTTGACCCATTTCCCAAGGCACATTAGCCTCTCCGAGGGAGGTCGCACTCCTTGAGGAAGGCTAGTTGGGTTAGTTCCAAGTCGTGGGTAGGTAAGATTTTTGTTGCATTGAAGAGATCATCCCTCAAAACCCACCTCTATTGCTTCACTTTTGTGATTCTCACCTTATGGGCCCCATTCCTCATTTTGAGGGTTGTCCCCCACTTGGGTCACTTTGTGATGCATTAGATCTAGTGAGATCTAGCCATGGCATGCTCTTGATCTTGAAAACCCACCTTGTTTTGCATCTTGACTATCCCAATCTAAAGTTTGGTGGACATTCGACTCAATTTGCCACTTCATCCAAGGCACTAGTCTTCCCTAAGTCAAATCACACTCCTTGGGGTTGGTGGCTTTTTGCTAGATCCCACACTTGGGTGTTCCCAATTTTTTTCCAATCCATAGATCCATGCCATAGAACACCCCTAGTACCTTTTTCCTTCAACTTTGACCAAGTGGACCCACCTTGGACCATTTTCCACTTTTTAAGGAGTGGGCCCCACTTGTGTATTTTTCATGGTACTAGATCTCTTTAGATCTATTAATTAAACTTCATAAGTGGGCCTAGTCATTCATTGGTTGAAACACTTGTCACTCTTTAAGCCTCTTCAACCACATTTTAACCCTTGGGTCCACTTAACTTTTGTAGATCTAACTCACCATTGATCTCCTTGATTCATCATACACATTTCCCTAGGAATCTTTGGGTTAGCTAGTCTTCATTGATTGGCTAGGGCCTCCCCCTTGATCTTGATTAGTCTTGATCTAAAGCGAAGAGTGCCTCGGTTAACGTGACTCCCAACTTGCATTAGGAACCGTGGCATCTCTTGGGTCACCTCTTTAGTTGTCCAACACCTCTACCATCCTGGATGGGATACCTTTAGGGACAACTACAAGTTGTGTGATAACAGGCTCTAATAGCTTGTTGTTTTGTGCAGGTTTCTGATCTTACAAGGGGAGGGATTGCCCAAATTTGGCCATTAACAAACACCAACAACTCCAAAGAGGGGCTACTTCAAGTCCTCCACTCAAAAACAGTCAAAAATCTCTCTTTCTCATTCTTTTCTCCATATTAATAAGTGTTGAAAAGTAAATCATTGTAACAAGCCCAAGAGAGTCTCTTGGACTTGAGTTTATTGGGTTTTACTTCAAGCATATATTTCTTAGTTAGTTTACTCTTAGTTACATGCAAAGGAAGAGGATCTGCCCATCCTTGCATGGTTTTGTTAAGTAATTTTGCTTACTGGTTATTTTACTTCAAGCACTTTCTTTTTGCTCGCACCTCACTAGTGAAGTGGCTCCGCCACTCCAGTGATATCGCGCTTGGCTTGTTTCTTTATTTCCAGTAATTTGCTTAAGTTGTTTATTTTTCCCGCACCTCACTAGTGAAGTGACTCTGCCACTCCAGTGATATCGCGCTTGGCTTGCTTTTTTATTTCCATAATTTTATTGCAAGTAATTTCATTTTGCCCGCACCTCATACGTGAGTGGCTCAGCCACTCCTATGATATCGCACTTGGCTTACATTATTTTAGATTAGTTTCGCTTAAAGAAATAAATTTACTTTAGCCCACAGGCACCCAGTTACATATCTTCACTAGAACGGAGAAAAGAAGGCTTGACGTGTGGAGCTAGTGGGGTAGAGACCGTGGGAGGTCTCGTGGCACTTTGTGTCCTCCAGTTGAGCACCCAGCAAGTCTTGAATTTGACTCGTGGAGCTAGTTGGGAACCTTGTGTTCTCAGGTTGAGCACCCGGCATTCCCTCTCTAATCGGAGGAGATAGTCTCTTGGGGTAGACATCTAGATTAGTTCATTTCTTTGGAACAAACACCTTAATCCCTTAAGTCAAAGAGAGACATAAAATTTATTAAAATTTAAAGGACAACTTGCACAACATTGTTAAAATCTTTTCTCTATTTCGCAAGTATTTCGCTTAACTATCTTGTTCACAGTATTTGCTTCAAGTACCTAAGTTTCAGGTCAATATTGTTTCACATGTCTTTGGCTCATCAAGTTGTTCATTTTAGTGCTTATGTGACATCTTGATTATCTATTTACAAGCATATTCCATTTACTTGTTCATTTGCTGGAAGTTATTATTTAATGATATATTCTGTTAGTGAACAAATCAATACTTTGGAAAGGTACTTGTCTAATTTATTTATTGTGACTCCATAGCCCGAGTAGAGATGGCACTGGTCTTCTTAATTAGTTAATTATCTCTCTCTGCATTTTGTCATTGGTTGATTACTAGAGTGTTTGCTTGTCATTGAAAGATTTGCATTATTGCACACTTATTGTCATTTTCATTTTTGTAACTTACAACTCCCTAAAACAAAATAAACTTAGTAATTAGGAACTACCCCCCTTGACCTTTAGGAGTTGTGGTCTAAACAGAGGAGTTTAGGACCGAGGTGACATTGGGTTCATAACTCATAGTTTCCCTTGGAACACACACATAAGTTGACTTGTCAAATCAATAATCAATAAGCAGACCTAATCATTCACTTTATCCTTCTTTTATAACTTTGACATTGCATGCCCTAATTTTTGCATGCCTAGGTCATTTTTCTCTTCTATTTTTCAATTGACTTACATGCATTGTTTTTTGTGTGCATGACGACTTAATTAAGGTATTTCTATGCATGCATCATGAAATATGGCCCACATGTAATGCATGCAGGTGGACCCTAGTTCCTATGGCCCTCTTTTATCTACTGGTGATCTAATAACCATGATTAAGATATTCTTTTGGTTTGAATGGTATCAATCCTCAGTCAACTCAGTCAATACCACTGTATGTTAAAAATGGAACATTACATATTTTCTTGATTCAATTACAGAATATTTTTGTCATACAGCGCTTTCGCTGCTATTGGAGTGGCAATGTAACAAATATAGATAAAGACTAATATTAAATAATAAATAATATAAGTAAATAACAATTAATAAATATAATTAGTAATTAATGGAAGTCCAAGAGACATACCTGTTCACCTTCATGACCAGTCGATGCCCATAATATATATAGGTAAATCATCATGAAGGTATTGTATCATCTTATCATTTCATTCAATAAATATTTTATTCATTCAATTACAGAATATTTCTGTCAGACAGCGCTTTCGCTACTACAGAAATAACCATGAAAAGCACTAACATTAGCTATAGAAATAGTAAAATAAGGTCAACAGCAATAGATTTGGTTGGAAATAAAATGTAGAATGAAAATATCTCATTACACAGTTGAAACAAATTCCCAAAAACTGAAAATTGAAAAACTCAATATCGTGAGATTCAAACAAAAGAGCACATACAATGGTACAAACAATTAACATACTTGTTTACACAGTGGAAAAAAAAGCAACACCAGCTCTCCAATTATTTCCCACTGACGCAAGACAATAAAATGGTTGAACTGGTTGCATTTATGGTATGCCAAATGCTTTAGACTGCACCAAATTTCTTAGAAAGCAACCAAGTGATATTGGAGTTCACAAAGATACCTGTAAGGCATGTCAAGTGCAAGGGAAGATAGCTAATTGAAATCATTCTTAAAATGCTAATTATAATCATACCCGACATGCCCCGTAAAACTTCTTAAATTGATACCAATTTGCCCAGGCCCAGCCTAAACCCGCTTAGAATAACCACCTGCTATTGCCACATTTTGGCAAACACCAACCCACTGAACCAACTTTGCACATGTCAGCTCCCATATGTGAGTTCCATGTTGATCAGATTTAAGTGTAAAGTCAACCGTAAACACTATTTCAATTTTATTCAATGGCTCTATCCGTTGTTGTATTATACAGTTAGCGCCAGGATGTAAAAATAACTTCCCTAAACAGTAGCTTCTCAGCTTTGTTGAAATTCTACTTTGAGCATGTAAAGCCAGGAGAAACCTAAGAAGCTCCTAAAAGAGTTGGACAGCTAGACAATATAGGTTCTAGATGGCCAGCCAACATCTGACATAAAGTTTCCAAGATCAATATATTTTGGTTTCAAGATTCTCCGTCATGTTGTTTTTTATATTGTCATCAATTTGCCTTTCAAATATTTATTCTAGAATGTGGAAATCAAAAGTAGCCAGCTCTAATTTCAAATTTATTCCAACTATACATGTTCATGTCAATTTTCCATGTTTAGAAATGGGATCACTACAATTGTCTTGAAACTGAAAATTAATGAAATAAGAAATCGAAACATTGAATATATAACTTATCCAAACACTTACCAGAAGGAAGCTGTGTCTGAAGAACTGTCTTTGCATCTACCTGACTTGGAAGCAGATTGCTTGTATCCAGCATTGAAATTGGAATAGATTGGGATGAAGCCACCTTGCGTCCTCTCTTCTTGTTAGCAAAACTGTATGCATCAAGTTGTCTCTGAAGCTTTTCTGCCTTCTCCTGTTGAAGATGAGATCAATCACTTGCCAAATAATCAACTTCATAGCTATAAGGATGTGATAAATGCATAAATTACACTTCAAACTTTAGGAGGATTTATCTTTTGGAAGAGTGCCTAGAATTGTGCCATCTCAACACCATTGAATGTAGAATGGCCACGGGATTTCCAAAAAGAGGAGAAAATCGGATAAATATTTAAAAATTTGGAAAATCGAAAACTGTCGTTTAAAGTGTTGCACTGTAATTTTTTCGCACATGCCTTTTTGGACCATTTGTGATGGAGAGGCCTCTTCTTGGGCCATCTCTTGTAACATTTTTCACCATCTGACCATGTTTTGATGGGGGCGCCCTCTCTCCTTGAGGGTTTGTTGAAGATTAAGCACTATTTTATGTATTTTAGAGGATCCCTAGGATGGATCTAAGGTTTTAGACACTTTATTATTATTTTAGTGTAGACAAAGTTGAGCTTTTCTCCTATATAAGAGATCTCACCTCTCATTCTCATTGTTGTGGAGCATTGGAGAGAAATACTATCACTCTAAAGGTTTTGTCTTTTGGTCTTCTTCTATGGTTGGCACAACTTGGTGATTCTTCTTGTTGAAGTAATATGCTATCATTATCATTGTAAGGTTTATATTCTTAGTTCTTTGAAAGAGTATGTTTGCTCCAGTGGAATGATTTAATCATTTTGTGGTTTAATTTTGTTGATGGTTTGTATTTTTCCTACCTTTGTAGAGGTTGTAGATTTGGTGGCATAAACTAGGGTACATGCTAGGGCATGAACTGAAGATGTGTGTAGTAATGACTGGCCTTCCTTGATAAGGGTTTGCAAAAAGCTTCAAAAGCTTGAGATAGGAAATTCTTGTGTGTTATACAGGGATTTCAGTCAAACATTACATACAAGGCCACTTGGAGGATTTGATCCCAAGACCCCATAGCCAAAGGATTTGAAGGCACTAGTCTCTCTTCTAATTCTTCAACCAAAAAAAACCATCAAATTTCACGATTTTTCTTATTTTCCCAAGATAGATTTAGGGTAAAATTCTTTTCAAAAAATCAGAAATACTGTTTGCTTGCTTTCTAAGGTAGTTTAGGGTAATTTTTAGGGTAGGTATAACCCCAAAAATTCAAATAAAATATTTTCTGGAAATTTTAGATTAGTTTAGGAATTTTTTCTTTGGATTAAATTAGCTTAGTTTTGCTTTTTGTTTCTAGATTTAATTTCTGCATTTAATTTCTGAAAAAATCAGTCTTAAAAAATTCATCATTGCATAGCTTTTTGAAGGTTTCATGCTAGATTAAAACTCCTAGAAATTTTTGGGCACTAATTTCATACACTTTTGCTATTTTCCAAGAGTTTCTATGGTTGAAATTGCTGATTATTTTATTTCTGTAAATTATAACAGAAAACAACATAATTTGGGAAACAAATTTAGGGCCATATCTAACATATAAATTTCAGGTTTTTAGGTTAAAAATTTATACAACAAATTTCTGGGTAGAAATCTGAAAATTCCAAGTTTTTTTTGTTGTCTACGTGGCTGAAAATAATTTAGGACAGCAGCACTTTAATGCTGGAAATTGGTAACTACTTAAAAGTCTAATCTAACACACTTCAAACACACTAAATCAGTGATCTAAGTGCAATTTTGAGGTGTTGGAAATTCTTTGGTTTTTTCTATCCTATTGCGTAATCTATGAACAACAAGATAGACTGATATTTCATGTTTGGTTAACAATGCATAGACTCTTGACACATTGACTAAACAGTGAATTAAAAATTCCAGAATAATTTGTGATATAATTCTGAATTCTGAATTTTTTTGCAATCTGCTATTATGATTGATGGTGCATTATAGCAGAAGCACTTGAAGTTTACTTGGTTGATGGTGGATAAATTGCCTATGTTACATTGACTAAGTAACTCTTGTGATAATTCTGAAAACTCTTCATTGATTAATGATTTGTTGAAAAGTTAACTAGGAAAGTTGTCCGACCCTTAACCTTACTTCATGCAGAAGCAAAAAAGTCTATTTTTGAGTCTGCATGCAAAAGTTGCATGCATGCATTTTTTTTAATTAAAAGTTTGCATGGCGGGAATTTTGCATGGAACCCTAGAAGTCAATCAAATGATAAAATAGTGTTGAGAAAGCAAAAGGGGGCAGATAGTGATTTGTGAGAAGCAAATCAAGTCAAGAGGACAAAGAAAGCTCAGTCCATGAGCTAGGGCACATTCTTGAGGAGAGGGGTGCATTTCCAGAGAGAGAGAGGGACGTAGATCTTAGCAGGGATCTAGCACACTTCATCTGGAGCATAGGTTGGATCCATTGGAGGCAGAGTCAGCTTCTGAGATAGATCGGATTCATCAGCAGAGAGATCAGAGATTGATCAAGACAAATAGGGGCGCATTTATGTGGAGGGGGGTGCACTTCAATGGAGGAGGCCGAGCTTAGAGATTGAGTTCATCAGGCACAAAGAGAGGGTGTATCACTGAGCAAGTGATCCAATTGCAGAGAGGGCATGAAGCTTGAGAAAGAGAGCAGTTTCAAAGAGAGGGGAGCATTTCCAAGCTATCAATCAGAGATCAAACTTGAGCATCAAAACCGTAGGCTCAGAGATAAGTTTGTGTTAGAAGGTTTCTATTGTAACCCATTCTAACTACTTGAGATAATAAAAGCAATACTTCTCTCATTGGTTTTCCCGCAAGGGTTTTTCCAGGGTCACATTGATAGAAAATATTGTGTCCATTTCATGTGTGTTTATTGCTGAATTAAAAGAGTAGATTAGATCTCGTGTGTTTCTAGTTCTAAATAATTGTTTATGTTATTTCATTCTCTGGGGTTGAGAATCGGGTTGTGTATCTAACTTGTGATTTAGCGAGACTTGAGACCAAGTTCGGATCTGAGATTTTCTGAGATTTATGAAAAATCTACATGGTATCAAAGCGCAATGAAAGATCATAACAGTACACATATTGGATCTACCAGATCTGAAGAGCAGAGTTTAGATTTGTGAAGGTAGATACAAGATCTGAAGAGCAGAGTTCAGATCTGTGAAGGTAGATACCAGATCTGAAGAACAGATATCAGATCTATAAGCGCAAGGACCAGATACATCAGATCTGTGAGAACAAACATCAGATCTATCAAATCTATGAGGATACACATCAGATTTATCATATCTGTGAGAGTAGAGGCTCGATCTGTGTAAGATCTATCAGATCTATGCAAGCAGAGGTTGGATCTATGAAAGAGAGGGATTTCTTGTTCACCAAGGCAGAGCTTGGAGTCAATTTTCAGTGAGATGATCATGACTACAAGTTTGAATGTTGATAAGTCTGCTGACAAGTTTGACAAAGACTTTTCCCCTAAGTTGCACGAAATAGGGAAACATGGACGCGTCAGAAACGTGACCCCCCAAAATTTAGGAAACGCGATATATATATTATAAATATATATATATATATATATATTATAAATTTATATAGGACATTTAAAAAATTGAAAATACATATTACAAATCAATGAATCATACATGTAACATCAAAATTTATTCATGACTTCATAAATGATTCTATAATGCAAGTAGTAAATTTGGCTTGTCCTTGATATATATCTTTGGACTGGGACAGTACTGTATGTTCTTATCTAAAAAATGGACTTCAGGATGGAGTAATACTCTGTCACTTGTAACAGTGTTTTTATGGGATACTATTACAGGTTTTCCACTGTTTTGTGGATGTAACAAGAAGACTGTGTATCATCTGGCATGGTTACTGTAGTGCTTCATTAGGAATGGTTATATAATGAGAGTTATGTAATAAAATTTTGTTTGACAAGGTTATAGACTGGGCAATGTTCTTAGTGTATATCTTTGGACAGGGACACTACTATATGTTTTTATCTGAAAATTGGATGGAGTGATATTATGTCACTTACTTTTTGACAATCTTTATTTGGCAGTCTTCATATACTCAAGACGGGGACAGAATATTCAATTTGTGATTAAAAAAAATTTAAAAAAAATTGACTTCCATAAGTCGCGGACCGTACGGAAACGGGTTGTACGGCCACATTTCCTGTACGGAAACGTGTTTCCGTGCGGATGCAACGCGTTTCCGTACAGGAAACCACATGTGTCCGTACGGAAACGCATTTCCGTACCGTCCCAGATGCAGAAACGTGTTTCCGTACGGAAACAGTGCTGGGACGGAAGGGGGGGTGTCGTTTCCTGCATCTTAGATTTTCCCTGATTACTTGTCACTCTTGTACTTCAACAGATGTGGATGAGCATTCCACAAAGGAGCTTGACAAGGAGTTGGCCCTGACTTCTTGTCATTCATTGAGTGCATCCACTACTAGTGTGTGGTACATAGATAGCAGGGCCTCCAGCCACATGATTGGTGTTCGAGGGTACTTTACAGATCTTACTGGGAGTGGTTTAGATCTCGAGGTTGTACTGGGAGACAAAACTTCAGTCAAGGCAGTTGGACGAGGGACAGTCTCCTTTTAGAGGGAGTCTAGAGAGCCCATGACAGTGGAGGATGTTTTATATGTCTTGGGGTTGAAGACGATCTCTATATCAGTTTCCACTATAAAGGATAGGGGATTGTGGGTAGTGTTCTGAGATGGGAATGTTCTCATTCATCCCAAGCGATCCAGTGATACTACAGCAATGAGGATTGGAGTCTGTAGTGGAAAGCTATACAAGCTCAACCTTCAGCTTCATCATGCCTTAGCACATAGCAACAACAGTGATGGTTGTGACTTATGTGAGCTGTGGCAAAGGAGGATGGGCCACCTACATCATCCAGATTGAGGATTTTGAGGGAGATTGTGACAGGTGTGCCAGAGTTTAGTACAGAGTACAGTGACGTGTGCAAAGGGTGTGGACTTGGCAAGTATGTCAAGACTATTTTTCCAAGCAGTATCAACAGATCACGCTTGATCTGTTGCATTTAGACCTTTGTGGTCCATTGTCGACTATGTTACCGGAAAAACTAGCAGGGCTAGTTCCCGATAACCAAACATAAGGAAAGTGATCCAATGTCACCTCCATCACAATCCTAACTTCTTCGGAAGTCCAAAACCTCCAAGGATAAGTATCCTTTTGAAGCCCTGTATAACACCGATAGAACCAAAAGACTATTTTTTCTATACAATTAACAGTTAGACTAGTGCCTAATGGAGTCGATATGAAGATAAGTTAAACAAATTAATCAACTAATGTCAGTAAATGTAAGATAGGCAGAATATATGATGAATAGAATCACCAATTATGCTGTGTTACCGGATCTGCCAGGCAGGGTTCTAGGATCTGCGGATCCGAGGTTCCGAACCGGATCCGGATCCGCCAAAAATACGGTAGCAAACGGTTCAAGGAAAAAGGGATACGGATCCCATCGAGCTTAAACGGATCCATGATATATGCCCCCTCTTGAAACGGATCCGCGACTTAACCCCCATCAAAAAACGTGGCCGAACCCAACAATTTTCCAAAGCGAGGAGTTCTGAGGGCATGGGGAAATCGTTCTACCCTAACTTCCGCACACAAATCATGAAAGACGAGCGATGAAAGACGTGCGATGAACCAAATCATGAAAGAAGTGCGATGAAATCTATTGGGTTCTACCCTAACTTCTTCGGGCACGTCTTTGCCGACTTTTTGTGGCTTTAGCATCTGGTTTTCCCGCTCGCGTGCGATGAACCAAATCATGAAAGAAGTGCGATGAAATCTATTGGGTTCTACCCTAACTTCTTCGGGCACGTCTTTGCCGACTTTTTGTGGCTTTAGCATCTGGTTTTCCCGCTCGGATTTGCTGTATGACTATGTAGCTATAGTTATACCATACGCCGCTAGTTATATTTTCATTTGTTATTTTTTATATTTGGTATGTTTTTTATTTATTTAAATTGTTATTTTTCATAATAATTTTATAGCAAAGTTTCATAGTAATATAATTTAAAACATTTATTACTTGTAAGTATTTATAATTAGTAAGCATTATAATTATTTATTAACTTTTATTTCTATTTTTTATATTACTTTAATATTTATAAATAAGTTATATATTTAAAATTTTGTATTTCTTTAAATTTGTATACAAGTTTTATTTAAAATACATATAAAAATTTATTTATATCATTTGTACTTGCCGTTTCCTTGCCGTATCTGGATCCTGGCTTTTCAAAAACTTGATGGATCCGTATCCGTATCCGGATCCGGATCCGCATCCGTATCCGTATCCTAGTAACTTAGCAATTATACGAAATCATTCAATGTAAGGTCAATCCATTGACTAATTAGATATAAGCGTGTATCGTGACAATTCATAACCAATGACTACACTTTGAGAGATCATAAATAACAAAACCATCCACCAAAAATAGTCCTGGTGTGAAGATCATTCATATAATTCAAGCTTAATAGAAGCCTAACCACTTTTCATCAAAGACCATCTAATTATATCATAATCAATGTATCGTAAGAAGATGTAACTAATGGCAACCCTTTAAGAGATTACAACCAACCATTAATGAAGTATAAGGGCCTTTCACCAAAATCAATCTAAAACCATCCACCGATAATTGTCATGCAAATATGTATCAATAACAAAATTAAACGAGCTCAAGTAGTGTCACAATGTGTCCAAGTCAAAGCAGCCTTAAGTATCACTATTTATCAATAATCAACATCACCACTTAATTACCAAATAACTTGTCAACATTCAGATCTGTAAAAGAAGTATTCAGAACCATTGTACTGAGATTAAAGCTGTATTTTAGTGAGAGTAAAAATCAGAAAACTTCCATAAAATCATACCTCCTCTTGATGACCAAACTCAGATTATAAATTACCAATTTATTAATTAAATTTTATGTTTGATGTGTGTGTGTGCAGATGAAGGCAGCTAGGGCACACAAGGTCTGCAATAAATATTGCAGACCTGTGTTTGATAAAGGAGAGGGCTCGGATGGGAGTGGAGGAGCAAGGGTTGCGGGTAGAAGAAAGGTAAAAAAAGAGAGGCCGAGTTGATGGAAAGGAAAGGGAGGATAGGGGAAGAAATGGAGAGGAGAAGAGGAAGGACAAGGGAGGAAGGGTGGTAGAAGAGGAGAGAATGGAGGATGGGAGAAAAGGATAAAGTCGCGGATGGGAAGGGAAAGAAGGAGGAGCAGGTTTGGAGCAGCAACCTAAGGCTGCGGGTAGTAGGTAGCAGCAGCAGGTCCGAGCTTCTGCAAAGGGGGCAGCGAAAGTTCAAAAATGACGGCCGGGGATGTGAAAGGTATAAGGGAGGAAGACCGAGTGGTTAGGGAAGAAGGGCGAAGATAGGTGAGGAATGGAAAGGTAGGTCGTAGGGAAATTAGGTCTGCAGCTAGGGCTTCTCACAGAAAAAGATCAAAATTTTAGGGTTTTTAATAACTTCAAAAATGCATAAAAATAACATCAAAAGATCAAAATTTAAACTAAAATAATATTAACAAAATGTACAATACTCAGAATTTAGTTTTAGAAGAGTAGATGAACAACATTAGGGCTTCATTAGTGAAAATTACCTAACCCTAAATCATCAAAGAGGATGGCCCTCCACTTGAGATGGTGTTTGCCAAGTTTGGAAAAACTAGGGCTTCCTCAACAACTTCAAGAGTTGGTTGATGATGCCCTAGCTAAGACAAACTTTGGAGACCTAAAACTCAAGTTAACAATGCTAGGCTAACTAAAGGCTAGAAAATTACTTATGCTAGGGAAAAATGCAACACAATGGCAACCATTCAACCTTAGAAAAGCATACATCCAACATTTAACAAAAAAACATCAAGAGAGACTTCGATACCTTCTTGTGCATGTGTTAAGCAAACAACTCTTAGCATCACCTTAGCAAAGAAACAAGAGCAAAGACTTCAAAGATTTGTCCCCAAATTAGCAAGCATGATCATCCTCAAGAGGTGCACATCACTCAAAGAGCCCTAGTGAGGGCAAAAATCAGAAATAAAAGTGTAATCCCATAAAGTTGATGTGTAAAAATGAAGTGAGGAAAAGTTATTTATATTTTTCACTCACTTTTACAAAAATAATTAAAATCCAGGTCGACATGCCTTTTTAAAATGTCAATTTGAAATTAGAAATGTCAACTTAAAATTAAAACAAAAATAATATAAAATAATCAGAACTGTGGATAATTTGGGGTGTTTTCCACAGTCTTTTCCCACACGAATAAAATGCCTAAAAATGAGCAAAATAGCCCATTCTGAAGGCCAGACTGCGGAGGGGGGGCTCGTCATGCCCCAACTAACCCCAATAGAAGTGAAAAATCCCTCAACGCCCCCCCTTTATCAAGCATCACAGTCAGCTCTTATGGATGATGTCATCTTCTGTAGGAGGGCCCAGAGAGAGGACGTTGGTGAGCTGGAGGGCCAGGAAGGTATTGGAGTGTTCTGGAGGATAAAAATGTGTCTCAATGATGAAACATCTACCGCTGGAGTGGCGGAATAGAGTTGGGGTCATTTGACCCAGTGATCCACCCTTGGAAGCCCCGGACACCAACCTCAGGCGTCAAGCCCTTTCATGAGGCAGTTAGCAATGCCACTAAGCCATGGTACTTCCAAGAGAGAAACCAGAGGGTCTGGCCATAATCCTTAATCAGAAAAAGCTGGCTAAACACCCCTCCTAGCGAGAAAAATGACACCCTCTCCCTGGGGCACCTCTACAGGTGCACTGGTACTGTTACCATCATAACAGACTACATCATTGAAGGGTTATGAGTGCTATGTGACCTTCATTGATGACTTCTCCAAGAAGACCTGGATCTACTTTCTGAAGGGAAAGGAATCGAAAGAAGTCTTGCAAACATTCCAAGAGTTCAAAGCTCTTGTGAAGAGCTAGACAGGAAGGAGGATCAATGTATTGCGATCAGATAATGGGGGAGAGTATACCTCCAAGATATTTAATGAGTTATGTGCACAGGAGGGAGTCAAGAGGCAATTGGCAATACCATACACACCTCAGCAGAATGGGGTGGCCCAGAGGAAGAATAGGGCAATTGTCAGTGTAGCAAGATCTTCGCTGCATGATCAGGGTTTGCCTTTCTTTCTCTGGGCAGAGGCTTGTAACACAACAGTGTACATTCAGAACGGGAGTCCTCATAAGGTTTTGGGAAGCAAGACTCCTAAAGAGGCTTTCACAGCAAAGAAGCCTGAGGTTGGGCATTTTAGGATATTTGGAGGCCTTACATACTCACATGTCCCTTCAGAGAAGAGGACAAAGTTGGAGCCCACAGTAGAGAGGGGAATCTTTGTAGGTTATGATGAGACTTCGAAGGACTACCGCCTAGGAAACCAGACACATCCAAAACCCTGCTTATGTCTTGTGTCATCGTGTCGGACACGAACATGATGCAAGCACATTCCTGATACATGTTTTGGTCGTGTCCTAAATTTAGGACACGACCAAAACACATGTCGGGCACATGCTTGCATCGTGTCTCACACTATGTAAGTCATGTCTCGATTCAAGAGCACATAGTACCGGGTTAAGGGCCATATGTTGGCCCTTCCTTGTGGGATTTCTTCATGTAAAGTAGTGAGTGTTACCCAAAGGAGGGAGATGGAAAGAGAGGATCATGTTGGCTTATGGAAGGTGGCAGCAACAAGCAACACACAAAAGAATGAGGATCCTCTTCCATTCTTGAGGAAACCCTCTAACACTAGGCCTCCACCTAACAAATATGGGAGTGAAATTGATACTCATCCAACAAGAAAGAGGCCAACTACAAGTTGTCCAATGGAAAGGATTTTCAAACAAGAGGTGCGAGAAGAGGTGGACCTTACCATTGCATTCTTTTCCTACCTCAACTTCATTTCATTCAGCGTTGCACGGTCACCATTGTTTATTGAGATGTGTAAAAGTCTAATTGAACGAGCTCCAACTGGTTATCTACCTCCTGGTTCGGAGAAACTTAGAACCACATTGTCGGTTAAGGCAAAGGAGGAGGTGGATAAAATTCTTGAGCCAATTAGATTAGCATGGCCCTCATCCGGTGTCAGTATTGTTTATGATGGATGGACGGATGCAGCACGCCATCCACTCATCAATTTCATGGTGTCTTCCCAAAATGGAGCGGTGTTCTTGAAAGAGGTGAATGCTCTTGGGAAATACAAGGATGCACAGTATATGGGTGAGTTGTTCATCGAAGTCATTGAAGAAGCAGGCATTGATTATTGTGTACAAATCATCATGGACAATGCACCTGTTTGCAAGGCTGCTGGCATGATTATGGAAGATAAATATCCACAGGTATTTTCATTCATCTAGGCCTCAGGGGAAAGGTCATTTTATAGATTTATCATTTGAGTTGTTATTTGTAGAGTCTAGACTCATTTATACTTGCTTTTATTGCTCTTACAGGTATTTTGGACACCTTGCATTGCCCATTCTTTGAATTTAGCACTGAAATCTATTGCTTTAGATGTGACATGGATTGACAACCTTATTGATGATGCATGCAATATCTGTAACTTTGTATAAAACCACACCAATGCCCTCATAATCTACAAAGAGTACACACATCCTTCATTGTTGAAGATTGCAAATACTCGGTTTGCTTCCTCATTCATCATGCTCAAGAGGTTGAGGGAGGTCAAAACCGCTCTTGGGTCCATGGTTATTTCAAGTTTTGGTCTTTTTGGAGAAAAATGGATCAGATTGCTTCAAAAAGGTAAAGGACACAGTGTTAGATGATGGTTGGAGGGAGAGGGTAGATCTTACCATTAAGATCATCTAGCCGGTCATTTCTTTGTTGCAGTTTGCAAACGTGGACCAACCCATCCTAGCAGATGTTTATGAGGGGTGGGATTCCATGATTGAGTCCATGAGGACCATTGTTATGGATAATTAGTGTGCCAAGTATGAGACATCAGCAAAGAACTTATGGGAACCATTGTTAATTTAGTTTAATTTGATTTTAGATTAACTAAAACTTACCGTCGTGGTCCAATCAAAATATTGGGCCATTGACTCACTCAGGACATAGGAACTTTTTAACTTTGTTTTGCAGACCGTATACTTTGACAATTACAGTTTTATTTATCTTTCTGAGCAAAAGTAAACGGATAATAACCCACTAGTTCGGTAGTGTAGTAATTAGATAACTTTTTTTTTAGTCTTTCTTTTCCTTTTAATTAACCCCCTTGGTTTCCCAAGTACAATTCACAGACCTGGAAGAGACTCTTGGGGTATTAATAAACAATAAAATTTGTTAAAAAATCATTAAAATTAACAACGCTTTGTCCCCGTATGCTCTAGATCTCTATAGCCTCAACTGAATAGTTGATCCTGTAAATATATCAGATCCAGAGATCACTACTCCCTCTGGATCGCCCTGAGATCTCAACTGGTATGATTCTCTAAATCAATATATGCTCATAAAGAAATAAACTCAAACAACTAGATCTGCATTTACCAACTGAACATAAATGCAATCAACCACATAGACAACAGATATACCCTGGAACCCTTTCGGGAAAAACCAGCTAACTATGGGGCTATCTTCTCTCTCGAGCCCAGAGCATATAGATGTATAAAAGACAGTACAATACAGAATTACCTCAGCCGGTAACTCAATCCCTCTGAACAAGACAAACTCTAAATTGCATGCATCCAGCTGATGCATGCACTGACGAAGTATGCCCTAACTGCCAATCTGGATCTGAGTGCTTTGACAGTGCCTTTGATAGATCTGCCCTCTCTAGATCTCTCTGCTCTGATCTACTGGCTCTGAAGATTTCCCACTGATGAAATTGGCCCTCTTTGCATGCATAAGTGCACCCTCCCCTCTGGATGTCAAATGCTCGTACTGCTCCGGATCTCAACAGATCTGAGCTCCGATCGTCCCTAACCTTCCTCAAATCTCGAGGCAAGGCTATCCTGCAAGTCACAGACTCCTACTCAGTCAATCCAGCTCACAATGAGCTTCTCTGCCCTCAGGAAAAACGTCCTCCTCCAAGAGAACTCAGCCTCCTCCAATCTCCACAATAATCTCATTGTTGAGCTCTCTCAGCTCACTAGAACGGGTATCTAGCCTCTCTGGAATTGAAGGTCACTGATCTAGCTCAGATCTGACCTTCCTAGCTCCTGCAGCAACTCCTCTCTATCTTAGAAAGTCGCCCCACATGTGCAGATTCGTCCCCCTCACTCTGGCAGTATCTCTCTCTGATAATGCAACTGAGTTACCCCATCTGGGGACCCCCTACCTCTATAAATAATCTCACCGATGAATTACGTTTGCCAAAACCCTAATTCCCGGTGCATGCAAAAGGTCACTTTTGCATGCAGTCACTGAATGCTGACAGGTCATGCAATACTCATGCATGCAAAGGTCAAACTCCCCTGAAGCTCCACATGCATCCCCCACTGGACTCATGCCATTGAGTAGAGTGCATCTCACTCTCTACTCCATCCTGATGCCTATGCAGCTAATGTACCTCCATGTAAGGCATCTGAACCATGGAGGACATCCCGAAGTTACTGTAATCTAACAGATCCTACCAAAAAAGGACTTAGTGACTAGTCATTAGTCTTCACATCATTCAATTAACCTCCCAAGACGAATATCCAACGTCTCCTTTTTGCTTCTATGTGGGCAAATTTTCACAGAGAAAGTGGGAACAACTAAATAGTGACCGCGAGGCCCCGCCAGTATACACCCTCGATTGGTGTAGTGTTGGACACACCCAAGTGAATACAATCTAGCCCACATTTTCTCATGTGGAGCCACACTTAGCGAGTCTGGACATATTCCCAGTACCTTCGTGGTATATCGAAAATCCCCCTCCCTAATAATCCACTCATATTTTCACAATAATTTAAAATTGACCAAGAAAATTCGAAATACTTTTCAAGCACTACAACAGCATTCCATTTCAATCCATTTTCAACACTAGTACTTTATTGTTATTTTACAATCTTTATTGAAATCCATCATGTGTTGAGTGATTTTGTGATTTATATAATCTATATGTTGTTGTGACTACAATATTATATTGCAAATCTCTTGTTTCAATTTCATTTTTATAAACTCCTAAAAAACTTACTCATCCACCAAAACAACTAATTAGCTTAATCAACCTTAGTAACATTTAGGGTCCGCCCCCCTTGGCTTCTTTAGGAGTTTGACTAAACGGAGTAAAGAATCAAGTAACAGCACTTAACTGAAAGCTTGCCCCCAAGGACACATCGAGTGGCTTGAATATTTCTACCACGTTAACCCCCAAGTGTGTGAAAGGCGACAACATTTTAGTGAGCAATCTTACTGAGTCTAAGCCATCTTCTTATGAGCAGGCAACAGGCGAGCAAGTCTGGAGAGATGCCATGGTGGAAGACTATGCTTCCATCATGAAAAATGATGTTTGGGACGTTGTGTCGAGACCGGAGGGGAAGTCAATGGTGACTTCCAACTGGCTCTACAAGATTAAATATGTTGCAGACGGCAGCATTAAGAAGTATGGAAGCATTGAGAAGTACAAAGCTAGGTTTGTGGCAAGGGGGTTCTCACAGGTACAAGGAGTCGACTATGATGAGACCTTCGCTCCAATGGCTCGGTATACTTCAATCAGAGCAATGATCTCCATTGCAGTGGAGATGGGTTGGAAGATCCATAGATGGATGTGAAGACAACATTTCTGAATGGACTAATAGAGGAGGACGTGTACATTGAGCAACCATAGGGCTTTGAGGTACATGGTGTTGGACAAAATGGGCACACAGAGAGGGGGGTGAATCGGTGTGCAGGCAATTTAACACTTTTTCACTTCTTATCATCAAAACTAATCAATGCTAAGCAGAGTTCATCATTACATCATAAAACTGAGTAGATCATCATTAGTGAATAACCATAACAGATCATAAACATGTCATCATCATCAACATAGAACAACCATAGCAAGAAACACATCACAATAGGAACACCAGATTTGTTTAAAACTTGATTTGTATTATATTTTGGATGAGTACATGGAAGACAACAATCTTTGTGATCAATCAGCTCCAACTCCCAAGGCAAGACCCAGCTGCTTTTCTCAGCACCAACTAAGAAGAGGTGAGGAATCCAATCCTCAAGTGCAAGATACAGCTTACATGATGATGTCAACCTATCACTCAAATGCTCACATGTCCTGCTCAGTCTGCTTATTGGAAAGAACTGTCCAAGTACTGCTCATGCTCAATCATGTCCAAATCACTGCTCAAGAAATCATGCCAAGTCACCTCTATCCATAACACCCAGTCAATTAGTGCATTAAATGCTGGCCGTACAGCACAGAAATCGAGGAAGGATTTCTGACAGGTTTGGCACAGTTTCCAAGGCATCCGTACAGCATTAAAAGGCAGACCATACAGCACAGAAATCGAGGAAGAATTCTGGGCGTGATTTTTTAGGCAATCTGTAGCATTAAATACTCATACGTGTGGACCGTACTGCTGTCAGAAAGGTTCAGTTTTCCTGCTGTGTCTTGGGCATGCTTTTTGAGATGAAAAGCTGAGATAAGTACTGCTGTTCTGATTTTGTAATTTGTTGAAGAAATAAAAATCTCTCTCTCAGTCAGGTTTTCTCTTCGGGGTTTTATCCTGAACCAATTTGGTCAAAAATATCGGTGTTAATTTTTCATGCGGTTGGCTGATTTAAATTTTTGAGTATGAGTTTATTGGCTGAAAGTTAAAAATTTCTTAGTTGCTTGAATTTGAAAAAGAATCTCATGTGTTTCAGTTTAGTCATTTTTATGTTAAAAATGTGCATACTGGGGTTTGGGCATTAAACCATGCAGAGAAGCTATCAAGCTTGAAACTGGGTTGGGATTCCAAAATCTTTCAGGGTAAATTCTAGCCTTCTTAGAATTTGACATGGTCTGGCACTCAAACCCTAGCTATTCTTGAATGCTCGCTTGCTCCCATTCACTAGCCTTGATTGACCCCATAGCCTAACTTCAAAACCTAGGCAGTAACCCAACTATGGTTAGAATGGAATATACCTAATTTACATGTATATTGTTCATCCTACTAGGTATGTGCCTTGTTTATTGTATTTATTACCCAAGCTTCCACATGCATGGTAATGGAAAATTCCATCTAGAATGAAGGATGAGTCATCTCCATTATATAGGAAATTAAACCCTATTTTTATTACTCTGTGACTATACTGCCAAAACATACAGCCTGCCACTTGTTTCCATACAAGAAACATTTGTGGAATGAAACCAGAATGGCTGCAACCAGGAAACCATTTTCAAGTATTTCTTGGCAGATTCCAATAAGAAAATTCTAATTCCATCCTGTAAACAGCATATTTTTCTTATAAATTTTAAAAAGAGGTGTGGGCAGATCCCATGACTTGGAAACTAAAAAGATTAGTTAAGCAAACAGTAAAGAAACTAAAGTTTCAATATTGTGGAGTAATATTGTTTCTATTCAATAAATTCATCTTTTCTCACATGTAGCTATTTTTTATACGGAATCCTCTAAAATTCTGCAGTTAAAGAATGATACGCAACATCCATCCCAGGTGTCAAATAACAATATTTTAGATGGAGATTAGTTTTGTTGTGCTTTTATAAAGAAATTTCAACATGTTATCCTCACAGTTAAATCCCATGTTATTTTATATCTAGTAGTTGATTTTGCACCCCCGCATTATGTTTACACTGGATTTACCCTTTTTAGTGCCATTAACCTACTTTTGTAGTCATTTATTGGGCATTAATAAATTTATCTTATCTTATCAAACCTTTTTTTCATGCTGTGTAACTAGGACTTACCATGTTTTCTCAAGTTCCTCACAGAAAGATGTAGGCCAGTATATTAAATTTTAACAGATGAACATATTAAAACTTTGATACATAGACACAAATTAACACAGGACCAGCCATTGCAAAACATAAGCATAGTTAACCTGAAAGATTAAATGAGCACACAAATCACCTCCATCAACACACCTTTCTCAGAAAGTTATTGGTGTCTGTTTTAGACTTTAGTTGCCATCTTTTCCTTAATGACACAGATAGGACTTTCTCAATTAAGTGTATAGAAAGGACTTTTACATACCTTTTCTGCAGCCAAAGTGGCCATCAACTGAGATATGTGTCCTTGTTCTGCTCAGACAAAAAATCATGTAAAGGGCGTATCAGCCAGTAGAAGAAAAGTATGGTTCTTCAAGAAGCTTTGATGGAACGATGTTTCAAAGAAAATATGGGTTTAGAAGCAAGAAAGCATACCAACTAGAAATTTTTCTTTGGGTTTAGAAGCAAGAAAGCATACCAATTAGAAATTATAGTAATTCACTGATATTAAGCATGCAACAGCTTCTATCTCGATAGTGAAATGCACTGGAAAGTTGGAAACAAGAAAATGCAACAATAATCCACTCATATCAATTCACCATATATGGCAATTTCACATGTCTAGGTGTGAACACAATGGAGCGCGTTTGAGACTCTGAGCGCATTCAGAGCAAAGAAAAGATACTGTTTGAAAAATAACAGTTGAATGATTTGGTTTTCGAGCAATACGATCTTTAATTCAGGCGCGACCAATTGTCCAACACATCTACAAGGATCCCATAGTCTTGGAGCATACTAATCTCTCCTTGGATAGGACCACAGAGAGTCAACCACCAACTTTTCCATCGTATGCGACATTAGCTAGATGGACTTGGAGCTTTCTGAATCCTAACCCACTGGATGTGAATGAGTTAGGCTGAGGAACTGTAGGGATAGACCCTCAAGAAGGGAGTTCTTCAACAGAAGAAGAGGCTGATACAAAGGAGATTCTTGAGAAATCAGCCTATGAATCATGATGATGATCCTGATGAGTCATGACTCATGATAGTGTTAACTATTTAAATTAGAGTTGGATGAGTACTAGACATTGGTGGTCATTTAGAGCCTCAATGTTTATGTATTATGTCTAAATCTATCAATTAGTTTCTCAAAACATTAACATTATGTATCCCAGAACTTTCGACTTATGTATTTCCTGTGATTTTTCCTATTTTCACCCTTGCATGCAATATAAAGTATCAAACTTGCATATTTGGTGTCAAATTGTTCGTGTTTTCAATGTTGCCCGTGAATTTATATTCTTAAATTAAATTTTGAATATTCTATGTATTATTTTTTTTTTATGAGTCAACTTCAAGTTTTGTGACTGAGGTCAAGTTGAAGGACTCACCATGCCTGATCCAATTCCATGAAGTGAAACTTTGATACAAAGTATACTGTGTATAGATCGTGCCATATATACAGTATAGAGAATGTACAGCATGCTATATACAGTGTACTGTCTGCACAGTATACCATGTATACCACATGCTGCTCAATATACTGTTTATATGGCATCCTCTGTACATGTATACTGTAAGCAGTACACTATATAATATATACTGCATATACAATACACTGTATACTAGTATCCCTACTAAGTGTATTGTACAATGTATATACTGCATATACAATACACTATATATACTAGTATGCCTGCTAAGCGTATTGTACAACGCATATTACAATGTAATTTTATATACATTATAAATTTATGTCTATTATAAACAACTCTCTATGATGCCTTTATGTGCACATACTGTTATCAGTTCAATATATTTTATATGCTAGTATGCCTGATAAGTGTATTGTATAATTTGGTTTAATTGTGTGTGTGTATTCGGCATCCGAACATATCATGTCCACAGTTCTCCAAAAATATGACCTATCAGTATCAGTGATTCAGTACCCATATCCATTTCCTGCTAACTCGGCTCCATGCATTTAATATTATCTTGCATTGGATTCAGATTACAAGTATGCCAGTTATTTCTTATCCACCCATCGAGAACTAGCATTTCACAAACGCAGATCCTCTCTTCTCTCAAATCCATCTCTGCGTATGGCACTCTATAAAAAGGAACCTGGTTGTTCAATATTTTTCTTGTACATTTGCCGATGACCAAATTCTTTAAATTTTGAATTTCTCAGCGTTATTTGCTACTGCTGCATCTAGTTCAGGACAACTAGTACAACCCTTAGGTGCATTTAGAGGGGTTGACTGTGCAGAACACTTGGCCTAATTCTTCAGTGCTCAATGGCATTTTTTTCCATCATTCTTTGCTATCACTCCATTTCTGAGCTTGTAAATTTCATCATTGATTCTAAAACAATGTCTTTGGCAGAAAAATGAGGATCTGTATCTAAGACACCGTCTTCTGCAACTAAGAGAAATGAATATTATTTCTGCACATACTCTGATTTTCTTTCAGCCAGGGGCAAATACTCTCCAGATTGGGCCCATTCCTTTCTCATTAATCATCTCCTCATCCAATAATAGACTTGGAATGTGGTTTTCATTCCAAACTAGCAGATATTCAAAACCATTTTCAGACTTAATAACATCAAGAGAATTGTTCCGGTGCCATACTAGAATCGATATACTTCCCATAGTTTGGATATGGAGAGTACCTATATAAAAACAAACACTCTGTTTACCTGCAACAAACTATGTACAACTAACACATCATACTCAAACATAGAACTTATTTTGAATGGATTAGAACCACAGTAGCAAGATTCGGCCATATCAGACTTTTGTGTAAAAAAATTTGCACAAAGTTCGAAATGAGGAAAATATTCAGCATTATACAAATACAGTATGTTACCTCCCAAACCTGAACTAATTGTGGTAAAGACCTAAAACACAAGTAGAACTTTGGTGGACACCAGATGCAGGTGTCTACATGGAGGAATCTAGAGAGCAAAACGGAGGGGAGGTACGTGCCTGTCAAGGTGGCTCGTACGTGATCCATAGTAATTACTAAATTAGCATTTTAACGAAGAGGGAAGGTTTTAAGATGAGAGGACGTGAAGTAAGCCAGGGGCATGCTAGATGGGTTGGCATGGCCTGGCTGCATTCAAGGCACAAAGGGATGTGTGGGGAGGTGGATGTAGTTAGTACTGGAGGCATCTATTATCCGAGATTTTCTGCAGGATTGACAGTTGCTATATGGCTTCAATCATACCTAAGATGTGATGAAGGAGATGTAGAGGTTAATGCAGTTGATGGGATACAGTCTATGGAGTTAGTGCAAAGGTTAATTGGCACTCGTGGGGTACTCGAGAAGCTTCGTTATTTAAAGCCTATGCTTGTTGATGAAGAGGGTATGTCTTGCTAGGGAAGTGGCATTTTAAAGGGTCTCTGGAAGGTGGTAGAAGAAACGTTACAGAGGTGCTTGATGGGTATGGAGCCCCGTCAACGCATGCGGAGCAGACGAGGTAGAGGTGGCATTGGAGAAAGGAGCTCCAGTGAACCAAAGCAAAGCCATGCGTGCCTAGGGGAAGGTGAACGCTCTGCTCAAGAGGGAGATTATTACTGGGGCCAATTCTACCTCTCAGAGACCCCTACCTATATTGAGGAAGCTATTGTGGGTTTGGAGGAAGAACTGATGGGGACAATGTGTTAGATTCTATGGTATCTCGGGATGTCCTCCATGGTTCAGATGCCTTACATGGAGGTACATCAGCTGTATGGGAATTAGTATGGAGTAGAGGGTGAGATACACTCTACTCAATGGCATGAGCCCATTGGTGGCTACATGCAAACCTTCCGAGGTGTTTTGACCTTTGCACGCATGAGTTTTGCATGACCTATTAACGATCATAGGATGCATGCAAAAGAGACTTTTTGCATGCACCAAGATTAGGTTTTTGGTAAACCTAATTCATTGGTGAGATTATTTATAAAGGCAGGGGGTCCCCGGATGAGGTTGCTCAGTTGACTTATCAAAGAGTGATAGCTCAAGAGTGAGGAGGGCGCATTAGTGTATGCAGGGCAACTTTCTGAGAGAGAGAGGAGCTGTTGCAGGAGCTAGGGTGGTCAGATATGAGCTAGATCAGTGACCATTAGCTCCAAAGGCACTTGGCACTCAGTTTTGTGGACTGAGATAGTTCATTGAGGTGGTTTACGCTGAGTTTGAGGAGGACGTGTTCCACAGAGGAGGGCGCATTACCTGAGGAGAGAGGAGCTCATTCAGAGTCCGATCGACCTATTCAGAGTCTAAGACATTCAGGATAGCCTTGCCTCAGCATTCGAGGAAGGTTAGTGACGATCAGAGCTTAGATTTGTTGAGATCCAGCATAGTACGAGCATCAAACATCCAAAGGGGAGGGCGCATTTCTTCAGTTGAGCAGTTGGTTGTCTTATGTTGCAGAGCAAATCAGAGCAGTGTGATAGAGAGAGGAAGTAAAGTTAGGGGCACCTGCAGAGATTCTCAGATCTAGTTTGATAGTCAGGGCACATTCTCCCAATGCATGCATCAGATCTAGGGTTTGACCCGTTCAGGGATAGAGTTACTTCTGAGGTAACACTGTATTGCATTTGTTCATTTATATATATGCTTTAGGCTCGAAAGAGAAGATAGCCCCACGGGATTGTTGGTTTTCCTCGGTTGGGGTTTCCAGGGTATATGCAGTCTTCTTTGTGTGATTGCATGTGTGTTAAAGTCGTAAAGAGATCTAGTTGTTGAGTTTATGTTTTTATGAGTATTTACTGACATACGAGACTCAAACCACTTGAGATCTCAGGGCTATCTAGAGGGAGTAGTTATCTCTGGATTAATTAAAATTTACATAATGGAGGTCCGGTATGGTCCTAGGGTAGCTGAAAATCCCTTCTGGCTCGTGAGGATTCTCCTGGCGCGTTCGATGAAGGAGCATGAGAGCTTTGGGGAGGTGGTGAATCATGCAATGAGTACTCTCCAAGAGGATGCTCTTCGAGGGGAAATGAGTATGGAGGGCGTCTTGGATCTGACAGAAGTCTCATTCTGAAGGCAGGCTCGGTGAAAGGATTTTGTTGCGACTGCCCAGGAGCAAGGGTATCTAGACCAAGCAGCATGCATGGCCAAGGAAGAGGTTGGACCTTCTATAAGGTCTGGTTAGATGTGTTAGTTTCTTGTTCATTTTTGCTTTATGTGTTTGTTGAAGAATAGTATATATGTGGTAGGTAGGATAGTAGCCTATAGAAGACAACATGAACAGGAATGTAAGTTCAAAGATCTTAAGGCAGAAGTTTTGTATCTTTTCGCTTATAACAAACTAATGAAGCAAGTTTTCCCCCGGTTTCTCGGTAAGGGAAGGGAGACAGTCTGATACTGTAGGTATCAGTCTTTTAGCACCTAGTTTAGTCTTGCAAGCAGACGTCTTTTTGTAACTATATGTATATTTCAATAGTAATAGAAGGAAGTAGAACACTTACTCACAAAAAAAAAGTGGATCTTTGGTGGAACTCAAGAGGGTTGCCACTTTCATCATAGTAGCCTTCTTCTTACTTTAGGCTGCCTCTCCTCCAGCAAAGGGGGTTATCCCTAAGATAGGATTGTGAAATTTTAGGCAATATATGCTCAAGGTACAATGGAGAATAGCTTTAGCAAAACAAATTTTGTAGTATAGAAAATAAAGAGATGGATGGGCCAAGACTAGTGCCATCCAAACTAGGGTAAATGGAATCAAGAGAACAAATTCACCTAGTTTAAGCCCTTCATAACATACTTGATGAAACTGTATTCCAGCATTAATCTTCAGCAAATTAGATCCACAACATCCTCAAAAAACATCCTTAGCTTTCCATTTCCTTCATAAGATATGTTTGACTAAGCTCCAAGGGGGAATCTTCTCAAATCCAACCATCTTTCACAATGGAGAGAGCAAATCCCTGTATAGATTTGAGCTCAATCTCCTCTTACAATATCAGAAAAATACTAAGAGGATTAAAATATAACAAAACAGGACCTCTCAAGACCAAAACACCCTCACATAATAATAGAATGATGAGGCTACATAAATGAGAGTGCCACATGTTTTCATTCTCAAGCAACATGCTCATGCAAAGCCCATGCAAGGTGTCATTTGTACTCTTCTTTGGAATACTCTTCAAGAATATTCCTCAACAACCACCTCCAAGAAAATGTGAATAAGGGCTAACTCAAAGGAGATGGAGCGCTCTTCAAGAGAGGGAACTATTACTCTTCAAGAGGGTGAAAATCTTGAGTGCCAATCACCTATAAAGAAGGTGATGTCCAAGGAAACCCCGTAACCAACAAACGATGTAAATAATCCTTGGAGTAGGTGTGCCCTTGAAGATTGTGCAAGGAGTCTTGCGACAACATTTGAATTGGCCAAATAACAATAAAATATTCCATGAAGAGGTCACACTTGTTTGCAGAAGCAGTTATAACTTCCCATCAAAAACAATATAATAATCCCCAGCATAAAGCACCCTTGAAATGTGTGCAATGGAATCACATTGACCAAGCAAGATAATATAAAAGTAGCCCATGGAGAAGTGTGCCCTTGAGAATTATGCCAAGGTAGTTATGAAATCCTATGGATGTAGGTCCGCCATCAATAAAATAATCCTCCATGAAAAGAGTGCCCTAGAAAATTTTACCAAGTAGTTATGCCATTAAAAAACATGCCAAGAGTCAAGAAGCGTGGAGTGCCCCCCTAAATGAAGGGTCAACAACTTGATAAACCATCCTTATGCCTAAAACAAAGGAAGTGATTAAGGCACTTTCTCCAAGAAGATAACCAACTCCTCCCCAAAAAAATATCATATATATGTGTACAAAAAAGCCCACCTTGGTTGTTACAAGTTACAACAACCTCCAATATAACGACGACCTAGGAGTATGTGCAAAGGCAGAGATCCACGTGCAAGGCTACCAAACTCCTCAAACCATAAGCCAACAACCGAGGAAAATGTACACATGTGGAGAGCTCCTTAAGAAGACACCTTAACCCTCCAATTATGCCATGGTAAATGCCATAAAGAAGACTGCCAAAGGGCATAGGAACTCAAATAATTACACTCAATGTAACGAACATAAATCTATAAATCAGTGTAGCACGACTTGTCCAAGGCTCGCGCATCTACCCGAGTCAACTCCCAAGATGAGTAATCGAGCAAGACTCGGTAAATTCGCTCAAACTCGGCTGCCTCATCATACTCGGCCAGACTCGGCCCATACTTGCTTGGACTCGCCATGAAACGCACAGACGCATAAAAATTGACCCCCGCGGAGGATAAAGTCAGATTTCAATTGTTTTAACGATTTGCTTGAGTTTTGGGGGTGTGTTTTTGGAGGAAAAAACAAATTCAAGAGTGGGAAAGAGGTTATAAACACCTCTTATCCTCGCATTCCTCATTCATCAATCACAAAGTGTATTCACTGTTGAGTGGAGTACAAGCAATTCACGGTTCTTTTCCTAAGCTATTTGAAAGAGGTTGAAGGAAGCTAGAACTATTGTCTGAGACTCTGAAGGAGGTTGAAGTCATCAAGATTAGTTACCATGTTGGTATTTTTTTGTTTTTTCATTTTTTTATTTTATTTTTCAATTTCTAAATTTTGAGTTTGTTTTAATGTTTTTCAATTGTAATATTAATGCCTTGTGGTTGAGTATCTCAGCCCACAGGGCCTGTGGGCTGAGATACTTAACCACAAGGCCTGTGGGCTAAGTAGAACTTGTTATCACACAACTTGTAGTTGCCCCTTTGGGATGATCCTATTCAGGATGGTAGAGGAGCCATGAAACTAAAGAGGTGAACCTAGAGAATCTCAATCCTTGGTATGGATTAGTTGTCACGCCAATCAAGACTCTCTTCACTTTATGCCACTGAAAGCCAAGTGACAAAGGGGGAGACCCTGATCTAACCTAGGAGGAAAGATCTAAAGCTAACACACCAGATAAAACTTAGCGAATAGAGTACGTAAGGTTAGTAGCTGATGAAACCCTAGATCTGAAGGGTAAAGCCACTAGATGAATAATACTCAAGTTGGGAGGCCTATGATTATGAAATAAACAACACAATATGTTTGTTTTGGTGAATTTGAAGCTTAACAAAAGATCCAAGATCTAAGTGTTAGTTTTAGTGATCAATACCACTACCCTGGGGGGGATTGAAGGTGGAAGTTAATAGGATACCCAGAATGTAAATTTTAATCCAGAGATCACTGCTCCCTCTGGATTGCCATGAGATCTCAAGCGGTTTGAGTCTCTATAAATCAGTAATACTCTAAAGACTTAAGAATCAAATGCTATAGATCTCTTTACAACTTAAATACTGAGAACTCATTCAATCACACGCATAACACTGAATATACCCTGGAAACCCCAAAACGGGGAAAACTAGCAGCCTGTGGGGCTTTCTTCTATCTCGATCCCAGAGCAATATATGAAACAAACAAGTACGTACAATGTTACCTCAGATGTGACACTCAATCCTAGTTGGATCAAGATCCTAGATCTGCATGCATCAACTGATGCATGCACAGGAGAAATGTGACCTAGCTGTCAATCTGGATCTGAGTCTGTCTGCAAGTAACTCTGACTGTACTGCCTCTCCACTCCTCTGCTCTGATCTGCTCTGCTACGGAAGAATCTCAATAGTTGAATGCGTCCTCCTCTGCATGGATAAGTGTGCCCTCCCACAAGGTAACAAATGCTCGTACGGAATTAGATCTCAACAGATCTGAGCTCTGATCGTCACAGTCCTTTCTCAATCACTGAAACAAGGATGCTCTGAAAGTCTCAACTACTCAATTGATCAACTACAAGCAGTACGAGCTTCTCTCTCCTCAAAGAATGCGCCCTCCTTCCTTAGGAAAGTCGCCGACCTCTCAACTGGATCTAGCTCAAATCAGTTGGCTCGATAACTCTGTCAAACACCTTCTGTCTCCTTATATCAACTCACTGCTAAATTAGGTTTACGAAAAACCTAAAGTGGGTGCATGCAAAACTTTTCATGCCCTCCAGAGAATAACTTCCCTGGTTAACTTTTTAACACTCCCTCTTAACCAGGAAAGGATTCTAAACCACTCCCATCTTCTCCCTGAAGTACTCAAACTTATTTCTCATCAAGGACTTTGTGAGAATGTCTGCAACCTACTCATCCATGGATATGTACTGGAGCTCAACTGCTACTCTCTAAACATGATCTCGAATGAAGTGATACCTGATCTCTATGTGTTTGGACCTATCATGAAAAACTGGATTCTCAGAGAGTTTGATGCAACTCTGATTATCACAGTGAATCACCATAGGCTCCAACTGCTGATCAAATAGACTCACCAACATTTTGTGAAGCCAAATGGCCTCGCAACTGGCTAAACTAGCCGCCATATATTCTGCCTCAGCAGAACTCAATGCTATAGACTTCTGTTTCATGTTGAACCACGACACGACTACCGAACCCAAGTTGAAACAACACCCAGAGGTGCTTTTCCTGTCACCTGCACTGCCTGCCTAATCTGAATCAGTAAAGCCAACTAGTTGGTCTCCCCCTGCCTTACATAATTCAGACCATACTCTGTTGTTCCATTGACGTACCTCAGAACATGCTTTGCTGCAACCTAGTGTACATCTCTTGGTTCTACCATGTACTGATTTAAGGTGTTGACAACAAAACTCAAATATGGCCTGGTGTTGACCAAGTACATCAAGGAACCGATGAGCTGTCGGTACCTGGTGGGATCAACCAACTTAATCTCAGAAGCCACTTGCTTCTTCCGGTTGGTTGTCATAGGAGTAGTCATGGGATTGTAATCTTGCATATGAAATCTCTTCAGTATATCCATTGCATACTTGCCCTGACTAAGGAAGATATGCCCATCCTTTTGCCAGACCTCCATGCCTAAGAAGTAGTGCATCAATCCTATGTCCTTCATTTCAAACTCAGAAGCAAGGTCCTTCTTGCAACCACTGATAAGTTTGTCTTCCCCTATAATGAATAGGTCATCTACATATAACACAAGAATAAGAGGATCCCCATTCACTACAATGAAGTATAGATTGGGATCAGCTTCGCTCTTCTGAAAACCTAACTGTTGCAAGTAGGTATCTATCCTAGAATACCAAGCTCTAGGTGCTTGCTTCAAGCCATATAGAGATTTCTTTAGTCTACATACATGAGACTCTCTCTCAAGTATCTCGAAGCCCTCTGGTTGCTCAATGTACACCTCCTCCTCTATGAGTCCTGTTATCACACCATAGTAGCTGGGCTACTATTCTTGCTTGAGCAGATATCTGCACTTTTCAGAGCTTTGCCTTTACAAAGATCAATTATGATGAGCAGCATTATTTGAGATCACTTACAGATCAGAGCAGTGTATATCAGACATTGAGTAGACCTTGTGCCAAGGCTGAGCCTTGAGAGCTTAGATTTGATGACCAATATGACCTTTTGTTCCATACATTTTCAGTTCAGTGCCTAGAGTTCCAGATGTTATTATTGCAGCAGTGTTTCAGTTGGTTCTAGATGATGATTATTGATACGTGGTGACATGGCCATTAGACTTATGATTGTTATCATTGATTATTATCTTGTTGTTTTAGTCATCTTCATAACATTAACTTGGTATATAACTCATGATGTGGCAGTATTATTTAATAAATGAAATGAGAGCTATCTTGGTTGTATTTAAATAATAAATTGGATGTATTACTTGCACTTAAAGGTTCACTGACTATACCCATTGGTTTCATTACCCTCCTATGAGCATGGACTTGGTTTTTCCTGACATTTATGTTTGCTAGCTTAGGCACCACATTCACTTGACTCCATCCATCCATGACCTTCCTTATTTTGGCTTTCTCCTTGAATTGCCTTCTTGACTTTTGATATGGAGGACTTCCCCGCTCTTGCCTCTATGTTGGATAGCATCCATGTTTGTCTTGTATCTTGGCTCTAAGTTGGTGATAGAACTTGCCTTTGCTAAGTTGGATTTTATGCCTAGATCATTCTAGTCGATTGCCCCGATGTGTGGCTTAGCGCGGAATTCCCTCTAGTCACATGAGATGTTATTGGATAAAACTTGAAGCACATGTACTACTTATGTAAACTTTTATGAAATCCCAGTGAACTTAAATTCTAGAATGTGTTTTTCAACACACGATGAATAAAGGGCTAAAGCAATGAAATGCTAAAGTACCCCATGAAGGGTCCAAAAGGGTCTAAAAAGCAATGGCTAAATAAATGCTAAATCTAAAGATTGTTGACCTCATAAATGTAAATATACCTCGGATGCAAGTTGCGATTAGTTGTGCTTTTAAGCGCATGCAAAATCCCGGAGGGGTCATATATTCCAAAAAGGCCATGGAAATTAAATGAATGATCCTAATGAACTTGGATCAACTTGATGCAGACATGATGCCAAAGTTGAATAAGCACTCTCTAAACAACTTATCCATTTGTGAGGCATTGCCATTCCCTTTGTTATCATATCCAACGCATGCTTGAGTGTGTAGCACCCTTTCCCCTATCCAAAGTATCACTTATTTAAGTTGGTCAAGTCATCCCTTTTCCCTAGCCTTGTCCTTAGCCTTCACCCTTTGCTAGCAGTTAGGCCATGTCCATTGATGAGTAAGTCCTTGAAGCTTTGGTGCAAGTAAATATTAAATAACATTGAATATCTATGTATTAACTGCCATTTGATTGATGTTTATACTTTAAGTTAAGTTGTGAATATGGTTAAAGGAACATGTCTTAGTCATTTGTTATAATCTAGTCTTTGGTTGTGTTTTGACCTAGTCAAACATAGTTTGACCATGGTCCTTCTTGGGATCCATGATGAGATTGACCATTTATGCTTTATGATGTTGATCTATGGTCCCACATGCACCTATTGATGATTCCATATGTTGAACATATGCTCCAGATGATGATTGATGTAGTTGGTCATTTTTATTATTATTTCCAGATCATCATATTTTACACTGTCTGGGTATGGTGGACCTTATAAATGATTCTACAGGTTATCATGAGGTGTATGAGTACTCATCTCTAGTGGATTTAGGTCTTTTGGATCCATTAAGACACTTACCTTTCAGTTTCAGGCACTCCTGGGCATGATACTAGCAGTTTTCCACCTGTTGACCAGATTGGTCGTGCTAATGTGGCTTGTCTAGCAGTATCCTTGGAGGCTAGTCGTTGCATATAGGGCGCTACAAAGGAAGGGGGTGGTCTAGCCACTTGTTTTTACCATATTACCCCCTTTCCGGACATGATAGTGCACTCAGATGGACAACGTAGGCACCTGAGAGGCAGTTTTGGGCACTTTCAAGGTTTTTCAGCAGATTAAAAAAATGGAATAAAAGGGTCATTGAGGAATTCGATTTGGTCAATTGAGGCAAAGTTTTGGCACTTGGTCTGCTCAGAGGTCATCCATGGTGTATCCCCCTTCTTCTAGATCATTTGGCATTAGTTAGTGGGGTCCACATGGGCTAGGAGCTCTTTTATTGTATTTCTCTTTGTTTATGGGGACAGGATTTGATCATTTGTACACTTGGACATGTCATAGACTCATATCTTATATTATTGTGCCATAACAACAAGACCAAGACAAGTCACTAGGAGCACATGGTGGGGCTAGGAGGTATCAATGCCCTTCACTAGCATGACCCCGCCACCCCCATGTATGACGTCACCCCTCTTAGAGGCTTTTAGGCCATGACATCATCCCTTATTTGACTGATCCATGTATTATGGTGTGTTGGCTCATCTTAGCCGTTGATTACATTGTTATATCTTTTGATCTCAACCACTAGTTTTCAAAAGTGGTTTAGGGTTTTGGTCTTTCTCTCCTATAAAAGGAGAAGACCCCCTCATTGTAAAGGCATCTAGAGATTTTTGGCTCTTGGCTGTTGGAATACAAATATTTTCTTGGGCATCTTGGATCTTGGAGTTGGAATGCTTGTGGTGATTGTAAATGCTTTTTCCTCTGCACTGATAGACATTGGTGGCCATCTTGAATTTTATCTTCACTAACACGATTTGTAGGCAAAGAAGACGTCTTAGGGGAATGCGCATTGGTGGGGAGGCCTACCTTGCTATCTTCAACAAGTCGTTTTGGGTTACAGGGAGTTGTTTTGTCTTTGTACCAACAATTTCATGTTATTCATCTCTTTTGCTTGCATCTACTTTCATTTTTGTTGACTGATTGATCTTTGAGTCCTTGGTTGTCAGGAATAGGGAGACTGAATTGGTTGAAGGAGGCAAAACCTTAGTAAGAAGGGCTTCATCAAGTTTGGCATTTGATCTTTGTGGGAAGTAATCCTCGTCACAAGTAATTTTCATCTTCATTTTCCAAGTACGCTCAAGGAGGTATGCTATTCTTCTACCTTGACCATCTATTCTCTTAGATCCACAAACCCTCATTTTATTTATTTTTCAGCTCTACTTGGATCTAGCAAGCTTTTGGGGATTGGGCTTCATTTGACCCATTCGCCAAGGCACTTGGGTTCTCTAGGTGAGGTCGCGCTCCTTGGGAGGGTGATCTTTTGTTATTTCCAAGACATTGGTAGGTGAAATTGTTGCTTCATTGGATAGATCAACCCCTAAAACCTACCCCTAATGCTTCACTTTGTTGGTTTTCACCTTGTGGGCCCCATTCCTCATTTTGAGGGTTGTACCCTTCTTGGGTCACGTGGTGATGCATTAGATCTATGGAGATCTAGCCATGGCTTGTGCTTGACATTCAAAACCCACCTTGATAATCATCTTAACTATCTTGATCTTTAATTTGGTGGACATCCGACTCCATTTGCCCTTCCAACTAAGGCACTAGTCCTCCTTGAGGCAAGTCGCACTCCTTCGGTAGGTGGCCATTTGCTAGGTCCCATAATTGGGGATTGCTAATTCTTCATCAAATCCATAGATCCATGCTATAGCATACCCCCTAGTGCCATCTCACCTTAATTTTGACCTTGTAGGCCCCATTTGGACCATTTTCCACTTTTTAAGGGGTGGGCCCCACTTGGGTATTTTTCATGGCATTAGATCTATCAATTTAACTCCATAAGTGGCCCTTTATCTTTTATTGGTTGAACCATTTGTCACTTCCTAAGCCTCTTCAACCACATCCTAACTCTTGGGTCCACTTATCAAAATAGATCTAGATCTTGTTTCATCTTGGTCTCCTACTCTTTCATCATCACATTTCCCTAACAGGTCTAGATTGAGTTCGCTAGCCTTCATTGGCTAAGCTTAGGGTCTCCCCCTTGCTCTTGCTAAGGCTTGATCTAAAGTGAAGGTTGCCTCGGTTGACGTGACACCCACCTTGCATTGGGAACCGTGGCAAGCCTTGGGTCACCTCTTTCGTTGTCCAACACCTCTACCATCCTGGATGGAGTACCTTTAGGGACAACTACAAGTTGTGTGATAACAAGTCCATTGAGAAAAGTTGTCTTGACATCCATCTGGTGAATCTTCCATCCCAGCTCTGCTGCTACAGAGATCACAGTCCTAATGGAAGAATATCTAACCACCGCAACGAATGTCTCATCATAGTCAACTCCCTCTATCTGTGAGAACCCTCTAGCCACAAATTTGGCTTTGTATTTCTCAATGCTGCCATCTGCAGCATATTTAATCTTATAGAGCCATCTGGAGGTAACTACTGATTTTCTCTCTGGTCTCGACACAACTTCCCATACATCATTCTTCATGATGGAAGCATACTCTTCCAACATGGCATCTCTTCAGGCCTGCTCATTTGTTGCTTGCTCATATGAGGATGGCTCTGACTCACTGATATTGCTTACCAAAGCTAAGTAACTGCAGAATCTCTGTGGTGTCTTTCTCTCTCTTACACTCTTCTTAGGAGTTCCCACTGCATGTACTTCCTTCAAGGTATCTTGAAGCCACTTGGGCTTCCTCTTCCCTGAAGTGACATCCTGAGAGGAGAACTCCTTATCCTCGTCCCAATCACCTGTATGAGAATGAATGCCCCCAGTAAAGGTACCTGCAAACGTCAATCCTGTAATCCGAGAACCTGTAATCTGGGACCCTGAACCTTGTTGATCACCAACCTAAGATCCTATGCTAGTTCCTGCTCTTGTTCCTGTGGAACCTTTAATCTGGGAATCTGTCACTCCAGATACTTGGGACCCTGTTGGTTGTGGAATAGCACTCTGACCTATGTCATCCAGAGATGTAGCAATCTGCTGTTTTCCCTTTTCTGACTCACATGACTTTCGAAAAGCCCAATCCTCCTCAAATTTCACATCCCGCCTCACAACAGTCTTCTTGAGAGCAGGAATGTAAATGCGATAGGCTTTCAAAGTCCCATCATATCCAACAAGAATTCCCCTCTCGGTTGTACGTTCCAACTTTGTCCTTTTCTCTAAGGTAACATGAGAGTAGGTAAGGCATCCAAAATCCTGAAATGCCCAACTTCGGGTTTCTTTCCAGAGAAGCCTCTTCTGGAGTTTTGTCCCCTAAAACTTTGAGGACTCTTGTTCTATATATAAGCTGCAGTGTTACATACCTCGACCCAAAGAAAAAATGGCAAACCTTGGTCGTGCAACATAGATCTAGCAACACTAACAATAGCCCTGTTTTTCCTCTCAGCAACCCCATTCAGTTGAGGTGTATAGGGCACAGTCAACTGCCTCTTGATGCCCTCTTGGATGCAAAACTCATTGGAACTCTTTGGAGGTATACTCACCCCCATTATCAGATCTGAATATCTTGATCTTTCTTTCTGTCTGATTTTCAAGTGCCTTGAACTCTTGAAACTTCTCTAATACTTCTTTTGATTCTTTACTCTTTAAAAAATAAATCCAGGTCTTCTTGGAGTAGTCATCAATGAAGGATACATAATACTTGTAGCCTTTCAAGGATGTAGTGGACATCGGACCATAGAGGTCAGAATAAATCAAATCAAGTGCTCCTGTAGATCTATTGTCACTCTTGGGAAAAACAGTCTTGACGTACTTCCCGAGAGCACACCCTTTCCACACATCATTGTGCTATGTGCTAAACTCAGGCACTCCTGTCACAATCAGCCTCAGGATCTTTAGGGCAAGATGGTGTAGATGAGCCATCCTCTTGTGCCAAAGCTCATAGGTGTCACAATCATCATCTCAGCTATTATGACTCAGGGCATGATGAAGCTGAAAGTTAAGCCTATACAGTTTTCCGCTACGGACTCCAATCCTCACAGCTGAGTATCGTTGGATCACTTGGGATGAACTAGAACATTTCCATCTCTGAACATCACCCATAATCCCCGATATTCAATAGTAGATACAAAGATCAAGTTCTTCTTTAGACCTGGGACATATAGAACATCACGAACTCTCATAGACTCTCCTGATTCTCTTTGAAAGGACATTGTTCCTCGTCCTACTGCTTTGACAATAGAATTGTCTCCAAGTACAATCTCAAGATCTATCCCATCCTCGATCAAATCTGTAAAGTACCCACGAACACCTGTCATATGGCTAGAGGCTCCGCTATCTATGTACCATACACTAGAAGTGGAAGCACTTAAAGATTGACAAGTGTTAAGAACCATCTCTCTGTCTATCTCGTCAGTAGAATGTTCATCTATATCCATAGAGGAGCAAGAGGTGCAAACAACTTGATCATCCCTCATACTTGTCGTCATGGTGATCTGAAGGCACAGATCTAACTCCTGCAACTGTAGATCTGAAGCCCAACTGAGATCACCGCACAGATCTAGTATACAGCTCGCAAATCTGAGTGTTATTGCTCTCCCTGACCCTTGCCAAGGCTCTGATACCATGTAAATTTTAATCCAGAGATCACTACTCCCTCTGGATAGCCCTGAGATCTCAAGCGATTTGAGTCTCTATAAATCAGTAATACTCTAAAGACTTAAGAATCAAATGCTATAGATCTCTTTACAACTTAAATACTGAGAACTCAATCAATCACACACATAACACTGAATATACCCTGAAAACCCCAAAACGGGGAAAACCAACAACCTGTGGGGCTTTCTTCTATCTCGAGCCCACAGCAATAAATGAAACAAACAACTACGTACAATGTTATCTCAGATGTGACGCTCAATCTTGGCTGGATCAAGATCCTAGTTCTGCATGCATAAGTCGATGCATGCACAGGAGAAATGTGAACTAGCTGTCAATCTGGATCTGAGTCTGTCTGCAGGTAGCTCTAACTGTACTGCCTCTACACTCCTCTGCTCTGATCTGCTCTGCTACGGAAGAATCCCAATAGTTGAATGCGTCCTCCTCTGCATGGATAAGTGCGCCCTCCTTCAAGATAACAAATGCTCGTACGGAATCAGATCTCAACAGATATGAGCTCTGATCGTCACAGTCCTTTCTCAATCACTAAGACAAGGATGCTCTGAAAGTCTCAGCTGCTCAATCGATCAACTGCAAGCAGTACAAGCTTCTCTCTCCTCAAAGAATGCGCCCTCCTTCCTTAGGAAAGTCGCCCACCTCTCAACTGGATCTATCTCAGATCAATTGGCTCGGTAACTCTGTCAAACACCTTCTGTCTCCTTATATCAACTCACTGCTAAATTAGATTTACCAAAAACCTAAAGTGGGTGCATGCAAAACTCACTTTTGCATGCATCTGAGCATGCAAAACTCACTTTTGCATGCATCTAAGCATGCAAAACTTTTCATGCCCTCTAGAGAATAACTTCCCTGGTTAACTTTTAACATAGAATGGTGAATTGAGAAAGAATTAAGGATTACTAACACTTGATTATGATTGCTTGAGAAAGGAAATCTGTAATACTCTAAAGACTAAGAATCAAATGCTATAGATCTCTTTACAACTTAAATACTGAGAACTCATTCAATCACACATAACACTAAATATTTACCCTGGAAACCCTAAAACAGGGAAAACCAGCAACCTGTGGGGATTTCTTCTATCTCGAGCCCAGAGCAATATATGAAACAAACAAGTACGTACAATGTTACCTCAGATGTGAGACACTCAATCTTGGCTGGATCAAGATCTTAGATCTGCATGCATCAGTCGATGCATGCACTGGAGAAATGTGACCTAGCTGTCAATCTGGATCTGAGTCTGTCTGCAGGTAGCTCTAACTGTACTGCCTCTCCACTCCTCTGCTCTGATTTGCTCTGCTACGAAAGAAGCCCAATAGTTGAATGCGTCCTCCTCTACATGGATACGTGTGCCCTCCCTCAAGATAACAAATACTTGTACGGAATCAGATCTCAACAGATCTGAGCTCTGATCATCACAGTCCTTTCTCAATCACTGAGACAATGATGCTCTGAAAGTCTCAGTTGCTCAATTGATCAACTGCAAGCAGTACGAGCTTCTCTCGCCTCAAAGAATATGCCCTCCTTCCTTAGGAAAGTCACCCACCTCTCAACTGGATCTATCTCAGATTAGTTGGCTCAGTAACTCTGTCAAACACATTTTGTCTCCTTATATCAGCGCACTGTTAAATTAGGTTTACCAAAAACCTAAATTGGGTGCATGCAAAACTCACTTTGCATGCATCTGAGCATAGAAAACGTTTCATGGCCTCCAGAGAATAACTTCCCTGGTTAACTTTTAACACAGAATGGTGAATTGAGAAAGAATTAAGGATTACTAACACTTGATTACGATAGCTTGAGAAAGGATATGATAGTGTCTAAGCTCACAAGCAAAACCACATCACAAAACAAAGGAAAAAAGGACAAACCTTAAGAGGGTGAATAACCAAACGATGAGTGCCTGGTTGAGATGGGCAAATGGAGTCCAACCAAGACGCCTAGGAGGATCTTGGGGCTTTTCGGAATGGCCGCAAATACCCAAGTGCCGGAATTTTGATTTTCTAGGTGGTGTGAGCCCCGGAATTTTCCTAGTTACTAAAATGAGGGTTTTAACAATTGATTTTTATGACTAATGGATTAGAAATTCAAAACAAGAGATCTAGAGTAGATCTTACCTGGAAAATCTTGTAGATGCCTTGCAAATGATGATCTATCGCTTCTCGATCAATTTGAAGTTAGGTGGATGAGTCCTCAAGTGAAATCGATTTGCGCAATGGAGGTAGTATACCCCTCTTCCCTGCACAAGCAAACTACCGAAGTAAAATTTGGTGAACAAGAAACAAAACCTATAGATGTAAAAGAAATAGAGAGCATATCAAAGATCAAACAATGATATTGAAACCCCCTGACTATATAACATCTTCAAGTGAAACGAGTTGGGGAAGCCCACAAAAATGCCCAAGTGAAGTCGCCCTCTTGCATGCAAACACTATCTTTCCCAAAATATTTTTGAATCCATAAGCAATTACTCAAACGCTAAGAGAAATAGACTTTCCAATCAAGTACAAGAACATCCCACAAAGAAGATCCAAGAATTTCTGCAAAAATATCTTTTACTCCAATTCTCTAAGAGCCGAAAGTCCCTTTACAATGGCGGAGGCATCTCTCTTAAATATATCGAGAGTGATGTCCACATTCTAACCAACTTTCATCCGACGGTTGAGATTAAAAGATCATCAATGGTGGAGATTTATTGTTATATTGATACATGGATCACTCATAATAGAGGGGGGCGCACTTTTGCCCAAGGACACCTTAGGAAAGGCAAAATACATCATAATGAAATAATATAACAATGTGATACATGATGGAGGTCACCTTAGGGGCTCAATTCACCCTAGTAACTAACTTTAATATATAACATCAAGATATAATATGAGAATAAATCAAATGCCAAGGTGAGGGATGCCCCTCATGGGGACGTCCCCCCTAGATGAACAAAATAATAAATGTGGACCCCATGATCAAAAATAATGATGGAGAATGATCCATAGAGCCAAGATACATCATAATACATTGTCCCATAACATTCTCTAGCCATGAATTAGCCAAATCGATTTCTTTGAGGTAGCCATGGTCACTTGATCATTTATAATTAATTGTCTAAAGGCTAAAATGCTCCATAAATATTTAATATGCCCATAACTTCATTTTATGCTGCTCGGAATGAAAATCTGACTGCACCAAAAATTCCAAAAAATAGCAATCTGGTAATACTCATTACTCATACCCCAAAAACGCTTTTGGTGGAATGCCCTCAAATAAATTTTTCAAAATTTTATTAAATTTGGTACATTTCATTAAAAATTCACCCAACTAATGTATTGAACCAATTTTTGCATTTTTGGAGCACTAGAATGGTCTGAATGGCCTCCAAAGGCATCAAAATATAACAATAAAATAACTGTAACCATATCCATCTCGGGACATATGTTGACCAAGCCAAACTGGGCTTGACCAAGTCAAAAATAACAAATCTGATGCCTGAAATGTAATTTGATCAATCCAATATGTGTGAGGGTGAAAGAGGCAAGTCGCACTCCTTGGGTTAGTAATCTTTTGTTGGATCCCACACGTGGGTATTGCTCATTTCTTCTCAAATCCGTAGATCCATGTTATAGCATACCCCCTAGTGCCATCTTACTTTGATTTTGACCTTGTGGGCCCCATTTGGACCATTTTCCACTTTTTAAGGGTGGGCCCCACTTGGGTACTTTTCTTGGCATTAGATCTATCTAGATCTACTATTCCTAATCCATAAGTGACCCTATTTCACACTTGGTTGAACATTTGTCATTGCCTTAAGCCTCTTCAACCAAGCCCTAACCACCTTGGGTCCACTTATCATCCTAGATCTATATCTTGTTTTATCTTGGTCTCCCTCTCTTTCATGATCACATTTCCCTAGGAGGTCTAGATTGAATTCGCTAGCCTTCATTGGCTAAGCTAGGGTCTCCCCTTTGGTCTTGCTTAGGCTTGATCTAAAGTGAAGAGTGCCTCGGTTAACGTGACACCCATCTTGCATTGGGAACCGTGGTATCTCTTGGGTCACCTCTTTAGTTGTCTACACCTCTACCGTCCTGGATGGGATACCTTTAGAGATAACTACAAGTTGTGTGATAACAGAACTCTTCCACAGTTTCAGTTTCCTTCTTCTTACTTGAATGCAAATCAACCAACAGATAACAATTAACCTTTTTATCCCCCATCTTTCATTAAAAGCAGTCAGGATTCCTTAAAGATTCTTAAACTTATCATCATCTTGTTCAGTGAACCAATCAAGGGCATCACCCTCCAAGGACAAGACAAAGAGTTTCATCTTCACATCCTCATAATTATGGGCGTTACACCACTTGTTAATGCACAAGTTGAAATTCCGAACATGAGACTTTCCACTAACAGCATTATTTCCCTGAAAAGAAGGCAATTTCTCAAGAGCTTTGTCAAGAATAGGATGAGGATAACCTTGGATAGTTGAGAAATCACATGGGTTTTACAAAGCATCCATTGGTGATGTTATTAAAGGATTTCTTATCACACAACTTGTAGTTGTCCCTAAAGATATCCCATCCGGGATGGTAGAGGAGATGGACAACTAAAGAAGTGACCCAAGAGATGCCACAGTTCCCAATGCAAGCTGGGAGTCACGACAACCGAGGCACTCTTCACTTTAGATCAAGATGAAACAAGACCTAGGGGGAGACCCTATAGACAATCAAAGGTGATTGGACCAAGACAAAGGTTTCTAGGGAAATGTGGAAGATGAGTTACGGAAACCAATGCAAGGTTAGGTGGACCTAGAAGTTGAAGTATGGTTGAAAGAGGCTTAGGGAGTGACTAGTGTTTCAACCAATGAGTGATTTAGGCCACATAATGAGATAGGATGACAAGATCTAGTACCATGAAAAGACACATGTGGGACCCACTTCCTTGGGATATGGAAATGATTCAAATAGAACCCACATGTGAAGTTAGGGGTACAAATGGTACTAAGGGGTATGCAAGGAGTAGATCTATGGATCTAAGATGAAATTAGAGATACCCACATATGGGATCTAGCACTTGACACAACTCCCAAGGAGTGCGAATTGCCCAATGTGGACTAGTGCCTTGAAATGGATGGGCAAATGGGGTCAAAAGTATATCAAATTGTAGATCGGGACACCTAGGATGCAAATCAAGTGGGCTACTTAAGATGTGATGGTTGGATCTTGCTAGATCTAATGTTTCACTATGTGACCCAAGTGGACAACAATCCCCAAAATGAGGAATGATACCCCCAAGGCAGACCTCCACAAAGTGAGACAGTAGATGTGGGTTTTAAAATACGCTCTTTCCAAATCCAATGGATTCTCGACCACCCACGTCCTACAAGTGGGCAAACTCAAACCCCCAAGAAGTGCGACTTTGCCCAAGGAGGACTAAAAGCATGGAAAAGTGTGTCAAATTAAGTCCAAAGGCCACCCAAGTTTAGATCCAAGTAGTTTAGGCAAGTATCAATGTGGATATTGAAAATCAAGGGCATCCAATGGTTAGATCTCCATAGATCTGAGATTGAAAGTGCATCACCAAATTGACCCAAGTGGGGCATGTTATCACACCATAGTAGCAGGGCTACTATTCTTGTTCAGCAGATATCTGCATATTCCAGAGCTTCCATTATTCCAGAGCATGGCTATATATTTTGGATCACTCATGATCAGAGCAGTATATTATTTAGACCTTGTGTCAAGGCTGAGCCTTGAGAATTCAGATTTGATGACTGATGTGACCCTTTATCCCATACAGTTGCAGTTCAGTGCTTAGAGATGTATTGCAGCAGTGTTTCAAATGATACTTGATGACTATTGTTATGATGATGTTGTATGATCTATGGATATGTTATCACTGACTGTGGATTATTATCTTGTTGATTTAGTCATGATCATAGCATGTGCTTGGTATATTACTCATGATGTGGCAAACTGTTTAAAATAAACTGTAAATCATAAAATGGACAATTGCTTCCACATTTAGGTCATTTAACAAAACCCACTGGTTTTTCACCTTACATAGATATGGTCTTTCCCGACACCAGTTGTCTGCTAGTGTAGGCTCCATATTCACTTGACTCCATCCATACATGACCTTCCTATTTGACTTTAGACCTTGACCTGTCTCATTTGACTTTCTGATACCGAGGACTTCCCCATTTTTCTACCTCTGTGTTTGGACCGCATCCCTGTATATTCAGTGTCTCGGCTCTGGGTTGGTGACAAAACTTACCTTTGGTGAGTTGGATTGTAGGCCTAAATCATTCTGGTCGGTTGTCCCGATGTTTGGCATTGGCTCGAACTCCCCCTAGTCACTTGAGATGTTGTTGGCTAAAACTGAAAGCTCATGTTCTACCTATGGAAACTTAAAAATTCGCCCATGGAAACAAAAAAAAAGGGCAAGAGCAATGAATAGCTAAAAATACTCCTCGAGGAGTATAAGAAAGGTCCAAAAAGCAATGGTTCTTAAAAGTTATATCTAAACAATTGCTGACCTTATATATATTTGAAAAACATGCCTTGGATGTAAGCTGCAACTAGTTGTGCTTCTCAGCACATCTGAAATCCGAAGGGTTATGTAGGCCAAAAAGGCCATGGAATAAAATTGAATGATCCTAATGAACCTGGATCAACTTGATGTAGACATGATGCCTAAGTTGAATAAGCACTCTCTAAACAACTTATCCATTTGTGAGGCACAGCCATCCCCCGTGTTCTTTTGTCCAGCACAGAGTTTGTAGCTTTCCCCTTCTCCCAGTCCAAAGTATTTTTGAGTTAAGTTAGACAAGTCAACCCCTTGGCCCAACCTTGTTCCTAGCCTTCATCCTTCACTAGCAGTTTGACCATATCCAATGGGTGAGTTTGTCATTTGAACTATTGTGCAAGTAATTTTATATAACAACGGAATATGCTAACTTGATTAATGCCACTGAATGGATGTTATACTTTGAGCTTAGCTGTGAGAAATGATTAGAGAAGCATGTCTTAGTCTACTGATGTGATTTATCCTTGGTTATATTTTCTTGGGATCCGTGATGATGTGGACCATATATATGTGCTTATTGATGGTGATTCATGGTCCCACATGCTTGATGATGATATCATATGATGGACGTATGATGCAGATGATGATTGATCCAGTGCAACAGGTTTTATTATTACTTCAGATCAGCAGATTATACATTGTCCATATATGGTGGACCCTACAGCTAGCCCATTAGGGCAACCCATGGTGTATGAGTACACATTTCTAGTGGATTTGGGTCTTCTGGATCCATTGAGACACTTATCTTTCAGTTCCGGGCACTTCTGACAGTGATTGATGCAGTTTTACACTTGATGACCAGATTTGGGGTTGATTTTCCAGCCTGGGCAGCAGGGGCCATGATTGGCCAGTTCACCTAGGGCGCTGATGATGGAGGGGGTGGTCCAGCCACTTGTTTTTACCATTTACCCCCCCTTATGGAGAGCCTGGTGGGCTCAGATGGACAGCGCTAGTGCCCTAGGAGGCAGTTTTGGCACTTTCACAGTTACCGAGGCAGTTAAAAAATGGGATAAAGTGGTCATAGAGGAAATCGATTTGGGCAATTGAGGCAAGGTTTTGGCATTTGGTCTTCACAGAGGTCTTCCAGGGTGGCATCACTACCTTCCAGTCAGTTTTCACCATGCGGGTATGCCCACATTGATCACAGGAGGTCATTTACTGCTTCACTGTCATGGATTCTGAGGACAGTTTTGATCATTTATATTATCTTGGACATATTTTATTATTTTATTGTGCCTTGGGGATGATCTAGTAAGGATTGATGCCTCCTAGCCCCACCAAGTGCTTATATTGTCATGTCCTAGTCATCATGAGGTGGATTTTGGCACCTATTCGTCTCTAGTGGATGACGTCACCCCCTTTTTGTACCATTTAGTGGGGGCGCTATCATTATGTTGGGTAATCCATGTGATATATTGTTATGATTTATTGTTAGCCGTTGATTAGATCTTATGATCTTTTAATCTTAGCCACTCATGTAAAAAATGGTTAGGGTTATACTCTCTCCCCATCCTATTTAAGGAGGGAGCCTCTCATTGTAAAATTCATCTAGAGATTTTTGGCTCTTGGCTCTTGGAATAAAAATTTCTATCTTTTGGAGTACATGCTTGGATTGGAGTAGATGTTGGTTATTTCGATTGTAAATGCTTTTGTCCATTGCACTGGAGGATCTATTGTAGCTATCTTGCATATTTGCCATATCTTATTTACAGGTTAAGAGGACGATTTTGGACAAGGGCGAATTGGTGGGGAGGCTTGCCCTTCAAGCTTGGAAGAAGTCGTTTTGGTTTGACAGGGAGTAGTTTTGCCTTTGTGTCAACTATTCTATGTTTCTCTCTCTCTTGCTTGTATCTACCTTCAACATGTTAAACTGATTGATGCTTTGCTCCTTGGTTTTGACAGGTTAGAGGGAATCACATGTGGCTTGGAAAAATCGATTTGGTAAGAGGGCTTCAAGAATTCTCCATTTGATCTTTGGCAAAGTAATCCTCGTCTCAACTAGCATTCATCTCTTCATCCAGGTATGCTCCAAGAGGTATGATCTTCTTCTTCCTTGAATCATCCATAATTTCTAGATCATAAAAACCCTATTTAATTAAAACCCTTGTTTTTTGTTTTTCTTAGATCTACTTAGATCTAGCCTTGCTTTTGAAGAGATATTGAAAACCCACCTCTATAGCATCCACCCCTAGTTGGATCTATAGTTTGGTGGTGATTGGCTAAAAATTGACACACTTTTCAAGGCAAAAAGCCCTCTTGAACCCAAATCGCACTTCCTAGTGAGAGGCTTGTTTGGTTAGATCTAGCACATGGGTAGGTGAGATCCCACTTGATTTGCAATCTAGACACTTGATAACCTACCCCCAGATCCTTACTTTGGTGAATTCTACCTTGTGGACATCATTCCATGTTTTAAGGAGTTAAAACCCCCCTTTTGAATTTCTTGGCACCTCAAAACTCAGATCTACTAAGATCTAGCCCTTGGATTCACTTGTTTTTTTGGACATACATAGATCGGGGTACTAGCTACTTGGATCTATAGTTTGGTGGCCATTGGACTTGATTTGGTCCACCAAACCCTCATTTTAGCCCTCCTTGAGCAAGTCGCACTCCCTTGGGAAGGTGAGTTTGCCCACTTCAAGGAGGTGGGTGTTTGGGATTTTTGGAGATTTGGAACGGCCATATTTTGAAACCTAGGTCTAGACTATCTTTTTGTGACAATCCGCCTTGGGGGTAGCATTCCTTGTTTCAAGGGATTGTGGTCCACTTTGGGTCATTTCTTGAAAACCTAGATCTAGCAAAATCCAACCATTAGATCTCATTTAGCCCACTTGACTTGGCTCCTAGGTGTCCCGATCTACACTTTGACATACTTTTTGACTCCATTAGCCCATCTAACAAGGCACTAGTCCTCCTCTAAGCAAGTCGCACTCCTTGGGAATTGTGTCAAACCCTAGATCTAGTACATGGGTACTCCTAGAATCAACTTAGATCCATAGATCTAGTCTTTATCTAACCTATAGTACCAACTTCACACCTAGTCTCACCTTGTGGGCCTACTTAGAACCATTTCACACTTCCCAAGAAAACAAGACCCACTTGTGCAAACACATGGTACCACACCTTGACAACATACTAAACAATGTGGCCTAAACCATACGTAGGTTGAAACACCAACAATATCTCACATCACCTTTCAACCATACCTCAACTTCTAGGTCCACTTAACCTTGCATTGGTTTCCGTAACTCATCATTTGCTTACCTTTAGAAACCTTTGTGTAGGCCCAATCAACTGTGATTGGGTATAGGGTCTCCCCCTAGGTCTTGCTACACCTTGACCTAAAGCGAAGAGTGCCTCGGTTGACATGACTCCCACCTTGCCTTGGGAACCATGGCATCTCTTGGGTCACCTCTTTAGTTGCCTGTCTCCTCTACCGTCCCGGATGGGATACCTTTAGGGGCAACTACAAGTTGTGTGATAACAGGGCACAAGCCTCAAAATAAGGAATGGGGCCCACAAAGCAAAAATCAAAGAAGTGACACACTAGGGGTAGGTTATCAAGTGTGACGACCATGAATCAAGTGGGATCTCACCTACCCATATCTTGGAACCAACCAAACTAGCTTCTCTCAAGGGGTGCGAATTGCCTTCAAGAGGGCTAGGTGCCTTGGAAAGTGTATCAAATGGAACCCAATCACCACCAAACTATAGATCCGGATTGCCGTGGATACTATAGAGGTGGGTTTTCAATATTTTTCCAAAAGCTAGGCTAGATCCAAGTAGATCTAAGAAAAACAAAAATGAGGGTTTTGAATTTTAAGGGTTTGTGACCAATGAAGAAGAATGGATGGATGTAGGCACATACCTTGTAGAACTTACCTCAATTGCTTATGGCCACCTTGCAAATTGATAGCATTCTCCTATGTGTATATTCAAGAGTGAGATCCAAGAGCTCCAAGCCAAAACGTCCTCCTCCAAGAATGCCAAATCGTCCTCCTCCTACAAGACAAGATCAAGTGAAACAAGCCAAGTAAGATGATTATGAAAATGATGGAAAGATGTAAAAGAAAGCATCAACTATGTCACAAAGATACAATAATGATACTCCTTGTCACCAAGATCAACCCAAGAGAGAATATGTGGATCCCTCCAACAATAACCCTCAAGAAATCGCCCTCCTCTCCACCAATTCGACTTTCCTGCAAGAAAACAAGATGTAGCTCCAAAACCCACAATGATACATAGAAGAGAAACTGTATACTCAAGATGCCAGAGAATCCACAAGACAAGAGAGATATGCTCCACAAAGAAGTGTTCTATTCCAATATTCCAGAGCTCCAAAGGTGAACTATACAATAGGGGGTCTCCTCCTTATATAGGATGATAAAGACCAAAACCCTAGATCTCAAAACCACTTTACAACAAAATGAGTGGTTGAGATTAAAAGATCTCAATACATAATCAATGGCTAATAATGAACCATAACAATATATCACATGGATCACTCAAAAGGTGATGACGTCATAGCTAAATGGTACAAAGTGAGGATGACGTCATCCTCTAAAGGGGGCAAAATACAATGGGCCCACCTCATATGACGAGGACATGACTCATGAAGCACATGGTCGGGCTAGGAGGCATCAATCCTTGCTAGCTCATCCCCATGGCACAATTAAATAATATAATATGTCCAAAATAAATACAAATGATCAAATCTCTCCTCAAAATCTATGACAGACATGTAGTAAAAGGTCTCCTGTGGCCTCTGTGGACCCACCCAAGTGATGAAAACTGGCTGGAAGATAGTGGGTTCACCCTGGAAGACCTCTATGAAAACCAAGTGCCAAAGCCTTGCCTCAATTGCCCAAATCGAATTCTTCAATGACCCTTTTATCCCATTTCTGGTCTACCTCGGTAACTGTGAAAGTGCTGAAGCTGCCTCCTAGGGCACCTGCGTTTTCAAACTGAGCCCACCATGCTCTCCAAAAGGGGGGGTAAGTGGTAATATCAAGTGGCTGGACCACCCCCTCCTCATACAGCGCCCTAGGTGAACTGGCCTCTCATGGCCCCTGCTGCTTGGGCTGGAAAATCAACCCCAAATCTGGTCAACAAGTGTAAGACTGCATCTATCATTGTCAGAAGTGCCCGGAATTGAAAGATAAGTGTCTCATTGGATCCAGAAGACCCAAATCTACTAAGAATGTATACTCATACACCATGGGTTGCCCTGATGGACTAACTGTAGGGTCCACCGTATATGGACAGTGCATAATCTGATGATCTGAAGTAATAATAAAACCTGTTGAACTGCATCAATCATCATATGAATCATATGCCCATCATATAGCATCATCATCAAGAGTATGTGTGTCCATCTATCATCATCAATAAGCATGCATGGCCCACATCAACACGGATCTCAATAAATGACCATAGTCAAACTGGCTTTGACTAGGTCAATATACAACCAAGGAGAAATCATCTCAATAGACTAAGACATGTTCCTCTAATCATACTCACAGCTTAACTTAAAGTATAGCATTCATTCAGTGGCATTAATCATGTTAGCATATTCCGTTGTTATTTATAATTACTTGCACAATAGCTTAAATGACAAACTCACCCATTGGACATGGTCTAACTGCTAGCTAAGGATGCAGGCTAGGAACAAGGTTGGGCAAAGGGGGTGACTTGTCTAAACTCAACTAAAAGAAGCTTTGGACTGGGAGAAAGGGGGAGCTACAAACTCTGTGCTAGACAAAATAAACACGGGGGATGGCTGTGCCTCACAAATGGGTACGTTGTTTAGAGAGTGCTTATTCAACTTAAGCATCATGTCTACATCAAACTGATCCAAGTTCATTAGGATCATTCAATTTCATTTCATGGCCTTTATGGCCTACATAACCCTTTGGATCTCAGGTGTGCTGATAAGCACAACTAATCGCAGCTTGCATCCAGGGCATGTTTATACATATATAAGGTCAGCAATTGTTTAGATATAGAATTTAAGAACCATTGCTTTTTTGGACCTTTCCTATACTCTTCAAGGAGTATTTTTAGCAGTTCATCGCTCTTGCCCTTTTTAGTTTCCATGGCCGAATTTATATAAGTTTCCATAAGTAGTACATGAGCTTTCAGTTTTAGCCAACAACATCTCAAGTGACTAGGGGGAGTTCGAGCCAGTGCCAAACATCGGGACAACCGATCAGAATGATTTAGGCCTACAATCCAACTTACCAAAGGCAAGTTTTGTCACCAACTCAGAGCCAAGACACTAAACATACAGGGATGCGGTCCAAACTCAGAGGTAGAAAATGGGGAAGTCCTCAATATCAGAAAGTCAAGTAAGACAAGTCATGGGTTAAAGCCAAATAAGGAAAGTCATGCATGGATGGAATCAAATGATGGTGAAGCCTAAGCTAGCAAACAAATGGTGTCAAGGAAGACCATATCTATACAAGGTAGTGAACCAGTGAGTTTTGTCAAACAACCTAAATGTGCAAGTAAAATGTTCATTTTGTAATTTATCATCAAGATAGTTCATTTTATAAAGTTTGCCACATCATGAATTATATACCAAGCCAATGTTGCAAACATGACTAAAACAACAAGATAATAATCCATAATCAATGATCAGGAATCCATAGGTCATACAATATCATCATAAGAATAATCATCATATACCATCTGAAACACTGTTGCACTACATCTCTAGGCACTGAACTGAAACTGTATGGAATAAAGGGTCATGTTATCACATATATAGTAGCCGGGCTACCATACATTTTTTGTCAAATTCCAGTACACTATTCAGCCAGTTCCCTTACATTGAGATGCTGAGATGAGCATCTACTATGGATCACTATCACATTTTGGACAGCAGATATATTCCCCATGCCAGGACTGAGTTTCAGGACACTCAGAGAGATGACCGATTTAGCTATTTAGCCATTTATATAGAGCAGTCAGTAGTGCCCAAAGTTACAGCAGTAGTTTCAGAGGACAGATGATGATTCAGATTGATGAGCATTTAGGTATATGACTCAACAGGTATATTATGGTGTTGTGGTTATACTGCTTTTATTTCCATTTTCTTAGCATGTCTTAGCACTTAGTATCATGATCTGGCGATCATATAGATATGTGGACCTGGTTGTATTATATAAATATCATATTTGTCCCTACTCAGACTTAGAAGTTCTTGGCCTATACTCATTGGTTTTAACCTCCCTAGGGAGAATAGAGGTGATCATTCCCGCCATACTTTGGCTTGCTAGTGTCGGTTTCACTATTCATTGTCATCATCCATCCATGACTTACCCCGTTGATTCATTACCTTGACTTACTACTTGACTAGTGGCATGGAGGACCTTTTCCCCATTGTAGCCTCTATATTGGATAAGCTTCCCTGTTTATTGTGTCTCGGCTCTGAGTTGGTGACAAAACTTACCTATGGTGAGTTGGATTTCCTTGGGAATTCCCCCTAGTCACTAAAGATATTGTTATCTAAACCTAAAACTTTTAGTGATGCCATTAATGCAAAGTATGGAAATGAAATGTTATATATTGTATGAAAAGCCCATTCATGCAATGTGTTTCTTAACACACATGAATGAAAGGCAAGCCAAATGAAAATGGCTACGAAATATCAAATGTTATATCTTTTGTGAAATGTAAATACCTAGGTAAACAAGCTGTCTATGGCACACCTAGAAGTGCTCCGGTAAACAAGTGCCTTAAAAACACACCTGCAGCAAGAAGCCTAAGTAAATGTAAATCTATGCAATGTGTTTGTAAACACACATAGATCAAAGGCTATGGAAACTCTAGGCCCAAAAAGCAATGGAACTTAAATGCTATATCAAAAAGATTGTTGGCCTCATTTGTATTATGGATTGTGCGCATCTGTGTAAAGTGAATAAACACTCTTTGAACAACTTATCCATTTGTGAGACACTGCCATTCCCTGTGTTGTTGCTTGTCCACTATATGCTATGGTGTGTATTCCCTTTTCCATTTCCAAAGTATCACAGTGTTAAGTCAGTAAGTCATCCTTTGACCTAGCCAATTGTTTCTTAGCCTTCACCCTTCACTAGCAAATTGATCACAACTATGAAGTGAGTATGACCTTGAAAGTCTTGTCTGAGTAATAAATAATAATTATGACTTATTATATGTGGATTTAGATTGCCAGTAATGATTACTTCTTGTTATAATTGCTATTTGAATGGATTGTAAAGCATGTTTTAACCTTGGACACCTTGCAGCAGCTTGATGACAGTTTGAGTCATATTTTGGTCATGTTGACTTGGTCAAACCTCAATTTGACCAAAAGTCAACCACAGGACATGAGGTGGTAGACCTCAGATGTTATAGATAGATGATATATGGTCTGGTACAGGTCACCATGGTGGGCTTATGCAGTGGTTTCAGGCTTATGATGATGATTTGTGCTTTTCAACACTTTTACAAATTATTGTTATGTGGTCTGCCGGATATTATGAGTATTTATTTTGGACCATGCAGAGGTTTATATGGTGTATGAGTACACATCTTAGATGGATTTGGACCTTCTGAGTCCAATGAGATGGTCTGTTTTCAGTTCCGGGCAGTTACACTGTTGATTGAACCTCAGTTGGCTATCCTAGTGCAGTTTTGGTCAGTCAGAGGCCCTATCGGAGCAGTGATGAGATTTACTTGGTTCACCTAGGGCGTTGTGCATGGAGGGGGTGGTCCAGCCACTTGTTATTACCATATTACCCCCCTCCCAGACTCATTGGTGAGCTCACGTTGACAGGGCAGGCACTCCAGGAGGCAGTTTGGGCAGTTTCACGTTTCCCAAGGCAGTTCAGAAATGGTAGAAATGGCTACAGAGGAATTTGATTTGGGCTACTGAGGCAATGTTATGGCATGGGATGATCAGTGATGATGAGTGGGATGTCTTCCACACCTTCTACAGCAGTTTTAGCTTCATCGAGACCCACATCCATCACTTATGGCACTTTTTGATGATTTTTGGAGCCTCCTAAGGCTAACAATTTGTCCATAGAGGCACGATTTGGTACTTTGATAATTATTTTATTGATATTGTGCTATGGGAATTGACCAAGGGTGTCTAAAATTACCCCTTGGACCCACCATAAGCTAGATCTATTATTTTATCATCATGATTTAGTGGGATCTCCTCTTCTAGGGTGAGTTTGTCCACATATTGTATTATTTTATTAGTGATCCATGTATTGTATTGTTGAGCTCATCTCAACCATTGATTAGATCTTTTGATCTTTTAATCTTAGCCACTCATTTGAAAAGTGGTTAGATTGTGGACTCTCTCCCTCCTATTTAAAGGAGAGAGCTTCTCATTGTAAAGGGGTCTTTGGCTCTTGAAATCTTGATATAGAAAAACTTTCTTGTGGAAATTCTTGTGGTCTCCTTTGCATCTGGTGTTCTTAGATGGTGATTGGAAAGTCTATTGCATCCTAGCATTTGAGTATTTGTGGTAAGATCTATCTTTTGGGAAACTTTTGTCTTGTCTACGGGAAGGCGACTTCACTTGGGCATTTTTGCAAGGCTTCTTCAACTCGCTCCACTTGGCATTCGCTTGTATCAGGGGTTATCATTAATATCATTGTGATCTATGCTATCTTTTTGTTGTTTCTCTTATGGCATTAGTCTTATCTCTTGTTTGCAGTAAATCTGATATTGTTGACGTTTATTGTGCAGGAGAGAGGGCGCATTGGCTTCCTTGGGCAATTCGACTCCATAGAAAACTACCTCAAATCGCTCCAAATTGATCAGGTTTGCATAGATCATCATCATCAAGGCATCTATAAGGTTATCCAGGTAAGATCCACAGGTTTGTTCTTCTTGTCTTTGCTCCAATCCATTGACATAGCTACTTCATTGATAAAACCCTTAATTTACAAACCCTCATTTTACATTTTTGCAGATCTAGTAAGATCCACTTGGTATTTGGGTATAAAATTTAAAACCCACCTCTACAGTATCCACGGCAATTCGGATCTGTAGTTTGGTGTGATTTGGCCTCCATTTGACCCACTTTCCAAGGTAAAGAAGCCTCTCCAAGAGAGGTCGCACTCCTTGGGAGAGGTGAGTTTGCAGGGATCTAGCACCTGGGTAGGTGAGATTCCACTTGATCTATAATCTACACATTCAATAACCTACCCCTAGTGTGTCACTTCAGTGATTTTGACCTTGTGGGCCCCATTTCTCATTTTGAGGGTTGTGCCCCACTTGGGTCACTTTGTGGCATACTTCAATCTCAGATCTACTGAGATCCAGCCATTGGATGACCCTAATCTTTTAGATCCACCTACCTCAATACCCCAACATTCCAGATCTATAATTTGGTGGACATCCGCCTCCATTTGGCCCACTTCCCAAGGCACTGATCTTTCCCAAGCTAATTCGACTTTCTTGGACTGTTGAGTTTGTTTGTGGTTTGATCCCTGTTTTGGTAGCTTGAACCCCTTGACTTTGTCATATCAATCAATCAAGCTCACTTTTGGTACTGGTTAGCCCCAATTCAGTCCTTAACTACCCTGCATTGGACACGGTTCCCAAGGCAGTGGATTCTCTCATAATTGACTAGTACCCTAATCCTGGATCTTATTTTAAACATCCTAAGTCATTATTCCACCCATAATGGACCAAAGATACACTGTTTAAACCCCTTGATCCAAACTAAAATTCATCTTGTGACTTCTTCCATAGATCTAGGGTTCACCATACACCTTACGTACTTCAACTATACTTGACTTGATCTGGTGTTTTGGTTTGGTCTCTCCTATCAGGAGTAGATCTAGGTCTCCCCCTCTGTTGTCTTGGGATAGATAACATAAAGTGAAGATTGCCTCGATTGGCATGACAACCATCCATTGGGAGTCGAGGCCATCTTGGTTGCACCTCTTTGGTTGCCCCTCCCTTCTACCATCCATCTTGGATTCATCTCTAGGGGCACTTACAAGTTTGGTGATAACAAGTCACATCGGTCATCAAATCTGAACTCTCAAGGCTCAGCCTTGACACAAGGTCTAACACAAGTCTGAATAATACACTGCTCTGATCATGAGTGATCTCAAAATATAAAGTCATCATAGCCAAGCTCTGAAACATCGAAGCTCTGGAATGTGCAGATATCTGCTAAACAAGAATAGTAGCCCTGCTACTATGGTGTGATAACAGGATTATTATGCACAAATAAACAATGTATATCAGATATTGCTTCTTCTCCAATACTTGTAAGGAGTCTACGAGGAGATAATATATTTAATCTCCTCCTATAAACCTTTTCAGGCTCACGGAGGGGGCCAAACACACCCTTTGAAGATTAAGCAATGCCTAATAATTTGTGTTATAGAAAAATTTAATCTTTTTACAAAGTTGAAAATAAAACTAAAAGTCAATTAACCAAAGACGAGAGACTTGTCCCCGGCAACGGCGCCAAAAAATGTTGCCACCTAAAACAAACTTGACCACAGTTAAGTCTCCCAACCGCTATGTGTGTTTTTTAGGGCAACTATGAGTGTAAAACCCGTTGTCACCTCGATTCCTAACTCCTTCGTTTAGACCCCAACTCCCAAAGGTCAAGGGGGGTTGTCCCTACTTACTAAGTTTCTCTAAAGATTTTCTTTAGGAGTTGCAAATTATTGATGTTCAATGACAAGCATTCATGCAAAGATGCAATAATTTTGATGACAAGCAAACCTTCTTTGTAAATAAACCATATACAATTGCAAGAGAGAAATAACAAATGTTTTACCAAACCAGTGCCTACTTTACTTGGGTTATGGAGTCACAGATACAATAGAAGTAAGATCACCAAAGACAATCAAATTGCATTAAACCATTCACTTATCACAATGATCAAAATATCACATTTAACACATGAGAAATACTTGTGGTAAATGAACAATTAATGAATGAAAGGTGCTTGTAACGAGATTGAAACGAATTTAAATGCTTCAAAAGTAAAGAACTAAAAATGAAATAATAATTGCAATGTTTTGCCAATGGTCCTGTAGATTTTAATTATTTTTAGGTCTCTCTTTAGCTTTAAGGGATTTATGGTTTGTGCAAGAAAATTAAAGTTATCCTATGTGTCTACCCCAAAAACTTATCTCTTTCGATTTGAGAGAGATTGTCGGGTGCTCAACAAGAGAACACAAGGTTCCCAGCTAGCTCCACAACCAACCCCAAAGCTTGTCGGGTGCTGAAGAGGAGGACACTAAGTGCCACGAGGCTCCCAAAAGCCTCTACCCCTCTAGCTCCACGGGTCAAACTTAGCTTTTACTAGAAATAAAAGAATAAGGAACCAAGTCCAAGAGACTCTCTTGGGCTTGTTACAACAAGAAAAATTTCAGCCTTTGAAATTTAAGAGAATGGGGCTCAAGAACAAGAAATTTGACCCTTTTTTTTGGCAAGAATCTTGTAGTGGGCACTCTTGGTCTAAGCTGCGAGGAATCGCTCTAGACCCCTGTTATCACATATATAGTAGCCGGGCTACCATACATTATTTTTCAGATTCTAGAGCACATTACAGCCAGTTCCTTTACTTTGAGATGATGAGATGAGCAGCTATCTATGGATCACTATCAGATTTTGGACAGCAGTTGTATTCCCCATGCCATGACTGAGTTTCAGGACACTCAGAGAGATGACCGATGTAGCCATTATATCATCGGTACAGAGCAGACAGTAGTGCCCAGAGTTACAGCAGCAGTCTCAGAGGACAGAGGATGGTACAGGTTGGTGTGCATTCAGGTATATGACTCAGCAGGTATATCATGGTGTTATGGTTAGATTGCTTTTATACTTATTCTCATAGCATGTCTTAGCACTTAGTGTCATGATCTGGCGATCATATAGATATATGGACCTGGTTGATCTATTATATATATTATATTGTCCCTACTCAGACTTAGAAGTTCACTATTCATACTCATTGGTATGTACCCTCCTTAGGGAGAATAGAGGTGATCATTCAACCATACCTTGGCTTGCTAGTGTCGGCTCCATCATTCATTGTCTTCATCCATCCATTACCTACCTTTTAGTTTATCACCCTGACTTACTACTTGACTAGTGACATGGAGGATCTTTTCCCCACTGTAGCCTCTGTATTGGATGAGCTTCCCTGTTTATTGTGTCTCGGCTCTGAGTTGGTGACAAAACTTGCCTATGGCGAATTGGAGTTCCTTGTGAATTCCCCCTAGTCACTAAAGTTGTGTTGGCTAAACCTGAAACTTTTAGTGCTGCCATGAATACAAAATCTGGAAAAATGAAATGCTATATCTTGTATGAAAAGCCCATTCATGCAATGTGTTTCTAAACACACATGAATGAAAGGCGTGCCAAATGAAAATGGCCATAAAAATAAAATGTTATATCTTGTGGAAAATAAATACCTAGGTAAACAAGCTGTCCATGACACACCTAGAAGTGCTCAGGTAAACAAGTGCCTTAAAAACACACCTGCAGCAGAAAGCCTAAAGAAAAAATGTAAATCTATGCAATGTGTTTGTAAACACACATAGATCAAGGCTATGGAAACTTCAAGCCCAAAAGCAATGGAACTTAAATGCTATATCTAAACAATTGCTGGCCTTATTTGTATTATGGATTGTGCGCATCTGTGAAGGTGAATAAACCCTCTTTAAACAACTCATCCATTTGTGAGACACCGCCATTCCCTGTGTTATTGCTCATTCAGTATATACCATGGTGTATTCCCTTTCCCTTGCCAAAGTGTCACAAAGTCAAGACAGTTAAGTCATCCCTTAGCCTAGCCAGTTAATTTAAGCCTTCACCCTTCACTAGCAAATTGATCACAACTATGAAGTGAGTATGATCCTGAAAGTCTAGTCTGAGTAATAATAATAATTAACGACACTATATATTTGGATTTAGATCGTCAGTCATGATTACTCTGTGTTATAATTTTTATTTGAATAAGTTGTAGAGCATATATTAACCTTGACACTTTGCAGCAGCTATTGATGATGATCTGAGTTATATTTGGTCTTGGTTAGACCTAGTTTGACCATGGAGGACCATGGGACATGAGATGTTGGACCTTATGATGATATGGATAGATGATATATGGTCTATGTATACATACATGATGACTCTATGCAGCAGATACAGGGTTATGATGATGATTCTGGGGTTACAGCAGTGTTTGTATATGTACAGCACATTATTATTGGCCTTGATCCGGTATATTGGATATTTATTTTGATCATGCAGAGATTCATATGGTGTATGAGTACACATCTTGGATAGATTTGGACCTTCTGAGTCCAATGGGACAGTTTGTTTTCAGTTCCGGGCACTTACAGTGATGATTGAGCCTCAGTAGGCTGTCCTAGTGCAGTTTTGGATTGTCGGAGGCCCTGTCAGAGCAGATGTGATTTTTATCCGGTTGACCTAGGACGCTGATGATGGAGGGGGTGGTCCAGCCACTTGTTTTTACCATATTACCCCCCTCCCGGACACACTGGTGCCCTCACCTTGACAGCGCAGGCACTCCAGGAGGCAGTTTGGGGCAGTTTCACGCTTCCCGAGGCATTTCAGGATTGGTAGAAATGGCTATTGAGGAAATCGATTTGGACTACTGAGGCAAAGTTATGGCATGGGATGATCAGTGATGATAGATCGGGACCTTCCACACCTTCTCCAGCAGTTTCAGCTTCATCGGGGCCCGCATCCATCACTTATGGCACTTTCTGTGGATTTTTGAGGTCTTTTGAGGACCACGACTTCACTATGGAGGCACGATTTGGTACATTCATGATTATTTTTTTGGTTATTGTGCTATGGGGATTGACCAAGGAGGGATAAAATTACCCCTTGGACCCACCATAAGCCTCTTATGATATTTTGTCATCATGATTTGGTGGGATTCCCCTCTTATAGGGCGATTTTGTCCACTTACATTATATTTTTAGTGATCCATGTATTTTATTGTTGAGCTCATCTCAACCATTGATTAGATCATGAGATCTTTTAATCTTAGCCACTCATGTAAAAAGTGGTTATGATTGTACTCTCTCCCCATCCTATTTAAGGAGGGAGCCTCTCATTGTAAAATCATCTAGAGATTTTTGGCTCTTGGCTCTTGGAATAAAATTTCTATCTTTTGGAGTACATGCTTGGATTGGAGTGGATGTTGGTTGTTTCGATTGTAAATGCTATTGTCCATTGCACTGGAGGATCTATTGTAGCTATCTTGCATATTTGCCATACTTTATTTGCAGGTGAAGAGGACGATTTTGACAAGTGCGAATTGGTGGGGAGGCTTGCCCTTCAAGCTTGGAAGAAGTCGTTTTGGGTTTGACAGGGAGTAGTTTTGCCTTTGTGTCAACTATTCTATGTTTCTCTCTCTCTTGCTTGTATCTACCTTCAATTTGTTAAACTGATTGATGCTTTGCTCCTTGGCTTGACAGGTTAGAAGGAATTACATGTGGCTTGGAAAAATCGATTTGGCAAGAGGGCTTCAACAATTCTCCATTTGATCTTTGGCGAAGTAATCCTCGTCTCAACTAGCATTCATCTCTTCATCCAGGTATGTTCCAAGAGGTATGATCTTCTCTTCCATGAATCTTCCATAATTTCTAGATCACAAAAACCCTAATCAAATTAAAACCCTTGTTTTTGGTATTTTTTAGATCTACTTAGATCTAGCCTTGCAATTGAAAAGATACTAAAAACCCACCTCTATAGTATCCACCCCTAGTTGGATCTGTAGTTTGGTGGCGATTGGGTAAAAATTGACACACTTTTCAATGCAAAAAGCCCTCTTGAACCTAAATCGATTTTCCTAAGAGAAGCTTGTTGGGTTAGATCTAGCACATGGGTAGGTGAGATCCCACTTGATTTGGAATCTAGACACTTGATAACCTATACCCACATCTTTACTTTGGTGAAAACTACCTTGTGGACATCTCTCCATGTTTTAAGGGGTTACCCCCCTTTTGATCTTCTTGGTAACTTAAAACTCAGATCTACATAGATTTAGCCCTTGGATTGACTTGAAATTTTGAAGACACATAGATCGGGGTACAAGCCACTTGGATCTACAGTTTGGTGGCCATTGGACTTGATTTGGTCCACCAAACCCATCTTTTGCCCTTCCTTGAGCAAGTCGCACCCCCTTGAAGATTTGAGTTGGTCCATTTCTAGGAAGTGGGTGTTTGAGTTTTTCGTGGATTTGGAATGCCCATGCCTTGAAACCTAGGTCTATACTGTCCTTTCGCCAAGATCCGCCTTGGGGATTTCATTCCTTGTTTTAAGGGATTGTGGTCCACTTAGGGTAATCACTTAAAAACTAGATCTAGTAAGATCCAACCATTAGATCTCATTCAACCCACTTGACTTGGCTTCTAGGTGTCCCGATCTACACTTTGACATCCTTCTTGACCCCATTAGCCCATCCAACAAGGCACTAGTCCTTCTCCAAGCAAGTCGCACTCCTTGGGATTTGTGTCAAACCCTAGATCTAGTACATGGGTACTCCTAGAACCAACTCAAACTTATAGATCTAGCTTATATCTAACCTATAGTACCAACCTCACACCTAACTCCACCTTGTGGGTCCACCTAGAACCATTTCACACTTCCCAAGAAAACAAGACCCACTTGTGCAAACATATGGTACTATACCTAGTCATCATACCCCATTATGTGGCCTAAACCATAAATAGGTTGAAACATTAACAATCTCTTATACTTCCCTCAACCATACTTTAACCCTTAGGTCCACTTAGCCTTGCATTGGTTTCCGTAACTCATTACTTACCTACCCTTAGAAACCTTTGTTTGGGTCCAATCAACTGTGATTGGGGTATAGGGTCTCCCCCTTGGTCTAATTACACATTGACCTAAAGCGAAGAGTGCCTCGGTTGACGTGACTCCCACATTGCATTGGGAACCGTGGCATCTCTTGGGTCACCTCTTTAGTTGCCTGTCTCCTCTACCGTCCCGGATGGGATACCTCTAGGGGCAACTACAAGTTGTGTGATAACAACCCCTCCGCTTTGCTCCCAATTCATGATCCCGGAGGAATCGATGAGGAATCAATCCCGGAATCGCGATTCCTCCCGGGATCGATTTCCCAGTTCGCGATTCCTTGGAGAAAAAAACGCTCCCTGGAATTTTAGGAATCGATCCGGAATCGACGCTTCCAGATCGATTCCTCATCGATTCCAGAGCGATCCCGTGCAAAAAAATCACTCCCGAAAACGCTTCCTGAGCGATTTCGCGATTTTCTCATTTTTTATTTTTCATTTTTTATTTTTAGGGATTGGCTAGGGATAATTTGGGCAAATAAAGTCTATTGGACTCCATTTGGACTCATTCTATGCCCTCAGTGGTAAACAATTTGATGTGCCGCCCATGCTAAGAATGGTAGCCACAAACTAGCAGATAGAGCCTAGGAAGCCATGTTCTATTTCTCTTGCTTGCATACTGGAAATATTACACAAAAGCTGCAGTATGACCTCATAAAATCAGCACCCTACCTTGTCGAAAATAGTTTAAAAGGCAGCGCTCTCCTTAAGCATGAAATCATCCCTAAAATTAGTTCAAAAAGGTCTCAAGTCTGTGCCCTTATCTCTTGTTTCATGCTGTGTTTAGGCACAGGATGACATTGTTGTTATCATGCATGAACATGGATGTTTTTGGGCATGAAGATAGCATCTAAATCAGAGATCATATCTGTGCCTTATTCATGCAAAGGCTAATGATCAATTTGATATATCTGCCCTCACAAAAGTACTGATTTTGTAGACTTAAATAGCACAGGAATATCCCAAATGCAGCACTGCTTTTTTATATGTTTAGAACTTCCATTTTTTTCCAAACACCAGCATAGTTTCCTAAGCTGATTTGCGCCTCTCAAAAGCATTTTTCCTGTCTCTGGTTTGTCTCTCACAAAAGCATTAGGTTGATTTGGAACCAAGTATACTGATTGGTTCTACTGAGTTTGGCACCATGCATGCATTGGTTTTCACCTCTGAAACCACCAAATTTATCCTTGTGCCAGTGCTACTCCCTAGATGAGTTTATCTCCTTGACAAGAGCTAAAAATATGTGTTTTTTGTCTTCCAAGAAAAGTCAAACTTGGACCACTAAAGCAAGCACTGGTCATTGCTTGACAAGCAAGTAACCTCTAGCTGTTAATTTTACACAGTTTGCATGCTATGAAACTTAGCTTAAAGATTAAGCTACGCTATCATGCACAAACAACAGCACTGGTGTTACTCAAAATAGCACTGATGTGCTTCAAAACAACGCTGAGAAATTGGTAGACTTATATCTCAGAGGTAGCGAATGACTGGTGATTTTCCTTGGTAGTTGTATTATGAAAACCGAACACACAAAGATACCAAGAACACAAAGAGAGAATTGAGAGAGGAAATGTTTCTTCTTTATTCACAATTGAAGAGAACAACTGTTCAAAACCATAAAGCACAAACCCTCATATTGACATATGAGGGTCAAATGCATGCAGCATTGTCTTAAAGTCGATGCCATCAGCTACACATTTGTACTTCCCTTACAAAAATCCAACTTTTGTTACAAAAATTCAATCATAGAGTTTGTTTGATAAAGTAAATCTTAACAACATATCTTTGCAAGTTTGATAATGGATTTAAAGACATCACTTGCAAATGGTCATTGCCATAGTTATGTCATTCCAGAAAATCTTCTGAGATGTCCTAGATGATTGATGTTATATCAATGTGTACTAAATGGTTATATGAATATCTATGTTTTCATGTTTTCTATAGCTAATTTGGAATAATACATATTTTTTTTAATATATATGCATCCAAATATATTAAAATATATATTATATAAAAAACGCTCCCAAAATGGAAGCTTTTGAAAATTTCGCTTTTCGCTCCCGCTCCCCGCTCCGCTCCGCACTCCCAACAGCGTAGCTCTTGGTTAATCTTTGAGCCTATTTGTGGCCAAATTTTGGCATTACCTCCCCCTGTAACATGAAAAACCTGCACAAAACAGCAAGCTAATCTTATCCAAATATGATAAAAATGGATATGGAATCACTTTGAAAATTTTAACATATAAATTTCAGCAATTTGTAAATAACATGTAGCATATAAAAAAGTTGGAAATGATGATTTTTGAGAGTGAAATAAGTAAAAATCTGCAATAAGAAATAGTTAGTTAGAAGAGGCCAAGTTCCTCAATAGTTGTTTGAACAATGGGGTATCCAACCCAGGAATCCCACTCTCCAAGCTTAAGTAACCAGTAGCAAAACTAGCTTCAAATACACAAGGGATGAAAGATCAAGCAAAGAAATGAGAAATCATTTATTCAAACTAGAAGTCCACGAAATTCTCAAATGCTAAGAAGATAACCCACATAACATGTAACAACAATATTTCAATATTATTCTCAAGCAAAACAATTTGCTTGAGATCCACAAATGCAAGCAAGAAACTACAATGCTACAATTTTACCTCACATAAAGCCAAGAACCAAATTTCCTCCAAAGTTTTCTCTTCATTCACATCAAAAGATGGAAATTACAATGGCTCACTTCTTTGGACAAGACTGGAAGCAAGAGAGCAAGAAAAAGTGAGAAAATGGCAAATCGTGACCTCAAATGAGGAGGGGAAGCCTCCTTAAATAGGAAAAGAGAGGGAAGAGAGGCTATCTCTCAATGTGACACTTGTCTCTCATGCACATAATCAAATGGGGTGCCCCCCTCTTAAAGAGAAAACCATGGGAATAGAAAAAATGAGGAAAACCTCTTTCCACTTGCCCCAAATATCATCCAATAGCATGGGGATGGTGGGGCGCCCTCCTTGTGAGGGTGGGACCTGTTATCACACAACTTGTAGTTGCCCCTAAAGGTGATCCTATCCAGGATGGTAGAGGTGTTGAACAACTAAAGAGGTGACCTAAGAGAGATTCGATTCCCAAGCATAAATGGTTGTCACGCTAATCGAGGCACTCATCACTTTAAATCAAGCAAATGCAAGACCAAGGGGGAGACCCTAGTTAGCCAATGGAGGCTAGCGAACCTACTCTAGACACTCTAGGGAGATGTGAAGTTGCAAAGAGAGAGAGATCAAGAGTAAGTAGACCTAGATCTAGGAAATATAAGTGGCCAATGGAGTTAGGGCTTGATTGAGGAGACTTATAAGAGATCTAAAAGCGCAACCAAGGTATGAATATGCCACTAATGGATTTAAACAAGTAGATCTAGATAGATCTAATGCCAATCTAAAAGGCCCAAGTGGGGTCCACCCTTGATGTAGTCAAAATGAAGTGACGTGGGGCCCACTGGGTGAAATTAAGATAGGAAAGGCACTAGAAGGGTGGCTTAATGATGGATCTGAAGTTTAAAGGACAAAATAGCAACACCCAGATGATAAATCTGAAAAATGACTGAGAACCAACAAGTGCGTCCTCCCTTAGAGATGGCCAGTGCCTTGGATCGAAGGGTAAATGGAGTCGGATTTCTACCAAATTTGGTCTATAAGGTTCATTAATTAATTAGGAAGTGGTTTTTATTTATTAAGCCCAAATTATCGCCAAATCTATCAGATCTATAAAACTAGGGTTTTAACAATGAGGATTTGAAGTGACCAATGGGTAAAATGCATGAAAACCGATACGTACCTTGTAGATCTTACCTCAAATGCTTGCAGCCGCAAAGTACATTGATGATCCTTCCGTTTAGTTACGATTCCAAGCAAGATCCAAGTGATTTCAAGCCAAAACATCCTAGCCCAAGGAGGAAAAGTGTCTTCTTTTACCTGCAAATTCAAACAACCCAAGTTAGATTTGACCCACAAATAAAAGATGAGCTATGCATGGCATATCAAAGAAAATAAATCAATGGACGAATCACAATTGGCAAACTCCCTTCAAGATGAAAATGTCATGCTCAAGAGAAGATGGGGAAGCCCCACAATCGTCCATCCAAGCAATTCGCACCCCTGCACAAGATGAATTCAGCCTCCCATACTCCCTCTGTAGTGCCCTAGGAGAACCAAATAAAAATCCAACTGTGTTGTCAGGTCATTTTATAATGGCAAATTTGCAGTAAAGTGATAATCTGAGTGAAATCTCGTCTGAAAGTGCCTATAAATGATATTTGAGTGTCCCACTAGACTCAGAAGGTCCAAATGTACTAGAGATGAGTACTCATACACCCTGTGGCTACCTGGATAATCATCTGTGGTCTCAACCATGCTCAGGCAACAAATAATGGTCTATAAAAAATCATAACTATAAAAATCCATCAAACCATTATGTGAAACCTGTGTCTGCTGCATGGAACCATCAAATGGGCATTAAAGGACCAGAAATCATCAACCTCGAACATCATTGGTCCAACTCATCTGAGATCCTATGGTTGACTTGGTCAAACTGGGTTTAACCAGGTCAAGACTGATCAAAATATGACCCAGGCTTAAAATGTCTACTGTTGCAAGTGCAAAAAGATAATGTATGCTCTTTTAATCATTCTAATAGCAAGACTTAAAGTATGAAGTACCATTTCACTGGCGTTTAAGCAATAATCACATCAAATATAAGTTTAACATAATCAATTACTCAAAACAGAACCTCAAGAATATACTCATTTCATGGCCGTGATCATTTTGCTAGCAATGGGTGAAGGTGAGAAATGCAAGACTAGGATAAGGGGATGACTTTACTAACTCAACACTGTGATAATTTGGATAAGGGAAAAAATGAATACACACTCAAGCATATGTTGGATAATAAACACACAGGGAATGGCAGTGTCTCACAAATGGAATGAGTTGTTTCGAGAGGTGCTTATTCAAGCTTGGCAAATGTCTACAACTTACATCCAAGCTGAATCCAGCTCCGTGAGGATCTTTGCTAGACCCGTCATAACTAGGTGCACAGCTAACCGTAACTTGAAGTTCTAGGGGACACTTAGAATTAGTTGTCCCTTACTCCATCTCACATCCCAACCCATAGGCTCCGTGAGGTATTACTCATTACATTTAATCATGGCCAGCAGTCTTTGGATTTAGCATACATTTAACCATTGCTTTTTAGGCCTTAGGACCCTTTCGATTTTGCATGTGCTTAGAAGCACAACTAATCGCAGCTTTCATCCAGGGTGCTTTAACATTTCAATTTCCATAGCCCTCTTTCATTGTGCTGAGAAGCACAGTTTTAATTTGTTTCCATGGGCTTGCACAAAAGATATGATAATAGTTTCTACATGCATGTAATGATGGTAGTACAATTTGCTTCAAGTTTAGCCAACACAACTCAGGAAACTAGGGGGATTATCCACAATTAGGACCAAACATCAGGGGAAACCGACCAAAGAGGTCAAGGCATCAAATCCAACTCACCCAAGCTCAGGAACCAACACCAGCGGGTTCTCCTGGCCCAGAAGGATCAAGGCTTCGGTAAGTACTATTGCTAACTCAAAGCCGAGACACAAACTAACAAGGATGCTATCCAACACAGAGGCAAAAGTGGGGAGGTCCTCCATATCACAGGCTGAGGTGTAAGTCAGGGTGAAAACCAAAGATGGGAGAGAACGGATGGATGGGGAAAATGAAGGGTGATGCCAAAGTTAGCAAGCCATAAATGGTGGGAATGATCACGTCATACTACTAAGAGGGTAAAACCAATGAGTATAAAGTATAAACAAGAACTTCTAATTCTAAGTAATTAGACCATTTAGATAATCATTAAACAACCATGTCCATATCACATATATATATATATATATACCGCCAGATCATGACCACTAGATACCAAGTCAAGCTACTAAGATGAGCAAAAGAGCAAAGCAATCATAACCAATGCACATCCATATACCTACTGGGCCATATACTTGTATCTGCCATCTGGATCATCAATAATCACTGGAAACATTGCTGCTGTGAAAACTCTGGGCACTATACTGCTCTGTATGGAACAAATGTGGTCACCTCGGTCATCTAATCTGAGGTCATGAGGCTCAGTCTTAGCATAAGGTTCACTATGTCTGATCTAGGGTTGCTCTAATATGTGAGTGATCATCGAAAAGTATTGCTCATCATAAGTTGATCTCATCAAAAATGTGTAAAGGCATGGCTCAAAAATATATAAGAATCCACTCTGCAATCATGGTAGCCCGGCTGCTATGGATGTGATAACAGGACCCCCACTTTTTGTCCCCACATACATGACCCACTTCCCCTTTTATGAAGTGTGCTCCCCTCTTAGAGAGAAAAATGCCCCTCCATGGGAAAAGATTATCAAGGGTTAAGATGGGCCCTAGGGGGTCCATTTGACATGCATTTGTCTATTAATGAATTTGTAACTTCGGAAGATATTCACTTGTATATTTTATATTGTATTTGTATTTTATTATTGTACCTCCAACAGAGATGTTTATTCCTTCGTTCGGGAGAGTCATTATTGTATTTGAGTCATTTAAAGTCGTTGAGGTTAACCCTCCATTGTATGTCGGGGCATTAGACCCAGAGTTAAGTTGTAAGTGGGTTATTAGACTCTCCTAGAGAAGTCGGCCCTGTCAGGTACAACTACGGGATGACCTAGATGAGGTAAAAGTCAAGTGAAAAGTAAAGAATAAATAGAGAGGGTGCCTCTCTATTTGGATCATTCACTCACTCACTAAATTCGCATTAGTGAGAGAGAGGAGGAGTTCACACAAGTGAAGAAGAGAGAAGTTGTTGAAGACCTTTTCTATTTTGGGCTTTATCTTTGTGATACTATTTTGGTGATCATTCTATCTCTGAGGAAGTTGCGGGGTTTTCTCCTTTATGGTTTCCCCGAGGAAAATCTTTGTGTCTCTTGTCTCTATTGTGTTTATGTTGTGCTTGTTATTCTCTCAGTAAGATCCTAAACCATACTGCATTAAAAGTTAAAAATCTAACATTGTCCCCCCTAGGCTTAAATATAAAAAATTTCCCTCAAATCATTTGATTTTTTACTTGGGAAAATTTGATCATTCTAATTAAAATCAATTTTCCTGCTGAAAATTGACTGACTTAGGAAAATGTGTCCAAAACCTTAGCAAGACTTGTCCAAATGACTTCAAACTTTGCCCAAGGGTGTAGGGGGTCCCATGCCATTTATCTTGAGTACCCATACCCTTATACAACATCATAAAGGACCACTTATCCCTCTTTTACATTACAACTTTTTATGCTAAGGGACAATTTTTAATTACCAAAAATTAAAAAATCCTAAGTAAAACTTAATGTAATTCCACAAGACTCTGTATAATGTCTAACATGGTAATATAGAACATTCCTAGGCCCCAATCACCCCATGAACTTGATCATTATAACGCCTTTCACCACTTTGGAGGAAATTTTGAGTGAAAAAGTCAAATAATTAAAATCACTAAAAATGAATTTTAATTATCCAAGGGAAAAAACACTCGATGAAAGGACTTCTCTAAATGATAAAGTCCTAGGCAACTAAGATTTACAAAAATTGACCATCATGTTGACATATCATTACAAATCCCCCACAGGGATGCAGAAATTTCATGGAGAAAAGATAAAAAGAAGAGCTGCTTCGCTTGAAAAACTTTTTTAGGTACTTCTTTCTCATCTTCAAGGCACATGGTACATGGTTGCCCTCCTAGTTGGTTAGGTGGTCAACAACACCTTAATGTAATCATTTATTATAAAATTAGGTTATCGCTAAGGCCAAGCTACTCATCTTGTATAGTCCCATAACACCTCATTGTGGAAAGTACCCTACCTACTTGCATTGTATATAAATTGTTAACATTTGATAGCTCGGTGGCACTCCTGCATCAGGTGCCTAGGTGCAGGGGTCAATACTTGGAGTCTCATTAATATTCTTAAAGTGACTTTATTAATAAGTTTTTATTAAAGTACCTTTTTGATGTGACTTTATGATTTAAAAGTGAGTTGCACTTTAAAATGTTTTTAAAGTGACTTTAAGTCATAAAGTGTACCTTTTTAAATATTTAGAGTTATGTGACTTTTCAAAAAGAAATTTTTTATAAAGTTCACTTAGGAGGTTTAAGTGAGTGAGATATTAGATCCTAGCCATAGATCTCTTGGCCAAGATCTAATCTCTTCCATTGAAATTGAAGAGTCATGAGAGTAACCCTAATAGGGTAAATAAAAGGTTGAATGAGACTTCAATTGGTACATTAATCCAAGAGAAGTTGGAGAGTGAGGGGCACACACTCCAAGAAGTTATTGGAGAGGACAGAGAGAAGAGTCGTGAAGAAGAAAGGAAGAGGAGACTGGGAGCAAGGGCGCATTTCCCAAGGAGAGGGGCATGCATCCCTAGGAGAGACCAGCACTTTAGCAACAGAAGAGAAGGGCAAGTTTTTCCCATGAGTTTTGCTTCAGAAGAGTGACAGTACTGTACAGCAGAAAAGGGGGTCCGTACAGCTGATAAGGAGGTCCATACAGCAGTGAGGAAATAGGCCGTACTGCTACAGCCTGCACAAAATTCGAGACTGTCAGTGGGCACAATTTCCAAGGTGATACTCTGCTGTGTTTTTTACCTTCTTCCTGCACAGATACCAAGGTCTTTTTCTGCTGTGTTATTGGCTGATTTGTACAGGCCTGTTATGGCACTGTTTCCAAGGTTGTATGGGTACTGTGACTGAGTATAAGTCCTGTACATTAATCTGATGTAAATGCTGCTGCTGTAATTCTCATTATTTCCTAATACAAACTCTCTCTCTTGACTGGTTTTTTCCCCGAAGTGTGGGGTTTTTCCCGGGTCATGGTTGACCAAAAATCCTGTGTTTATATGCTTCTTACTGCATGCTGGTACATTATTTCTGTGCATGAACTTTTATGACAGTGTGCTGGCTATTAAGTTTTTTCCGCTGCTAAATGTACTTTATGTTGCCACCTGGTTCCACACCTGGGAAAATGCAGCAAAAGTCTTCAAGCTGCTGGTGTGGCCTTGGGGGCAAGTCAGAGTCAAGTGCTGTCACTTGGGACTCGACTCCTCCGTCTAGGCTTTCCTAGCGAAGCCAAGGGGGGTAGACCCTAGAAAATTAAAAGAAACTAAAGCCTCTAATCTAGGAGTTAGAAAAAATACTTTTGCAACCAAGACAGACAACATATACCTTTTTCAAATAAAGAACATCATTTATCATTTACTCCCATTTAGAATAATCATCATTTCAACTGCATACTAGTCAACAATAAAATGAAATTTGTATCAGGACCAGTGCCTTGCTACGGAGTCAAATAACAAATGCATAAACAGAAAAGGTAAATGTTGTGGAGTGTTCTTGGTTTATTTTAAAAAATTAATGTGATGGTAATCTTTTTTATTAAGGCAGGTGGGTTCCCGATATACGCATGGTACGGGGGAACATGTCCGGAAATCTGAAGCGTGGCTTCCCTCTCAGGCTTTAGGCTGGATCGGAGTCTCGAGGAGGTGTTCAGATGCTATACCAACGAGGGCAAGCCTAACGGTTTCCAAGAGGTCGCTATCCAGTTTTATCCCAAGCCTTCTGGGAAATTTGCCCACGACAACAAATTGCGTGTTGTGCCGGATTTTCACAAAAAGGGTTTTTTATTGGGGTGGTGTTAAGTCCTATTACTAGTCATCCACTCCTTTCTGGTGTGTACCAACTGGATCAGACTAAGCTGCAAGTTGGCCACAGAGCATACGGGAGAAGACCTTGGTATATTTTTATAAAATTTTAAGAACCCAAATTTTATCTTTTTATAACCCCAAGAGTCTCTTTTCAGGCATGCATTTCGGGCAAGCCCTCATACAAAACCCTACTTCGGGAAAGCAAGGGGGGCGTTATGAGTTTGTAAAAAAAATGTGAAAAGCTAGGTTATGAGTGAACTTGTGGCCCGCCAGTGGAACGGACCAACAAGGTTTATTTTAATCCTAATTTATTTTATTTAATGCCGGAAAACAAAGAAATAAACTACTCTAACATTCACGCCACGAAAATGAGATGACACAGGCCACCCCTGGGGGGATGGGGTATGAGCGCTGGCTAGCCCACTTGCTCTCGTTTAAAGATGTTTACAATGATATAGAGAAGTGCCCCAAGTCTACTTAATGTGACTTGGTGGCTTACAAAATTATAGAAAAATATGACCAGTTTTGAAAAATATGGAAATTCGTATTCCGGATCGCCTGGATGCTCGAAATTTCGCCAGCACTTCCTCCTACCTGCTCATCTTTTGCTGCAAACCAGCAAGCAATAATTAGTATAAGATGCCCAAAAACACTTTAAGAGTGTCTTTGGAACACCTCCTAAAAAACCCAAAAAATTCTAAGTTAAAAAACTAAGTAAAAATGACAAAAATGACCAAGTAAAACAAGCTATGGGGCTTGTCTACTTGGGATCTTTGCTAGCCCTTTAATGGCTGCAAATTTCAAGCCCTATGGCAGCCAGATAATACTTTGCAATCAGATCTAATACTTCCTTAGAAAAAATTTGAAAGATTTTGACAACTCAAACTAGTTTTTTTTTTTTTTTGAAAAGAAAGTACTAGTAAATCATAAAATTTGATTTTTTGATTTATAAATGAGAGAGAGAGAGATGGAACAAATCCTTGTTGAAAATCGAAGCTTTGAAGATGGTTCAGTGATGTTTGAAGGGACTATATCTGCAAAAAATGATTAGTAAAAAGAGGAAACAAACAAGATCCTGCTTTTTGCCAACTCAAGAAGACACCTGCACATCACAGATCTCACCAAACAAAAGATTAAGTGTAGATAAATGTACTCATAAGAAACTAAGCTGCTACAAATAAACAAATTTGACAAACAACTTATCTCATAGATGAGCACACCACACCCTTGAAGAATAAGACTTATGCACAAGTCACCTTGGGAAAGAAATCAAGATACTTCATCCACATGTAACCAAAACACCACAAGCTGACCTCCAAAGTCTTCTTTTATTCAAAATGCTAAAACTATTACAATCATAAGTTAGCTGCTCCAATTCTCACTAGTGAACAATGGAGAGCATGCTTCAATTTATAGAGAAAAATGTCTAAGGAAGGGAGGGCGCACTTGCTAAATGGGGAGGAAGAGTGGTGGCATGCATGGTGGAGGGGAATGGGCTGCCCATCCCTTGAAATGTGCCGCCATAACCAGCCTAAACCATGCCCACGAATCAGCCCAAATGGTGCTGCTGCTCCCTAAGTTCGTGGGCTGCCCATTAAGTGAATGCGCCCCTCCTCATAAGGTGAATGCGCCCCTCCTCATGGGCACGAGTTTCTCCATAAATGGGGCTGCCAAAATGGCACAAAATCAGCCCAAGGCACTCCTATAACTATGCTGGTCGAAATCAGACCCCAAAATCTCTCCAAAAATTAAATATTTTTTCATGTCATTTTCCCATTTTTCTATTTTTTATGACTTTTTTGGGGATTTTTTGATTTTTTTTGATTTTGACCAAAGTAGAAGCACCCAAACATTAGGAAAAGTGGGTTTAGGGGTTTAGGGGGTGCTCTGAGTTAGAAAACGAGCACCCCTAAGGCAAAAAATACCTCCAGACGCCCCAGATAGGCCAATTACAAATTTTTTAACTGAACCATTAAAAAATGGCCCAATTTACGGAAAAATTAAAACTTGCCGAAAATTAAAAAAAACACCTAGGGGGACTTAGACATGTCCATATGACTCAAAAATAACGCCTAGCATGTTCATATACATTGACCCATAGACTCTAATAATTCCCTAAGGCCCGTCAGCCTCCCCAGGCATTCCAGCTTTGGAGGAGCAGGAGAAAAACCAATTAATTATGGAATGCAGTGATGCAAAACATAATAGATAGGTGAAAAAACTCCTTGGAATACCTGACTTGGCCCAAAAGTCCTAAGGAACCGAGTCTTTTACAAAACACCATGCTAGCACGTTTTTATTACAAACCCCGCAGGGCCATGGACATGTGGAAAAAAAAAATAAAAACGGGGGCCTTTAAAAGGCCAGCTGGACATCAAATCACCAAAATTGAACATGTGTCATGTTCTACTTTGCCCGCTCGCTTGATAATCCAACCAAGTACAACTTAGTTGGCAACACTTTAAAGACAGTATATTAGCCTACAGTCAAGTTAATTTAATGTTTGATAAATGTGCATGACTTGTGTTTACTGTTGAGGTCAATATCAGTGGTTTGTAAAGTGTTTGACATCAGATTACAGTTGGCTGTTAAGTGGGCAGATTCTGAGTTTTTGTTGTCATTTTTCAACATAAATACACCACAACTCTCTCATTTGTAGATCATTGTAAGCTATTGATCTCTCTACTAAGTGTTTAAGCTAAAGGGCACCATATCATTTGTTGGTCTCTCTTTAGTGCATTTGGTGTTTCTCTCTCTCTCTCTTGCACCTATCAACAGCTCTAGCACACTTCTTCAGTGCCTTTTTTTCCTATCTACTGCAGGATCTTGGGTTCATTCGATCCCCTCTATTATCTTGTGATCTCAATAACACTTACTTCTATTAGAAAAGTCACATAAAACACCATATTTTGACATAGCCATTCCTTACATTTGAAACAACAAATATTTTGTCTTCCAATTTCTATTACTTCATTGGGGTGGAAACCAAAACACAGATGTGAACCTTCCAAAGTCCAAAGAAAGTTTGGAATATTCTTGGAACTATCTTCTCTCATTTCCTAAGTTATGCCTGAATGAAAAAAATAATAGGTGCCAATTAAGGGAAATACAAAGCTATTGCACTAAAGAGAACCCTCGAAGCTAAATTCTAAGCTCTATAGTCATCACAAAGTGGAAATTCTTTCTAGACTAAATAGATAAATTCCAGTTATAAGGCATCCAAAAAATGTATTTAATAAATGAAATGCCTATAGTATGAAGAACATAATGAAATTTTATAAGATGCTGAAGACTAAAACCCAATGAAAATTTAGAACCCAAATTATATACAATCGGGGACAATATACTGAAGAGGCAGTAAAAACAAGAACAGGGTAGGTCAGTTTTGAAGGGTTCCCTTGGACGACAACCATAACAAATGGACAATGCAGATGCATCAAATAGGGTCATATAAATAACTACCCAATAATTAAGATGATCTGCTTTGGGCAAGAGTTATATTATACTACCTCAATTACCATGACAAAGCATGTACAGAAACGTTAACCACTACTCACCCAGTTCATTATTTAATTACATCATAGGCACAGACCACTTTCGAATTGGAATATCTTATATTTATTTCCCCCTGCGTGATGTTGCAATTTTTTAATTCTATATCAGATGTAATGTGAAAAATCAAAAGGAAAATGTGTTCTCCCAAAAGAAACATAAATTGGCTGAATCTGATATTTCTAGTATCTACAGTGTGCACCTTTGAACAATAATAAGTATAAACAATTCAAACATGATAATAATTAAGTACTACATTTTGAATATATAGAGCAACGGATAGTAAAGTCTAACAATAGTTAAAGTATTACCTTTAGAGTTTCCCTGAAGCAATGGAATTTTATAAAGTCAAGCAAACAAGACCAGTAGCACTCACAAAAATGTCGATGCATTTTAACCATTATCAAAGCAAAAGTGCAAATAATCCCAATTCCTGATTATTACTAAAATAAAATAATTTAAACAACCTCACAAGTTATGAAGTGTCCATTACTACTTTGAATCAGTGAGGCAAGAAGAGTACCTGCAACTAAAGCATCAGACTTTTGTTTAAAAGCCTTGAAGAGCTCCACAGAAATATTTCCCATTGCATCACTAGCTAATGGATCTGCAAGTTTTTCCAAAGATATCGAAATACGAGGCATGCCCTTTGACTTCTGAGCCATAATCTTAGCAGAGGTGGCACCTACAATAATCAGCATTCATTAGACATAGTTCACAACTTAGAATTTGAAGGATAATATTTCCTAAAGCTCGTATTTGTTATCACTTCTAAACAAGGCAAATGATTATCTCAACCTGTCATATAATTTTCTCATCAATGCTATTTAAAAAATAGGAAATAAATCAGAGATCCTTTCTTATCATGATTGCAATATCATCTAATGAATGATATCAGTCCATACTCCATACTGTCCAAATAACTTTTCATTCAGAAATTTATTAATTTCCTGAGATAAGTCAGAGAACCACATAAATACTTGAGCAATGATGCAAGCCAGAATACGAGAGAGAAGATGTACTTGATCCACTAAAAGCTTATTACATTTCCATATTTATTAGATGGGAAACATACATTGAGTAGGTTATGCAACTCCCCAAGCATCCAATCACTAATTAATACCTTAATCCATCATTACCATATGGCATGACTATATAACTTAAATTTAAAATAAAGTGCAATAAAAAATGCCCAAGTAATCAATATGGCCTGTTATCACATCCATGCTAGCTGAGGCTACCATGATGCAGAGTTATTATCAGAGACATTTTTGAGTCAGACCATATATGAGTTGAGATGAGCTAGAGCTATGATCAGAGTTGGCATCGTTGCCGCCTAATACACATCTGGGGGGAACGCGGCAGGAAATCTTCAAGTCGCTCAATGTGTCCTTGGGGGCAAGTCAGAGTCAAGTGTTGTCCCCTGATTACTCAACTCCTCCGTCTAGGTTACTCCTAGTGAAGCCAAGGGGGGTGGTCCCTATAAAATAAACTATGGCTTTTAAACTATATAAAGCAAAAAGCTATTCTAGGAGTTAATGTTTGGATGATGAAAATATTACAACAAGGAACCATTTGCAACTCATTTAAATATAACAACACATGATATAAAGACATTCACGACATTTTATGATTTAAGTTAAACAATTATAACGTATGATGACCAGTGTCGAGATTGTGAATGCGATTGTTATTGTGTTGTGTCGTGGTATTGCAAAGGCTTGTTGTAAATTTTAAATTATTAGTGAGTATTAAAGGAGTGGGTTGATTGTTGGTTTGGCCCAACTCTAAATCACTCCTTCGAACTGGGCATTGTGACAGCTATACCAAGTGTCCAACCAGGTGAGGATGAACCTTCTTACACCAGCTTGTTGACTCTATAGTTAGCCTCACTCGACCTCCCGAGTTCTCAAGATTGAAACTTTGAAGGATTGTCCTATTAATACTAGTCACTCTATGTCCTTTTCTGATTGACCCAATTGTTCAGACTAAGCTGCAGCGTTCAAGAGCATACTTAGTGTTGTCCGCCAAACTGCACACCAGCAACAAAAATCTTTCGAAAGTTGTCTCCCTCACTGGAAAGTGGGGAGAGGTGTGGCCTTGGGGGCAAGCAATGAGCCAGGTACTGTCACCTGAATCCCAGCTCCTCCGTTTAGGCTAACTCCTAACGAAGCCAAGTGGAGTAGTCCCTACAAAGAGTTGTCTAAGGCTCTTGTGTTTTTAAGTGTTTTTGGTGAAATGATGCGGATGGGTGTTGTTTAGGAGTTTTCTTGTGATGAGACCCAAAAAAAAATATATAAAGATGAACAACAGATAATAAGTAATCCACGTTGCAAGATAAGATAACAAGACGGCAGTATGATTCAAGATTTGACAAATCACTAAAGCATTCACAAGATGAAATAAACACAAGGACAAATGATCCTGATCAATATATAAACTTTTAGATAACCAGTGTCTTATGGAGTCAAAGAAAAGTAAGGATTGTGATGCTGAAAGTGTGGGTCTTGAAGAAGTGTCGTTCGTGAGATCGTTATGCAGATTATCTTTGTAAATTGAAGATTTTAGTGGTCTTGATTATTAGGATAAAACCAAGGATATCAAGAGAGTGTCCGGAAAGACAGTATCAAGTGCCTCCGTTCAAGGACATGTCGGACCACCCAGAGCTCTAGTCAGGTCGCGCAATGCTAACCAGCAAACTAGAGGCTGAACATGGCAACCCGGCACCCCCAACTAGGAGATTACCCACTGAACTTATCTTATCGCTCAACTCCGGATTGGATGGTTATGGGGGTGAAAATTTTATTAGTTATCAGTTATGAGCTTAACAAGTCTTCCACCTTTCTGAGTACTAGCCCAACCGTTTCCGGTTGGCAGAGCATACGGGTGTTGGACAAACGACCAAGATAAATTAATTAAAGGGGGAAATGTGGATTGAAATGTTTTATTTTTAGGAGCACTTGTTCAACTCTCCGACAGAGCACTTGTTTAACTCTAAAATGTGAAATGTATGAGATTTTGACATAAAACCTTAACTATGATGAAATGGACCAGCGAACAACAAACTCTTAGAATGTAGTGGGAAAGATATCTAAAGTATAAAAATTTGAAATATTTTTTATGAAAAATTTTCTATCTTTCAAATGGAAACTAAAATTAAACAAAGAATGCTTCTAAGATCTAACTTTTCAATGCATAAGATGATGTATGAGAAGCAATAATACTAGAGATCTAAATCTAACAAATTTCTTTTGCAAACTAAGAATGAAACTACAAACTAACTCATACAATTCGTTTTTGGTGTTTTGGGCTTGTTTTAGGGCTTTTTTGAAGTGGACGAAAAGAGCTTGAAGAGGAAGGGCGAATGGAGAATGGAAGGTGAATCCTAGGGCAAAACGAAATGGAGGAAGAGAAGGTGAATCTAGGGCAAAACGAGAGGAAGGAGTTTTGAAGACAAGGATGAAGAAAAACGAATGAAAGAGGAAGGTGATCTAAAGCATGGATATCAAAGCAAGGAGAGATCAAGGAGCAAAATGGGAGCTAGAAGAAAAGAAGCTCAAAGCTAGGTAACCAAAGTTGTTTTGAAAGTGTGTTGATGGAGGAAGAGGCCAAAAACTCCTACTTGAGAGTTTCTTTCCTTGAAGTGAAGAAAAGACCATGAAGACCTGCAAGACAGATTGTTTAGATGCCAATAACCACTGTTGAAGTAAAGAATGACTTGGTCTTTAATAAGCCTTTCTCCACCTTGGGAAACCCCTGCAAAAACCTTGTTATGAAACATGCAAGAACCGAGAGACATATTTTTAATCAAAGCGAAAACATACATCTAATATTGAAATTGCATGATCAATTGACAAAATGAAAGAGGTATCACCAATAGTGTGAAGTACATCCCAATTGCTCCAGCATGGACCTCCAAAGTCTAAACTTTATTCAATATTAAACAGATATTACAACAGTATTTTGGCAGAGTGTTCATGCTCAAAATCTCCATGAAGAACAAGCCTAAAAGACCTTTCTTAAATAGCAAAGGCTACATACTAAAACCCTAGGTCGAATTGGCATTCATAAGAGAGCCAAATGCCAACTAACACTAATGAAATTCCAATCACATCTAGTCCAACCAATCGAATTCTAAGTTAAATGAGCTTGGAGTGCATACAACTCGACTTTATGGATGATGTGGATGGGGAGGTGGCGTCCACCTAGGCAAGGCGCCCCCCATCCCTACTTTGGAACCACCACCAAGCCAATAAACCAATGCCATGTGTAGAACTCCAGTTGTGAAGAAGGTTGGCATGAGCTCCTTTGAGATAGCGTGAGCTTTGAGGTAGGTAGTTGGAGTTCTAACTAAGAGTTGATTGCAATCATGGTAGGTAGAAGTGGGAGGTGGCCTCCACCTAGGCAAGGCGCCCCCACTTCTCAATTAATGCAAATCATACCAACCAAAAACCAATAAATGCATACTCCACATCACCAAAATCGACTTTTAATTGAAGGAGGGCAAATTCTCTTTAGTGGATAAGCTTGTGCTGACTGTATCTTCAACTGGATGAACTTGGAGTTGATTGGAATTATCATGAGTGTCTGTTGCCATGTCATTTAGCCTTTTACTTTATTCCATTTGGATTATTTTGGAGAGTTTTGGATTTTCTCCAAAATAATAAAATTTATTAATTTAATTAATATTTTCTCTGTAATTGGGTTTTTAGAGAAAATATTAATTATGAGGCCTAAATGACATCCGAAACCTGGGTTTAGCTGGTCCATAGGTCATGTGTGATTTTTGGCTTATGAAACGAGCCATCAACCACTGAATTCGGACCCCGGACGACTGACATTTTACAAATTATTATTTCTCTATTTAAACTATAGAGAAATTTATTAAATTTAAAAAATAATTAAAAAACCCAACCTCGACGGACCCGATAAAAAATTTTCGAAATTTTTTCTGAGGGTCCTAGAGACTTGGGACATGACCAAATAGTGTCTAGTAGGTTTATATACATTAGTTAGACTCTAATAACCCCCCATGGCTAAAATTTTCAAAATCGGGCATTCCAGCTTTGGAGGAGCGAGAGAAAACCTCATCGATTATAGCTCAGCTATAAGCAAAGTATAATTGACAAGGGAAAAAACTCCCTGGAATACCTTAGTTGCTTAATCAAGTCATGGGGAACCGAGACACTCAGATCCTACTAGCACACTTTATTACAAACCCCCATGGGGCCATGGTCATGTCGACTCAAAAACAAAACTGGCTAGTCACAAAATGCTGGATCATCTGATACACTGGAGTCAAAAACTTATCATGTTTGTAAAATGGCGGCTCTTCAGATAATCCAACTATGGTACAAACAAGTTGGTAACACTCAGGATTTTAAGTCTTGGTTAATTTTATTTAAGATTTTTGAATGTGAGTTATTAACTAATCTACAGCCCAAGAGTCTCTTTTACACACACCAAAAAAGGTGCAGTACTTCGGGAAAGCAAGGGCTCAAATTTTATTGCAAATTTGTAAAAAATTGTGGAAATTGACAATGCATGAAGAAAGAAAACTAATCTATACAACCCTTCGTGGACGGATTGTGTACTCGTGATGTTATCTAATTACTATTTGCATAAAAGAAACTAAGTTTAAGCAAAAAAGTAAAGAAATGCAAAAAACCGAAAAAACTATGATCCCCATTGGGGGGATGGGTGTAGGCGCTGGAATAGCCTGCTTTGTTCTTTTTATTTTTTAGATTACAATAACCCAAATGAAGAAATATTGCTGGCCTTTTATGAAATAGGCACTAGACAGCTTACAAATGCTAGAAAGAAGAAGGAAAAGCAAAACCAGCTCTATGGATGGTCACGAAAGGTTCCAAATCACAGATTTTGATCATTTAATTCTTCAAACCTGCTAAAATATCAAAAAAAACAGCAAGCTTATCTAGATTAAATATGGCCAAAAACACTTTAAGAGTGTTCTTGGCAATACTACAAAAAATTCCCAAATTTTTCTTAAGCAAACTAGTAAAAAAAAAGACGAAAAAACAACTAAGGCAAGCTAGAAAGCTTGCCTTCTTAGGATCTTTGCTTGCCTCTTTAAAATATGGCAAGCAAATTAATAGCAATAGATTTGCTTGATAAAACTTTAAAATCAAAGTGGGTTTTGATGGCCTTACTCAAATAAGTACCCGATCTATCAGATCTAGAAAACAAGGGTTTTAGCAATGAGGGTTTTAATGGTGACAATTGGATTTAACCCCAGATAAAGAAAATAAGATGCAAACGTACCTGGAAATACTTGCTACTAGCCTTGTGTGGTGATGGTCTTCCCTTTCCGATCAATTACGAGCGTTTTCCATGCCATGCAAAGTGAAATCGCTATTCCTTGCAAGAGACCAAGTCCCCCTCCTCCTGCAAAAGAGATCTACAAAGTAAGAATCTAATTTAAAGAGAGATGATAATCAATGAAGAAAAACTCAACAAGCATCATGATGATCCAAAGATACAATAAAGCTACTCCCTGAACCAATAACGACTTGAGGAAGAGATATGGAGCTCAATCACAATAACGCCACCATCAAATCACTATCTCCATCAATGGTACGGCCCCCTACAAAAATGGTTTAGCAAAGCATAGATCCGTAAGAATGCTAGAAAGAAAAAGACTTTACAATCTCCACGCAAAACATTCGACAAAGCTTCCAAGAGTTTTTTGCAAAAATATTTTGTTATCCAAGAGATCAAGAGCCAAAAGTCCCTTTACAATGAGGGGGTCTCTTCCTTAAATACGAATGAGAGAGAACAAAACCCTAACCACTTTTTAAATGAGTGGTGGAGATCACAAGCTATAACAATAATAATCAACGGCTAAGATGAGCTGGAAATACAATACATGGATCAACTCAAAAATAGAGGGGGGCGCACTCACTAAAACGCCCAAGGGGGACGCACCTCATGATAAGTGACTAAGACACATGATATAAGCACATGGTGGGGCTAGGAGGTAATCATATCCTTCACTAGCATGGCCCCATGGCACAATAATAAATAAGATGACAAGGTAACATCATAATGTGGCCATATGACCAAATCGTGGCCCCTCAAATACATAATAAAATATCCAAAATGATGAATATTGGGACGTGTGGACCCCACTGATGCCGGAACAAGTGCTAGAAGGTGTGGACATCATCATCAAAATATCCCGGACCAATCTCAAGCCATTTCCTTCCCCCAATAAGCCAAATCGATTTCCTCAATGAGCCATTTTTCTGTCGGAAAACCACCTCTGAAAGTACAAAAATGCCTGTATCTCACTGCCAAGTGTCCAGGACACAAATCTGACTACACCAAAATTTCTAGAGATGGGGTAATATGGTAATAACGACTGGCTAGACACCCAATCGCCTCAGAAGCGCCCTAGGAGGACGTGCTAGCTCAATGCAAGTGATGGACAGTGAACAGGCCATGATAACTAAGTGCACCAATGAGCTCAGAATGCTCAAATATACTAAGAATGAGTACTCATACACTGTGTGACCATCGAAGGATACCTCTGTAAACTCATCCATGCCCGAATTAATAAAAATAATGGTCCGTAATAATAATAATCATAAAAAAATCCATCAAACCATCATCTAAAACTATTGTCTAAGGCATGGAACCATCTAATGGACACATGGGCCATAAATAATGCATCTCGAACATTATCTTCCAAAACTCATCCTGGACTCTGCGGTTGACTTGGTCAAACTGGGTTGGCCAGGTCAAGAATGATCAAAATAGTGATCCAGACCATGAATAACTACTATTGTAAGTACAAATGGTTATGATATGATCCTTCAATTATATTAGTAGCTAGACCAAAGCATAGAGTGATGCTTAACTAGCGTAAGCATGTAAATAATATGAATAAGATAAGCTTAGATCAAAGTAACTAGCTACTAGAAACAGGATTTTCAAGTGTACACTCGTTTACCAACTTGAACAATTTGCTAACCATGGGTGAAGGTGAAAAAACAAAGGCTAGGCTAGGGGAAGGACCCAACAACCTCAACACTGCAATCTCTCGGATGAAGGAACTAGGGAGACCACCTAGACATATACTGGATAGAAGATAACACGAGGAATGGCGGTGTCTCATAAATGGGTAAAGTGATGAGAATGCTTCCAATAGACTCTAGACAAGCAACCTTTTAGCAATTTATTATTTGTCATCTTTTATATTTAAGATTTCACATTTATTTCACTTTATAGATTTTCACTAGCCCGCCTCCAAGAGCAGGTGCCCTGAATAGCCTGGCGGGCCTTAGATAATGACTCAGTATGACCTCCATTGCCCCCCACCGTCCATAGGTGCGATGGAGTGACCACCCCGTTGCCCTGTAGGGGCAAACGGCCTTACACCATACAAAGGGTGAGTGCGCGTCCCTTGGCCACTAACTAGCTAATATAGATATGCATGGTTAGTGTTTAGCAACACTGTTTATGTTGACTAAGCATCCCTTAGCTTAGCATTTAAGATCTGATGCTCTAGTGTTTAGCAATACTGTTTGTAGGAATACTTGGTTTCGAGGGCTAGAGGAGAACAACCACTGTGACTAAAGTCACACACTCCAGCGCCGAGACATAATGCAAACTAGGAGTCTATCCAACATAGAGGTCTAGGTGGGGGAAGTCCTCAAGATCACTAGCTAAGGTGTGCGCCGAGATAAAACCAAAACTCGAAGGTAACGGATGGACGGAGAAAGTGACAAATGGTGCCATGGATAGCAAAGGCCCTAAAATAAGGGAATGGACAAGTCAGTATTTCATGGAATAAGGGTATGACCAACGAGTATATTCAAGAACCTCTTGTTAATAGCAACCAACCACGTTTTAATCTAAACCGCAAGTAAGCATCAAATAAGATAGAGCCAACAACCATCACAATATGCACAGTCATAAACTACATAGATATGAGGAAGAGCACATCAACAACCCACATATACATGTTGGATCATGCATCTGAGTCCCTAATCTGAACTACCTGAATAACACTGAAGCACTACATTTGAATATAATATGGGCATTGTCATCAATCTGCTCTAGATGATAGAGGAATGGCTATCTCAGTCATTGACTTGGGGTCATGGGGCTTAGTCCTGACATGAGACTATAATTGTGCAAACTCTGGATTGACTAAATATATGAGTGATCATCAAAATGTTGCTCATCATAGGCCAATCTCATCAAAATTGTGTAAAGGACTGGCTAAAAAATATACTATAAACTGCTCTGCAATCATGGTAGCCCGACTACTATGGATGTGATAATAGGTTCTAAAGGGCGTCACCCTTGGTGGACTCCATCTTGCCCAATCCCCTAGGCATTGTTCTGCTACCCTAACACACTCCCAGACTTAGCCATTTTTTCTGAGTTGTTTGATGTTGATTTTGACTTGTGAGCTAAGACACTGTCATATTCTTCACCAAGTCTCATCTAAAGGTATTGGATAGCCTCATCTTGATCTTAACCCTTCTATCTTGGACACGTTTCCCAAGGCAGAAGAAATCTTTCTCATTTGCTAGTGCCTTGATCCTAGATCTAGCTTCCATACTCATAAGTCGCTTGTACTTTCACATTGGGTCAACATTTACATCTTTTAAGCCTCTTGATCCAAACTTAATTCACCTTGTGAGTTCATCCATATATCTAAGGTTTATCATACCTTACACCTTGCGTACTCTAGCTTGCTAGTTTGATCTAGTGTTTTGGTTAGATCTCTCCTGTCGAGAGTTGATATGGGTCTCCCCCATTGCTATCTAGGGCTTGGATAGCATAAAGCGAAGAGTGCCTCGATTGGCATGACAACCAATCCATTTGGGGATCGAGGCCCTCTTAGATCACCTCTTTAGTTGCCTAGCTCCTCTACCAATCACCTCCAGAATCTTGTAGCAACTAGCTCCTCTATTCCAAATGTACATATGTCAATGCAAACTTCAATCCTTAACTCAGAGAAATCAATATTCAAATGGCAATGATGGCATGCACACAAACAGTTATTAATTGAACTGCCTCAGACTGTACTGACTAATTTCTCTCAATCCTGAATTATTTTATAAGACAACTGTAGAAGCTGTGGATTGACTTCCTCCAAAGCATCCACTACAATTGTAATCTCCATGAATTCAACACGAAGGATTCTGTCATCTGTGTGGCTACAGATCTTACCTCTTTGCTGATTCATCATCCTTGCCATAGGATTTGCTTCAAACAATGTTAGCATCATCTACCCATATCTACCATCGAGATGCACAAGCTCTATCACAAGTGCCTTCACTTTTTCAAAACAGAGATATAGAGGATGAGTAGGATTGTTGCATAGAACAGGTCATTCATGGTTGTTGTTACTGCATATTCAGACTTCAATTAAGACCTAGCTATGTCAAACACCCCTGCAAACAACGCACATGATTCCTCCAAACAGCAGATGATATCCTTCAAAGGTGGATCATGTTAAAGTTAGTGCAGCTGCGAGACCCATTCTCAGGGAGAATGGTACCCGAATGAGTTAACTAGGGTTCCTAGTCAGTTAACCAGGCAGAGTAAGTCCCTAGAAGGTACATGTTATCACACAGAGTGTAGTTACCTACTTAGAGATCCTATCCAAGATGGTAGAGGAAGACAACTAACCGGTGACACCTAAGAGGGCCTCGATTCCCAAGATAGATTGGTTGTCACGCCAATCGAGGCACTCTTCACTTCTTGTTATCCAACCCACAGATAACAAAGGGGGATACCTTGATCTACTCTTAGAAAGAGAGATCTAACCCAAACACCAAATCAAGCAAAATAAACAGTGAATGTGGGTGAAAGGTATAGAACCCTAGATTTAAGGAATTGAGCTATTGTAGAGGCTTAGGGAAGATGAGATATGAAAGTTGATTGATAAAATTACAATAGCTTAGAATTAAGTACAAATCCAGGATATAGGTGTTAGGGTAAATGATCAAAATCAGCTACCTTGGGAAATGTGTACTTAAATTAGGTGAAATGGTCTCAAGAGTAGATCTGGATAGATTATGGCTTCCTAACACTGCTTGACTGTATATCTGACAATATCAAAGCTCACAAGCAAAAATAGGGCAACCAAACAACTAAAAAAGGGGCAAACTCAGAGAGGGCGCAAGAGAGAGAGATCAGTGCCTAGGGATTTGTGCAAGGAGTCATCGGAGGGTGACGCCCTAAGGAACCCACTTCTAGTTTGGCATGAAAGTAAAAACCCAGAAATCGATCACCACGATTTGAAGTTGTTTGAGCTAGAGAATTTTTATAAATTTTATATGCGGATTTTAACAGTGAATTTTAATGGTGACAATTGGAATGGATCCCAAAATAACAAAAATACTTAGAAACACAACTGGATATGCTTGCGGCCGCCTTGCAAATTAATGATCTTCCCAAAGTGAAGCAATCTATAGTGAGATCTAGCCTTCCCAAGTAAAATCGCTATCCCTCCAAGATGACCAGCACGCTCTTCCCTACAAAAACGATCTGTACTGAGAATCGATCAAGCATGAGAGAAACTGTGCGATAGGAAAAGATAAAACAAGAAGCATCAAAATGACCACAAGATACAATAGAGATACTCCTTGAGACACAAGTCGAGTTGAGAGAGAGGATATGGGGTTTCCCCTCAATAGCGCCCCCTTCAAAACGTCCTCCTCTACCACACGGCCCCTGCAGAAAAACATTTGGAGAAAGCTAGATCCACAATGATGTCACAGAGAAAATATTTACAATCACTTGCAAGAACATTCATCAAAGAATCCAAGAGATTTGCAAAAGTATTCTTTATTATGCCAGAAATCCAAGAGCCCAAAGGTGCCTTTACAATGAAGGGGGTCTCTTCCTTAAATAGGAATGAGAGAGACCAAAACCCTAACCACTTTTTGAATGAGTGGTGAAAATCAAAAGATATAACATGATAATCAACGGCTAAGATGAGCCGAAAATACAATACATGGATCAACTCACTAATAGAGGGGGTGCGCACTCACTAAGTGGCCCTAGGGGGTCGCACCACATGATAAATGACTAAAACAAGTGTAGCAAGCACATGGTGGGGCTAGGAGGTATTAATGTCCTTCACTAGCATCACCCCATGGCAATATGATAAAAGATATGACTCAATAACATCACAAAGTGACCAAGTGAGCAAATCGTGGCCCCCTCAAAAGCATAATACATCATCAAAATAATGCCCGGGAGTGCGTTTACACCCCACTGAATGATGAAAGTTGTGCTGAAAGGTGTGGGATGTATCACTAATGACCTCTAAACAAACCTCATGCCAATTCCTTACTTCATTTACCCAAATCGATTTCTTCAGTGACTATTTTATTCCATTTTCAATCCTCGGAAAATCACCTGTAAATCAATAAAATGCATGTAGCCACAACCCATAGGCCCCGTGAGGTATTAATCATTACATTTAATCATGGCCATCACTCTTTGGATTTAGCATACATTTAACCACTACTTTTTAGGCTTTAGGACCCTTTGGATTTTGCATGTGCTTAGAAGCACAACTAATCGCAGCTTTCATCTAGGGTGCTTTAACATTTCAATTTCCATAGTCCTCTTTCATTGTGCTGAGAAGCACAATTTTAATTTATTTCAATGGGCTTGCACAAAAGATATACTAATAGTTCACATATGCATGTAATGATGGTAGTACAGTTTGTTTCAGGTCTAGTCAACACAACTCAAGCAACTACGGGGTCATCCACAATCAGGACCAAACATTCGGGGCAACCAACCAGAGAGGTCAAGGCATCAAATCCAACTCACCTAAGCTCAGGAACCAACACCAGTAGGTTCTCCTGGCCCAAAAGGATCAAGGCTTCAATAAGTTTTGTTGCCAACTCAGAGCCGGGACACAAACTAACAAGGATGCTATCCAACACAGAGGCACAAGTGGGGAGGTCCTCCATATCACAGGCTAAGGTGTAAGTCAAGGTAAAACCAGGAATGGGATAGAACGGATGGATGGGGAAAGTGAAAGGTGATGCCAAAGCTAGCAAGCAATAAATGGTGGGAATGATCACGTCCATACTACCAAAGAGGGTAAAACCAGTGTAGTTTCACTCGGCCAAGACTCGCGAGTCTCGCCGAGTCTGGCCGAGTCAACTGCCAGCCGCATAATCGCGACAGACTCGGAGCCCTAACTCGGCACTCGCGGGTTTTGGGCAAACTCGTGGAAACTCGGCAAACTCGGCAAACTCGTGGATACTCGTCGTCCGGTTTGGCGTACATCGTGGCAGTTAATGGGCCCTATTTTACCACCGCGGGGTTTCAAATTGGCGCCAAAAGAATGGCGCGAAAGTTTGGCGTCGGTTTTGAGCCTTTAAGAAGGCGTTCGGGGTCCTCCTCCACTCATAGCAAGCTGCGAAGTGACTGAGTGAGCCGCGAAGTGACTGAGAGCGAGTGAGGGTTCATTTCCGAGTCGAGCCGCGAAGTGTTTTTCCGTTTTCGAGTTGATTTCCCGTCGAGGGTTCGAGTTGATTTCCCGTCGAGGGCGTCGAGGGTTCGAGTTGATTTCCCGTCGAGGGTTCGAGTTGATTTTCCCATCGAGGGTTCATTTCCGAGTGTAGGCAGAGGCGAAGACAGAGCTGGGTGCTGGGTGCTAGGTTCCGGAGTTTGGTCGCCTGCTACACTTGCTCCTGCTTGCTCGACATCAGCGGCCATCGACATCAGCTTACAGGTTGGTCGAATTTCTTTATTTTAATGCTATTTAAAATTTTAAATGTATATTTTATAAATGTTTTAAATTTACGTTTTATATAATATATAATATATAAATGTTTTAATGTTTTATTTTAATGTTATAAATTTACGTTTTATATATTATATGTAATAAAAACATATATTATAAAACGTAATAAAAACATATATTATATAAATAGCATTTAAAACATGCTATTTATATAATATATGTTTTTATTACGTTTTATAATATGTTATTTTAATTTTTATAAATGTTTTAAATTTTAAATTTTTAAATTTTAAATTTTAGATAATAGATATGTTTTAACTTTTAGATATGTTTTTAATTTTAGATTTTTTTTTTATGATATTACATTACATTACTTTATTATTACATTATATTTTTTTTTAATTTTAGATATTACATTTAAATTTTTATGTTTTAAATTTTAATTTTACATATTTTTTTTAAGTTTTAATATTAATTTTTAAATTACAATGTAATATATGTAATCATATATTACATTGTAATTTAAAAATTAAAATTAAAACTTAAAAAAAACATATGTAAAATTAAAATTTAAAACATAATAACATATATATTTGAAATTTGAATTTTTTAAGTTAATCTATGTTTTTGAGATTTTTTTTAAATTTCATTTTCAATTTTGAATTTGAATTTTTTTAATTTGTTAAGTTTATTTTTTTTATTTTAAGTTTTTAATGGTTTCTTTTGGCTGCTGCCATGACTGCCTACAAGGCATGTAGGCTGCCACTGGGCAGCCTGTAGGATGCCACTGTGGCAGCCTACATGCCTGTAGGCAGTCATGGCAGCAGTATGAAATTTAACCATTAAAAACTTAAAATAAAATAATAATAAATTTAACAAATTAAAAAAAATCAAATACAAAATTGAAAATGAAATTTAAAACAAATCTCAAAAACATAAGAAAATTATAAATTTATTTGAATTTTGTTTTTAATTTTTTAAATTTGCTAAGTTGTTTTTTTTATTTCAAGTTTTGATTTTCATTTTTTAATGGTTTGGCCTTGGCGTGCTGATGCCATGACTGCCTACAGGCATGTAGGCTGCCCAGTGGCAGCCTACATGCCTTGTAGGCAGTCATGGCCGCAGCATGCCAAGGCCAAACCATTAAAAAATGAAAATAAAACTTGAAATAAAAAAACAACTTAACAAATTTAATTTAATTTAACAAATTACATTTAATTTTAATTCATAAATAAAATTTCATTTTAATTGTTTTTAACTTTTTCCACTCAGATCGTCATCCATGGCACCTAAGGGGAAATCTGGAAGGGCTCTTGATAAAGCATGGGAACATTGTATCCGCGTGGTCCCAGGGCAAGACAATCAAGTCAAGTGCAAGTACTGTCCAACGACTATGTATGGGGGCATTAACAGGTTAAAACACCACTTAGCTCGAGTTGTGTGCAAAGATGTCATAGTTTGTGATGGCTGCCCTGAAGAAGTCACAGCGGAAATGAACGCTGCTTTGGAAAGCATCAAAGACCAAAATGCCAAAAGATCTAGGCTGAGGTTTGAAACTGCAGGGATGGGCAGATCTCCAATGGGACCCCCAGGTAGTTGTTCATCAAGTTTTGCACCAGGTGCTACAGCAAGTCCATCTATCACCTCTAATTTCTTCCTTCCTCGTACGACCCCGGGATCTCAACCTACCTTGGACAGCTTTAATGAAAAGAAAAGGAAGGAAGCAGATATGGCAGTGAGGAGGTTTTGGTACCATGACAGCCTCTCCTTCAACATTGCAAGGTCTCCATTTTATCAGCCCATGGTAGATGCTATTGCAAGCGCTGGCCCTGGATACAAAGCCCCCTCATACAGTGCACTTAGGGGGAAAGATCTAGATGAGGAGTTGCAGTGTGTCAAGGAACAGTTGGAGAGCATTAAAAGCTCATGGGAGTTTACAGGTTGCACAATCTTGTCAGATGGGTGGACAGATCAGAGGAATAGAACGATCATAAATTTTCTTGTGGCTTGCCCTAAAGGAACCATGTTCCTGAAATCTGTTGATGCATCCTCACATGTGAAAGATGCAAATCTGATATTTACATTGTTAGCAGAGGTTGTTGAAGAAGTGGGGGCCAAAAATGTTGTCCAAGTAATCACCGACAACGCAGCAAATTATGTGGCAGCAGGTAAATTGCTTTGTGCAAAATACCCTTCTCTTTTTTGGACCCCTTTGTGCTGCCCATTGTATAGATTTGATTTTGGAGGACATTGGGAAGTTGGAGTGGGTGCAAGATGTGGTTCATGAGTGCAAACAAATCACCAAGTACATTTATAACCATTCTTGGGTGCTGAGTCTTATGAGAGAGCACACAGAAGGTGAGCTCAGTCGCCCTGCTGTCACACGGTTTGCAACCAACTTTCTCTCCCTCCAAAGCCTTCTTAATGAGTACCAAGCATTGAGACGGATGGTTAGTAGCAGGGAATGGATACATTATAAGGATAGCACAAAACCAGATGCAATGGCTATGAGCTTGTCTGTCCATAGAGATAGTTTATGGGAGGAAGTCACTGAGATTGTTAGCATGACAGAACCACTTGTGAGAGTGTTGAGGATCATGGATGGTGACAAACCACCAATGGGGTATGTTTATGAGGGGATGGACAGGGCCAAAGAGGCCATCAAGGTCTTCTATAAGGGGGATGAATCAAAATATCGCCCTATATGGGATATTATTGATTCCAGGTGGGACAGGCAACTACATTCACCATTACATGCTGCAGGGGCATATCTCAATCCGAGCATATTCTATAATGTAGGGTCTAAAATTCAAAAGGATCCTGAGGTGATGAGAGGTATGATGATATGCATTGAGAGGATGTACCCCAATCAAGAAACTCAAGACTTGATCAATATGCAGCGAGATATGTACAAGGAATCATCTGGCATGTTTGGATTTAGCTCAACACAACGTCTCGGGGAGAAGAAAATGCCATGTAAGATTCAATTTGTAATTCGTTAAATTTTATTTTGCTAGTTTTATTTTTAAAGTTTGACATTGCAAAACTCGTAATCTTTGTTTATTTTTTTTTATAACAGCCCAATGGTGGGTAGATTGTGGCGCTGAGGCACCGCAACTACAGGAATTCGCCATCAGAATATTGAGTCAGCCTTGCAGCGCTTCAGGTTGTGAGCGCAATTGGTCAGTATTCGAGCACATCCACACCAAAAAGCGCAACAGGTTGGAGCATGAGAGGTTGGAGAAGTTGGTCTACATATATTACAACCTTCGGATGCTCACAAAACAGCTGCGGAGAAAGGATTTGGATCCAATTTTATTGGATCAAATTGATCTAGTCTCTGATTGGGTAGTGGAGGATGAAGCTCCTCCTGATTTGGCTTGGCTTGATGAAGAGACCGAGGGTCCCTCTGGTGTACCATTTTCTGAAATGGAAACGCCAAACACACCTTCATCACAGTTGATTTTTCCATCTAGTGATGTTGTCACTAGCTCTACTAGGGCCTATACTAGGCGTTCCACTGCTCATAGCCATGCATGAGAATCGAGTTTGGACTTGGAGACACTATCTTTTTTGATTTTCTAGTTATGTTTACCTATATATTTGAACTTGGTACTATGTATTTGAACTTGGTACAATTTTGGAATGTGTTCAAGGAATAATCTTTCAGTTCACTATTTTGCATACAAATATGGAGTGTCAAATGTTGTATTATTAATTTTTATGAGATGGTCTAATGAATTTCTGCATAGAATTGTTTTTATAACTTATATGGATTAGAAATGTCATTATCTATGTTTTTTGTGCTTAAAAGTTACCACATTTTTAATTTTTTTCATATTTTTCATATTTGCCGAGTCTTTGCCGAGTCTTATCCGAGTCTTATCCGAGTTTGCCGAGTCGGCCGAGTCCCAAGCTAGCCGAGTATTTGCCGAGTCCGAGTCTGACTACATTGGGTAAAACCAACGAGTATAAACAAGAACTTCTTATTCTGATTAATTAGACCATTTAGATAATCATTAAAACAACCATGTCCATACAACATATATATATACCACCAGATCATGACCACTAGATACCAAGTCAAGCTACTAAAATGAACAAAAGAGCATAACAATCGTAACCAATGCACATCCATATACCTGTTGGGCCATATACCTGTATCTGCCATCTGGATCATCAATAGTCACTAGAAACACTGTTGATGTAAACACTCTGGGCACTACACTCCTCTGTATGGAACAAAAGCGATCACCTCGGTCATCAAATCTAAGGTCATGAGGCTCAGTCTCGGCATAAGGTTCATCATATCTGATCTGGCGCTGCTCTGATATGTGAGTGATCACCAAAAAGTACTGCTCATCATAAGCTGGTCTCATCAAAAATGTGTAAAGGCCTGTCTCAAAAATATACAAGAAAACACTGTTGTTGTAAATACTCTGGGCACTACACTGCTCTATATGGAACAAAAGTGGTCACCTCGGTCATCAAATCTAAGGTCATAAGGCTCAGTCTTGGCATCAGGTTCATCATATCTGATCTGGGGCTGCTCTGATATGTGAGTGATCACCAAAAAGTACTGCTCATCATAGGTTAAAAATGTGTAAAGGCCTGGCTCAAAAATATACAAGAATTTGCTCTGCAATCATGGTAGCTCGACTGCTATGGATGTGATAACAGTACCCTAGGGCCCCCAACAGCCTCCCGGTGTTCTTGGTGGGGGACCAAGCAAGTTGATGCCATGGCAAAGTCCCTAGCATGTGACTAGGGCCACTATCTGTCTCTAGGGTGTTCTGGTCCAGGACAAGACAGTTTCTTGGTCACGAGGACCAAGCAGATCCTGCAGGTTGAGACAAGAGACCTCCTGGTCTAGGACCAGGCAGATTCTTGGTCACGAGGACCAAGCAGTTCCTGCAGGTACATACCTGGTCAGTTAACCAGGTGGATCTTGGTCAGTTAACCAAGATGATGATGTGTGATGACCTCCTCTCCTAGTTCTTCAAGATGGTTGAGTTAGATGGCCTTCTCAAGGGACTAGCCACCCCTTGATGGAGTCACTAGCACTTGACCTTAGGTGCAGTCAAGATAAATGTTGCACGACTCGGACTCGACAAAGACTCAGCTAGCATATGACTCGTAGACTCGGGAAAAACTTGGGAAAGACTCGGTACAGACTCGACAAATAGAAAAATAAATAAAAATATTGTGCATTTTATTAATAATAACAAAATAAAAATAAAAAAACTATAATTTAATAATTTATAATCAAAAAAAAAAAAATATTGCATTCTAAATTTACTATATTAAAAATTAATTTATAATCAAAAAGAAAAATTTGCATTTTATAGTCACTATATTAAAAAATTAAAAACAGTTACAAATTACAATTATAACCACAAAAAATTTACAAAATGCTATAGTTTAAAACCTTAAACTTTAAACTTTAAAATTAAAATTTTAATAATATATTAAAAAAAAATGCTATAGTTTAAAACCTTAAACTTTAAAGTTTCAATTTTATTAATTTATAATAAGAAAATTTAAAAAAAAAATGCATTAAAATTTTTAATACAGTATGCATTAAAAATTTTAATAGTGCATAAATAAAAAAAATTAAAATGCATTAAAATCCAATCTAGTAAATGGCCAGCGTTAACGTTATTAGGCTTTCCTAGGGCCACAGCCTTCACCTCCAGCCAGGTTTAGCGGATCAATAGTAAACACTTAACACAAATCTAACTTTATTTTGTTTCCCTACATGACAAGGTGTAGTCTGTATAGGAGTGAGTGTAGAGTGCAGAACCACGGAGACCACAGTGAATCCGGAGACCAGTTCGGCACTAATCGATGACCATGGTCAGGAGAGCAGGCTGCGCCGCTGCAGAACTCCAGCTCTGGCACTGTAGGCGATGACTAATCATGACCATGACTCGCAAACGCGCAGAGAAAAGACGACAACCACGACCTCAGACCAAGAGAAAACTTCAGCACGACAACGACCTCGGACCACGACTGTGTGCTTGATGGATGTACGAGGGGGACGGATCCTCCCGACGAGCTCATTTCCCTCCAAAATATATGTTCACGGTCTCCAATCTACGGCCGAGTCTGCAGCCGAGTTGTGACGAGTGGGCCGAGTCTTCACCGAGTCCAGCGAGTTCACCGAGTTCGTGGAAGCTGGCGAGTTTGTGGCCAAGTTTGCTGCGATTACCCGGGTTGGGGTTCCACTTGCGTAGACTCGCAAGAAGTCGCGAGTCCTGCACGAGTCGTGCTTCACTGGTCAGGAGGACCACAAGATCACATCATCGAGTGTGGACCTTCCTTATACATTGATGATGAACTTTCAGGTAGTGTATGGAACACTTGTACATTTGAGAGACATATCATTGGTTGTAACCCCTCCTTGGTTGTTCAACCTTGGTATTCCCACCTTGTTCTTGATCTTGAGGTTAGAAGGTGTGATCACATATATAGTAGTCGGGCTACCATACATTTTTGTTAGATTCTAGTACACTTTTCAGCCAGTTCCCTTGCATTGAGATGCTGAGACGAGCATCTATTATGGATCACTATCAGATTATGGACAGTAGTATCATTCCCCATGCCATGATTGAGTCTCAGGACACTCAGAGAGATGACCGATGTAGCCATTTAGCCATTTATACAGAGCAGTCAGTATTGCCCAGAGTTACAGCAGCAGTTTTAGAGGACAGATGTTGGTTCAGAGGATGAGCTTTCAGGTATATGACTCAGCAGGTATATTTTGGTGTTATGGTTATATTGCTTTTATATTCATTCTTGTAGCATGTCTTAGCATTTAGTATCATGATCTGGCGATCGTATAGATATGTGGACCTGGTTTTACTTTTATATATATTATATTGTCCCTACTCAGACTTAGAAGTTCTTGACCTATACTCATCAGTTTTACCCTCCTTAGGGAGATTAGAGGTGATCATTCCCACCATACGTTGGCTTGCTAGTGTTGGTCTCATTATTCACTGTCTTCATCCATCCATTACCTACCCAGTTTGTTATTTACCTTGACTTACTACTTGACTAGTGGCATGGAGGACCTTTCCCCGTTGTGGCCTCTGTATTGGATGAGCTTCCTTGTTTACTGTGTCTCGACTCTGAGTTGGTGACAAAACTTACCTTTGGTGAGTTGGATTGTAGGGCTAAATCATTCTTGTCAGTTGTCCTGATGTTTGGCACTGGCACGAAGTCCCCCTAATCACTAAAGATGTTGTTGGCTAAACCTGAAACAGATAGTACTGCCATGAATGCAAATTGTGAAAAGGAAATGTTATATCTATTGTGAAATACCAAATGAAACTGGCAAAGAAATATCAAATGTTATATCTATTGTGAAATGTAATACCCAGGTAAACAAGATGTCTAAAAAACTCACCTGGAAAAAAATAGCTCAGGTAAACAAGTGCCTTAAAAACACACCTACAGCATAAAGCCTCATCTAAAATGTAAATCTATGCAATGTGTTTATAAACACACATAGATCAAAGGCTATGGAAACTAAAGGCCCAAAAGCAATGGAGCTTAAACTCTATATCAAAAAGATTGCTGGCCTCATTTGTATTATGGATTGTGAGCATCTGCCAAGGTGAATAAACACTCTTTGAACAACTTACCCATTTGTGAGACACCGCCATTCCCTGTGTTAATGCTTGTCCAATATATGCTATAGTGTGTATTCCCTTTCCATATCCAAACTGTCACAGTGTTAAGTCAGTAAGTCATCCCTTGGCCTAGCCATTTTATTCTTAGCCTTCACCCTTCACTAGCAAATTGATCACAACTATGAAGTGAGTATGGTCTTAAAAGTCTGGTCTGAGTAATAATAATAATTAATGACTTTATATATTTGGATTTAAATCGCCAGTAATGATTACTTTTTGTTATAATTGCTATTTGAATGGATTGTAAAGCATGCTTTAACTTTTGACACCTTGCAGCATTGTGATGATAGCCTGAGTTATATTTTGGGTCATGTTGACTTGGTCAAACCCAGTTTGACCAAAAGTCAACCACAAGACATGAGGTGGCAGACCTCAAATGATACAGAGATATGATATATGGTCTGGTACAGGTCACCATGGTGGTTCTATGCAGTGGTTTCAAGCTTATGATGATGGTTTGTGCTTTTCAGCACTTTTAGAGATTATTATTATTTGGTCCACCAGATATGATGGGCATTTATTTTGGACCATGTAGAGATCTATATGGTGTATGAGTACACATCTTAGATGGATTTGGACCTTCTGAGTCCAATGAGACAGTCTGTTTTCAGTTTCGAGCAGTTACAGTGATTTTTAGCCTCAGTTGGCTATCCTAGTGCAGTTTTGGCGTATCAGAGGCCCTGTCAGAGCAGAGCAGAGAGTTGATGAGTTCACCTAGGGCGTTGTGCATGGAGGGGGTGGTCCAGCCACTTGATTTTACCATATTACCCCCCTCCAGAGAGCCTGGTGGCCTCACCTTGATAGCACAGGCACTCCAGGAGGCAGTTTGGGCAATTTCACACTTCCCAAGACAGATCAAAAATGGTAAAAATGGCTACTGAAGGATTCGATTTGGGCTACTGAAGCAAAGGATTGGCATGGGATGACTTGTGATGATGAGTGGGATGTCTTCCACACCTTCTCTAGCAGTTTCAGCTTCCAGTGGGACCCACACCCATCACTTTTGGCATTTTATATGATTTTCTGGAGCCTCCAAAGGCTCACAACTTTCCCAGAGAGGCACTATTTGGTGCTTAGAGTATTATTTCTTGGATATCGTGCCATGGGGATTGACCAAGGGTGTTAGAAATTACCCCTTGGACCCACCATGAGCTAGATCTTATGTTTATTCATTGACTTTTGGTGGGACCCCCTCTCTTAGGGCGATTTGGTCCATTTATGTATTATTTTATTAGTGATCCCTGTATTGTATTGTTGAGCTCATCTCAACCATTGATTAGATCATTTGATCTTTTAATCTTAGCCACTCATTCAAAAAGTGGTTAGGGTGTTGGTCTCTCTCCATCCTATTTAAAGGAGAGAGCTTCTCATTGTAAAGGGTCTTTGTCTCTTGGAATCTTGATATAGAAAAACTCTTCTGTGGAAATTCTTGTGGTCTCCTTTGCATCTGGTGTTCTTAGATGGTGATTGGAAATTCTATTGTATCCTAGCATTTGGGCATTTGTGGAAAGATCTATTTTTTGTGGAAACTTTGTCTTGTTTACAAGAGGGCGAATTCATCTTGGGCGTTTTTGCAAGGGTTCCTCAACTCGCATGGCTTGGCATTCGCTTGTATCAGGGGGTTATCATTAGTATCATTGTGATCTATGCTATTCTCTTGTTATTTCTTCTGTAGCATTAGTCTTTATCTCTTGATGCAGTAAATCTGATATTGTTGACATTTATTGTGCAGGAGGGAGGACGCATTGGCTTCCTTGGGCAAATCGATTTCATAGAAAACTACTTCAAATCGCTTCAAATTGATCGGGTTTGCATAGATCATCATCATCAAGGCATCTACAAGGTTATCCAGGTAAGATCCACAGGTTTGTTCTTCTTGTCTTGGTTCCAATCCATTGGCATAAATACTTCATTGTTAAAACCCTCATTTTACATTTTCTCAAATCTAATTAGATCTACTTGGCTTTTGGGTAAGATATTTAAAACCCACCTCTATAGCATCCACGGCAATTCGGATCTATAGTTTGGTGTGGATTGGCCTTCATTTGCCCCATTTCTCAAGGCAAATTAGCCTCTCTAAGTGAGGTCGCACTTCTTGGATGGGTGAGTTTTGCTAGATCTAGCACCTGGGTAGGTGAGATCCCACTTGATCCTTACTCTCCACAGTTGATAACCTACCCCTAGTGTTTCACTCTAGTGATTTTCACCTTGTGGGCCCCATTCCTCATTTTGAGGGTTGAGCCCCACTTAGGTCACTTAGTGATGCATTTCAATCTCAGATCTACTGAGATCTAGCCATTGGATCATCTAAATCTTCAAGACCCACCTAGCTTTGCACCTCAACATCCCTGATCTACAGTTTGGTGGACATCCGACTCAATTTGGCCCATTTTCCAAGGCACTGATCCTTCTCCCAAGGCTCACAACTGTCCCGGGTTGTGAGATTTACTTGGTGGTTGGTCTTTGTCTGACTGCTTGAACACCTAGACATTGTCATATCCACTCATCAAGCCTATCTTTGGTACTAGTTAGCCCCAACTCTGTCCCTAACTACCCTGCATTGGATACGGTTCCCAAGGCAATGGATTCTCTTATCTTTGACTACTACCCTGATCCTAGATCTGATTCTAAATCTCATAAGTCACTTACATAACCAAGTTGGACCAAATTTACATTGCTCAAGCCTCTTGATCCAATCCATTACTCATCTTGTGACTTCATCCATAGATCTAGGGTTTACCATACACCTTACGTACTTCATCCATACCTGATTTGATTTGGTGTCTTGGTCTAATCTCTCTTATCAGGAGTAGATCTGGGTCTCCCCCTTTGCTATCTTGGCTTTGATAGCTAAAGTGAAGAGTGCCTTGGTTGGCGTGACCCTAATTGTCGAAGCATCCCCCCCCACGGTTCAGGCTCCAGATTCGCGCTCCGAGCGAAAGCCCTGCCGAAGCGTTTTCAGAAGCTCGCTTCTTAATTTCGGAAGCTCGTTTCGATCGGGAAAAAAATGCTTCCTGCCACTGTGCGAAGCTTTCTCGTTCCCGAGCGCTCCGAGCTCTGCCCTCCACGCTTCGACCTCGCTCCGATCGCGCTCCGACCTCACTTCCAACCTTGCTTCCTGAGCGCTTCCACGGACAGCAGGAAGCTTCCTGTTTTTTTTTGTTTTTTTGCTCTTTGGGTGGGGCCTAGGGCATTTTTAGGGTTAGAGAGGGGAGATAAGCCATGACTTGTGGAAGATAGATGGCATGATAAGGCATGTTTATAATGGAATCATGAATTATGGAATTTAAATGGCATTTCATATATTGGAAGTAGCACAAACATACATGTTTCATAAATTTTGCATCTACATGTTTTTTTGAATATATATATATATATATAAACACTTCCGAGACGCTTCGCTTCTAACCATTTTTTGAAAAATGCGCACCCGCGCTCCCGCTTCGCTTCCACGCTTCGGCAACATTGGGTGTGACAACCATCCATTTGGGAACCAAGGCCCTCTTGGTTCACCACTTTAGCTGCCTATCCCCTCTACCATCCATCTTGGATCCATCTCTAGGGGCAACTACAAGTTTGGTGATAACAGAAGGTTTACCACCTTGTCTTGTGGTTAGAAGGGTTGTCTAGCCACCTTGAGTTATCTTGACTTTTACCACTTTGATGTTTTTGGTCTTTGGGGTAAAAGGATTGTATATCGACCTTTGGTCCTATGGGTTGTGGGTCATGTATCTTTACTTGTTTTATGACTTATGTTGGTGTGGTCTTATTGGTCCTTGTGCTAGTACTCTCTTTTATTGTGGTACCTAAGACCCCTTGCTATGACCCTAGTACCCACCACTTGACACCTTAATTATATTTTGTATTCTTGTAAGTGGTGACCCTTATTATTGTTTGTTGTCTTAATTCAAATTATCAGTACCCTCCTTAATTAAAAGAACCCTAAGTCATTAAAGAATTAATTTGTGACTTTTATAGAAGTCAATAAGAACCTATATATTGAAGTCTAATGTTCCTCAATTGACATGAACAGTACATCACATCTCAGCTCTGATTCTCTTGGTTCTGTTTGATGTCAAGGGTCTAAGGACTATTACTGTTGCTTGTCTAGGCCATCCACTTATTGGAGTTCATCAGTATCACAACATCTCAGATCTTATTTGTTTTGGGACTGATTCTAGGGTTTATGGAACACTTCTAAGGTTGATGTCAAGGGATAGTATGTTGTTGTTAGGGTTTGTTGTTGCCCTTATGATTGGGTCGTGACATCTAAGAATTGTCTTGACTGTCTTGGGTTGGATCTGCTAGGGTCGTTGCCCTCATAACTTGTTTTAGCCACCTTGATGGTCTAATCTAGCTTACCATGAGCCTATTTATGGAAGGCGTGAACCTGTGCAGGTTTGATTTGCCTAACCGTGGCTCTGTTGAAGTCTTATCTACTGGTCGTGAGCCTATAGAGGCTTGATCTGCTAACCGTGTGGCTGTTGAGGTCTTGTTGAGGTCCGATCTGCTAACCGTGAGTCTTGTTGACCTTGTTGAGCCTGCTATGACCTGCTAAGTGCCCATTTGTGAAGATCGCGAGCCTTCTTACCAACTAGGTTGCACTCAGTTGGACTTTCTAGTGAGCCACCAAAAATGAACATATTACTTGTTCAAATTCCAAGTTCAGAAGTCCATTCAAGCCTTCCTAGGCCCTTTTTTTTATTTTTTTAACGCATGTTCACTCCCTGAGGGGAAGTTGTAAAAATGTACTAGCATGGGTTTATTCTTAAAAGGACTTGGTTTCCTAGGACTTAAACATCAAGTCGGGTATTCCAAGGTGTTTTTTCCTTGTTAATTATATGTTGTTAAATAAATGACTTATAATTTTCAAGATTTTCACCTGCTCCTCCAAGGTTAGAATGGTCATATTGATGGTTAGGCCTTAGGAGGTTATTAAAGTTCACATGTCAATGTATTTATACATGCTAGACATAAATATTGAGTCATATGGACATGTGCTAGGTCCCCATAGGATTTTTTTATGTTTTGAAAAAATTAATTTTTTCCATAAAATTAGACATTTTTTTATAGTTTAATTGGAAAATTTTAAAATGTAATAAAAGTGTGGTCTAAAGTCCGATTTTGCCATGGGGGTGCTCATTTTCTAACTCATAGCACCCACTTTCATAATTTTTCGAGTAAATATTTATCTCCAAATTTAAAATTACTCGAAAAAACCCAAAAAAGACCAAAAAAATGTATAAATTAAAAAATTTGGCAACTCATAAAAACATGGAAACATGTTCCGTGAGTTGGAAAAGTAAAGTGGAAACATTCCTAAGGTTTCTAAAACACTCTGGAGCACTTTTCTCAGCAAGTAAAGGCAAGATGAGTTTTCTCTCCAAGCGGGGTACATTTCCTCATTGGGGGGCACAATTCTCAAGAAAAAGTGGCAAGTTGTAAGATAAAGCAAGTAAGTGGAGCTAGGATTTGGAAGTAAGCTGATTTGCAGCCTTTTCCAACCCATTACAACTCATTATGAGTTGTGTACAACCCAAGCAAGGCGTCATCTTTTGGGAAAGTGAGCCCCCCTTATGCTTGGCGTCATCTATTTAAGTGAGCGTTCTCTCCATTGATGAGGGTCTATGTTGTAGGAAACGTGGGCCCCAACCCGATTTCCAACGTTTTACCATTTCAAAACCCGGAAACGCGTACCGTATGGCCCGGAAACGCATTTTCGTACGGACAAAACGTGATTCCAAAATGGAAATGCGTTCCGTCTGTACAGAAACACGTTTCCAGTACAGATTCAGTAAATGAGGTCACGTTTCCAAAAAAATATCACCATGGTGCAATAATATTTGGTAATATTAATGATAATGTTAAATTTTTAAAGTAAAAGTGACATTCTCCTTATCTTTTATTTTCCATCCTTTTAGTTAAATTTTTAACATTACCATTAATTTTTTTGGGATGTTTGAGAGTGGTTCCAACCTCATCGGACTTCATATGCAAAAAGTAGAATTTTAGATCCCATTCAAAATTCACCAAACTTAATAGTTTTCAGGATTTCAGGATTGCAAAGTTTCCACTAGATTCTATCATGTATGAAGGTATGGAATTGGCATTTAATCAAGCACATCAACCCCTATGTGTCCCTTGATGTTGGTGGTGTTGATTGTTGAACTCCTCTGTCATGACCTTAATAAAAATGTACTCTTCACTCGAGCAAAATGACTTATTAAGCATGGGAAGCTTTTTCTGCCTTATTTTAACGATTGGATTAGGAAGTTTCAACAAAATTGTAGAGCGTTGAGCCGTTAACTAATGTCCTTAGTGTTGAAATTACAGGATATGTACATTTTCTCACATATAACAACCTTGATGCAAGAACATGTAAACAATTGTACTGCAAAATTTAAATTTACACTGATTTAAAACATAAATAACATAATTTTCATCTCTTTCAACTTAATGCTCCATTTAGTCACTGCATTAACGTTGGTCCTCGAGAATCATCAAATACTAAGTTCAGAAAAATAAAATAAATGAACTATAGTAAAATAAACATGAACTGCATTAAAGAATTAAAACAACCATTTGGATTCAACTTATACTCAGATAGTTTTGATCTTGTCACTGAAAGGACAAGTCAAACTAGATAAACCATCTACGTATCTTAAGAGAGAGAAGGTTCAGGTAGAATAAAACAGACCTCAAGTTCTTCAATTAAAATGACAGTAGTAAGAAAGACACACAGGTGCTGCAGACTACAAAGGTCAAGCATATAAGCAAACACACACTCAGAGTTCAATTGTAGTGATGACTGCTGAATGCTACAGGCAGAATAGAGAAACTGTGAGACTGCTGAATGCTGTGAGTCAATCAAATGCTACAGCCAAAATAAATAAACCATGAGACAGTCACATGCTACAGCCAGAATAGACAATCAGATGCTAAAGCCAAAATGGAGAACCCGTGAGGCAGTTACATGCTACAGCCAGAGTAGACAATCAGATGCTACAGCCAAAATGGAGAACCCGTGAGGCAGTCACATGCTACAGCCAGAGTAGAGTCAATAAAATGCTACAACAGATTAGAGAAGCCGTGAGGGTAACACAGGCTATAGTCGTAATAGATAAATCAAATGCTACAGCAGATTAGAGAAACCGTGAGGGTAACACAAGCTATAGTCGTAATAGATAAATCAAATGCTACAGCAGATTAGAGAAACCGTGAGGGTAACACAGGCTATAGTCACCCTCCTGCAAAGCACACACTAAGCCAAAACCTCTAGCATGGATATCTCATCAAACAACAAGGATGCGACAGGCTATTAGAGCTACAATCAAGCACAATAACAATCTATAACAAAGGCACAAGTTTTTCCCAAAATAATTCTTTATTGCCAAAGATCCAAAGCCAAAAGTCCCTTTACAATGAGGGGGGTCTCTTCCTTAAATGGGAATGAGGGAGACCAAAAACCTAACCACCTTTTTAAATGAGTGGTGGAGATCAAAAGATATAACAATAATTATCAACGGCTAAGATGAGACAAAAATACAATACATGGATCAACTCAATAATAGAGGGGGGGCACACTCACTAAAACGTCCAAGGGGGACGCACCACGTGACAAGTAAGACACATGACATAAGCACATGGTGGGGCTAGGAGGTGTAACATGTCCTTCTCTATTATGACCCCATGGCACAATAACATATAATAACTCAAAATAATATCATATTGTGACCATATGACCAAATCGTGGCCCCTCAATGACATAATAAAATGCCCAAATAATAGCCCGGAGTGTGTGTGGACCCCACTAAATGTTGCAAGCTGTGTTGGAAGGTGTGGGATGCATCACAAAAATCCTATGAACAAACCTCATGCCAATTCTTTGCCTCAATTGCCCAAAATCGATTTCCTCAGTAGCCATTTCTTCCATTTTTTATCCTGAGAAAATCACCTGTAAAATAATAAAATGTTTGTATCTCTCTAATTGGTGCCTTGGGCACAAATCTGACTGCACCAAAATGTCTGGGAGCATGGTAATATGGTAATAACAAGCAGTTGGACCCCATACTCCCTCTGTAGCACCCTAGGTGAACCAAAATAATCTCAAAATATGCTAACAGGCCATTTTATAATGCAAATATGCAATAAAGTGATAATCTGACCATAAATTCATCTGAAAGTGTTTGAAACGGATATCTGAGTGTACCAATGGATTCAGAAGGCCCAAATGTAGTAGAGATGAATACTCATACATCATGTGACCACCTGGATAATCATCTGTAAGCTCAACAATGCCCAAACAATAAAAAATAATGGTCTGTAAATAATAATAATAATAAAATCAATCAAACCATCATATGAAACCTATGTCTACTGCATGGAACCACCAAGTGGGATTCATAGGACCACAAATAATCAATCTCAAACATCATCGGTCCAACTCATCTCAGATCTTGTGGTTGACTTGGTCAAACTGGGTTGACCAGGTCAAAATTGATCAAAATAATGACCCAGGCTAAAACTGACTGACGCTGTAAGTGAAAATGGATAAGATATGCTCTTTCAATTATTTCAATAGCAAGACTAAAGTACAAAGTAGAATTTCACTGACAAGTAAGTAGTAGTACATCAAATATAAGTCTGGATTAAAACAATCAACCAATAAGAAAAAGACCCTCAAGTGTCTCCTCAATTTATGGACTTGACCATTTTGCTAGAAATGGGTGAAGGTGAAAAGACAAGGCTAGGACAAGGGTATGACTTTACAAACTTCAACACTGTGACACTTTGGATAAAGGAAAAGGGGAAATCACCTAATCGTATGTTGGACAGAAAACACACAAGGAATGGCGGTGTCTCTCAAATGGAATAAGTTGATTTGAGAAGTGCCTATTCACTTTAACAAATGTCTACAGCTCACATCCAAGCTTGAACCAGCTCTGTGAGGATCTTTTCTAGAACCACCGTGACTAGGTGCACAGCTAGCCATTACTTGAGGTTCCAGGGGACACTTAGAATTAGTTGTCCCTTACTCCATCTCACATCCCAACCCGTAGGCTCCGTGAGGAATTAATCATTACATTTTATCATGGCTAGCCGTTCTTTAGATTTAGCATACATTTAACCACTGCTTTTTAGGGCTTATGACCCTTTGGATTTTGCATGTGCTTAGAAGCACAACTAATCACAGCTTTTATCCAGGGTGCTTTACACTTTATTTCATAGCCTTCTTTCATTGTGCTTAGAAGCACAGTTTTATTTTATAACCTTGGGCTTGCGTAGAAGATATAACAATCAATAATATATGCATGTAATGATGGTAGTACAATTTGCTTCAAGTTTAGTTGACACAACTCAGGCAACTGGGGGGACTATCCACAATTAGGACCAAACATCGAGGGCAACCGACCAGAGAGGTCAAGGCTTGAAATCCAACTTACCTAAGCTCAAGAACCAACACCAGCGGGTTGTCCTAGTCCAAAAGGATCAAAGCTTCGGTAAATTTTGTTGCACAACTAAGAGCCGAGACACAAAACAACAGGGAGTCTATCCAACATAGAGGCATAAGTGGGGAAGTCCTCAGTATCACAAGCTGAAGTGTAAGTCAGGATAAAACCAAATACGGAGGAGAACGGATGGATGAGGAAAGGTGACAGGTGATGCCATAACTAGCAAGCCATAAATGGTGAGAATGACCAAGTCCATACTACTAGAGAGGGTAAGACCAACGAGTATACACAAGAAATTCTTAGTCCAAGTAATTAGATCATTTCAATTCCAGACAATCAACCAATAACCAAATCTATATAATAATATCGACAAATCATGACTACTAAGTACCTAGTCAAGCTACCAAGATAAACAAAAGAACAAAATAAAGGTATCCAATGCACAACCATATACCTGTTGGGTCATATACCTGTATATACCATCTCAACCATCATCTGTCACTAAAACACTGCTGCTGCATAACTCTGGGCACTATCACACTGCTTTGTATGGAAGAAAATGGCCACATTGGTCATCAAATCTAAGATCATGAGGCTCAGTCATGAGGATCCTGAAATAAATGCTCATCATCTGTCGATCTCATGTATCTCATAGCAAAGAACTGGCTCAGAAAAGCACTGGAATCTGGTCTGAAGATATGGTAGCCCTGGCTACTATAAATGTGATAACAAGACCAAAGATAAAGATCAAAGAGAATGTTATTTGGTTTCAACAATCTCAGGTTCCATCTCCAACTTAGCAAACTCCTGGTGGATAGATAGTGGAGCCACCAAACATATGACTGGATTCAAAAGGGCTCTTGTAGATTAGAAGGCCAAGAAGTTCAAAGTGAAAGTGGAACTGGAAGATGGAAGTACCTATGCAATAAAAGGAGTTGGTTCAACTACCTTAAAGCTTGATTCAGGTGCGTTGATTCGTGTTAAGAAATTTTGTATGTTCCTAGTTTAAAGAAGAACATTCTTTCAATGGCAATTTTAGAAGACAAGGGGTTCTTTGTAGCCTTCTCAGAAGGAAAGGCAGTGGTGTGGCATAAGGGTGGAAATATGAGCTCATCCATTGAGATTGGAGTCTGTGAAGGTGATATTTATAAGGCCTCAGGACATGTTGTTAAAGCTCTAGTTAATAACCCCTGTCAGAATTCAGAGATCAAGAGGGAGCCAACTGTGCTCTTCAATCCTCGGCAGAGTGGGATTGCAAAAAAGGAAAGTGGAGATGTGATCTTCCATCACTCTAAGGAGTCTTCCAGTGACTCAGATATGGAAGTCTATGAGACATCTTGTTCTGAAGAGCAGAGGGAGAAGGCCAAGAAGCCTTCAGTTGAGGAGCCTATTGAGAGGCTTCAAGGGTGCTCTAGTGTGAGCCATGTCACTAATTCAGGATCATCCACTTATGTGGAGGCAGCCAAACATCAGGTTTGGAAAGATGCTATGATAGAGGATATCTAGTGATTCTCATCTTCACTTATTCTCATAGGATAAGTGATTCTCAGACAACAAGGGAAGTCAATTGTAACTTCCAAGTGGATCTATAAGATCAAGGTTCTTGCTGACATTCAAAGCTGTTTGAAGCTCTCAAAAAATCCTGTATTCTATGACAGGTCGAGACACATCGAGAGGAAGTATCACCATGTCAAGGACATGGTGCAAAGACTTCAGTATGTTTTTTCAGCAGAACAGTTTATCGATGTGTTGACTATGCGTTTGTCCTCGACAAGCTTAGTGGTGCTGAGAGGGAGTGTTAAAGTTAGTGCAGCTACGAGACCCATTCTCAAGGAGGATGGTACCCTAGTGAGTTAACTAGGGTTCTTGGTCAGTTAACCAGGCAAAGTAAGTCCCCAGAAGGTACCCTAGGGCCCCCAACAGTCTCCTAGGGTTCTTAGTCGAGGACCAAGCAGGTTGATGCCATGGCAAAGTCCCTAGCATGTGACTAGGGCCCCTATCTGTCTCTAGGGTGTTCTGGTCTAGGACCAGACAGTTTCTTGGTCACGAGGACAAAGCAGATCCTGCAGGTTGAGACAGAGACCTCCTGGTCTAGGACCAGGCAAATTCTTGGTCACGAGGACCAAGCACTTCCTGCAGGTACATACCTGGTCAGTTAACCAAGTGGATCTTGGTCAGTTAACCAAGATGATAATGTGTGATGACCTCCTCTCCTAGTTCTTCGAGATGGTTGAACTAGATAGTCTTCGCAAGGGACTGGCCACCCCTTGATGGAGTCACTAGCACTTGACCTTAGGAGCAATCAGTAGGAGCACAGGATCACATCATCCAGTGTGGACCTTCCTTATACAGTGATGATGAACTTTCAAGTAGTGTATGGAACTGTTATCACACAACTTGTAGTTGCCCCTAGTGGTATCCCATCCGGGACGGTAGAGGAGGCAGGCAACTAAAGAGGTGACCCAAGAGATGCCACGGTTCCCAATGCAAGTTGGGAGTCACGTCAACCGAGGCACTCTTCGCTTTAGGTCAGGGTGTAACAAGACCAAGGGGGAGACCCTATAACCAATCACAGTTGATTGGACCCAAACAGAGGTTTCTAAGGGTAAGTAAAAGTGGAGTTACGGAAACCAATGCAAGGTTAAGTGGACCTAGAAGTTGAAGTATGGTTGAAGGTGTACAAGAGATTGCTAGTGTTTCAACCTATGTATGGTTTAGGCCACATGATGGGGTATGATGACTAGGTATAGTACCATATGTTTACACAAGTGGGTCTTCTTTTCTTGGGAAGTGTGAAATGGCCTTAAGTGGGCCCACAAGGTGAAGTTAGGTGCAATATTGGTACTAGAGGTTAGGTAAAGACTAGATCTATGGATCTAAGTTGATTCTAGGAGTACCCACATACTAGATCTAGGGTTTGACACAATTCCCAAGGAGTGCGACTTGCTTAGTGGAGGACTAGTGCCTTGTTTGATGGGCTAATGGGGTTAAAAAGTATGTCAAAGAGTAGATCGGGACACCTAGAAGCCAAGTCAAGTGGGCTAAATGAGATCTAATGGTTGGATCTTGCTAGATCTAGGTTTTCAAGTAATAACCTTGAGTGGACCACAATCCCTTGAAACAAGAAATGCTACCCCCAAGGCGGATCGTGACAAAAAGACAGTCTAGACCTAGGTTTCAAGGTATGGCCGTTTCAAAACCACAAAAATCTCAACTACCCACTTCCTCAAAGTGGGCAAACTCACCTTCCCCAAGGGAGTGCGACTTGCTCAAAGAGGGCTAAAACAAGGGTTAAGTGGACCAAATCAAGTCCAATGGCCACCAAATTGTAGATCCAAGTAGCTAGTACCCCGATCTATGCATGTCCCAAAAATCAAGTCAATCCAAGGGCTAGATCTTAGTAGATCTGAGTTTTGAGGTGCCAAGAAGTTTAAAAGGGAGTTTTAACCCCTTAAAACATGGAAAGATGTCCACGAGGTAGATTTCACCAAAGTAAGAATCTGGGGGTAGGTTATCAAGTGTCTAGATTGCAAATCAAGTGGGATCTCACCTACCCATGTGCTAGATCTAACCAAACAAGCCTCTCACTAGGAAGTGCGATTTGGGTCAAAGAGGGCTTTTTGCCTTGAAAAGTGGGTTAATTTTAAGCCAATCACCACCAAACTATAGATCCAACTAGGGGTGGATGCTATAGAGGTGGGTTTTCAAAATCTTCTCAAGAGCAAGGCTAGATCTAAGTAGATCTAAGAAATACCAAAATTGGGGTTTTAATGAATTAGGGTTTTATGACCAATGAAGATAGAATGGATGAAAGAGGCACATACCTTGTAGATCTTACCTCAATTGCTTGTGGCCACCTTGCAAATTGATAGCATTCTCCTATGTGTATATTCAAGAGTGAGATCCAAGAGCTCCAACCAAAACGTCCTTCTCCAAGATAGCCAAATCGTCCTCCTCCTACAAGACAAGATCAAAGAAACAAGTCAAGCAAGATGATTATGAAAATGGTAGAAAGATGTAATAGAAAGCATCAACTATGTCACAAAGATACAATAATGATACTCCCTGTCACAAGATCAACCCAAGAGAGAATATGTGGATCCCTCCAACAATAACCCTCATGAAGTCGCCCTCCTCTCCACCAATTCGACTTTCCTGTCAAAAGATTAGTAGAAGCACCACAATCCACAATGATACATAGAAGAGATACTGTATATTCAATATGCAAGAGAATCCACAATGCAAGAGAGATGTGCTCCACAAAAAATCTTCTATTCCAATATTCCAGAGCTCCAAAGGTGAGCTTTACAATGGGGGGTCTCCTCCTTATATAGGATAATAAAGACCAAAACCCTATACCACTCTACAATACTACATCAAATGAGTGGTTGAGATTAAAAGATCTCATCATACAATCAGTGGCTAAGATGAACCATAACAATATATCACATGGATCACCCAATATAATAATAGCACCCCCACTAAATGGTACAAAGAAGGGGTGACGTCATCCACTAGAGAAGAATAGGTGCCAAAATCCACCTCATGATGACTAGGACATGACAATATAAGCACATGGTGGGGCTAGGAGGCATCAATCCTTACTAGCTCATCCCCAAGGCACAATAAAATAATAAAATATGTCCAAGATAATATAAATGATCAAAACTGTCCTCAGAATCCATGACAGTCAAACAGTAAATGTCCTCCTGTGATCAATGTGGGCATACCCACATGGTGAAAACTGACTGGAAGGTAGTGATGCTACCCTGGAAGACCTCTGTGAAGACCAAATGCCAAAACCTTGCCTCAATTGCCCAAATCGATTTCCTCAATGACCACTTTATCCCATTTTTTAACTGCCTCGGTAACTGTGAAAGTGCCAAAACTGCCTCCTAGGGCACTAGCGCTGTCCATCTGAGCCCACCAGGCTCTCCAGAAGGGGGGGTAAATGGTAAAAACAAGTGGCTGGACCACCCCCTCCATCATCAGCGCCCTAGGTGAACTGGCCAATCATGGCCCCTGCTGCTCAGGTTGGGAAATCAGCCCCAAATCTGGTCAACAAGTGTAAAACTGCATCAATCACTGTCAGAAGTGCCCGGAACTGAAAGATAAGTGTCTCAATGGATCCAGAAGACCCAAATCCACTAGAAATGTGTACTCATACACCATGGGTTGCCCTAATGGGCCAGCTGTAGGGTCCACCATATATGGACAATGTATAATCTGCTGATCTGAAGTAATCATAAACCTGCTGCACTGGATCAATCATCATCTGCATCATATGTCCATCATATGATATCATCATCAAGCATGTGGGACCATCAATCATCATCAAATAGGCATCTATACATGGCCCGCATCATCACGGATCCCAATAATATATATATATAACCAAGGATAAATCACATCAGAAGACTAAGACATGCTTCTCTAATCATTTTCACAGCCTAGCTCAAAGTATAAAATCCATTCAGTGGCATTAATCAAGTTAGCATATTCCGTTGTTATATAAAATTACTTGCACAATAGTTCAAATGACAAACTCACCCATTGGACATGGTCAAACTGCTAGTGAAGGATGAAGGCTAGGAACAAGGTTGGGCAAAGGGGTTGACCTGTCTAACTCAACTCAAAAATACTTTGGACTGGGAGAAAGGGGAAAGCTACAAACTCTATGCTGGACAAAAGAACACGGGGGATGGCTGTGCCTCACAAATGGATAAGTTGTTTAGAGAGTGCTTATTCAACTTAGGCATCATGTCTACATCAAGTTGATCCAGGTTCATTAGGATCATTCAATTTTATTTCATGGCCTTTTTGGCCTACATAACCCTTCAGATTTCAGATGTGCTGAGAAGCACAACTAGTTGCAGCTTGAATCCAGGGCCTGTTTTTTCAAATATTTATAAGGTCAGCAATTGTTTAGATATAACTTTTAAGAACCATTGCTTTTTGGACCTTTCTTATACTCTTCGAGGAGTATTTTTAGCTGTTCATCGCTCTTGCCCTTTTTTTTGTTTCCATGGGCGAATTTATAAGTTTCCATAGGTAGAACATGAGCTTTCAGTTTTAGCCAACAACATCTCAAGTGACTAGGGGGAGTTCGAGCCAATGCCAAACATCGGGACAACCGACCAGAATGATTTAGGCCTACAATCCAACTCACCAAGGGCAAGTTTTGTCACCAACTCAGAGCCGAGACACTGAATATACAGGGATGCGGTCCAAACACAGAGGTAGAAAAATGGGGAAGTCCTCGGTATCAAAAAGTCAAATGAGACAGATCAAGGTCTAAAGTCAAATAGGAAGGTCATGTATGGATGGAGTCAAGTGAATATGGAGCCTACACTAGCAGACAACTGGTGTCGGGAAAGACCATATCTATGTAAGGTGAAAAACCAGTGGGTTTTGTTAAATGACCTAAATGTGCAAGCAATTGTCCATTTTATGATTTACAGTTCATTTTAAATAGTTTGCCACATCAGGAATAATATACCAAGCACATGCTGTGATCATGACTAAATCAACAAGATAATAATCCACAGTCAGTGATAACATATCCATAGATCATACAACATCATCATAATAATCATCATGCATCATCTGAAACACTGTTGAAATACATCTCTAAGCACTGAACTGAAACTATATGGGATAAAGGGTCACATCAGTCATCAAATATGAACTCTCAAGGCTCAGCCTTGACACAAGGTCATACATAAATCCGAATAATATACTGCTGATCATGAGTGATCCAAAATATATGGCCATGCTCTGGAATAATGGAAGCTCTGGAATGTGCAGATATCTGCTGTACAAGAATAGTAGCCCTGCTACTATGGTGTGATAACAGGAACACTTGTACATTTGAGAGAGAGATGATTGGTTGTAACCCCTCCTTGGTTGTTCACCCTTGGTATTCCCACCTTGTTCTTGATCTTGTGGTTAGAAGGTTTACCACCTTGTCTTGTGGTTAGAAGGGTTGTCTACCCACCTTGAGTTGTCTTGACTTTTACCACTTTCATTGTTTTGGTCTTATGGGTAAAAGGGTTGTTTATCCACCTTATTGGTACACCTTTGGTCCTATGGGTTGTGGGTCATGTACCTTTACTTGTTTTATGACTTATGTTGGTGTGGTCTTATTGGTCCTTGTGTTAGTACTCTCTTTTATTGTGGCACCTAAGACCCTTTGTTATGACCCTAGTACCCACCACTTAAAGACACCTTAATTATATTTTGTATTCTTATAAGTGGTGACCCTGATTATTGTTTGGTGCCTTAATTCAAATTGTCGGTACCCTCCTTAATTAAAGGAACCTAAGTCATTAAAGAATTAATTTGTGACTTTTCTAGAAGTCATTATGAACCTATATATTGAAGTCTTGTTGTCCGCCGAGATGCACACCAGCAGCGGAAATCTTTCGAAAGCTATCTCCCTCACTGGAAAGTGGGGAGAGGTGTGGCCTTGGGGGCAAGCAATGAGCCAGGTACTGTCACCTGAATCCCAGCTCCTCCGTTTAGGCTAACTCCTAATGAAGCCAAGGGGGGTAGTCCCTAAAAAAGAGTTTCACTAAGGCTCTTGTGTTTTAAGTGTTTTTTTGTGTGGGGTGACGCGGATGAGTGTTGCTTAGGAGTTTTTGTATAATGATGAGAACACAATTAAACACGCAATCCACGTTGCAAATTCCACAAGATACAATTTAAAAGATGAACAATATACTTTGACTTAGAATTAAAACAAAGCATCCACAAGATAAAGATCAAACAAATGACAAGGACATATGGTCCAGATTCAGAAGATACATAAGAATTTTTAAAGACTAGTGCCAAATGGAGTCAAAAGAAATGCTTGTGATGCTGGAAAATGTAAGTCAAAAGTAGTTGTTTGTGAGATCGTTTTGAAATTGTTCTTAGTAAATTTTAAGTGTTTTAGGTGTTCTTGATTGTGTTTTAGGTGTTCTTGATTATTAGGGCTAAAACCAAGGATATCAAAAGAGTGTCCGGAAAGACATTCTAAGCGGCTCCTTTAAGAGACATGTCGGACCTATCTGGATCACAGCGAGGCGCGCAATGCTAACCAGCCACTGTGTCCCAGATTGGGCAACCCAACGCCTCCCCTGAGAACTGCTTTGAATACTTTTTGAACAACGTCGGTTCGTTGGTTATGGGAGTGAAAGTTTTAATTAATTATCACTTATGAGCTTATCAAGTCCTTCACCTTTCTGAGTACTAGTCCAACCGTTTCCGGTTGGCAGAGCATACGGGTGTTGGACAAACAACCAAGATAAATTAATTAAGGGGGAAATGTGGATTGAAATGTTTTATTATTAAGAGCACTTGTTCGACTCTCCGACAAAGAGCGCTCTTGACTTAGTCTTAAGACAACAGTTCAAGAGACTTTCTATTCTAAAATGCCTAATGCAGGGGGAAAGTGCAAATCTATATGCTCTCCGACAGAGAGTGCTCTTGACTTGGATTTGGCCAAGTTCAAGAGGCTTTGTTCATTTTATTGCAAGAAATGAAGCGATTGTGAAACTTAAAGAAGTAAATGACTGAAAATATAAGGATAACCACAAAGAAAGACTTTGAAGATAACAGAAAACAAAATCTAGTGTTCTACCAAGTAGATTTATTCTAAAGTGGGATCAACCTCCGAACAAGGCTAATCGCTAGAACCATCAGTCCTGGAAACCTTTCAGCTAGCTGGATGTCCACAAGATGCTAACGGGGGAACGAGAAGCTATCACAAAACTATGTGGCCTTTGGGACACAATCCCAAAGTTAGCTTACTCTGGTCAAAACTTGAAAGAGGGGCGACAAGATGAAAATAAAATACTGATTTAAGGTATAAAATGAAAAATTAAACTAAGAACTTGGAAAGTTGAGATCTAAGCTAAGCAAACCCAACACTCTTCCCCAAATGGGGAAGAAACCCAAAAAGTGGAGGACCTCTCCACTTAAATTCTTTATTGAATGATTACAAATGCCTTTGGGATCTAGATCCTTAAAAGGTCTTTTGAGAAAAGTAAACTTTGAAAGTAATGAGAAAACTCTTATGAGTTTGTACAAAGGATAATAGCTTGTTTCAAAAGACATTCATGGTTTGGCCTTCCTCCTTGGTTCAAACTTCAAATGTTCTCTTCTTTGGTTTGTCTTTCCAACTTGGATTTGCTCTCTTTTTGACACGAACCGTTACACCAAAACCTCGAGATGTTAGTGAAGGCCGTCCATTAGGATCTTAACATCCCACCACGCTCCGCAGTCCAAACTCTGGGCTGGATGTGTGCCCATACGGTGGTGTCCCCTTTGCGCCGTATGAGCCTCGAACGAACACTGCAATGCCGACGTTGCCACCCGCTCTGTGACTTGAACCTGGGTGGAGGCTCTGATACCAAATGATACGAACTGTTACACCAAAACCTCGAGATGTTAGTGAAGGCCGTCCATTAGGATCTTAACACTTTTCTTATGCTTCAAAGGTCTTTCCCAATAGTTCTCTTTCTCAAAAGAAGACCTATCACAATGTAACACTTTAAATACCCATTAGCATTAGTAAATCAAAAAATTAAGACTTGAAACTACTTGAACCTAGAATTGGAAAAAGAGGCCCTAAATGCAATGTGCATGAGATTTTGAATTAAAAATGCAATTTTTATAAAACGGACCAGCAAGCTAAAATGCTCCAAATAATGATGGAAATGAGAATGCAACCACAAAACTTTACACTATTTTATATGCCAACTTATCTACCTTTGATATGAGACTAAGAAACTAGGAAAAAATATTGAGATGCAAGCTCTAAGTGACCTTCTAAGATACCTAAACTTGACTCTTTCTAAAGCAAAACTAACCAACTTTGAATAAGACTAATTTTAACTTGTGTTTTTTGTTGATTTTGTGAAAATAGATGGTAGGAGGAAAAGGTGGAAGAGGAAGGGAGCGAAAGGGAAGGAAGAGGCTCACAAGGAAGGAGAGCGAATGAGGGAGAGAGAGGCAAACTTTGAAATGGATGGAAAATGGGAAGAGTGAAGTGGACAAAAGGAAAAACGAAATGGATGAGAGATGGAAAAATCAAGTGAAACACTTAATGGGTAAAACACTATCCAAGAAATGCTTCCAGCTAGCTGGATGATACGCATGCGATAGTGTTGAAGAGAGCACAAGGGAACAAATCCCAAGTTATTCCCCAAGGTTGAAGGAACTTCAACCTTATGGCAAACTAATCTAGGCTTTAAAAGTAAAGAATTTCAACTTTTGGATCAAGGTAGGCAAATTTTTTCCACAAAGCATGAAGGTAGATCACATGTAACCAGTAACCAAGAAAGTGAGAGATTGTTGATGGAGGAAGAGACAAATCTCTTTTAAAGCGTTTCTTCTCTTGAAGTGAAGAGAAGACCTTGCAGACCTGCAAGATAGATTGATTAGATGCCAAGAACCACCGTTGAATGAAGAGTGACTTAGTCTTTAATAAGCCTTTCTCCACCTTGGGAAACCTCTGCAAAAAACTTGTTATGAAGCATACAAAAACCGAAAGATGTATTTCTAATCAAAGTTAAAACATACATCTAATAATGAAATTGCATGAACAATAAACAAATGAAAGAGATATCACCAATAGTGTGAAGAACATCCCAATTTGCTCCAGCATGGACCTCCAAAGTCTCAACTTTATTCAATGTTTTAAACAGATATTACAACAATATTTTGGCAGAGTGTTCATGCTCAAAATCTCCATGAAGAGAAAGCCCAAATGGCCTCTCTTATATAACAAAAGCTCAAAGCTAAAACCCTACGTCAAATTGGCATGATGGAAGCCAATGGCTCTTGACACAAAGTCGAACTCCTCTCAAAACCTCAATCAAATCCAAGCTTGGAGATTAGACTCACCAATAACTCGAGTTTGTGGATGATGTGGATGGGGAGGTGGCCTCCACCTAGGCAAGGCGCCCCCCATCCCACTTTGGAAACACCATCAATCAAATAACAAGACGCCACATGGTAGAACTCGCACCTCATAAGAGAAAGACGTGAGCTTGAGGTAGGTGGCGTGAGTTTGAGGTAGGTGCTTGGAGTTTTAATCCTCAATCAAGGTAGTTGGGAGTGGGAGGTGGCCTCCACCTAGGCAAGGCGCCCCCACTCTCCTTAAATGCAACTCATTTACCAACCAATTTCCATTAAATGCCCATTTCACATCACAAACTCAACTTTGCATACATGGAGGGCGAATTCTGTGTGGGGGATCCACTTGTGCTGACTGGATAGCTGACTAGAGTTGCTTGGAGTTGATTGGAATCTTCATTAATGCCAGGAGCCATGTCATTCAGCCTTTTACTTTATTCATTTCTGATTATTTTGGAGAGATTTGGATTTCTCCAAAATATTCAAATTTATTAATTTAATTAATAATTTCTCTGTAACTGGGTTTTTTAGAGAAAATATTAATTATGAGGCCTAAATGACATCCGAAACTTGGGTTTAGCTGGTCTATAGGTCATGTGTGATTTTTGGCTTATGAAACGAGCCATCAACCACTGAATTCGGACCCCGGACGACTGACATATTACAAATTATTATTTCTCTATTTAAACTATAGAGAAATTTATTAAATTTAAAAAATAATTAAAAAACCCAAACTCGACGGACCCGGTAAAAAATTTTCGAAATTTTTTCTGAGGGTCCTAGAGACTTGGGACATGATCAAAACCTATTCTAATAGTGTCTAGTAGGCTTATATACATTAGTTGGACTCTAATAACCCCCCATGGCTAAAATTTTCAAAATCGGGCATTCCAGCTTTGGAGGAGCGGGAGAAAACTTCATCGATTATAGCTCGGCTATAGACAGAGTATAATTGACAAGGGAAAAAACTCCCTCGAATAAATTAGTTGCTTAATCAAGTCATGGGGAACCGAGACACTCAGATCCTACTAGCACACTTTATTACAAACCCCCATGGGGCCATGGTCATGTCGACTCCAAAATAAAACTGGCTAACTGCTGCATTCTGAAACCCACATACTCTGGAAGTGAACACTGATGTGTCCCAACACTGGCGGCTCAATAAGGTTTCAACTATTTGTACAAAATAGGTGATAACAAGTCTAATGTTCCACATTTGACATGAACATTACATCACATCTCAGCTCTGATTCTCTTGGTTCTGTTTGATGTCAAGGGCCTATGGACTATTGTTGTTGCTTGTCTAGGCCGTCCACCTGTTGGAGTTCATCACTATCACAACATCTCAGATCTGATTTGTTTTGGGACTGATTCTAGGGTTTATGGAACACTTCTAAGGTTGACGTCAAGGGATATTATGTTGCTGTTAGGGTCTGTCACTGCCCTTGTGACTGGGTCGTGACATCTGAGGGTTGTCTTGACTGTCTTAGGTTGGATCTGCTAGGGTTGCTGCCCTCATAACTTGTTTTTGTCACCCTGCTGGTCTGATCTAGCTTACTGTGAGCCTATTTATGGAAGGCGTGAACCTGTGTAGGTCTGATTTGCCTAGCTGTGGGTCTGTTGAAGTCTTATCTGCTGGCCGTGAGCCTATAGAGGCTTGATCTGCTAACCGTGAGCCTGTTAAATTCTTGCTGAGATCCGATCTGCTAACCGTGAGTCTTGTTGACCTTGTTGAGCTTGCTATGACCTGCTAAGTGCCCATTTGTGAAGGTCGTGAGCCCTATTGGTCTTGATCTTCCTACTAAGAGCACATTTGTGGAGGCCATGAGCCTTGTGGCTCTGATCTAGCCTGTTGAGTACATACTTGTGGAGGCCGTGAGCCCTGTGGGTCCGTTTTAGCCTGCTGAGTGTATTCTTGTAGAGGCCATGAACCCTGTTGGACAGATCTATTGTGCTAAGACCTTATTCAGGTCTGATCTATTGTGCTGAGATCTTGTTTAGGTCTGATATATGTGCTGACTCGCTGAGGTCTTGCTTGGGTCTGATCTATATGCTGAGACTTAGTTGTGGTCAAATCTTTAGTGCTGAGACTTTGATTGGGGTTAGATCTATGTGCTGAGAATCAAATCTTTTGTGCTAAGTTTTGATTGTGGCTGCCACTGTGATTTGAATGTTGATGACCACCTACGCTGTCTCCTTGTCCTTTCCTATTTGACTGTACTACAGCCTATCATCTCTCTCTCTCAGGTTTGTACTAACCCTCAGGTAAGGGTCAGATTGTTCCTATTGATTGACTTGCCTCTGAGAGGCACAGTCTATTCTGAAAGTTATTTGTCTGAGTACAAAGGAAGGTCTTTTCTCCCAAGTTAACAGACTTGTTCATTAAATACTTTACTACTGTTATAAATTTGTTTAATTTACACTACTGTTGCTGATTAAATGTTACTGAAGATTTCAACTTTAACACAGGGACCTCCTTGGGAGTGTTAAAGTTGAAAGAGATGAAAATTATGTTTTAATTTTAATCCTGACTTGTTACAGTTGTACTATTCTGTTTCTAGTACTTGTTTAGTATTTTTTATTTTTGCATTAAAGTATATCAAATTTGAATTTTTTGCATCAAACCCTAACCTAACCTGAAATTTAACAGATCAATCCTTTTTGCTACTGTTTTAAGGTTCAGATTGCAAAAGAATGCCCAGAATTGTGAAGATTGAGGCTGTTACTGCTGGAAAAGAGATAATACACCCTTCATTGTGCCAAGAAAATCCAGATCAGCCCAGAACCCATCTTGAGAACCCTAAGTGAACACCCTATGCAAATAGGGGGGTAACAGGGATCACAGTTGTTTTTGTATAACGCTTCTTGCAAGGTACTACATTCAACAATATTCATCTTCACGTATGTTTTCCTTTTCTTCTCTTCTTGCCCTTGTTCTCTTGTTATTTAGGAGTCCTTTTTCGCACTCCCACTATGTACAGGCACTATTGTACTTAATAGTCCTATTGGCCTACTTTTGTGGTCATTTGTTGGCATTACTAGAAATATCTTATATTATCTTATCTTGTGCTACATCAAAAAGGAATCCTTGGATCCTTATCACTGTAACAAAGATGTTATAAAACCATACACATCATTTTAATATCACATTACCCAACATCGATGACACAATCATAGTGTAAGTAGCGCATCTCAACAGCTGATCTAACAACAAAATCTAGGAACTTCTGTTAGGTTACCTATTGCTCAGAGTGTGTTTGACTCTTACTGTGAGAGGTATTCATCAATGGGAGAGAGTGTCGTAAAGGTGAATGTCTTATAGCCCCTTTTCATCTATTTTTGCCACTTTGAGTTACTTAGGACTAGGAGAGGGCACTACTTAAGTCATTGCATAAAAATATATGAAGTGGGCACAGTGGCATGTGTGGACATGTGCTTACTTGACCTTAGCACAGGTGGGGCACACTACTTGAGTTGGTTACTTGGAGAAGCATGCTAGGAAAGATTTGTCATGTAACCATTCACCCTTAGCAAATGTAACCACTTGCCCTTAGCACATGTAAGGCACACTATTTGAGGAAGGGTGCATTCCCTTGGATTGAGGTTGACCTTGTTTGGAGGAAGACTCTCTTGGATGATTCAAGGTTTTACTGGAGTGGACTTTGACTTTGTAGAGCACTCCACTTGTGAACCTATTCTTCCTTGTTGACCTAATCTACGGTTTGCTTGTAACTACCCACTCCCTTATTCTATAAAAGGGGAGGGTGCTTCACTTGAGAACATTAGTATTTCTAGTTTGTTACAAGTAGAGTGAAGAGTAGAGTAGTTGTGATAGCTGGCTGTTTGGTTTTAGCATTGGCAGCTTGGGAGAAGCTGATTTGTTGTTATGTCATCATTTTTTACTGTAATATAAAGAGATGTGACTGTTGTTCCAAATTCGGCATGCTGATGTAATATTGTTTAATGCTGTGGCTGATTTATTTGCCGATGTTATGAACAGTCAATCAAGTGCTGAGCTGATTCAGTATGCTTATATAGTTTTCAAATCTGATGTATGATTAATGTTGGTCTAGTTCTGAGCTAATTTAATTCCCAGATCTCATTTTCAGTCTTCATTTTATTAGATCTAGTGTCTGGCTGATGCTGGAATGATCTAACCTTTTGATATGTGGTGTCCACACCTTGAATATTGCCTACAGTGTTTTAGTGTTTGCAGATTTGAAGTTTTGATAGATGTTTCAAAAGGTTTCAGATTTTGCTGTAAGGATGAAGTTCTATGAGTGCAGATCCGATGTCATAAGTGAAAATACTAACAACTTTCTCATATGGCATTTGTACAGGTCCCAGTAAAAGAGAATGATTACACACATATACACCTTTTTATTTTTAAAATATATCTTTTATTAACAGAAAATTATTTACAAAAGAGAACATAATGGTGAACATGTATATACAAAGATGTTTCATATCATCTTTCTTAACTCTACTAAAGCGGTAACCGTCAAGCTCCTTAGCATCTCAAATGAACAGATATCCTCTAGTTAACAGTTGCATACATACTTCTTGTTGAAATTTGGTTGGGCTTTGATCTTTAATTTTTTTAGATGCAGAAACTTGGAACAATGAGACAATTCAATCACATGAAATTCATACAACCATAACACAAGATATACCCTAGGGAAAATCCTCAAAACAATGAGAACAAAAACCCCAGCAACTCTTCTCAGTATAATATAATGGATAGCAGAGAATGTCTTTCTTTTACAACATAGCAAATTGCTTTCGGAAGATAAGAGATCACCAAACATTCTTGGTGAAGATACGGAAGCAATAGAGAAGAGAGATCAATCGGATGTGTTGTCCAATGTGCCCAGCACATCAATAAAAATATCCTGCACACAAAGAGAAGCTCCTTGCCTTCAAAGGAGAAAAGAATTCGCTTCACATTGAATTCATCAATCTCGTATAACATATTTATACATTCTTCTCATGCATCAGCTTCTATTTTTATCTTCTAAGTTCAAGATGAACTCGCCCTCAAACTAGATGTATAAATCTTGCATGAAGAAGTGTGCCCCACTTCTCATGCAGTGCTCTATCTCAATGAACTGTCTCATAGGATGAACTCGCCTCTTAACTGAAAGCTTGACCACTTAGTTAGGTGGCTAACTTAAGTGTCGTCATGTAAGTGTCACAACTCAAGTGTCGTCTTTTAGTTTAACATAAATGTCGTCATGCAATAACACTTAGTTAACTAGATCTTCTTTGTGGTCACTTAGTTAACTGATTCTTTCTTGATAATATCACTGTAGTGATCAATTCGAGTTCTCCCTTGATTTATTGAAGTGGTTACTAAGTTCTCCTTTAGTTAACTAATTGCATATCTTTAATTGATGCTTTAACTGAAGCTTTAACAATTCGAGTTCTCTTTAATTAGTTGAAGTGTCTGCATGGGCAATTTCGAATTCTCTTGATCTCTATGCTTTATTTTTTATTTCTTTATCTTTTACTGCATGGTCAATATGTGCTAACTTTAATTATCCATCACATTACATTATACTAAGAAGAATTATCGAATGCTGCGATCATATTATATTATTCCGGACCAAATGATCATATGCTAAAGTAATTCACTTTAGAGTGATCAGTCTCTAAAGTAGACTTAATAGCAACTGGTGATCATGGTTAATAATACATCACAAAACATTAAATGCTTTTAACAAGTAAAGCATGACCTTTATACGGAAGGTCCACTTCTATACGGGAGGCCCATCCCATGGATGCCTTTATATACAAGGTTCACATGAAAATCGTGACTTGACACACAAGTCCAGAGCCTTGTCCAACAAGACTTTACAACATCATTGCTTTGATCAATTACCTCTATATAGGAGGAATAACCTTTACACGGAAGGCAATCAAAGTGCTCACCTCTATACGGGAGGATCAATCTTGGCTGCACAAGATTAGTTTGGAGAATGTCTCTTGATGCTGTACATTTAACACTTCTTCCCACCAAACATGACACACACAAACACTTACCAAGGCTTGCTCAAAGAACAATACAAACCAAAGTGGTTAACCCTAAATAAATCCAACAATAAGAACCTGATTAAAACAGAATCTTTTAAGGACATCACTCTGATTCACAGATAGAGAAGTGCAAATGGCTCCTCAAAGTTCAATATCAAACTACTTTAAACATCATACGAACCCACAACCTAGTTGGATATCATAGCACCCAAGGTTGTCACATTTGGTGTCATCGTGGCATAAGAAATGCATCTTAAACATTGGATGTCATTATGGCATTAGCAATGCATCTTGACCATTTGATGTCGTCATCACTTGAGCAACACATCCTGATCATTGGATGTCATCGTGACATAAATAATGCAACTTGACCAATGTTCGAACCCCAAAAGGTAGTTACACTGTAAAACAATATTTTCTTCAGGCCCATAATCATTCTTCTCAAGGGCATCATGAGCCCTGAAACATAGACATGCAAACATCTTTCATTGCTAAGTGCTTTCTGTAAGTTGTTTGATTGTAGATGCCAAATCCATCCCTTAGGTGAATGCTGACTTTTTCGCCTTCCATGCATCACAGCATTATCAATATAATACTGTACCACCACCAGAAACTATTCATGACATAACTAAACCCCTACTTGTAGTTAGTCTAATGCCATGGTAGCTCCCAGCTTGAAGTTTTAAAAAGTATTGAATTTGAAAATGGTTCTTTGCAAATAGCTTGACTGCAGTTATTAGAGAGTTGTGCTTACCAACATTTCAAGACTCTAAAATGATTCTATTTGCAATTTAAACTCAAACAAATACAATAAATAACATACCCATTAGATATGAAGGCTTTATAAATCTATAATAACAGAAATTTCACAGAGATTCCACATTAAAATACTTTTTCCAGAAAACCAGTTGCTTGGAATTGTCTATTCTTCTTCAACACGGAGGGCAGGAATTTACTTTCATATATAGTAGTTTAAACAAGGAACAGAGCACACCATAACCACCAATGGAACTAGCAGTCCCCCCAAGAACAACTCTAACATTGTCTGATGAAAATGCAGCTCCAAGATAGCTCAAAAAGTCATGCCATGATCCACCGATCCCAACTTCATCCCTCTACAACAAAGACAAAATAACCAAAATTTAATATTTGCGAATTTGAAAAACAATCTCAAAATGTTTTTTTCCTTCAAAATGACCACTTCAGTGAAGATTTGAGGGTTAGTGATATGAACTTATCATCGAAGAAGAATAAATGTCTTTATATTCCAAACTGCCTATGTTTTCCATGTCAATTAGAGGCACTTAAAAGAAGGAATGAGAGTTAAAGGAGGATTGGCACTCAAAATCAAAACTTAAGTCAAACAACCTCGTTTAAAGGTACTGTATTCTTATTTTTTCCTACAAAAATACCATATATGCATATAAACGATATAAGAAATATAACAAACTATAGCTATGCTAGGTAGTGCATACCCTTGTCTTTAGTAATGTAATGAATATAAATTCATTTGATTCCTTCAAGTGGGGATATAGTTCATTTTCAATCCTTGAGAAATATAATTGAGACTAAACATGTCATCACACTTTGTTAAAGAATATGTCAATAATCAAAACACTATGCATATTTAGATGTCAAATGGACAACTACCTTTTCAGCATGCATAACAAATATGATGTAAGATAATAAATGATCTCTTCATGTGACAACAGTAACTTGACTTTACTCCTAGACTATACTGGAGCTAAATGTATCATCACGCATTGCCAAAGAGTTGTGAATAATCCTAACTTTAACACCAACTTCGAACGTTAATCAAGAATCATCAATGTTATTCAAATATGTTGGATTAAAAGATAAGAGAAAGTATGTTTAACTCCCTCAATGATTAGTTCTACACTAAAATACTACATAGTTTAGTTTCTAAATTCATGTGTCATGTATGTCTTTGGGTTGTGGTCTACTGGTTAAATCAAAGCACTTTCAATGCTTAAACCTAGATTTAAAACCCCCACAAACATGTTGTTGCATTAATGTGGCCAATTAATATGATTCTTGATTTTATTCTAAGAAAAAAGTTCCTACAGGCCAAGTAGGTCTCGAAGGATGTTAAAAAATATATTGTTAATAATCATTATTATTACTAACATAGACCCATCTAACCATGGGTTTGATATGCACCTCAAGGTTGTCAAGCTCGAGTTGGCATATTTTGAATTTGTATATTTGATACCTTAGACATTTTGCTAATGTGTGAAGTCAAGGTTTGCATCATTGTGCTTCACACCCTTGAGGTGCACATTAAATGGAAGTTTAAAAGAGTTTGTGTTGCTGTCCATATTCAATGCACCTAATGCACCATTTAGATTCAATGTACCGTTACACACATGAAAACACAAAAAAGTTGATAGATGATCCCCACTCCCACCCAAACTATAAAATGCACATCACTTATCTCGGTGCAGTTATATACCACAAGTACCATATATTTTGTAGATGTTACTTTGTATAATGCAGGCATAATTTTACTGTTGATCGATATTATGTCTCTTAGTAGATCAATGAATATCCCAGTGGAGAGTATGGCCCCAATCCTTCATTCTTCCCACTAAGAATAAACAAATAGTTCCCAAATCTAAATTTTTCCTGTTATGAATACATATAATAATTCCCAGTTACATCTCCTGCCCACTACATAAACATAACAAATAGTTTTACATTCTCAATGAACAGAAAAACATTGCAATTTAAGGGTGACCCAAAATTTGGGGTCATAGCTCACTACACTATCTACAAAAGTCTAATGTCATATGTTACCCCTCATATAGAATGAGGTAATTTAATCCAATTGAAGACCCTGCTAGGCAAGTTGCGCTCATAGTGTTATGGCTGTTATCACCTATTTTGTACCATAGTTGGATTATCTGAGGAGCCGCCATTTGACAAACATGATGAATGTTTGTACTCCAGTGTATCAGATGATCCAGCATTTGTGACTAGCCAGTTTTGGCTAGCCAGTTTTGTTTTTCAGTCGACATCACCATGGCCCCATGGGGGTTTGTAATAAAGTGTGCTAGTAGGATCTAAGTGTCTCGGTTCCCCATGACTTGATTAAGCAACTAAGGTATTCCAGGAAGTTTTTTCCATTGTCAATTATACTTTGCCTATAGCCGAGCTATAATCGATGAGGTTTTCTCTTGCTTCCTCCAAAGCTGGAATGCCTGATTTTGAAAAAATTTGCCATGGGGGGTTATTAGAGTCCAACTGATGTATATAAGCCTACTAGACACTATTAAAATAGGTTTTGGTCATGTCCTAGGTCCCTAGAACCCTCAAAAAAAAATTCGAAAAAATTTTACCAGGTCCTCCGGTTTTGGGTTTTTAATTATTTTTTAAATTTTAATAAATTTCTCTATAGTTTAAATGGAGAAATTTCAATTTGTAATATGTCAATCATTCGGGATTCGAATTCAGTGATTGAAGGCTTGAACCTTAAGCCAAAAATCATTCATGATCCCGGGGCCAGCTAACCCTAAGTTTCAGACAATTATTTGGCCTCATAATTAATATTTTCTCAAAAAATCAAAAAATGAGAAATATTAATTAAAATATTCAAAAAATAATATATTGGAGATAATTTAAATCTCTCCAAAAAAGGCCAAATTGAATAAAGTAAAAGTCAAAATGACATGGCAAAAAGCATTTATGATGATTGGAATCTTCACCCACCTGATTCAGATCAGTTTCGGAGCACTGGGAGTGATCTACAGTTGAGAAATTCGCCCTTTCCTTTAGCTTGACATTTTTGTGATGTGGAGGTTACTCATTGGTTTGAAGAAGGTTCCAAGGAAGAGTGGGGGGCGCCTTGCCTAGGTGGAGGCCACCTCCCCACTCTCAACCACTTGAAACTCGACTTATGTGATTATGTATTACTCCAAGCCAAGATTTGATTGGTTTGTGATTGAAATTTGGAGTTTTGTCATGTGTTATTGGCTCCCTTAGTGCCAAATTCGAATTAAGGTTTTAGCTTAGTTATTTTGCTATAAAGAGAAGCCATTTTGGCTATTCTCTCATGGAGATTTTGAGCATGAACACTCTGCCAAAATACTATTGTAATATTTGTTTGATTTTTGAATAATATATTGACTTTGGAGGTCCATACAAGAGCTTTGGGGTTGTCTTTCACATTGCTTGGTGATATCTTTCTCACCCTATTTCTTATCTCAAGTTTTGCATTATTTAGTATATGTTCTATATATCTTAGAAATGTACTATTCGGTTTAACTTGTTTGATGTTTAGGTGTTTTGCAGGATTCACATAAGGTGGAGAATGACTTGGAGATCAAGTTGCTCTTTGCATTCCAATGGTTATTAGCACCTAATCGAAGTTGTCTTGCAGGTTCCCAAAGGATTCTTTGTTCAAAAGAAGAAACACTTTAAAAGAGTTTTGGCCTCTTCCTCCATCAACAAACTTCATTCAAAACAAACTTCATTGGTTACTTGTCCCTTAAGCTTACCTCTTCAAGCCCATCCCCATTAAGTTAGCTCCATTCACCCATTTGTTTTGCCCTTTCTCTCCTCTTCCATTCGTTTTTTGCCCTAGATCTACCCCTTTCTCCCTCCTTTCGTTTGTCTTCAAGCCATCCTCCTTTCACTCTTCCTCTTCAAGCTCCTCTCGTCCATCCTAAAGAGCCCTAAAAACACTTCAAAAAACACAAAAACGATTTGCTTGGGTTAAGTATTAGTTTCTTTCTTAGTTTGCTTCGATTTGTTAGAGTTAGTCTTTGTTAGTTAGATCTCAAATTATTGCATCTCATTCAAAATCTCATGCATTGAAAAGATAAATTTTAGAGCATTCTAGATCTCATTTTTTACACTAGTAGAACTTGTACTTGTTTAAATTTTTGTTTCCATTTGAAAGATAGAAATTTTATGCAAAAAATATTTCAAAAAAATTATGTTTTAGATCTCATTCCTAGCATATTCTAGGCATTTGTTGTTCGCTGGTCCGTTTTTCCATATTAATAATTTCAAGTCAAAATTTCTTGCATTTTACGTTTTAGACCTTAGTTTTAAAATTTGGACTTAACTAGTTTCAAGTTCTTTTTGATTTTCACTAACATCTAATGGGTGTTTGTTGAGATCTCTTTTGAGCTTGTGTAGGTTATTTTGAAGGAAGGAGTTTGCTTTTGGAAAGCAAGATCAAACCAAGGAGAGAAAGTAGAAACCAAGTACCAAAAGACAAAGGGATCCAAACTGTGAAATTTCAAACCAAGAGAAGACAAAGTTCAATACATACTCTCTTATCCTTTGTAAAAGCCATTAAGGGCTTCAAGCTTTTCTTTTCATAAGTTTGTTTTAATTTCTATCAAAGACCTTGCAAGGATCTCATTCCCAAGGCATTTGTAATCAAGTCAATAAAAGTTTAAGTGGAGGAGTCCTCCATTTTTTTGGGTTTCTTCCCCATTTGGGGAAGAGTGTTGTGTTTTGTTAAGTTAGATCTTTCATTTCATGCTTTAGATTAGTCATTCAATTTCATTGTTCTCTCTTCCAAGTTTTGACCAGAGCAAGCTAACTTTGGGATTGTATCCCAAAGGCCACATAGTCTTGTGGTAGCTTCTCGTTCCCCCGTTAGCCTCCTTGTCGAAGTTTCAGCTAGCTAGCTAGAAAGTCTCAAGGAATAACGGTTCTGAGTGATCGACCTTGTTCGAAAGTTGATCCCACCTTAGATTAACATTTGTTTGGTAAATCACTAAATTTTGCTTTCAGTCATTTTCAAGCATTTTATCGCATCTTGTTATCATATTTTTTACCTTCAATAATCTAAGCTTCATAATTGTTTTCACAACTGCTTCTTTTTTCAGTAAAATAAACAAAGCCTCTTGAACTTGGCCAAATCCAAGTCAAGAGCACTCTCTGTCGGAGAGCATTTTAGACTTGCATTTTCCCTCTGCATTAGGCATATCATATTAGAAAAGTCTCTTGAACTTTGGTCTTAAGACTAAGTCAAGAGCGCTCTCTATCGGAGAGTTGAACTGTGCTCTTAAAATAATAAAATACTTCAACTCACACTCCCCATTAATCAATTTACTTTGGTTGATTGTTCAACACCCGTATGCTCTGCCAACCTGAAAGGGTTGGGCTAGTACTCAGAAAGGTGTTGAATTTGCTAAGCTTACAAGTGATAATCTAATTAAAACTTTTACCCAATCCAAATCGGCATTAAATACTGAGGTTGCTTCCTGAAACAGGTGGTGCCGAGAATCCACTGTCAGACTCGAGGGTGGTTCAAACATCGGACACCTATCCTTTGAATCTGGGTGCTCCCGACCTATCATCTAAGAGGTTGCCAGTATTTTCCCATTTGGTCTACTCTTTTGATATTCTTGTTCCTTAGCCTAATAAACAAGATCACTAAAATATTCAATAAACCAAGATTAATCGCAGGACAATCTCACAAACATTACCACTTTGAACTCTTGCATCAAGCAACCCAAGCACTCAAGAATTTTTTGACTCCATAAGGCACTGGTCCTTGTCATCATTTATTTGCTTATTATCTATCTGGAGCATTTATATTTCTATGGTTGTCTTGCTTTAATTTTATCAAAGTGGTTATATCTCGAGTCTCTTGCCTCATATCGCAACGTGGATTGCTTATCTTGTGTTTATTTCATAAATTGTGATCTATCATCTAAAAAACTCCTAAAACAACACTCATCCGCATCACCCCATACAAAAAACACTTAAAACACATAAGAGCCTTAGTGAAACTCTTTGTAGGGACTACCCCCCTGGCTTCGTTAGGAGTTAGCCTAAACGGAGGAGCTGGGATTCAGGTGACAGTACCTGGCTCTGCTTGCCCCCAAGGCCACACCTCTCCCCACTTCCAATGAGGGAGACAGCTTTCAAAAGATTTCCGCTGCTGGTGTGCAATCTGGTGAACAACAATGGCATTAAGCCATATCTTGTTATCAGATGCACAGATATCAGTGACTATCAGATGGCATTTTCCTTTATGCTAGACAAGCAAATGCAGGATTATTAGGTGGAGCTTTACAGTGATTGAAGGGCATTATGATTTGTGCTCACACACTTCTCAACACTTCCCTTATGACTATCAACCACCTTTGGGTGGCTGCTAAAGTGTCTTAAGGAGAGCTATTGTTGTGCACGCTTGTTTGCCTATTATTGTTGCCCCCTAGAGCACATAACCATGGTGGGGTTGTTTCTGATGGTTTATTATTGGTGTACCATGGTTAGATGATGTGCTTGTCTTCTTGGTTGCCATCATCATCTCTTTCTTGGAGGCTTGCATCTAGCACATGTGGTGTTTGGAAGGTATTTGAGGGTCCTACATAGCATTGCTCACACGTTTGATTGACCCTTAGCACATTTAGGAGAGGGATACCCATGAACTAAGGGTTTCCCTAAGTTTTATTGGATTATTGGTCCTAGATGTGGTGAATTAGTTGCTTGGTATGTTTGCATGGGTTCTTTTTATTGATTGCTAAGACCTTGAACTCATTTTTGACTAATGGTGTGAATTCCCATGAGGATATTGGCAATGTGGCATCATTTGAGTGGTCAATTACTTGGTGGATTAGAGTTCTACCCTTATTTGGCATCTTTTCACACATGTGGAGGCATGTGTACCTTGCTTGTACATTGTTCTAGGTGACTCTAGATTGGCACCTATGGTTTTGGAGAGTGGTTCATTGTATTTACACATGGTTTCTCTTGTTTTGGGGAGGCTTCCTTATTATTATATTGGAGGCGTCCTAGTCTCATTGCACAATCTCCTGAGGTGAATTCTTGGAGGAGATGTGTGGGTAGATGTGCATTTATTTACCTTGGCACGTTCTCCTAGGGAACACTTCTCTTAGAGGATTATTTTATTGATGGAAGCCCTAGATCCAATGGAGACCAGAACTAGCACTATACACATCTCAAGGGCACTCCATTTTGGAGATTATTATATTGTTTATTGATGAGAAACTATAACTACTTTTGCACATTCTTCAAGGGCACAACCTCCATGGAATATTTTATGTTATTTTGCTTGATCAACATGGTCCCAGTGCACCTCCTTGCACATTTCCCTAGGGCACACCTCGTGAGGTATTTGGTTTGGCACATTTATTGAGGAGATCAACAATTAATGGCACACCTCAAAGACTATTTTATTTTTTTCTTGCTTGGTCAATGTGGTCTCATTGCACACATATCAATGGAGCACTTTCTCATGAAATATTTTATATTATATGGCCAAGTCAAAATGGCCAAAAGACTCCTTGCACATTTATCTAGGGCACAACTATCTCTTGATTATTTTATTATTTGTTGGGTTGTGGCACTTTGACTTGTCCACTCTCCTAACGGAGTGCTCCCTTATGTGGACCTATTGCACATTTTATATTGATTACTATTTGTGATTGTTTGTTGAGCATTGGAGATAGCGTCGTAACCTTGTATTCTATCTTTGGTATCTTTGGTGTTAATATGTGTGTACCTAACCGCCTTGTGCACACATATTGAGGTTGTTCCACTCCTTCATAATGACTATACAGCTACATGGATGTTGGGCATTTGTTCCTAGGCCACTATCTTGAGGGGCGAGCTATTGATTCCTTGGAGGGAAAACGCATGCATTTATTCACATTTTTTCGAGGTATTATTGATGTACTTAGGGCCCAAACCTCATTTCTAGTGGAGCGCTCCTACTTGGGAGTAATGTGGCAAGTGTTTGGAAGGCACGCCTTTGGAGGACATTATTATATCATTTGATGGAGGCTTTGACATGGTTAAACCCCCAAGTTCAAGGAGCGTGTTTTGTACAAGAGAAGGACAAGTCACATCCCCACTATCTAGTCCATTTTACCTAGTTATATTATTGTTAGGGATTTTGACTTGTCATTTTTTAGTTAAAGGATATTGTTTGTTTACTCCTCCCTGGGATTTAATTTGGGATATTATTATTTTATTGGATAAGGTTTTGAGCTCTTCATTTGTATATGATGGGCTCCTATTCAAATGATTGTTGATGATTTGAGTCATTATACTATTTAGGCTTGGCTTTTATTGAAGATATTTTTGGAGCTATGTAATTGTGGAGTTTCTTATATGTGGCTATCCATTATTTTCATGTCTCTCAAATAAGAGCTTTGGATGAGGTGAACTCCCTACAAGGTTCTTGTTTGTTTTTTACTTCTTAGTTGATGCTTCTATGTTATGTTGTTTCGGACCTTTGTTGAAAGTTTGCATGTTGAATTTCAGCTAGTAGTAAGACCACATCTTATTGATTTGCATGTGCATTAGGTTGTTGTTGGAAGGGGCCTATTATCACACAACTTGTAGTTGTCTCTAAAGGTATCCCATCCAGGACAGTAGAGGTGTAGACAACTAAAGAGGTGACCCAAGAGATGCCACGGTTCCCAATGCAAGATGGGTGTCACGATAACCGAGGCACTCTTCACTTTAGATCAAGCCTAAGCAAGATCAAGGGGGAGACCCTAGCTTAGCCAATGAAGGCTAGCAAATGCAAATCAAGGCCTCGTAGGGAAATGTGATGACGGAAGATAAGGAGACCAAGATGAAACAAGATCTAGATCTAAGGTGGATAAGTGGACCCAAAGTGGTTAGGGCTTGGTTGAAGAGGCTTAGGAAGTGACAAGTGTTCAACCAAGTGTAAGATAGGGTCACTTATGGATTAAGGATAGTAGATCTAGATAGACCTAATGCCAAAGAAAAGTACCCAAGTGGGGCCCACCCTTAAAAAGTAGAAAAATGGTCCAAATGGGGCCCACGAGGTCAAAATCAAGATGAGATGGCACTAGGGGGATACTATAGCATCGATCTATGGATTTGAGATGGGATAAGCAAGTAGATCCAAGAGAAACCTAATACATCACCTAATGACCCAAGTGGGGCTCAACCCTCAAAATGAGGAATGGGGCCCACAAGTTGAAAATCAATAGGGTGAAGCACTAGAGGTAGGTTTTAGGGACCGATCTATCCAATGAAGCAAAAATCTCACCTACCCACGTCTTGGAACTAGCAAAAGAGCCTCCCTGAAGGAATGCGACTTCCCTGGGAGAGACCAAGTGCCTTGGGAAAAGGGCCAAATGGAGTCCAATAACCACCAAACTATAGATCGGGATTGCCGTGAATATTTTCAAGGTGGGTTTTAAATTTTATATCCAAGAGCATGCTAGATCCAAGTAGATCTAAAAAAATGTAAAATGAGGGTTTTAATTATGAGGATTTATATGCCTAATAAGATAGAAAACAAGCGAAATGGATACATACCTTGTAAACCTTACCTCAATAGCTTGCGACTACCTTGCACATAGATGATCCTTGCATTTAGTTACAATTCCAAGCTAGATCCAAGTGATTCCAAGAATAATCGTCTAAGTCCTAGGAGGAGAGATGCCCCATTAAACCTGTAAATCAAACTACAAAATGTTAGATTTGATCCACAAATCAATGAGATCTAAGCATGTCATATCAAAGAAGCAATCAATGGACAAAGCACAATTGAAAAACTCCCTCAAGATGAAGACGTATTCCCAAAGGGGGATGTGAGCAACCCCAACAATCTTCCCTTCAAGCAAATCGCACTCCTTGCTTCAATCAATTCGGCCTCCCTTAGTTGATGTCGAAATCACCTGTTACAAACAAAGATGTCTAAAGCAATAGATGTATAATCATGTACAAGATCAACCCAATCAAAGCCAAGAAGAAGATCTCCAAAAGTAGCATTTTATTCCAAGTTTTTCCAGAGCCCAAAGGTGCCTTTACAATAGTGAGGTCTCCTCCTTAAATAGGATGAGGAAGACCAAAACCCTAAACCACTTGAAAAACTAGTGGTTGAAATCAAAAGATACAACAATATAATCAATGGCTAAGATGATCCAATACAACATAAGACAAGGATCACTCGCTAAAGTGATGACGTCATGGTCAAAAGACACTAGAGGGGTGACGTCATGGCTAAGGGGGACTAATACAAGTGTCTCTCACACAAGATGACTAGGACAAGTGACTAGAAGCACATGGTGGGGCTAGGAGGTATTATTCCCCTTCACTAGCATCGCCCCATGGCACAATAATATAACATAAGACTCAATGACATGTCCAAGGACACCAATGATCAAATCTTGTCCCCCTCAATCTAAGAAAAATACATCAAAAGACATCTTGTTGACTGTGTGGACCCCACTGACTACTGCAAACTGATTTGGAAGGAGTGGTATACACCATGGATGACCTCAAAGCAGACCTCATGCAAAAACCTTGCCTCAATTGCCCAAATTGAATTCCTCGGTGACCTTTTTATTCCATTTTTTAATCCTCTTGAAAACCCTGATATTGCCCATAACTGACCACCAGGTGCCTACGTTGTCAAACTGAGTGTGCCATCATGTCCGGAAGGGGGGTAATATGGTAAAAACAAGTGGCTGGACCACCCCCTTCCCCTGTAGGGCCCTAGGAAACGACTAGCCTCCAAGGCTCTAGCGGGACAGGCCACATCAGCATGGCCAATCTGGTCAACAGGTGGAAAATTGCCAATAACATGCTCGGGAGTGCCTGAAACTAATAGATAAGTGTCTCAATGGATCCAGATGACCCAAATCCACTAGAGATGAGTACTCATACACCTCATGATAACTCGTAGGATCATCTGTAGGGTCCACCATACCCGGACAGTGTAAAAATATGATGATCTAGAAATAATAATAAACATGATAAACTGCATCAATAATCATCTGAAGCCTGTTTCCATTATATGGAATCATCAACAAGGTACATAGAAGACCATATATCATCATCATACATAAAGTGGTCCATCTCATCAGGGATCCCAAGGTTGACCTTGGTCAAACTATGTTTGATCGGTCAAACTGATCAAAATATGACCCTGGCTAAGAAGCCAAGCTGCTGCAAGTGCAAATAGTTAAGACATGCTCTCTAGATCATTTTCATAGCTAGACTCTAAAGCATTAAGCATTATTTCACTGGCAATTAATAAATAGTAAATAGGTTAGTTAAATAATCCACTTCCAAAAAGAATCTAAAGAATATACTTGTTTGTAAACATGATCAAATTGCTAGCAAAGGGTGAAGGTTGAAGACATAAGGCTAGGCTGGAAGGGATGACTTGACTGACTTGACATAGTGATACTTCGGATGGAGGACATGGTGTTACACACTTAAGCATGTGTTGGACAAGAGGTACACAAGGAATGGCAGTGTCTCACAAATGGGTAAGTTGTTCAAAGAAGTGTTTATTCAACCTTGGCAAAAATTATCTACTACTAGAACCGCTGTGAACTAGGTGCCCGACTAACTGTAACTTGAGGTTCTAGGGAACACTTAGAATTAGCTGTCCCTTGCTCCATCTCACATCATCACCCGCAAGCTCAATGAGGAAAGTTTCACATATAATGTCAGCAGTCTTTAGATTTAGCCTACATTTAGCCACTGTTTTTTAGGACCTTTCATTTCATGGCCAGCAATCTTTAGATTTAGCATACATTTATCCATTGCTTTTTAGGCCTAATATGACCCCTCTGGGATGTCACATGCACTGATAAGCACAACTAATCGCAACTTACATCCGAGGTGCATTTACATTTCACATTTGAATTTCATTTCAATTTCATAGCACTTTTCATTGGGCTGCACAAGATATACAATAATTTCAATATGTAGTACAATTTTGCTTCAGGTTTTAGCCAACACAACTCAAGCAACTAGGAGGACTTCCGCAATCTAAACCAAACATCGAGGCAACCGACTAGAATGATAAAGGCATAAAATCCAACTCGCCAAAGGGCAAGTTTTGTTGCCAACTCAAAGCCGAGACACAATATAAACATGGATGCAAGTCCAACACAGAGGCAGAAACGAGGAGATCCTCAATATCACAAGTCAAGTGTCAAGGTGTAAGTCAGGGTGAAGACCAATGTATGGGGAGATGACAAATGGATGGGTGGAGACAAGTGAAGGTGGTGCCTAAGCTAGCAAGTCAAAGAGACAGCAATGATCATGTCCGCATTCACAAGAAGGTAAAGACCAACGAGTATACAACCAGAGTTTCCCAATGTCAGTAATACAGCAAGGTATATAATCCCTAACAACCAATTTCATTTTAAGCATGTACACTGCCAGATCATAAATAATAGATGCCAAGTCAATGCTATCAAAATGGCCTAAATAGCAAGATAATAACATCAATGCACGTCATATATATAAACTAGGTCGTATACCAATATCTATCATCTGAAATAACTGTACATCCACTGAACACTATGCATCTGCAATACTGAACACTATCATGTATCTGTATGGAACAAAAGGTCATATCGGTCATCAAATCTAAGCTCTCAAGGCTCAACCTTGGCACAAGGTCTACACACGGTCTAATATAAGGCTGCTCTGATGCACAAGTGATCATAATAATGATGCTCATCATAGGTGATCTCACTGAATCTATGTAAAGGCAAAGCTCTGAAAAGTGCAGATATCTTCAGTCATGGTATCTTTGAAGGAGTTAATAGTTATCCGTTTTGTTAAAACGCAGATAATGCATCTCTTAGGGTTGAAGGTAAATGCCAAAGATCAAGAAAAGTCCTGCAACATGAAGGTTGACCTTAGCAATTTCTTGTATAGGCCCAATATCCCTGTGCCTTTGGATGAATTGTTAAAAATCCCTTCATACTTCAACCAAGCTACCAAAATCTTAGGAATCAACCCTAAAGTCAAAAGTCATAAAAGGTTGACAATTGAGGAAGACCCTCTCGTAATGATCCAAAGTGTGACTGATAGTGGCAGAGGTCAACCCCCTTTCTTTATCGCTTTAGAAATCAACCAGCTAATCCTACACAATTGCATGTTAGATTCAGGAGCAGAGGTCAACATTATGCCTCTCAAAGTAATGGAACAGCTAGAACTAAAGCCATCTCGACAGTTTAAAAATGTGTGTGGGATGGACTCTAGACCTGTTCAGTCGAAGGGAGTAATTGAGAATTTAAAAATGAAGTTAGCAGCATACCCTGAGATTGAAATAAGCATGAATGTTTTGGTCCTAGATATACCCGATGCATGGGGAATGTTACTATCAAGAGAGTGGGCGGATAAGCTAGGAGGAAGCATCCAAATGGACCTGTCTTATGCAACCATCCCTATTGGAGGTAAAGCCTTTTACAAGTTAATGAATGAGAAAGCTATGACTGAACATGTAGAAACCCCTGAGCATCTTTTTGAAGAAGCCATGCGTCCTACAGAGGAAGTTGGAAATTATATGGTTTTGGCAAATTATTGGGAAGAACCCTGTTATCACATATATAGTAGCCGGACTACCATACACTATTTTTCTGATTCCAGTACACTATTTAGCCAGTTCCCTTGCATTGAGATGCTGAGATGAGCATCTATATTGGATCACTATCAGATTTTGGAGAGCAGTATATATTCCCCATGCCATGACTGAGTCTCAGGACACTCAGAGAGATGATCGATGTAGCCATTATACCATTTGTACAGAGCAGTCAGTAGTGCCCAGAGTTGCAGTAGCAGTTTCAGAGGACAGATGATGGTTCAGATGATGAGCATTCAGGTATATGACTCAGCGGGTATATCATTGTGTTATGGTTATATTGCTTTTATACTTATTCTTATAGCATGTCTTAGCACCTAGTGTCATGATCTGGCGATCATATAGATATGTGGGCCTGGCTGATCTTATTATATATATTATATTGTCCCTAATCAGACTTAGAAGTTCACTATTCATACTCATTGGTTTTACCCTCCTTAGGGAGAATAGAGGTGATCATTCCACCATACCTTGGCTTGCTAGTGTTGGCTCCATTATTCATTGTCTTCATCCATCCATTGCCTACCTTTTAGTTTATCACCCTGACTTACTACTTGACTAGTGGCATGGAGGACTTTTCCCACTGTAGCCTCTGTACTGGATGAGTTTCCCTGTTCATTGTGTCTCGGCTCTGAGTTGGTGACAAAACTTGCCTATGGTGAGTTGGATTTCCTTGTGAATTCCCCCTAGTCACTAAAGTTGTGTTGGCTAAACCTGAAACTTTTAGTGCCGCCATGAATACAAAATCTGAAAAATGAAATGTTATATCTTGTATGAAAAGCCCGTTCATGCAATGTGTTTTTAAACACACATGAATGAAAGGCATGCCAAATGAAAATGGCCATGAAAATTAAATGTTATATCTTTTGGAAATGTAAATACCTAGGTAAACACGCTGTCTGTGACACACCTAGAAGTGCTCAGGTAAACAAGTGCCTTAAAAACACACCTACAGCAGAAAGCCTAAATAAATGTAAATCTATGCAATGTGTTTATAAACACACATAGATCAAGGCTATGGAAACTTCAGGCCCAAAAAGCAATGGAACTTAAATGCTATATCTAAATTATTGCTGGCCTCATTTGTATTATGGATTGTGCGCATCTGTTAAAGGTGAATAAACCCTCTTTGAACAACTCATCCATTTGTGAGAAACCGCCATTCCTTGTATTGTTGCTCATTCAGTATATACTACGGTGTGTATTCCCTTTCCCTTTGCCAAAGTGTCACAAAGTTAAGTCAGTCAAGTCATCCGTTAGCCTAGCCAGTTATTTTAGCCTTCACCCTTCACTAGCAAATTGATCACAGCTATGAAGTGAGTATGATCTTTAAAGTCTAGTCTGAGTAATAATAATACTTAATGAAATTATATATTTGGATTTAGATCGCCAGTAATGATTACTTTGTGTTATAATTGTTATTTGAATAAGTTGTAGAGCATGCATTAACCTTTGACACTTTGCAGCAGCTTCTGATGATGGTCTGAGTTATATTTGGTCATGGTGACTTGGTCAAACCTAGTTTGACCAAGGTCAACCATAGGACATGAGATGGTTGGACCTTGTGATGATATGGATAGATGATATATGGTCTATGTACATGTACATGATGATTCTATGCAGCAGATACAGGGTTATGATGATGATTCATGGTTTACATCATTATTTGATCATTTACAGATTATTATTATTTCACCTGTTCCGGTATATTGGATATATTTTATGATCATGCAGAGACTCATATGGTGTATGAGTACACATCTTGGATGGATTTGGACCTTCTAAGTCCAATGAGACAGTCTGTTTTCAGTTCCGGGCACTTACAATGATGATTGAGCCTCAGTAGGCTATCCCAGTGCAGTTTTGGTCTGTCGGAGACCCTGTCAGAGCAGAGGTGATTTTTATCCGATTGACCTAGGGTGTTGTGCTTGGAGGGGGTGGTCTAGCCACTTGTTTTTACCATATTACCCCCCTCCCGGACACACTGGTGCCCTCACCTTGACAGCGCAAGCACTCCAGAGGCAGTTTGGGGCAGTTTCACGCTTCCCGAGGCATTTCAGGATTGGTAGAAATGGCTATTGAGGAATTCGATTTGGGCTACTGAGGCAATGTTTTGGCATGGGATGATCAGTGATGATGGGTTGATGTCTTCCACACCTCCTCCAGCAGTTTCAGCTTCATCGGGGCCCGCATCCATCACTTATGGCACTTTCTGGTGATTTCTGAGGTCTTTTGAGGCCTACGATTTGTCCATAGAGGCACGATTTGGTATATTGATGACTATTTTATTATTATTGTGCTATGGGGATTGACCAAGGGTGGCTAAAATTACCCCTTGGACCCACCATAAGCTTCTTATTATATTTTGTCATCATGATATGGTGGGATCCCCCTCTTCTAGGGCGATTTTGTCCACTTATGTTATATTTTATGAGTGATCCATGTATTTTATTGTTGAGCTCATCTCAACCATTGATTAGACATTTGTATCTTTTAATCTTAGCCACTCATTCAAAAAGTGGTTAGGATTTTGATACCTCTCCTTCCTATTTAAAGGAGAGAGCTTCTCATTGTAAGGGGACTTGTGGCTTTGGATTATTGGAATAGAAAATTATTATTGAATCTATCTCCAGTGTTGTGGTGAATGTTTTTGGTGTTCATTCGTTGGTTCTTCCTTTGCACTGAGTTATTGGAGATCTTGTTTTGCCATATCTTTTGTACCACGTTTTTGCATCTACAGGTGGAGGCCGATTTGCTTTGAGGAGGAAGTATTGGTAGGGGAAGACTCTCCCTACTTCTTTGGATCTCTTCGTTGGTAACAGGGAGTATTACTGTCTCAGGACCTTCTATTTCATGTTACTATTGCATTTCTCTTGTATTTTCTCCATACTTGATCTTACTGATTGAATCGCTATTCCTTGGTTTGACAGGTAGAGGAGGTCGCACTCGTGGGCTAGGGCATCAATTCAGCAAGCAAAATCAACAATCTCTCATTTGATCTCTGCGGGAATCTTCCTCAACAACAAGGCATCTCTCTTCATCACTCAAGTATGATCTCAAGGTAATTTCTATCTCCATGATCTATCCACTTGTCTTAAATATTTCAAAACCTAATTAATAAAAACCCCCATTGTTACATTTTCTTAGATCTACGAAGATCTAGTGGGTTGTTGGGTATAATATTGAAAACCCACCTCTATAGTATCCATGGCATCCCGGATCTATAGTTTGGTAAGGATTGGCCACCATTTGATCCCCTTCCCAAGCCAACTTGGCTTCCCCAAGTGAGGGCGCACTTCTTGGAGAGGTGAGTTGACCTAGATCTAGTTGATGGGTAGTTGAGATTCCAATTGATTCATGATCTACATGCCCTAAAACCTACCCCTAGACTTTTACTTTGGCAATTTCTACCTTGTAGGCCCTATTCCACATTTTAAGCGATTTAATCCCATTTTTGGACCACTTGGTATCTTTAAACTCAGATCTAGTAAGATCTAGCCATCGGATTGCCTTGAAATTATAGATCCATACTCTCACTTGCCTAAACTACTTGGATCTAAAGTTTGGATGCCATTGGACTTGTTTTGATTCATTTATCCCACTTTTTACCCTCCTTGGGCAAAGTCGCACCCCCTTGGAGATTGGAGTTGGTCCACTTCTAGGACGTGGGTACATGAGATTTTAATGGATTTGGAACGGGCATAATTCAAAACCTAGGTCTAGTTGGTCACTTCATCAAATCTTGCCTTGGGGATAGCATTCCTTGTTTTAAGGGATTGTGGTCCACTTAGGTCAAACCTTGAATCTCTAGATCTAGACCTATTCATCCATCAAACCTTTAATTGCCCACTTGTCTCATACAATAGGAGTTATCAATCACAAGTTAACTACACTTTGACTCCATTATCCCAATTCCCAAGGCACTGGTCTATCTCCAAGTCAATTCGACTTTCCTAGATTGTTGGATAAACTTGTGGTTTAACCCTTGTTAGGTGGACTAAACCCTTTGATGTCATCATACTTCATGATCAAGCTTGTCACTTGTACTAGTTAGCCCCAATTCAATCCCCTAAACTACCCTACATTGGACACGGTTCTGAAGCCAGTGGATTTTCTCACATTGACTAGTACTTTAATCCTGGATCCTATTTTAAATATCATAAGTCACCCTCACGTAAACAATGAACCAAGGCTATACTCATTGAACCCCTCATTTATCTTGTGACTTCATCCTAAGGTCTAGGATAAACCATACACCTTACTTCACTTAGAATTAACTTGATTTGGTGTTTTGGTTTTGATCTCTCCTGTCGGGAGTAGATCGGGTCTCCCCCTTTGTTGTCTGGGCTAGATAACATAAAGTGAAGGTTGCCTCGACTGGCGTGACAACCATCAATTGGAGGTCGAGGTGATCGTGGTTGCACCTTTTGAGTTGCCCTTCCCTATTGCCATCCATGAGTGGATACATCCATAGGGGTAACTACAGTTTAGGTGATAACAAACCCCGACAACATCCTTTCCCTCCTAGCCAAGTATGGAAAATGCACTTTGATGGGGCTAAGTCTAGGCACGGTGCCGGAGCTGGAATTGTCCTTACTTCCCCCTCTGGAGAAGAAAAGTATTTTTCTTTCCGCCTTGCATTTGAAGCCACCAATAATGTAGCTAAGTATGAGGCCTTGCTTTTAGGTTTAGAGGTTGCCAAGGATCTGAAGATTAAGTGCCTAAGTGTTATAGGTGATTCAGATTTAATTGTTTCCCAGGTCAAGAATCAATTTGCAGCCAAGAATAATAGGCTTAGAGACTATAGAAATGTTGTGTGGGATACTATTGAAGAGTTCGATGCATTTGCAATCCGAGCAGTCCCTAGAGAGGAAAACGCATTGGCTGATGCATTATCAGTAATAGCATGCACCTTTGAAATCCCAGAACACCTTAAGGAAAAGAATTGTAAAGTTGAAGTGTTATTCAGACCTTCGGTACCTGACAATCAAGATCACTGGTAGGTTTTTGATGATGATGCTCAAATCATTGCATTTTTACAGTGCATAGACAATTTTCAAAATTGCAATGTTGATCTAGAGGATAGGGTAAAAAAAATTTCTTTGCAAGATGTTGAGGTCATGAAATTAGCTATCCCTCTTGAGAAAAATTTCAATAGGCATGATGAGTACAAAGGTAAAAGAGCCGAACCAGTATATGAGGTCATAGATATTAATATTGGAACCCCAGTTTCTACTAAAATGGTCAAGATAGGAAAGAATGCTTCCCCAAAAGAAAGAAAAGCTATTGAAAATCTAATTAGGGAATATAAGGATGTTTTTGCCTGGACCTATGATGATCTCAAAACTTTTGACCCTGAAATCATTGAGCACACTATCCCTTTGCATGAAGGAGCCAAACCTCATAGGCAAAAGTTAAGAAATGTTAATCCAAAATTGGCTCCCTTGATTAAGAAAGAGCTTGAAAAGATGTTGGCTGCTGGAATCATCCGACCAGTCCGACACACTACCTGGGTGTCCAATCAGGTAATTGTAAGAAAGAAGAGTGGTGAAATTAGAGTGTGTATTGATTTTAGAAATCTAAACCAAGCATCTCTTAAGGACAATTACCCGTTGCCAAATATGGAAAATTTGTTGCAGAGTGTTACTGGGGCAGGAATGTTGTCAACGTTAGATGGTTTCTCGGGGTATAATCAGGTGCGCATTAAAAAGGAAGATAGAAAAAAACAACCTTTACAACTCCATGGGGAACTTTTGAATATATAAGAATGCCTTTTGGATTATTAAATGCTGGTTCTACATTTCAACGAGCTATGGATCAAGCGTTTAATGACTTGATTGGAAAAATCATTGCCATTTACCAGGATGACCTAACAGTTTTCTCCAAGGAGCGAGATGATCATGTAAAGCAGTTAAGAAAAGTATTTGATCGGTGTAGGAAGTTTGGTATATCTTTGAATCCAAAAAAGTCTACCTTTGGAATTGATGAGGGTAAATTATTGGGACATATTGTGTCAAAGGAGGGTATTAGAATTGATCCTGAGCATGTCCAAGCCATAAATGTTATTGCTGCACCCCACAATGTGGCCTCCCTGCAATCTTTCTTTGGTAAAATAAATTTTTTCAGAAGATTCATTCCAAATTTAGCAGAATTGGCCAAACCTCTAAATGCATTATTAAAAAAGGATGTAAAATTTATATGGGATAAAACTTGTGAATCATCTTTCACTAAGCTAAAGAAGGCCATTTCAACTGACCTTGTCCTAGCATGTCCTGATTATAGTAACGAATTTATGATTTATTCATATGCTTCTGAAGACACCATTGCTGGAGTGTTGTTGCAAAAGAACACTAAAAATCATGAGCAACCTATTGCTTTTATGAGTAAAAATCTAAGAGACGTTGAGTTAAAATATACCACTACCAAAAAACAAGCTTATGCCTTAGTCAAAGCCTTAAAGCATTTTAGAACCTGTGTGGGATATTCCAAAATCAAGGCATATGTGCCATATCAAGCAGTAAAGGATGTCCTCTCACAAGCAGATGGCATAGGTGGTTAGAGGAAATTGGATTTCACGAATACAAGAGTATGATTTGGAAATCAAACCTATCAAGATTGTGAAAGGACAAGGGTTGGCTCAACTTTTAACTAAGAAGGGAGGTAGTACTATGGTCAATATTATAAGTGAAAAGAGTCCTTGTGTTTTAAATATTGATGAAGAGCATGAATGGTATAAAGATATTGTATATTTCCTGAAAAATTTGTCTTGCCCTAATTACTTGGTGGATCATCAAAGAAGAGCATTGAGGTTGAAGGCTGAAAAATACGTTTTGACCCAAGATGGTTTGGGATGGAGGAATCCTGATGGAATAATTTTGAAATGTGTCAATCTTGAAGAATCCAAAACCATCATAAAAGAAATGCATTCAAGATTATGTGGTGGACATTATGCCCCAAGAACAACCGCTGCAAAGATCATGAGGGCAGGCTATTATTGGCCAACACTTTTCAAAGATGTTTATTCCTGTGTCAGAATTTGCCAAGAATGTCAATTCTTTTTGGGGAAACCAAGATTGCCTGCTTTGCCTTTAAATCCAGTAGTTGTTGAGGCTCCTTTTCAACAGTGGGGTATGGATTTTGTAGGACCTTTTAGTGAAAATTCAAGTAATGGATATAAATATATGTTGACTTGTACTAATTATTTCACTCGTTGGGTGGAAGCCATTCCAACCAAGAAAGCCATCGCTGAAGTAGTGGTGAAATTCCTGGAAGAAAATATTGTGTCAAGGTATGGTTGTCCTTTAAAATTAACAACAGACAATGCCCCAGCTTTCAGCAAAATAGAAATGTCAACTTTCTGCATGAACCATGGAATCACTTTGTCCCATTCTTCAAATTATTACCCCCACGGAAATGGTCTTGCCAAATCAAGTAATAAAAATCTAATCAGATTACTGAAGAGACTGGTTGGTGAAAACAAGAAAAGTTGCGACATAAAGTTAGAATATGCTTTATGGGCTGACAGAACAACAATTAAGAGGATTACAAGAAAGACTTCTTTCGAGTTAGTATATGGGCAAGATTGTAAGCTCCCAATAAATTTGCAAATACCAATTTATGATTTGTTGCAACAGTGCACTTCAGATACAGAAGCAATTCAAGCTAGAATTGATAAACTGGTTGAACTTGATGAAAAGAGAAGGGATGCACTTGATAAGATGCTCATAGAGCAAGAAAGGGTAAAAGGCACTTTTGATCAAAGCACTAGAAGTGTTACTTTTGGTGTCGGAGATGTAGTTCTGTTGTGGGATAAGCATAAAGAAAAACCAGGAAATCATACGAAATTTGAAAGTTTGTGGAAGGGGCCATACAGGATAAGTAGGCTAGCTGGAAAAGAATCTTTTGTTCTTGAAACATTGGATGGAGATGAAGTTGAGTTACCTGTGAATGGAAGGATGCTAAAGCATTACTTTCCTCCTATCAAACTTGAATGACTTGCCTTGCCTTGCCTGGTAGAAGAGAGTAGGTAGGAACTGAATAAGCCTGCTTGGGCAGTAGTTAGCATGTTTTCAGCCATTGAGTCTGGCACCTTTTTTGTTTGTTTTTTCCCTAAGCTCGCTTTGAAGCTCTTAGTGTAGTCATGAGTACTTGTCCTTTTCTTTTCCTGCACAATAAAACCAAACTTTTTAAAGTTATGTTAGTAGATTAGATTTACTTTTCTGCATTTATATTTCATGCATTTTAGTTTCAGTATTATTGTTTATTTGATTTATATATACATGCAACGTTCTGACATCCGATCTGTGAGTTGGGTATAGCTCTGGCCATTTTGCAGATAGTAAGTGATACGCTGGTAGCAGTTGTAGAGATAAGAGTGCTGGATCGAGGACATGAGTTGCAGAGTTCGAGGACCAAAGATTCTGAGGTTCTCAAGTGCTCTTTTCAGCAGAGCACTTGTCCCAGCTAGAGCCAGATGTTATCACATATATAGTAGTCGGGCTACCATACATTATTTTTCTGATTCCAATACACTATTCAGCCAGTTCCCTTGCATTTAGATGTCGAGATGAGCATCTAGTATAGATCATGATTATTACATGGACAACAGTTTTATTCCCCATGCCATGACTGAGTCTCAGGACACTCGGAGAGATGACCGATGTAACCATTTATCCATTATTACAGAGCAGTCAGTAGTGCCCAGAGTTACAGCAGCAGTTTCAGAGGACAGATGACGGTTCAGGTATTTTGTATTCGGGTATATGACTCAGCAGGTATATTTTGCTATTATGGTTATAGTGCTTTTACATTCATTCTTGTAGCATTTCTTAGCATTTAGTATCATGAAGTGGACCTGGTTGTACTTTTATATTATATTGTCCCTACTCATACTTAGAAGTTCTTGACCTATACTCATTGGTTTTACCCTCCCTAGGGAGAATAGAGGTGATCATTCCCACCATACTTTGGCTTGCTAGTGTTGGTGTCATTATTCACTGTCTTCAACCATCCATTACCTCCCAGTTTGGTATTTACCTTGACTTACTACTTGACTAATGGCATGGAGGACCTTTCCCCGCTGTGGCCTCTGTATTGGATGAGCTTTCTTGTTTATTGTGTCTCGGCTCTGAGTTGGTGACAAAACTTACCTTTGGTGAGTTGGATTGTAGGCCTAAATCATTCTAGTCGATTGTCCTGATGTTTGGCACTGGCACGAACTCCCCCTAGTCACTAAAGATGTTGTTAGCTAAACCTGAAACAGATAGTGCTGCCATAAATACAAAATATGAAAAGGAAATGTTATATCTATTGTGAAAAGGCCAAACGAAACTGGCAATGAAATATCAAATGTTATATCTATTATGAAATGTAATACCCAGGTAAACAAGATGTCTAAAAAACACACTTGGAAGATAGCTCAGGTAAACAAGTGCCTTAAAAACACACTTGCAGCATGAAGCCTTATGTAAAATATAAATCTATGCAATGTGTTTATAAACACACATAGATCAAAGGCTATGGAAACTAAAGGCCCAAAAAGTAATGGAACTTAAACTCTATATCAAAAAGATTGTTGGCCTCATTTGTATTATGGATTGTGAGCATCTGCCAAGGTGAATAAACACTCTTTGAACAACTTACCCATCTGTGAGACACCCACATTCCCTGTGTTATTGCTTGTCCAATATATGCTATGGTGTGCATTCCCTTTCCATATCCAAAGTGTCACAGTGTTAAGTCAGTAAGTCATCCCTTGGCCTAGCCATTTTATTCTTAGCCTTCACCCTTCACTAGCAAATTGGTCACAACTATGAAATGAGTATGGTCTTGAAAGTTTGGTCTGAGTAATAATAATAATTAATGACTTTATATATTTGGATTTAGATCGCCAATAATGGATTTAGAGCATGCCTTAACCTTTAACACCTTGCAGCAGTTTGACAACAGCTTGAGTTATATTTTGGTCATGTTGACTTGGTCAAACCCAGTTTGACCAAAAGTCAACCACAGGACATGAGATGGCAGACCTCGGATACATAGATATGACATATGGTTTGGTACAGGTCACCATGGTGGTTCTATGCAGTGATTTCAGGCTTATGGTGATGATTTGTGCTTTTCAGCACTTTTTCAGATTATTATTATTTGATCTGTCGGATATGATGGACATTTATTGTTGACCATGCAGAGGTCTATATGGTGTATGAGTACACATCTTAGATGGATTTGGACTTTCTAAGTCCAATGGGACAGTCTGTTTTCAGTTCCGGGCAGTTACAGTGATTTTTAGCCTCAATTGGCTATCCTAGTGCAGTTTTGGCCTATCAGAGGCCCTGTCAAAGCAAAGCAGAGAGTTGGTGAGTTCACTTAGGGCGTTGTGCATGGAGGGGGTGGTCTAGCCACTTGTTATTACCATATTACCCCCCTCCCAGAGAGCCCGGTGGCCTCACCTTGACAGCACAGGCACTCCAGGAGGCAGTTTGGGCATGTTCACATTTCCCAAGGCAGTTAAAAAATGGTAAAAATGGCTATTGAGGGATTCGATTTGGGCTACTGAGGCAAGGGATCGGCATGGGATGACTAGTGATGATGAGTGGGATGACTTCCACACCTTCTCCAACAGTTTTAGCTTCCAGTGGGACCCACACCCATCACTTCCGGCACTTTATATGATTTTCTGGAGCCTCCAAAGGCTCACGACTTTCCCAGAGAGGCACGATTTGGTGTCCAGCTTGATTATTTTTGGATATTGTGCCATGGGGATTGACCAAGGGTGTTAGAAATTACCCCTTGGACCCACCATGAGCTAGATCTTATGTTTTATCATTCACTTTTGGTGGGACCCCCTCTCCTAGGGCGATTTGGTCCATTGATGTATTATTTTATTAGTGATTCATGTATTGTATTGTTGATCTCATCTCAACCATTGATTAGATTATTTGATATTTTAATCTTAGCCACTCATTCAAAAAGTGGTTAGGGTTTTGGTGCCTCTCCTTCCTATTTAAAGGAGAGAGCTCCACATTGTAAAAGGGGACTTTTGGCTCTGGATTATTGGAATAGAAAAATACTATTGCATTTATCTGTTGTGTTGTGGTGAATGCTTTTGGAGTTCGTTTATTGATTCTTCCTTTGCACTGAGTTATTGGAGATTTATCTTGCTATCGATTTTGTTCCATGATTTTGTCATCTACAAGTGGAGACCGAATTGGTTCAAGGAGGACGCATTGGTAGGGGAAGACTCTCCCTGATTCTTCTTTGGGTTTCTTCGTCGGTAACAGGGAGTATTACTGTCTTAGTACCTTCTATTTCATGTTATCATTCGCTTATACTTGTATTTCCTCCATGCTTGATCATTCTGATTGAATCGACTTTCCTTGGTTTGACAGGTAGAGGAGGGCGCACGTGTGGAGCTAGGGCATCAATTCAATCAAGGCAAATCAAAGATCTCCCATTTGATCTCTGCGGGAATCTTCCTCAACAACAAGGCAACCTCATCCATCACTCAGGTATGATCTCAAGGTAAATTTCTCATTCCATGATCTATCCATTTGTCTAAGTAACTGAAAACCCTCATAAGTTAAAACCCTCATTTTACATTTTCTCAGATCTACTTAGATCTAGTGGCCTCTTGGGTAAGATATTAAAAACCCACCTCTATAGCATCCACGACAATCCGGTGTTGAGATATTGTAACTTCAAAGAATATTATATTTATTATTCCGGAGATGTTCCATTCCTCCGTGAAGATCTTATTGTATATCCGGAGATGTTTATTCCTCCGTCGGAATGTGGTAACTTGGGTTATTAGACTTCCCTAGTGGGGGTCGGCCCTGTATGTGTTATATGGGTCAAAGTGTTATTAGACCCACCATGTGGGGGTCGGTTCAGTCAATTATAATGGGGTATTTAACCTAATGGTTAAATACGAGCCTACATGTACTTGTGTAAAATACATATCAGAGTAGTGTATAAATAGAGGAGGTGTGTTCCTCATTATACACACTCACTCACTTGAGGATAGCGCACTTGTGGAGGAGAGGTCTGCTATTGTGGAGGAGGAGATCATGTCTTAGGGTTTCATCTTTGTATATTGCTGGTCATCTATATTGAGGAAGCTTTGTTGGGTTTTCTACCCCATGAGGGTTTCCCAGGATAAATCTCTGTCTCTTGTGTTTATGCTGTGCTTGTTATTTCTTCAGTGATCCTATATATGCTATTATTGTGAAATGGAATGTAATTCTGCTATTTTCTATCTTATCATATTAAATCTTAACATGGTATCAGAGCTAACCTGAAGGAAGACAAGGTATGGCACTTACGACACTTGCTTTACTTACGACAATTTGAAGGTTAGGGTTTTACATAGCAAAAACCAGTCATCGTGGAACTTTCGCTATAAATACATTTATGCGAAGGTTCAGGGTCTGAAAAGTTTACAGGTCGAAGATAACATCCCCAGGTACCTTGTGTCCAAAGGGCACCCTCATATTCGTTGTACTTTATGAGTTATGATCAGTACAAGTTAGGGTTTCTGCCTCTTCCGGATCTCAGTCAAAATCAGGTGACCTTGGAAAAAAGGTCATAACTTGGGCTAGGAAGCTCCAAATGAAATTTCGTAAAAAGTGACAGGTAGTACACAGACTGTAATATCTCAGGAAACTTTTTCAGAGGCCGAAGGTGAACCAGTGACACGTGGCACGCCGTACAAGTTCGCTATCCTGTTTTATCCCATAAACAGGTCACGTTGCGACACTTGGCATAACTCTCTCTCAGAGAGTCCAATTGAGGTCATACCTGTCAAGATGGAAAGATAACAGGGTGAGCTATCTCAGGAAAAGTTTTTAGAGGCCGAAGTTTAAACAGTGACACGTGGCACTCCGTACAAGTTCGCTCTACTGTTTTATCCCATAAACAGGTCACGTTGCGACACTTGGCATAACTCTCTCTCAGAAAATCCAATTGAGGTCAGACCTGTCAGGATGGAAAGATGACAGGTCAGACTACTGTAGAAAACGTTTTCAGACCCTGTGGAGCAAAAATTTCAGAGTTATAGCAGAAACAATCAGGTACATAATTCTGTCAAAACAGAATTATTTTTGGACCACCTTTATTCATGGCTTCCGGAATTTAGGTTTTCGGAGAAAGTTAGAATTCTTGAAATCGGAATCCGTGGCTGAATGCTACTCAGGAAAATTGAAATTCAGAGACCAAGATCGAATTTTTTGGTTGGGTAGAAGACCGGGCTTGATTAAACCCTAGCTCGGGATCTTGATCGGAAAGATGGAAAATTAGGGCTTCAGCAAAAGTTGGAATTTTTGAAGTCTGTAACCACGGCTGGAAGCTCCTCAGAAAAATAAGAGTTTAGAACCTTGGATCAAACCTTTTCATTGAGAAGAAGGGTGGGCTTCATCAAACCCTAGTTTGAGATCCTGTCCAGAAGATCCAGAAGTTTCAAAAGCAATTTTGAGGGGTCAAATTTTGGAGATTTCAAAATTGAAGTATGCTAGTTTGATCAGCCCAGCAAGACACATCCTTCCATTCATTCGGAAGTGTGAAAGTCAAAGATTGAATTTTTAGGGTTTCTCCAGCAAACTCTAATCAAGCTCCAGATCAAGTTTCAGGGGGAGTTGAGGCTAAGAAGAAGTCTCGACAGGTATGACTTAAGGAGGTTCAGGTATGTCTTGAAATCTGATTCTTGATTAATGTTAGAATTGTCTTATCACCCTAGTAACAGTATGAATGCATGTGAATGATTGAAGACATTCATTGATTAGGGCTATATGATTGTACTAATGCATTATGGTGTTGTGTGAGGTTGATGTTGTCTGCTAACAAGATACAGGTACATCACAAAAGACAAATCAAGTTCCATGACCATGACATCATGAAGACAAAGACTCATCCATAATATTTGTTCTACTTACGAGGTATGTATGACTTTGTTATATTATGCTTAACCTATGAGACATGCAGGTTCTAGCTCAGGATCTCTAAATCATTGAAGAGATTGTTTAGGTATGTTGTACATAACTAAGCAGGTATAGTAATCCAGGTATGTTCTCCTATGTCATGTTAGAATCTTACCTTGTATTGGGATCCCTTATATAAGTATACTTGGCATGATTAGATATTCTTATTCATAAAGTTAGTAATCAAGGGATTATGCATATTATGTCTTTTATCTTGATTGATGATATGCATGAGTAAAAGAAGACTTCCCTGAAATCTTGAATACTAATGTCATGACTACATTTTCAAGATTATTTAGAACTATAATGTTTTGATAACATTTAGAACATACTAATGGGTGTATGTTTGAGATCATGAGGATGACACTAGTGCACACTTGAGCATGCACAGTGGTACAGAATGAATACAAGTTCAAAAGAAATATAGAAGATCAAACGGGAGGCAACCACACAAACATAAAAGATAAGTATTTGAGTTGTTATTTGAAATAGTAAATGATATTGCTTGTATGCATATTTGTATTCCTAGAATATATCATGCTGAGTGTAAACATTCATAGAGCATTGAACAGTATACTACTAATATGCATATGATTGGTAAGTTGGACAAACATTCTGTTGTTGCTTGTCTAGAATGAAACCTCTTTGCTGACATGCTGAGAGCTGTGCACACTCTCGATAGTATGTTCTGGTAGAGATGGAAGGCATCTAGATAGCCACTGTATGCATACAGGATATGGGAAAGTGTTGTGCCAAAGTATTGGTCAAAATAGTTGCATAACTATGTAAATGATATCTGTATGCATAATAGGTTATCATGTCAATATGATTTGATGATTATGAAGTATTACTAATCATGTACTTAATTTTGATTTGTAGGAAAGATCATGATGAATGATGAACACTGAACAAGCGATGGATGTTAAACAAACAAAAAAACAAAAAAAGATTTTCAAATCAAACACACTATAGAAGGCTTGTGGCTAGAAGATTCTCTTAGAAAGAAGAAGAGAATCATGATGAGATGTTTGCTCCAAGTGGCTAGATAAGACCATTCTCTTAATGGTGTAATTAAAAAAAAAAAAAAAAGTGTGAATCAGGTTCTGTATGGGTTCCTGTTATCACCTAAACTGTAGTTACCCCTATGGATGGATCCAGTCATGGATGGCAATAGGGAAGGGCAACTTGAAAGGTGCAACCACGATCACCTCGACCTCCAATGTGTTTGGTTGTCACGCCAGTCGAGGCAACCTTCACTTTATGTTATCTAGCCCAGACAACAAAGGGGGAGACCCGATCTACTCCCGACAGGAGAGATCAAAACCAAGACACCAAATCAAGGTATTTCTAAGTGAAGTTAGGTGTATGGTTTATCCTAGACCTAAGAGTAAAGTCACAAGCCAAGTGAGGGGTTCAATAGATATAGCTTTGGTTCATAGTTGATGTAAGAGTGACTTATAATGTTTGAAGATAGATCTAGGATGAATGTACTAGGTCAATGTCAAAAGATCCACCGCCTTGGGAACTCTGTCCAATGCAGGATGGTTTTGAGGGATGTATTGGGGCTAACTAGTACATAAGACAAGCTTGACCATGATTCATGATAGCTTTAGGGGTATAGTTCACCATGCAAAAGTCAAACCACAAGTCAATCCAACAATCTATGAGAGTTGGGTTGTCTTGGAGATAAACCAGTGCCTTGGGAATTGGGAAGTGGAGTCAAAGTAGGGTTGACTTATGGTTTAGGACTCCTACAACATGAGATAAGTGGACAGTATTGGTATTGATGGTTAAATGTGCCTAGATCTAGGTTTGACCCAAGTGGACCACAATCCCTTAAAATAAGGAATGCAGTCCCCAAGGCAGGATTTGACAGTCTAGACCTAGGTTTTGAATTATTCCGGTTTTAGATCTCCAAAAATCTCAAGTACCCAGTTCCTCGAAGTGAGTGAACTCACTTCTCCAAGGTGGTGCGACTTTCCCTAAGGAGGCTTCAATCAGGGTTTAGGTGGGTCAAATCATGTCGGATGGCATCCAAACTTTAGATCCGGGTAGATCAGTCAAGTAGGGGTATGGATCTATAATTTCGTGGCAATCCACCGGTTAGATCTTTGTAGATCTGAGTTTAAGTGTTCCAAGTGGTCCAAAATGGGGATTAAATCCCTTAAAATGTGGAATGGGGCCCACAAGGTGAATTTCAAGAAAGGGACAACCTGGGTGTATGTTATTTGATGTGTATATGTCAAATCAAGTGGAATCTCAAACACCCATGTTCTAGATCTAGGTCAACTTGCTCAAATGGTGAAGTGCGCCTTCCTTGGGAGAAGCTAAGTTGGCTTGGGAGAGGGGTCAAACGGAAGCCAATCCTCACCAAACTATAGATCCGGGATGCCGTGGATGCTATAGAGGTGGGTTTTCAATATCATGCCCAACAACCCACTAGATCTCAGTAGATCTAAGAAAATGCAAAATTGGGGTTTTAATTAATTAGGGTTTTAGATGTTTTTGACAATTGGATAGACTATGGAGATAGAACTTACCTTGAGATCATACCTGAACGATGTGGTTGAGATGCCTTGATGTTGAGGAAGATTCCCGCAGAGATCAAATGAGAGATTGTTGATTTGCTTGCCAATTTGATGCCCTAGTCCACAAGTGCGCCTTCCTCTACCTGTCAAACCAAGGAATAAAATTCAATCAGTAAGATCAAGTATGGAAGAAATACAAGAGAAATGCAAATAGTAACATGAAATAGAAGGTCCTGGGACAGTAATACTCCCTGTTACCAACGAAGAGCTCCAAAGAAGAAGTAGGGAGAGTCTTCCCCTACCAATACCTCCTCCTCCAAGCAAATCGGCCTCCACCTGTAGATGCAAAATCGTGGTACAATAGATATGGCAAACAAGATCTCCAATAACTCAGTGCAAAGGAAGAACCAACGAACGAACACCAAAAACATTCACCACAACATTGGAGATAGATGCAATAATAATTTTCTATTCCAATAATCCAGAGCCAAAAGTCCCTTTACAATGAGAGGCTCTCTCCTTTAAATAGGAAGGAGAGGCACCAAAACCCTAACCACTTTTTGAGTGAGTGGCTAAGATTAAAAGATACAAATGTCTAATCAATGGTTGAGATGAGCTCAACAACATAATACATGGATCACACATAAAATATAACATAAGTGGACAAAGTCGCCCTAGGAGAGGGGAATCCCACCAAATCATGATGACAAAATATCATAAGAGGCTCATGGTGGGTCCAAGGGGTAATTTTATCCCTCCTTGGTCAATCCCCATGGCACAATAACCAATAAATAATCATGAATGTACCAAATCGTGCCTCCAAGGTGAAGTCGTGGTCCTCAAAAGACCTCAAAAATCCACAGAAAGTGCCATAAGTGATGGATGCGGGCCCCAATGAAGCTGAAACTGCAGGAGGAGGTGTGGAAGGTCCCGATCTATCATCACTGATCATCCCATGCCATAACTTTGCCTCAGTAGCCCAAATCGATTTCCTTAATAGCCATTTCTACCAATCCTGAAATGCCTCGGGAAGCGTGAAACTGCCCAAACAGCCACCTGGAGTGATGGCGCTGTCAAGGTGAGGGCACCAATGTGTCCGGGAGGGGGGTAATATGGCAAAAACAAGTGGCTGGACCACCCCCTCCATCATCAGCGCCCTAGGTCAACCGGATAAAAGTCATCTCTGCTCCGACAGGGCCTCCAACAGACCAAAACTGCACTGAGACAGCCTACTGAGGCTAAATCATCACTGTAAGTGCCCGGAACTGAAAACAAACTGTCCCATTGGACTCAGAAGGTCCAAATCCATCCAAGATGTGTACTCATACACCATATGAATCTCTGCATGATCAAAATAAATATCCAATGTACCGGAACAAGGCCAATAATAATGATCTGTAAATGACCAAACACTGCTGTATCCCAAGAATCATCATCATAACCCTGTAGCTGTTGCATAGGATCATCCTGTATGTGTACATGGACCATATATCATCTATCCATATCATCATAAGGTCCAACATCTCATGTCCCATGGTCCTCCATGGTCAAACTAGGTCTAACCAAGACCAAATACAACTCAGACTATCATCCATAGCTGCTGCAAGGTGTCAAGGTTAATACATGCTTTACAATTTATTCAAATAGCTTCTATAACACAGAGTAATCATGACTGGCGATCTAAATCCAAATATATAGTGTCGTTAATTATTATTATTACTCAGACTAGACTTTCAGGACCATACTCACTTCATAGTTGTGATCAATTTGCTAGTGAAGGGTGAAGGCTGAAATAACTGGCTAGGCTAAGGGATGACTTGACTGACTTGACTTTGTGACACTTTGGCAAGGGAAAGGGAATACACACCATAGTATATACTGAATGAGCAATAACACAGGGAATGGCGGTGTCTCACAAATGGATGAGTTGTTTAAAGAGAGTTTATTCACCTTCACAGATGCGCACAATCCATAATACAAACAAGGCCAGCAATTGTTTAGATATAACATTTAAGTTCCATTGCTTTTTGGGCCTGAGGTTTCCATAGCCTTGATCTATGTGTGTTTACAAACACATTGCATAGATTTACATTTATTTTTAGGCTTTCTGCTGCAGGTGTGTTTTTAAGGCACTTGTTTACCTGAGCACTTCTAGGTGTGTCATGGACAACTTGTTTACCTAGGTATTTATTTTTCCAAAAGATATAACATTTTATTTTTCATGGCCATTTTCATTTGGCATTTCTTTCATATACAAGATATAGCATTTGATTTTTCCAGATTTTGTATTGATGGCAGCACTAAAAGTTTCAGGTTTAGCCAACACAACTTTAGTGACTAGGGGGAATTCTCAAGGAACTCCAACTCACCATAGGTAAGTTTTGTCACCAACTCAGAGCCGAGACACAATAAACAGGGAAGCTCATCCAATACAGAGGCTACAATGGGGAAAGGTCCTCCATGTCACTAGTCAAGTAGCAAATCAGGGTAATAATCTAGAAGGTAGGCCACGGATGGATGAAGACAGTGAAATGATGGAGCCAACACTAGCAAGCCAGAGTATGGTGTAATGATCACCTCTATTCTCCCTTAGGAGGGTATGTACCAATGAGTATGAATAGTGAACTTCTAAGTCTGAGTAGGGACAATATAATATAAATAATAGGTCAACCAGGTCCATGTATCTATATGATCGCCAGATCATGACACTAAGTGCTAAGACATGCTATAAGAATAAGTATAAAAGCAATCTAACCATAACACAATAATATACCTGCTGAGTCATATACCTGAATGCACATCAACCTGTACCATCATCTGTCCTCTGGAACTGCTGCTGTAACTCTGGGCACTACTGACTGCTCTGTACCAATGGTATAATGGCTATATCGGGCATCTCTCTGAGTGTCCTGAAACTCAGTCATGGCATGGGGAATATAACTGCTGTCCACAATCTGATAGTGATCCAATATAAATGCTCATCTCGGCATCTCAAATGCAAGGGAACTGGCTGAATAGTGTACTGGAATGAGAAAAATAATGTATGGTAGCCCGGCTACTATATATGTGATAACAGTTCCCAGGATCGATAGTAATTGATGAGAATACATGTGAGGATTGCATCATCCTTGAACAAAAGTTCTAAAGTGAGCCGTAGACAAGTGTCTCCGAGAAAGAAGAGGGATTGTATCATCCTTGAACACTTGTTCTAAAGATAGCCGTAGATGTATGTCTTCGAAAATGAAGTCCTTGGTGGACATGAGGGGATTGGATCATCCCTGGACTTCAGTCCTAAAGAGAGCCGTAGACGTATGTCTTCGAGAATGAAGTCCTTGGTGGACATGATAGGATTGCATCATCCTTAAGAGAGCCGTAGATGTATGTCTTCGAGAATGAAGTCCTTGGTGGACTTGAGGGGATTGGATCATCCCTGGACTTCAGTCCTAAAGAGAGCCGTAGACGTATGTCTTTGAGAATGAAGTCCTTGGTGGACATGATAGGATTGCATCATCCTCAAGAGAGCCGTAGACGTATGTCTTCGAGAATGAAGTCCTTGGTGGACTTGAGGGGATTGGATGATCCTTGGACTTCAGTCCTAAAGAGAGCCATAGACGTATGTCTTCGAGAATGAAGTCCTTGGAGGACTTGAGGGGATTGGATCATCCCTGGACTTCAGTCCTAAAGAGAGCCGTAGACGTATGTCTTCGAGAATGAAGTCCTTGGTGGACGGTTGAGGATTAAGTCATCCTTGGACGTAGGTCCTAAATGTACGGTTGAGGATTAAGTCATCCTTGGACGTAGGTCCTAAAGGTAGGGTTGAGGATTAAGTCATCCTTGGACGTAGGTCCTAAATGTACGGTGGAGGATTAAGTCATCCTTGGACGTAGGTCCTAAATGTACGGTTGAGGATTAAGTCATCCTTGGACGTAGGTCCTAAATGTACGGTGGAGGATTAAGTCATCCTTGGACGTAGGTCCTAAATGTACGGTGGAAGATTAAGTCATCCTTGGACGTAGGTCCTAAATGTACAATTGAGGATTAAGTCATCCTTGGACGTAGGTCCTAAAGGTACGGTTGAGGATTAAGTCATCCTTGGACGTAGGTCCTAAATGTACGGTGGAGGATTAAGTCATCCTTGGACGTAGGTCCTAAATGTACGATTGAGGATTAAGTCATCCTTGGACGTAGGTCCTAAATGTACGGTGGAGGATTAAGTCATCCTTGGACGTAGGTCCTAAATGTACGGTGGAGGATTAAGTCATCCTTGGACATGGTCCTAAATGTACGGTTGAGGATTGAGTCATCCTTGGACGTGGTCCTAAATGTACGGTTGAGGATTGAGTCATCCTTGGACGTGGTCCTAAATGTACGGTTGAGGATTGATTCATCCTTGGACGTGGTCCTAAATGTACGGTTGTGGATTAAATCATCCTTGGACAGTAAATCCAGTAATTCCGAAAGGAAGGATAGTCCTAAATGAATTGAGTGGATTAAATCATCCTTGGACAGTAAATCCAGTAATTCCGAAAGGAAGGATAGTCCTAAATGAATTGAGTGGATTAAATCATCCTTGGACAGTAAATCCAGTAATTCCGAAAGGAAGGATAGTCCTAAATGAATTGAGTGGATTAAATCATCCTTGGACAGTAAATCCAGTAATTCCGAAAGGAAGGATAGTCCTAAATGAATTGAGTGGATTAAATCATCCTTGGACAGTAAATCCAGTAATTCCGAAAGGAAGGATAGTCCTAAATGAATTGAGTGGATTAAATCATCCTTGGACAGTAAATCCAGTAATTCGAAAGAAAGGATAGTCCTAAATGAGATTGAGTGGACTAATCATCTTGTAAATAGATTGGGATTGCCTCGTACCTAGACATGGTGAGATGTCTCAAAGTGATAAGGACTAATCATCCTGTAAATAGATTGGGATTGCCTTGTCCCTAGACATGGTGAGATGTCTTAAAGTGATAAGGACTGATCATCCTGTAAATAGATTGGGATTGCCTCGTCCCTAGACATGGTGAGATGTCTTAAAGTGATAAGGACTAATCATCCTGTAAATAGATTGGGATTGCCTCGTCCCTAGACATGGTGAGGTGTCTTAAAGTGATAAGGATTGATCATCCTGTAAGTTGATCTGGATTGCATCATCCATAGACATGAGAGTTGTCTTAAACCGAGAGGGACTGATCATCCCGTAAGCGGATCAGGATTGTATCATCCTTGGACCTATGTCCTAAAGTGAGAGGGATTGATCATCCCGTAATTGGATCTTGTGTGTTGCAGGGTATGCTGCTATTGTGTATACTTGTATTGATGAGGATACTTGTATTGATGATATGTATACTTGTATTGATGAGGATACTTGTATTGATGATGTGTATACTTGTATTGATGAGGATACTTGTATTGCTGATGTGCATACTTGTATTGATGAGGATACTTGTATTGATGATGTGTATACTTGTATTGATGAGGATACTTGTATTAATGATATTTATACTTGTATTGATGATGTTGTTGATCGTGATGATCTAGATGATGATGTTGTTGATCGTGATGATCTAGATGACGATGATGTTGATCGTGATGATCTAGATGATGATGCTGCTGATCGTGATGATCTAGATGACGATGCTGCTGATCGTGATGATCTAGATGACGATGCTGATGATCGTGTGATGACGATGCTGATGATCGTGTGATGACGATGCTGATGATCGTGTGATGACGATGCTGATGATCCTGTGATGACGATGCTGATGATCGTGTGATGACGATGCTGATGATCCTGTGATGACGATGCTGATGATCGTGTGATGACGATGCTGATGATCGTGTGATGACGATGCTGATGATCGTGATGCTGATGACGATGCTGATGATCGTGTGATGACGATGCTGATGATCGTGAGATGATGATGCTGATGATCATGAGGATCCAGATGTTGATGTTGCTGTAGTTGTTCGAGTGCTGCATAAGATAAAGACTCAGTACTGAAGATGTTGATGTTCCAGTATTGAAGATGTTCCAGTAACTGCTTGAGTTACTGATGATGTTGAGAAAGCTTCCAATGATTTATAGATGTATCATGTATGATGTTGATGACTCCTTGCTCGTGCAGATGCTGTTATAATATCCTTCTCGTTAAGGGGGAGTGTTGAGATATTGTAACTTCAAAGAATATTATATTTATTATTCCGGAGATGTTCCATTCCTCCGTGAAGATCTTATTGTATATCCGGAGATGTTTATTCCTCCGTCGGAATGTGGTAACTTGGGTTATTAGACTTCCCTAGTGGGGGTCGGCCCTGTATGTGTTATATGGGTCAAAGTGTTATTAGACCCACCATGTGGGGGTCGGTTCAGTCAATTATAATGGGGTATTTAACCTAATGGTTAAATACGAGCCTACATGTACTTGTGTAAAATACATATCAGAGTAGTGTATAAATAGAGGAGGTGTGTTCCTCATTATACACACTCACTCACTTGAGGATAGCGCACTTGCGGAGGAGAGGTCTGCTATTGTGGAGGAGGAGATCATGTCTTAGGGTTTCATCTTTGTATATTGCTGGTCATCTATATTGAGGAAGCTTTGCTGGGTTTTCTACCCCATGAGGGTTTCCCAGGATAAATCTCTGTCTCTTGTGTTTATGCTGTGCTTGTTATTTCTTCAGTGATCCTGTATATGCTATTATTGTGAAATGGAATGTAATTCTGCTATTTTCTATCTTATCATATTAAATCTTAACATCCGGATCTATAGTTTGGTGAGGATTGGCATCCATTTAACCCCTTTCCCAAGGCAACTTAGCCTCTCCAAGTGAGGTCGCACTCCTTGGTTGGGTGAGTTCTCCTAGATCTAGCACCTGAGCAGGTGAGATCCCACTTGATCCTTAATCTCCATAGTCAATAACCTACCCCAAGTGTTTCACTTTAGTGATTTTCACCTTGTGGGCCCCATTCCTCATTTTGAGGGTTGAGCCCCACTTGGGTCACTTAGTGATGCATTTTGAATCTCAGATCTACTGAGATCTAGCCATTGGATGAACTTGATTTTCAAAACCCACCTAGCCTTACACCTCAACATCCCTGATCTACAGTTTGGTGGACATTCAACTCCATTTGGCCCATTTCCAAGGCATTGATCTTTCTCCAAGCCCTCACGACTTTCCTGGGTTGTTGAGTTTGCTTGTGGATTGACCTTTGTCTGACTGCTTGAACACCTAGATATTTTCATATCCACTCATCAAGCACAACTAGAAAGCCCTAACTGTTAGATCTCTGATTTGGGACACTTTCCCTGTTTTAAGGGTCACGTTTCCCAAGGTAGTTGATTTCGACCATTTGAAACTAGCTTTGAATCCTGGAATCATACTTAATCATTGGATCACTATGTCTCATCTTTCACTATCATATCATACCTTTCCTAAGCTTCCACAATGATCCCAATTCCTCATTTCTAGGGTTCCATACCTATCACCCTACGTATTTCATTAGATTGATTTGATCTAGTGATTCGGTTGATCTCTCCTATCGGGAGTTGATTTCGGTCTCCCCCTTGCTATCTTGGCTTTGATAGCTAAAGCGAAGAGTGCCTTGGTTGGCGTGACAACCATCCATTTGGGAACTAAGGCCCTCTTGGTTCACCACTTTAGTTGCCTATCCCCTCTACCATCCACCTTGGATCCATCTTTAGGGGAAACTACGAGATTGGTGATAACAAAAACTAGTTATTGGGAGTCAAGACAACTCCAAAACCTGATCCCATTACTAATGACTAAGCAGAAAAATAAAAACGCATTACTTCTTCTCACATTTGCTTTGGAAGATGATATTCTCCCCCACATTAGTGGTCTTAGTAATGCTCTTGATGTTTGGAAAAAATTAAAGAATTTATATGAAACTTCCAATGAACTTCAAATTCTATTATTGCGAAATAAATTAACCAGTCTGAAGATGGAAGCATCAGATTCAGTTACAAATCAAGTCCAAAAGTTGTAGGAGCTAAAGAATGTATTATCAATGATTGACACAAACATTAAAGATAGAGAGTTCATCACCGTTCTACTTAATAGCCTACCTTATGTGTATCAAATTTTGTAACATCATTTTGCGTGTCTTCTCGAAATGAAGTTCTTACATTTGATGAAGTTGTAGGGCTACTACTCCAAGAAGAGCAGTGACTTAGGAAAAATAAGCTTACAGAACCAGATAGAGATTTTACAAGAAGACACAGACAAAGAGGCTGTGACAGAGGTCGTAGAGAAGGACGATATAGTTGGCATCCCAATTGGAGGCAAAATTCTTCACATCAAACAGGCACTTCTCAAAGTCCTAACCATTGCAATTATTATAGCAAGAATAATCATAATGAAGAAGAGTGTTATCTTAAGCAAAGACATGAGGCTGATTGAAAGAGAGGTAGAGGATATAATAGAGGAAGAAGTAGAGGGGGAAGACATCAAAGTCCTACTACTCCAAGAAGAGCAGTGACTCAGGAAAAACGAGCTTGCAGAACCAGATAGAGCTTTTATAGGAAGACATTGAGGAAGAGGTTGTGACAAAGGTCGTAGAGAAGGATGATACAGTTGGCATCCCAATTGGAGGCAAAATTATCCACATCAAACAAGTACTTCTCAAAGTCCTAACCATTGCAATTATTATAGTAAGAATAATCATAATGAAGAACAGTATTATCTTAAGCAAAGACATGAGGCTGACTGAAAGAGAGATAGAGGATATAATAGAGGAAGAAGTAGAGGGGGAAGACATCAAAGCCATTTTGTAGATAAGATAAATAAGATAAGATAGTTTTATTAATGTCCACCAAATGACCACAAAAGTAGGTCAATGGGATTGTGTAGTACCAAGGAACAATACAAAGTGGGAGCGTAGAAGTAGCTCCTATAAAAAGAAGAACTCAAACAAACCCTAGTTCAATAAGAGAATAGTCGGTCTCGGAGAAAAATATATACAAGGAGATATATGAAGAGAGCTGATTCAAGGGGGAATGGATCCAAGAACTGTGAATTGAAAATGGCGATGGTGAAATTGTCATGGACCACTGGAAGCACTAGAAACACTAGAAGCATTAGAAGTATCTCTCCTACCATCTAAGGCCGATGATGATTTTCGGATCAACTATGAAGGGTGGGGCGACCTCATTCTCAATATACATGAAATAAGATAAGTGCCTAAACTCTCCTCTTTAGTTGTTGGTCAATTAGTCACATAATTTTTACTGCTTTCTCTTTGTTTTGTGTTGCATGCTTGGGGTTTTGTTTGCTTCTTCGTGGTTGTAGCTTTCTGTTCTTTTCCTAGCTTTGTTTTCATTTGAAAATCTCAAGTTAATGAATCCATTTTACCCTAGGAATAGGCATTGGTAGTCTAGTTGTATAATCTAGCCATTTGGGTGCTTTTAAAGCCTTGTGCTGTTTTTCCCGTTGTTTTGTCATAAACCAGATCTGATTTTTATAACAGCAGGCCCTGTTTGTGCCTGGATGCTCTCTAACTTAACCCAGCCCTTAGATGTTACAAATAATATTTATCTCTAAGCTTCTTAAGGTCTGAATCACTCAAAAAGGAACTCATTTAGGAGCTGGAATCATTTGCCTAACACTTATTCTCTAAGTTACTATTTTTTGTAGCTCATTAGACTTCTATTTTCAAGGTTTTCCGACATTCCTTCTCAGCGTAACTTTCAAGGCAGCCACCTAAAATCATGTCTAGTGACCCTCTTTATGGCTTGGACTGTGAAATTTGTGATTTGCTCAACCAGGAATGACACCTGGCCTAAGACCTTTAATGTATCAAAATTGATTCCGTACAGGTAGCGAAAGGCATCGTTTTGGTTGGCAAGTCTTATCCTGTAGGTGTCTTTGTTTGTTTTGATGCCCATTAGTTCTTGACATCTTTAAGTTGTTTTATTTGGCTCTCCTTCAAGTAACCTACTTATTCATTTCTATCTTATTGTTGCTTTTTTTACTCCTTTGGGTCTTTATTTCCTTCTATTAAACTCTTAAGTTATCCTCTAGAGCAAATCCCCCCTAGGGTACCTATTTTCTGACTTATTCAATTTTAAGGTGCCTTGTTTCCTTTATAAATCGGTCCTACAAGTACTGTGAGAAAGTTGGTCCCACCAGCAAGTACCCGAGAAAGTTGGACTAGGGACACCTCCCGTGGTTGGTCCATGTATCTGCTTTCAGTAGATCCGAGAAACCTAAAGAGAGGGGACCCTACCTGGCGTGACACTTTGGGGCAGAGTCTTGAGGTTCCACCGATCTGGCAATCATCATTCTCTATTGATACAGAGATCGTTATATCGTGCGACAACAAGATCTAAAATTCTACATTTTGCATATGAAGTTTGATGAGGTTGGAACCACTCTCAAACATCCTGAAACAATTAATGGTAATGTTAAAAATTTAAGTAAAAGAATAGAAAATGAAAGATTAGATTTAGTATTACCATTTAGTATTACCATTTAGAATTAGGGTTAGATTAGGAAATATTTAAAAAATAACCAAACTTAAGAGCTTTTTTTAGTCCACAAACCCCCACACGCCTACATACGCAACTCGGTCGGTTTAGGTCAAGACTCGATCGAGTTGATCGGTTCGATACCAAAAGGATCGAGTCGGACACCAACTCTATCGGTTCAGTACTGAACCGATCACCCAATCCGATTTGCAGGCTGACTCGGCTCGGTTCAGGGTTGACTCGATCAACTCGGTCAAGTCCGAGTCCGAGTTGACCGATTTTTAAACAGGGATCCCAGCAAAACACCAATGGAAGTAAACTTGAAGCTTTCAAAAAAGGATAAATCTAAGGTGGTTAATGAATTGTTTTATCGTCAACTTGTAGGAGAATTGATCTATCTTACCACAACTAGACCAAACATAACTTTTGCAATCGGTATGTTATAGAAATTTTTAAATTGCCCCAAGGAAACACATTGGAATGCAACAAAAAGAGAACTTAGGTATATCAAAGGTATCTTGCAATTTGGCATTGTACTTGAGAAGACTAGTAACTTCTTGTTGAAAGGTTTTTCAAATGCAGATTGGACAAGTGGTACATAAGAAAGGAAATCAACAGCAAGTTATGCTTTTACTCTTGGTAGTGAAATAATTTCATGGGCAAGTAAAAAGCAACCTTTGGTAGCTCTTTCAACAATAAAAGCATAATACATAGTAGCTATTGGAGCAACATATGAAGCAGTGTGGCTATAGAATTCTGTGACTTGAGGCTTCCACAACTGCAGCCAACAACTTTACATTGTGACAACCAAAGTGCCATCAAAATGACAAAGAATCCAATTTATCATTCAAAAACAAAACATGTCAAAATTCAACATTACTATATATGAGAACAAGTGCAAAACAAAGAAATCAACCTTATTTATTGCAAGTCCCGAGATCAAGTGGCAAATATCTTCACCAAAGCACTCAACAAAGATAAATTTGAAAATTTATGTAATGTTAATTTATGTAATAAAGTAATAATATCATAAAGTGAAATAAGTCATATGTAATAAATGACATTTATGTATTAATGAAGCTAGGTAAATTAGGTGTGCGGTTTCGACTAAAATAACGAAATTTGCTAGATATATAAATACAACGCCACTTCATGTAATTTTGTGAACATTATTGATAATGCATCTCTCATTCATTCTCCCTCTTGTCTCTTGCATATTTCTCCATAGAATAGTTTAACATAAGACAAGCCTTGAGATCCCTAGCCCGACCTCTTTTGAGCATGTGGTGCCTACTATTCATAGTAGAAGCAAGAGCAACAATCAGTAGCCAATAATAGTGAGAATTTATGTGTACATGATTGGGTGGGACTTACGGTTAAGATAGTGTGTATCCTCTTAAAATGTCACATGTTCCAATCTGGAAGGTGTAGGGTATGTACACCTCTGCAGACTTAAGTAGCCAAATCACTGTACAAAGGGGTCCCTCGTCCCAGAAACGAGGAGATCTCATACATCAAATCATTGTGGCTAAGTCGTGACCTCAAATTGTTGTTGTTGTTGTTGTTAGCAAATATATATAAATACATATATGTCTGTATTTATGTATTTTTATGAGTGAGTATACAGGCGTACAGATTTATATTTATATTTATATAGAGAAGTGACTGTTCACCATACCAATCCTTGATTAATAATAGTTAATTAAACATATTACAAAGACTAGTAAAACAATAAGCAATAAGAATTCAGAAATACACAGTTTAAAATGTTTCAGATTTGGTAGATGAACTCACAGATTGAAAACCTAACAATGCTATCCTCGGTAAATTAGGGTTGTAACTAGCAATCACTGTAAATATGATATGAACTCATCATGCCAAAATTACTCACAAGTTCCTCCAGTTGATCCGGGGTTTTGACAGCTTGCCATGTGTTGGCATGGAAGTCAGCGATTTGAAGCCGTAACCTGCCGTCATTTAGTGCGTGAATAAAGAATATCATGGGCAACAAAGCATGGGGCGCCGCTGTCTCCAGTTCTGCCTTTGCCTGTCCAAATACGGGCTGGAAACCCTCTAAATTTGCCGACATTCTGATATGAAATAACATACAGTAGAGATTTCACTCTAATTTAAACCCTGTACTCAATCAATTTGACAAAATCCTGCCATGACTGTGCTGAATTTGACTTTGAAGGACAGAGAACGCAGACCCAACGAGCAAAATTGGCTAGCGCTGCCTCCCTTACCGCCACCTTAGTATTTGAACTTCTTATTTACTCCGTGGAGAAATTAGATGTGCGTTATCTAGCATTTGTATGTTTGGATGGATTGGAACAAATAGTCGACATCGATTTTCATATTTGATGTATCTAACGCATGATACGGATAAATTTATATGGAAAATATTTTTTTTATTTTGGGCAATGGACCATATGTTTTCCTAATACAATAAATATATTGGCTTGGCTTTAATGTGATGAAGAGAAATCTAAATTCATGCAAAGAATCAAATAGAGAGTTATAAAAAACCAATTTTTTTTTTTTAAAATTCATAAAAATAAATGAGTGTTGAACAAAACACTATGATGAATCAATCAAAAACAAACTATATAAACATTACATTATAAAGGTTAGCTTATGTTCATCGCACCTCAAGCCTCCAAAACATAGTCAAAATATTTCCACCTCTAACACAAGGACCTTTCAAAGCCTTTGGTAAAGAATTTTGAATATCGGGATAGCCAAGTTGTACTAAAAGATGTGAAAATAGGGTGCTATTATTAGTCTCTCACGTATTTTTCTTTTATGATCTCTTGTTGTTGTTCCTCCCTCATGTTAAGCCCAAATTGTGCCTAGGTGCAACATGGTTTCACATGCAGTGGGGGTTAATATTAGTGAGTTTTAGTAGCAAAGTTATTCCTTCTTATCATTTCTTACAATGAAGTTATGTGATTAGATCAACTCATGAGAGCATTGTTGACTTCGAGTTTTCAATGACAGTGATTAAAGAGTATTATAGTGTAAATAAAGGCCACCTCAGTTTTATGATCCTACGGGTTATGCAGTAATCTATGTAGTCGATTTTGCATTGGGCTAGTACCTTTTCAACAGTTTTTTCCTCCTCTTTATTTGTTTGGATAGCATCATTTCGGGCATTATCATGAGATGCTTATAGTGTCTGGTTTAGTGATGGAAACTCCTATATCAAATAATGGCTTGCCAAAACCTATTGTTTCAAGTTTTAATATAAAATTTGTAGCATGTTTTCCCTAATTCTATCATTGTGTAATAATGGCTTATCAGGTCAATGAATGTGGGTAGTTCATGTATTCGACACTAAGGTTCAAGTCCTACTAATGATGTGCTCATATTTGTGCTTATGCTTGTCGATGTGCAATAGCATACGTATTACACAATAACAATTGGGGCCAAAGACAAGTGCTAGGCAACTTTGGCAAAATAGATGTCCTCCACTTGTGGCTTCTACAATGAAAGTGACCAAATTGAATGGTGTTAATAGTTTCCTCGTAATGTTAGCCTCAATGTGGTAATATGAAGCTAGTTCTAAATAAATAAATAAACATACATTGGCCACATTTGCTTGTGTTTATAGTGATAATGGAGAAATTATCACAATTTTGAGACATGGTCAAAGAAACTCCATGTTCCATCTGGTTGGCACCATATCCCCGTGTCATGGAGGATTTTAAGTTCATTTGGCCACTTTTGACGCCTCGTATTATCACATACAAGTGATATGGATTTGGACCCTCTTTGCATGCTTTCAGCATTTTTGGTATGGACCAACCTAGCTTGGGATTCATTAAGCTTCCTTGTGGTTATTTGACTCATTGTTGCATTAGAGAATGTTTTTCACGGTAAATTGCATAGTTTTATGGCAATTTTGATTTTAATTCGGAGTTTTTGGTTTTTTCAAATGCTTCTCAATTGGCAAGAATTGCACCTAGGTTGACTTATGAGGCCATTCCTAGTTAAGTGGTAATGACTAGGGGGATCCACTCTATCAAATTCATTATGGGATCACACCTAGCCCCGTCCACTTTTTGAGATGGCTCCTTGTGGTGTTGGCTCGGCCCACGATGGGTCTCAACCCATAAGAGGCAAGCAATAATTATTTCCTAATGGAAGTATGGAAATTCATGAAAGGAATCATGTGCAAGGGATGTGAACGTTAGTGTGGCGGTTATCAACCATTTTCCTTCACCACCTAAGCTAACCCCCATTGATAGGTGTTGCTAGTTTGAGTGTACCAATGGGCAATGTTATTTACGAGCTTTCCAATGGTACCAAATTTCAAGAAATTCGACCATGTATGGTTGAGTTATGGCCAACATAAGTTACATGTATCAAATGAGTACAAGTTTAGACATCAATATCCAAGCATTAAAATCCTTGATGGGTTAAGCATGGTTTGCGACACTAGCATCACTATCACAAAGCACTCAACGAGGTCTTTTTGTTGACTATACATGTGGCGACTTTCTAAGTCCAAAAGGCGAACTTGTTGGTAGCTTGACCTTCGAGCAAGAAATATTCACACATTAAAAATCCTTATCTAGTGACCTTGATTTTCGAGACAAATTTCGAGAACTTTCCATACTACATGCCAATTTTGCTTCCTCACCATTAAGTCACAAAATTGACACCATTGAACACTTGTGTACAATATTATTGATCAGTGGGATTGATTTATTAATGTTCATTGTCAATGTCACATTAATATTTAAGTAGTGTTCAATGTCACATTAAATGCACAAATTATGCATGGCATAATTCAAGCACATAGAATATTTGTTTTGTGAACATATCAATTGGTTCCTATATTACACTTAGATGTTTAGTTGGCATTATGACATCAATCCAAGGTAGGGTGGTCATATCATCTCTCATTACCACAAACTTGCATCTATCTGAATTTGCATTTGATTAGTTTAGATTGGTTGACAAGTTCATGTCCACAAGGATAATTTATTGAGGGATTAATACATATAGGGGCAATCCATTAGATCATTCACTGAAGGTTAATGCACATTCACACAATGTGTTTAATGCATGATTCATACTCATGGTTAGATACTCAAGCTACATGATTATTCATTGTAGGTTTGTTTTGTCTATCAAGGGATATAAAAACCTAGTTGATCATTCCCAACTCCCTCTAATCTAGCCTCATGAAGTAGTTCAATATGTTTATCATGCAAATACCATTTGCGCAATCAACACAACTCACTAGCCAATAAGACAATTTCTCCAATAACCATGGATTATGCAATTTTTATATTTAAAATACTTTTAAACTTGTAGAGTCGTGACAACTTGTCTAAAGAAGCCATACACCATAAGTAACCTACTTGTAGGAGAAAATAGACCTAAAGGAGCAAACCACTAAACACTAGTAATTTGTTTGGCTAAGTTGTCCCAACAAGTGGGATAAAGGGGCACTCTTCTAGGAAACAATCCCTATTTATATGATTGATAGAAAATTTATGCAAAATACATAAGAACATATATTGAAAATAAATAATTGATATGAATGAATAAGATGAAATAATTACAATGAACTTCGTGATGGTGTACTTATACGCATTGATTGGTCATGAGGTAAAAGGTGTGTCCTTTGACTTTTCATTTAGCATAATTAATATTATTAGTAGTATTTATTATTGTTGTAATGATATTTACATTTATGTTTGTTACATTGCCGCCCCTTAAGGAATGTTTTGTCCTCAAAGCATTAAAAAGTGGGTTCTCTTTAGTTGAGCATGTTTCTTTGGCAACACCATCCTTGTCTTTGTCTAGTTTCAGAGGTTGGACTTGATCCTTCATTTAAGTGTTGGTGAGGTTCCTTTGTAATATATGTATCATACATTAAAGTCAATTGATCTAGTTTTTTATCATAAAACCTTGATGCTTCTTGGGTACATACTTTACTTGCTTCTATTTTTCCATCCTTATGGTTGTTTCTCATTCTTAATCAGGCTTGACATCCATTCTCAGAGTCCTACATTAGCTTATCAAGCCTCTGCACAATCCTATCGATTTTTTCCCAAACTCTTTTTGTCCCTTCCAACATTACTGATGTAGTGTCTTATACTATTGACTTTCCTCCTACAAAAGTTGACCTCGACGTGTAAACTCTTCATTGCTAACCATCTTGGCATTGGTTTTTTTCTTTGTAGAACCCACTTTTTAATTTTTTTTACTTAGTGTTTGACTTTATATACTATGTAAATCTTCTTCTTATTATTCTTTTAGATTTATTTTCTAAGCCATTTTTTTAAATTGACCTTGTGAGCCAATAAGTCAACTTGCTATGATTCCGAACTAAAAAAATTAAAGAACGTTCCAAGGGGTGTGACTCTAAGAAAGTCATATAATAAAATGGAAATTAATTATATCTGTCAAGTTTGGGTCTTTGTATGATCATATGAAAATATTGGTGGTTGAGGTAAGTGGGTTTGTATGACTATGCCAATATATATGATAGTGTACGATGGCCATGATAGAGCATAGCCAATACAACTAGAAGGATTTGCAATTGGTACAGTACGGAGTACAAAGGAAAATGACAATCGAATGCGAGCGATACGATACGTGTGTACAACAACTTGTATAGAATTGATGCATGAACTTCATATTGGACTATATGGATCATACATATTGGCAGCGGCGATATATCTCTACAAGAATGTGCAATGTATTGTGACATGTTGATGATGTACTAACTATATTAAACAATACAAACGTCTAACATAACAATACATAAGTTGGAAACAAGTACAAAGTTATAATTTATAGTTGTACATAACAACAATTTGATGGTTCTATGGAATTAACCCACACTAACCAAATTAATAGCTTTGATACCAAATGTGGGAAATAATCCCCATTTATATGATGGCAAAAGAATTTTGCAAAATATATAAGAATATATATTGAAAACAAATAATTAATATGATTGAATAAGCTAAGATGATTACAATGACCTCATGATGCTGCTATACTTATATGCATTGACTAGTTAGGAGCTAAGAGACGTGTCCTTTGACTCTTCATTAGCACAATTATTATTATTATTTATTGTTGTTATTACAATGATACACTCACTAGCCAATTTGTCAATTTATCCAATAACCATGGCTTGTGCAATTTTTATATTTGAAGTACTTTTAAACTCGTAGAGTCATTACAAATTGCCTAAAGAGGCCATACACCATAAGAAACCTACTTGCAAGAGCAAATAGGCCTAAATGGGAAAAGCACAAAACATAAGAAATTTACTTGGCTAAGTTGCCCCAACAAGTGGGATAAAGGTGCGCTCTCCTATCAAAACCACCTTGCCCCAACCATGTATCAATACCTTTCAGGAAACTAAACCTGTACAATGGCCTCATATATTGTTGTCTTCATTGAAACAAAACCCCATTGGTTAACTTTTGCATAATGATTTATTTCCATTCCCTTGATTTATGCAACAAAGAGGCTCGGGATTTCCCTTCAAAGGTCTATGATTTTCCCTCCTAAGCAAACAAAGTATAAATTTTCTTTCCAAGCTCCATCATACTTGAGTTTATGGGGATGTACTTGGATGGGTGGCATGACATGGTGGGATTTGCATCCTTTGGTTTTGGGGTTTTCAACAACTCTTAATTGTTCAATATTTTTGCCCTCAAGTCCTTATTGTTTCAAAAATCCCTCATAGATAGCTTTCTCTTCTAAACTCCATCCCATAAACTACATGCTTTACGCCAAGTTTTATTATATATTTATCCAGATGTGGGGTCAACATTCTTTCTTTTTAATTAAAGGGATTATTATTCCTTCCTGGGCAAAGTTTCTAAAGAATAAAATCCAGGCTTGATACCCATAAGTAATCTAGTAGCTTGGAATCAATATTACTTCTTGACTATTTTTCATTTTTAAGGAGGTTGTTTATAGTTTGAGATTTGTTTTCTCGTTTAAGCTAATTGATAATGAAGAAGCGTGAAGTCCTTGCTTTCCTCATTATTGATAGAGGTGAAGCAATAAAGGGGGACCTTCTAGCCATTCCTTGTGTGTTTCTGTGTGTGTTAGATTTCCATTTTAGATCACACACCAAAAGAAAGTTGATATATCAACTTATGTTCATTTACCAAACATTGTTTCATTCAATAGTTATTATATGTCGATGGGTTGAACTGACGTTTTCAACATTAAGAAATGAGTTTAGCTAAGACCCTCCTAATAGAATTCCCACTCTTCATGACTCATTGTCCTATGTAATGGTTCCGACCATTCTAAGTTTTCTTATGTCTTTTAGTATTTTTATTGTTATTTTTTTAGTGTGTGGTTTTTTTTTGCCTCATTTGAATGTATAAATGTACACATGGTTGAATAGAGAACACACTAATACTTTTTCAAGAATTTTTTTGGTATGTCATTGTGTTATATTTGACCAAAATGAAAGAAATTGAACCAAAAATAAATATTAAATTGATTAAAATTGCTTAAAGGCAAGGCAATCTAGTTTGAAAGATTTGTTTATGACATGCAATGAGGTTTATGACATGGACTCAGGTTGGAGATAATGGTTATATTTTTTTATTTATTTTTCACTGAAACGAATAAAAATATATATATATTTAAAATGGAGGTCGAGACCATAGCCTTAAGCAACCTGGTTATGGTTACAATTTTCCAGACTATTCTAATTGAGCTATGATCTTATTTAGCAATTTGGTCCACCAAATTGACATCTGATCTTTATAATTTTGCCTATTTTTATTTTCTTCTATTTTTGCTCTGTTTTCCTTTGTCCATTTATTCCACCAAATTGATATCTGAACTCGGCTGTATCTACCTTCCATAACCTGTCCATCTGTGCGTCATCCACACTTCCTCTACTTCTCGATAGCATTCTCATTCTACCATCTGCGTGCTGCCTTCTGAAGTAATCGACTGTGAGCAGCTTCTCATTCTTGAGATCTCCTTTGACGACGAGAGCTCGTTTCTGTTTCTACAATGGGCGTTTCTTCGTTGTATTTCGAGTTATGTTCCTCACATGAAGTGTTGTCATCTCCCAACATCGAGCTTGTATACATCTCCACAGCTCGATCTGCTAAATCTTACTTCTTGCTATCTTGCTATCTGGTTTCTATCAGCTAAATCTTGCTCCTTGTTATCTTTTGCTTGACCTATGGAATTATATGATGCGTTATGGGATCATTATTGATCCTGCGTTTTCCCATCTGTCAGCTACTTTGTTGGAATCACGGAGAATATGATACATTTGGAATTTCAAGAATCCATGCAGAATATTGCAGATTCTTTCCATGGTTACATTTAATTTGGCATTTCCAGAGTGTTTCCTATTGATCAGATTATTGATTAAAATATGAGAATCTCTAAATATCTGTATTTCAGTGTAATCTTCTCTTATTGCCAATTGACATCCTTTTAGGAATGTTAGCGTTTCTGCTTGATTGTTGGAGCATTTACTTATTCCCCAGTTGTAACTAACTTCATGTTTTCCTTCTGAAGAGTATATCACCCCACCAGCTCCTACAATTCCAGGATTAGCTTTGGACGCTCCATCAAAGAATAAAGTGGCTTTGCCTTGTGATTTCCACCATTTATGGAAATCCTTTTCCGGTAGTATGAGTATCCAGGCAGGATTTATGCTCGGTCTTGTGATTATACTATCCTTTTTGTTGATGAATGTGTGTCCAATCCAATTTTTTTTCCAAGGTAGTGAGTGAGGAATTTATCTTGTTCACCTGGATTCTTATTGCTTCCATGAGGTATACCTTGGCTTTAACCGCCACTTGTTCCGGAGTTTGCATCGTATCATTAAATATCCTATTTTTTTGGGCAAGCCATATTTCCCAACAAATGAATTTTGGCAAGGTGAGCCAAATATTCTTCCATACTGGCTTGTTTGAGAGAGCGTAGGGGTACCAATTTTGCCAAGAGGAGGAAAGGTCAGTAATTGAAATCTGATTTGGTGGAGAGACTTCCAATTCCTATAGAAAAAATTTCCACACTGAATTCACAAAAGGACATTCCACAAACAGATGTTCAATATTTTTTGGACTATTGCAGCAGAGCGGGCATCTATGCGGCCCTATGAATCCTCTTTTGGATAAGTTTTTTCGAGTTAGGATTTTCTTGTGCATTAGCAGCCAAGTGAAGAAATTGATTTTAGGAATGCCATATTTATTCCATACGATCTTCCAAAGGTTAGTAGAGTGGAGAGGCTTCTGAGCTGCTTGTAGTTCGTTGGATCCATGTGCAGCTGTATATGCTCTCGTTTCCCCCCATCCCCATTTGTCTTTCATGTGCTTATGAATCGGAGCCATCCCAGTTAGATTTTGTAGGAGCTCAAACTTTTGCGTTGATAAGCCTTCTAGAACTTCAGGGAAAGACCAATTCGTCCAGTTCCCACTATTGTCCCATTGGGAGATATCGCCTCAAGTGACTAGTCCTCTTAGTGAGAACCATTCCTGAATGTCTTTGAGGGATTCTACACCACCAAGCATGGGCTTGCCAATAATCTTGTCGATCCAAAGGTAAGTTTTGACCCCATTTCCAGGGATGCGATATAATTATCTTTGAAAATAATTGATTCCAGCTATACATAGATTCCATATAGAGGTACCTTTGGGGATTTTTTCGATTTGGAGGTTGCGTATTGATCCTCCTTTAAGGTATTTTTTCCACAGTAAATTGCTAACCGGATGGGCTCGGTTCTAAAATAATTTCCAGAGGATTTTTCTGCCCAGAGCCAGATTTACTAGACGGGGGTCTCTTATCTGCAGTCCGCCTTCTAGCAATTGTCTTTTTACAATACCCCAACTGACTAAATGATATTTATTTTTGTTTCCTTTTCCACCTTTCCAGAGAAACTCTTTGACGAGTCTTGAAATTTGGTCCATTATTGATTTGGGCACCATGAGGATGGAGGATTGATAGATAGGGAGGGCGGAGAGTACTGGTTTTATTAGGATCAGTTTTCCTGCTTGATTGATCCATTGTCCCTGTAACATACCCTTTTTGCTGGAAAACATTTTGTGTTAGCAAACATTATTATAACTTTTATTGTAAAGTTTTATGTTGGACAGGTGTCCAAGGATGACTGTAATTTGCACAATATATTATTATTAAATAAATAAAATAGGAGACAAACACCTAAGAGGACTGTTGAAAGAGTGGTTACTGATCCACTAGGTGGAATAGAATCTGGGGTAGAAGGCAATGGACAAGTGGCAGCATCATGATGCAACTAACTAGCTGTTGGTATGGGACAACTCCCTTGAAATGTGGTCATAGTGCCCTGAAAGATGGGACTGGAGCTTGAGGCTCATTTATTCCAAACTGACCACTAAAAGACCTAGGTAGTCTATATAATAGCTATCAAATATTGAATTGAGGTTCATCACTTTTCCTGACGAGAAAATTTACCTTGGGGTTTTGCTGTGTTTGCACCCAAGAGATTTGATGAGGGGATATGCTTTGTTGTTGATCATGTTGTGAGTATGCCAAACTCTTATTGAGTTCAGGAGGTTGATGCTGAGTGGAGAAGGAATTTTATTTCAGGAGGTTGATGCTGAGTGGAAAAGGCATTTTTGAGTGCCTTGCTTCTACACAGATTCCACCCACTTATTGGATCAGTAATCAGGCTCGGGGGTTCACTAGAAGTCAGCAGTTGAGTTGCTTCTTTTGAAACAGGTTGGGAGGAATAGGCCTCCTTGGGTGTTCGTCGGCCCTATCGTCATTTATAGGTTCCATTGTCTTATCTATTTTATTTTAAAGTTCTGTTATCTATTTAACTTTTACTGTTTAAGTTTTTATTTCAGTTTTTCTGAATAATTTAATAATTCTATATAAATCGAACTGATTGAATAAAATATTCTCTGCATTTTTCCCCATGCAAAAAGGAACATCATCGTACTCTAGTACAGAGACATATTAAGGTAGATAGATATGATAGGAAAAATTGCCAAAATGATAGAAGTACCATTCTGTATATTCAGTTAAATTATCTACTGATAGCAGTTAATATTATTTCTGCATTTCTTTACATTACTGTTCTTACTTCTATATTTTACTTCATCCAATAGGAAGTTATTGTCTTAAAAGATTATTATTGTTCTTTATAATTATTATTGAGATCATTGCTGAAAACATAATTTATAAATGATTGCTTAACCTCATCATAACAGAACTGATATATCATTTCAAGTTTCAATTTAGGGTTTATAGTTTTCCATTGATCTTCTTCTCAAAAGTTTGCTATAACTACTGTTATTTCCATTATTGCACACACAGAACAGATAAGCAAACAAAAGTCTCTTATCACAAACCTAGGGTTACATATTTCACATGTTCCTATAGCCATAAATTAAAAACACAGAAATGCAATTCTGACTACAGAATCGAGCTAGCTAAACAAGATCCCTGTCATTATATAGATTTATTATTTTTATTAACAATAGACAAACCAAACTTTTACATCAAAATCATTACTATAGGTCGAATAGATTAATTTCAAATATCATCTCCAAGGTTTAAGATATTATATGTCTGTAGGAGCAGAGTCAAGCAAAAATCACAAAACACTAGTCGATGCCGAAACGTATCAACGAGCATCATCATTTTATACATTTTAAGCATAGCCAAAACCCTAAACCCTGTCAAGCTTATAGATCGATTACATAAACATTCATACAATCGACGAAGCTGCTTAGAGGCTGAAGCCAATCACATATTACAACACATAACCATTGATTTAAAGAACAGTAGCAGTATTTCTTTTTATATATGCATAGTCTACGATTTCCTTTCCCATCATTTAAACAATTTGTGAGCTTACAGTCCAGAAAGAAAACGATAGCAACAGGTGTGTAAAACCTAGTTTCACAACCATTGTCATTTTACATTAAATTCGAACACAGAGGCTGCTAAAACACAAATTATTTCCACTTCATAAATTGACGAGTTACAGGTTTTTTTCACGGGCCAAGCCCCAAAACAGCAAACACAAAACAATCACGACATCATAATTTTTGCAAATATTCTTCTTATTTCAACAGAGTTTGAAAACCATTTAAATGGAGGAACATTGCCAAGTTCAAAACCCAGAACCCAAACACTGTGCATTAACATATAAACCATTACATCGACTCTGCAAACCAAGAAGTATCCTAACACAGGAGTAAAACGAAACAACACAGACTTCAAACCACGAATTCCAAAACATGTGTTACAACTTCAACGTTTGCCACGAATCTTCCAGGAGAACCTACGAGGGTTTGCCACCGGGGCTTACCAATTTGTTCGCGTGCTATCCATTGCCATCAAACCCAACACTATGAATACAGAACGATGGCAATACCTGCCACATGAACTGCAAGGAGTCAATAACGAGTTCCAATAAACATTGATAAACCAAAACGTATTGCATAAATTGATATGAGATGACTTACCTTGCATATTTTAACAGTCGGATGGAATTCTCTTGCTTCCAAATCCTTCAACCAACGCAACAAAGGTGTCATGCAACTGAACTGAACCATAACTATGCTCGGAGTCAAAAACCTCACCACTAACTTAAAACTGTCACCTGACGAAAGCCACAGGGCTTCATCGCTACACACTCAGTAAACTCAAGCACTTATACAGTAGGTTCACAATAAAATTTACAGAGAATGGAGACACAGTGCCATCCACAACCACCCAGGGTCGAGCCCTGCTAACCAGCGGCTTGTCGGCCTCTTTCCCAAACGAAAAACACAAAATGAATGCGTGAAGGCAACAATAAATGCTATGGAAAGATTGACTTAGGGTTTTTCACATCTCAACGATCGAGACAAGAGATCAACGATCAATACTTAGCCAGCAAGCCACGATAGTACCAAGGTAGAGATATGACCAAGCACAATCAATAACCTCATTTAATAACCAGTACCGTTGGATGCCATATAACCCAGGGCTGAGCTTACAGCTCAGTGAACCATTACCATTCTTACCACTATTATCACGTGGAGCCAGAACACGTAGGTGCCATCTTAGCAACCACTAACATCACACAGGAACACATTTAATGCTGAGATCTCACGTAGAAATCTGCCAGACCCTCGGCTGCAACGACATTAAATTCATATCAGCATCGAGTTATGGTGACAGCGAAATTCTCGGGATAGTATCACTGCTATACAACTGTATTACAACCGTGATATAAGTTATCAAACCATAGCATATATATATCAATACCATAACACAACGATGCATAGTTCCAACCTTAGATATTATCACGACAATACATTCACGATATGAGTATTAACCATATTCTAAGTTCACATAGTTTATATGCATTGCACATTCGAACCATAGGGTTTTACACATAGTATTTCCCAATGCTATTAGCATAGTTTTCATATGTTATCAATTCAAAGGAATCGATATATTCTTATATATCAAGCATGTATTAGAAATCGATACAATGCCTTAGTATTGCAGGCATAACCGTAAGTTTAACATTTAAACTCATGCATATAATAAACATGCATTACGATTATAATAGTTAGGCCACATTACAATTTTAATAGCTAGGTCACTTTGCATAAAGTTATTGTAATGAAATTCTAACCCTCACACTATTTAGAAAGCTAGGGTTTGACACCAATCCTATGTGTCGCATGCGATTATGTCTAGTAGCACCTTGTTTATAAGATGACATAACAGAACATCATCACTTTAGCATTTAAAGACTTATTACATTGCAGCTGTCATTTCTCAGGAGATTCACTTAATCTATTAGCGACACATACAAATATTATTATAAAGACGATACAAGTTGACGAAGTTAAACCAAAGTCACATACCATCGACATCTTCATGCACGACAGTATATACATTTATCTTAAAAATAGAGACGACAAGCTGAAGCGTATAATTTGTCTTGATAAACTGGAATTTCTCTATTACCTTACCTGCAGATCTGCGAAAGAAAGAATCCAATGCTTTAGCTTTCAAAGCTAAGTAAACCCAAGGGCACCCTGTAGGAACCCCTTCAGAAATATGCAAACAAATTCATCAGTATTGTTGCCAGATCTTTACACATAACGAAATAAACATTGTTTTGTCGCATCTCATTTACAACCAAGTATTTTTTTATGTTTAAAAATAAATACGAGCATTTTATGAAGCAGTTATTATCTATTAGTTAATTAATTATCATTCTGCATATAGCATTTATCCTTTTAAATAGGCTATATCGAAATTTTTTAATTTTTGCGATTTTTGGGATGTTACAGTCCCCCCCAAGCGTGGATTTTTGCCTTTATCTTGTTAAAGATTTATTTCCATTGAGAGTTTTTATTTGTTCCCAGAGTTAGGGGAAGTCCTAGATATTTGATCTTTTCCCAAGTAGCAAACCCCAGAAACCCTAAGAAGTGTGCAATTCTGTGGATTGTTTGTTGCTCAACATTCCAACCATAAACTGCACTTTTTCTATTGTTGACCACCACTCCCGTTACCTGGCAATAATTCTGAATTATATCTTTGAAGGGTCTTGCAATTTTTAATGATGATCCTCCCAAGAAGAGTGAATCGTCAACAAATAGAGCGTGGTTTAAAGAGGGAAGACCTTCATCCATTCTAATTCCTGGGATTTTTCCTATCTCTCTTTCAATCTCCAGCTTCCAATTCAGAGAGTCCGCCATCAATATATAGAGAAAAGGAGATAGTGGGCACCCTTGACGAATTCCCTGGGTAGCCTGGAAGAAGTTTGCAGGTCTTCCATTTATGAGAGGGGCAATCCAAGGCTTGTCTATGCAAGCTTTCACCAGCTCTATAAAACTTTTGCTAAAACCAAAGGAGGACAAAACTTTGTATTGATATTGAAGATTAACTCTATCAAAGGTGTTCTCCATATCGAGTTTAATAATCATACCTTTTTCTTTTCTGAGCTTGCTGGAGTGTATTGCTTCCCGCACTATGATTACATTATCTAAGATTTGTCTTCCTTTGATGAACCCTCCCTGATTGGGAGATATCAGATTACTGAGCATAGGTTTGATCCTATTAGCTAGGAGTTTATAAATTATTTTGTAAGATGTGTTACAGAACGAGATAGGTCTGTATCTATCGAAGGATTCAGGATTCACTTCTTTGGGGATCAATGCTAGGAAGGTGGAGTTTGTATTAGCTCCGATCTTGGATTTTTTATGAAATCCTCTAATCATTTGAATGAGCTCAGTTTTGATGATGGGCCAACAAGCTTGATAGAAATGTATTGAAAATTCGTCAAGTCCTGGAGCTTTGTTCGGCTCCATATTCCATATCACGTTGCATATCTCTTTTTCTGTGAATGGTTTCATTAAGTTTTGATTTTCATCAGCATTTATAATTCTGGGGATGTGTGAAAGGAAATCGGTCGTGGCTTTCTCATCGTGTAGACTGTCCTCCGTGTATAATTCATGGAGGTGTATTTCAACTTCCTTTTTTATCTTTTCGAAACCTTTAATGATTTCTCCGTCGACTTGCACGATCTCTGCGATGTGATTTCTTGATTGTATGGCTTTAGCATGTTTATGGAAGTAAGATGTGTTTCGATCCCCTTCCTGTAGCCATAGGTTGCGTGACTTCAATCGCCATTGTTCTTCCTCATTCCAGAGCTTTATGTAAACGTTTGCTTGTGCCAGTTGTTCATTTTTCAAATACAAGGTAGTTGTATCATGTTCTTCCATCTCTAGGAGATTAGACAGCTCCATCACTGCTTCATTTCTGTCCGCCTTAGAGCTCTTGATCGTTTTTTTAATCTAGTTTTTTTAAGGCGAATTTTGTGTTCTTGAGCTTCTGCTCCCACACGTAGCTTGGGGATCCAATGATAGGGATATCCCAGGCTTTCTGCACTTCTTCCTTAAATCCATCTTGCTTAATCCAAAGCGGATTAAACCTGTAGGGAATTGGTCCTAATTATTCCTCGTCATTCAAGTGCAGAAGGATTGGATTATGGTCGGATGCTAGATTGGGCAGAATTTTAGATAGGATTATTTTCTTTTCCAAAAGAAGGGAACTATGGACTAAAAACCGATCTAGCCACGCGACAATGTGATGAGGGCCAATTTGATTATTTGTCTAAGTGAATTTGCCCCTCTTAGGATTTATATCGACTAGGTCCCATTGTTGAGTCAGATCTTCGATCAGATGCAGCATGGGATCTCTAACTTTATTTCCTCCTCTTTTATTTTCTTTTGGATTCATAATTATATTGAAGTCCCCTGCCAGAATTATGTTCGATGGGGTATAGATCTCCAGGAAATCTGCCAGGGTGTTTCAGCATTCTCTTTTCTCTGTATAATATACAGGGACGTATAAATTAAAAAGTGCGAAGGTTGACTTACTTTGAATATGGTTTAGTTCAGTATAGATCCAGTGTTGTGTTGCAAAGGATCTTTCCAGTCTGAATTTCTCTTCGGACCACAGGGTGGCAAGCCCTCCTGATGAACCTCTTTCGCTTACTGCCTTTCCTGCGTTCATCTTCCATTTGGATCTGCTAATAGAGAGGATAGTATCCTCTTCTATTTTGGTCTCTTGGAGCATGAGGATGTCTGGTGTATTAATTTTGAGGATATCTTTAACTGCGTCAGATATCGAAGGATTCCCCAGTCCTCTGCAATTCCAAGAGACCATATTCATTACTTGCTGGATGAGGGGGGTGGATTGCTTTTAGGATTCCTGTGTCTGGTATTTCTGCCATAGGCCATGTCCATGGTTCCCTGATTTCCTTGCATCTAATGTCTTTCGGCCTCTTCTTCTCTAATTTCTTTGTTAGTTTTTCTCCCTGCTTTCTTCGAGGATCTCTCCGTAAAGTCTTCCTCTAAGGATGAAACCCCTTCCATAGGTTTTCTTTTTGTCATTTTTGCGTATGAGGGTGAAGAGTTTACCTCTTTTTGTGGGGATGGTTGTTTTTCCTCACCTTCCTCTTGCAGTTCTCCTTCTTCCTTCTCTTCGGGGGCTACTTGTTCTTCCAAAGTGCTTAAAATTTCGAATTGGTTTTGTGGAACTTGTGCCCTAGGGTGGGCATTTTCTGTTTGTCCCTTCTATGTTGAGAGGTTCGTTGTTCCAATAGGGTTTCCTTTCCCTTTTGTCTTGGAGTTAGATCTTGTCGTTGTCTGTTTCAGCACTTGTCTGCACTATTCTCCTTTGTGCTTTTTTGTTTCTTCTTCTGTTTTTTATTTGCAATGACGGGCGAAATGGCCATATTCATGGCAGTGTCTGCATTTAAAAGGGATCTATTTGTAGTCGAGCTCCTGAACATGGGACCAATCTATTACTGTTAGATTTATAGCTTCTGGTAGTCCTACTTCAATATCCACTTCCACACATATCCGTGCGCATGAGTATTGATCTTTTTTCCGCCTTGTCTATATATCGTCTGAGGACATTCCCTATGGCCTGAGTGATTCCAAATTCTAGCAGTGAAGCGGGAGGTGTGGTAACCTTACCCAGACAGGGATTGCCGAAGGTATATCTTGGGTAGGGTCAAAGTCCGGAGTCCATTTATTCAAATACAATCCTTGGGGCCTCATAAAGTATGGCCCATTTTGGAAAATAAGATCCCAATCCGCTATGCTCTTGAAGACGAACACAAAATATCCCTTGCCTACTAGATAAATTTTAAGTCTTCAGCTGTGAGAGGTTTTCAATTCCATTATACCCATGCTTCTATGGCTTTTGGGGATGGCCATAAACCGGTAAACTGGTCAATAAGTCCTCTCTCTGACAAATTCATTGTTGTTCTGCAGGGCCGCCAACTGGAAGAACCACGATGGGGATCTTTGCGAGATTTTTAACAAATTTATGCTATATTGATGGAGCTGGTCCCTTCCCTTGTGCTACTGTTAGTCTTTAAAATGTTGCGATCTCAGGAGGAGTCTGAGATGGAGGAGGATCCGAGCCTCCTCCAAGAGCCATGGCGGGCCCTAAGCTCTGGATGTCAACAGATCTATGTTGCCTTCGATGCGCAGAGCATCAAATAAAGTAACCCACTCCACATAACTGGACGTTGGCTGGATCAGAGATCGATGAGGAACGATCTAACGCGAGCTCCCGATATCCCTACACAGAGGAAGCTCCCCTCCGAAACCAATTAAGTTTGATCCCTATAATGGTTATATTTTGAACTAAATACTTAGATGAATAATAAATGCTCACCAATAATGTGATGCAATAATGGAGCATTTAATGTAATTGTTAGTAGTTAGGTATTCAGGAGTTACATGATGTATTCCCTCTCCTACTATATAATGAGACATTGAGTCATCTAATAGATGTATAAATCCATATTTTCACATTCATGTGTATTATTGTCCATGCATCTGTGTGTAAAATATCACATGGTATCAAAGCTAGAGTGAAGAAAATAATTCAAAAGCAGGTGAAGGATCCAAGGGACTATTATGACTAGAGAAGGCATCGAGGAGTTGCACACACACATTGGACATAAGATCAAGATGACAAGATGACCTTTTCTAGTAATTTGAAAATCCATGTTCACATGGAATCAATTATTGATTTGATTACTTGCCCCCCCCAAAAAATATAAATAAAAAATGGTCTTTTGTGGATGAGAGAGAAGTATTATCTGTATAGTTAGTCAAAGGATTGTGTACTTGTGTATGCAATCAAATTGTGATATCCCACCACCATTTTGTTTTACATCATTAGATAAACCATGAGGTGAGTGTGGATTCATGTGCGTAGGAATACTTTTGGGGAGGATTGAAGAGTCATTTTCAGTTATAGGTAGTTCAAGTATTAATAAATAAGAGTCTATGCCCATCGTGTGGATAGTGATATTTTGAGTTACTGTTGATAAAAAAAGGTTTATTGCTAAGACCTAGTCCATGTATTGGGTCACAATAACTGCAAGAGGAGCAATTCCATGGAGTAATAGAGTTGTTTTGGAATTTAATGGATGTTGTGAGTTGTAGTCACAGTTTGAATTTGTCGAGCCATTGAGTCATGGAATAAAGGAGCTGCCAACCTAATCCAATTAAACATTCTTTAATTTTGATAGACTACTATTACAAAAAATATAAAATACAAGAATCGAGGAACTAAGAAAAAGGGAAATTTGAAATTGTTTGTAAAAAAGACAAAGCACATATTAGCTTATGGTTCCCTATACAATCATAGAGTCATGTGTAACCTTTTTATGTATTTCACATTATATGATATATTTTTTTATCCGAAGTGTATGTTAGATCCTATTTTGATGCCTCCTCCCTTTATCCCTTGACGAGATGTACATGCAAGAACAAATCTAGTTCAAGAGATGGTTACATCCATGTATTATATATTTGTACCATTGGTATGAATACAGTTGAAGTAGTTTATGCCTTTTATGTCATCTTTTTGTGTTGTGTCTCATTGCATATCCTAATGTTGACTCTATTTATTTAATTGGTATAAGAGAGTTGCTTATGGTCTCAAGGGGTTAGTAGTTGCCTCGAGGTAATGATCCACGAGAGGTCTCATCGAAGTTGATGTCGTTGTAATGAGGATGACGAAACTTTGTTGAATACAATGATTCCATTGGCCTATAGAAGAAGATAAACTACAATGTGTCTGAACGAACAATGAAGAGAGAATCGAAGTTGAAATTGCGTCAAATTCAAAGAGAACACAAACCATTGAAGAGGAAATTTGTTGGTTTTGGAGTCGTTGTCAGTAAAATTACGATTTAATTGTCATTATTTATCTATTTTCAGTGATTTTAGTTTCTTTAGAATCTATATTTAGAGGAACATCAAAGGGTGTTTTATATTTTCAAGATTCATCCACATGTTTTAGATATTTATCATGTAAGAACTATATTACATGTAATCACAGGATATGCAATCACTAATTTGCAACATACAACCAATATACACAACCAAATCAGGCATAGAATATAACATTAAAAAGGAATTTTGAAGATCTATCAAAACCCTCTATTTTTTTAAAGAAAAATACAAGAAAGAATGAGAAAAAACAACTTGAACAAGCTACTGAAAATTAAAAATAGATGCAACAAGTTAGAAACACATTTTTCTTGTTGTGCAAACATTTGTTTTTGAATCCAACACTTTTTTTTATGGAACACATCATGGAATCTCACTCAACTGCTCGAGGTCATCAAGAAATGAGTGGAGCTAACCACCGACCACATAAACGATCGGTAAACTAAGCAGACCCAATGGGAATGGATCTCATGACCTCTCGAATCTGCTCGCAGAGACGTTCAGGCAACCAACCAATCGAGCTACCCTCTTGATCTATTTTTGAATCCAACACTTGCAAAGAGGATGTCTAAGGCATTATTCAAATGGTATATTTCAATTTTTCAATTCACATCTCTATTAGCAAGATCTTATTATTGAAACTTTGATAATTTACCAAAGCTACAATGGAACATTTTCATGGAATATTTACAAATTATACAAGCAAAATGGGGTGATGTGAAGGTGTCTTTGAGATAGTCTCGTTGATATTTTGAATTGGTTCTCTCCATTTTTCAGTCATTGTTCAATTCATGAGGTCAACAGGGGTGAATTGTTGGAGGAAACATGTCATTGCAACAAAACGATACCATGATCAAACTTTGTGATATGACCATAAGAGTGGGTAACAAATTTGCACATGGATTGGTTTATTGTCAATATAGGAATCACGGATTTTGAAAGACACAAGAAGATCCAAAATCATAGGTACCAAGATTTATTTTGGTCACTATTAATGACATGAGGAAAGCAATGGCTAGGATATGGTATTATATTTTTGTAGCATTTGACTTCTGGTCATCCCACATTAGAAATGTGAGAAATAACCTTTCTATCTTTATAGACAAGTAAACTTGAAGCTGGGTAAGAAAGGGAGAAAGGGAATTTTTTAGTGAAAGGAATAATCAGGGATATTGATGGTCATAGAGATATATACACTAGTTGGTTTGAGACGAGTTTACTTGATGTGAAGTATTTATTGGTTATGAGCTAGGTAACTTTTTTTTTCTAAACATGGAAGGCTTTTGATAAGAGAAAAAATGAAGGATTTTGATTAAGCTATTTGAGAAGCCATATGACAATATTTGGGGAAATATTGTCATCATTGGAAGAAGGATACACAAAATTAAAGTAAATTGTTTTCATCCATGTCCTAGACGTGTCTCGAAATTGGAATAAGGGGGTTTAAGATACATTTTGTGCTCTTGTGCAATGGGGAATGATTTTTTGGATGCTTCTTGGCTATTTTGTGTCTAACTTTGACACTTTAATTTACAATTACAATTTGTCAATACACAAAACAAACATGAAGTAATAAGGGCATAGAACACTTGAAAGATCAACAAACAAGGTGATATAAGTTTTAAGGATTATCTTCAAAATCATCACACCAACAAATATGTGTCATTTTCAAATATTTGACACAAATTGTATTTTAAGTCATTGGCTAAAATTAAAGCATAAATATATCAAAGATAATTCTCTTTGGGCTTTGGGGCCAATATTTTGATTCATTTAATTGAGCAAATTGAACCTATCTCTCAAGAGTTCAAAAGGGTAAAGTTGCAAGAAACCCTTTCAAAGTCAATTAGGGTTTTTTCAATTCAAAAATCAATTGTCATCAAGACCTACTTGAAATTAAATGGCGTCATCATTTCCATTGTAGTACTCAAGTGAGTTAATTCAAAGTTAGATATTTCAAAAGTCTTTAGGGTGCATGTTCAATAGTACCAACACCCTAAGGTTGTTAGCATCAATTGTAGATGAGTGTGACATAAAGAAAGGAAGTACAAGAAAGTGTGCCACAATTAATGGCCAAGATCGTTGAAATGTTTTCCTTGTTAGAAACATTTATTGGTATAGTTGAAGGCACTTCACTTACAAAGCTTAAAGGAATAATGATGAATATGCACCCATTTGTGAGTAATGGTTGATTGCTATACTCACTTGTTTGCAAGCCATGTAGACAATGGTGGATATGCTACAAATTAAATCCCCACTCTTGAGTGACGGGTTAGGGAAAATGAAGAATTAAGAGGTAGTTAAGAAATATGAACCAATTATTGTTCAAAATAATCCTTTGTTTGAAATTGTTATTCCTCAATACAGAGTTCAAGAGATCTAAGAAAGTACAACAATTGACAAGTAGTTTTGTAATCAATCCACTATAGAGATGTATGTCAAACCTTTGAAAGAATTGAAATTCAACGAGAACAAAAAAGGATTAGGATATGAAAATGACATCACCTTTCATATTCCTAACTATTTAAAACCAATTCAATTTTTTAGTGTCAAATTTATTGTTGAATATTTGAAGGGGAGAGATCCAAATGTTTAAGAGTTGATGAAGGATTTAATGATGTTGCCGATAAATTTGATGATAAACAAATTGATGGAATTATTGTTGAGTGCCAACACTGTTGTCAAGCTAGCTATATGGAGATTGATGCTTTGATCTCCATCCTTATCTTCACTATGGGAAGACAAATCATATTTCTGGCAAATGTCAAAAAGGAAAAAGGTTAAAACATGAATAGTTCATTATGGTTGGATGAACTCTTAGCGATGGCATTTACAAGCTAAGATTTTCCATAAGTCTTACCGTTGAGTCCAAACAAAGGTAAAGACATATTTGAATAGAGAAATTTCAATAACATATGGATTTTGGTGTCTTACAAATGATTTTGGGCATGATCGAGGCCCAATTATAAATGTCTTGTTAAGTTGAATTTCAAGTCAATGAATATGCTCCAAGACATTACTTTATTCTTCCTTAATGGGGGTAACACCAACGGAGTGAAAATGGTTAGTGGTAAACCAAAACCACCAAATGAAGTGATAATGGTTAATGGTAAACTAAAACCACCATAGACAATGATGAATTGGTCCAGGGTTGACCCATAGGAAAACCCATGACTTCTCCCCTTTCAACTGACAAGAGGGGGGATATTGACGATGAATATCAAACTTCAAGTTTCATAGTCTACTTAAATTTTTGAGGATTTCTAACCATCCACATATGAAGAAAAATATACAGCTACAACAAAGTTGTGATTTCATCTCCTTTGGTGAATTATTGGAGATTTGCAACTTGGACATTTTTAAGGTTTCTACCACTTGTTATATTTTGTGTGACATCCATTGATTGTTCAATTGTGATTCAATGCTAGGATTTATTTGGGGTTTGAGTAGTTCTAGTAGGAGAACTAGTTTACTCAACGATTATTTGGCATAATTACGGTTCAATTTAATCATATAGAGAAATTCACATCAATGATTGGTATGTTGATCGACGCTATTTTTTGTGTCATTTTCAGGAGTAGTTTTGTGGATATTTTGTTCACTTTGTTGGTCATTAGACCTAGTATATGAGAGATAGACTCATATATGTTGTTGCTTGGCATTTGATTGGGTTGTCATGTAATTTCAAGGATGTGTCAGAATTGCAACTACTTCAATTCTCATGATTTGCTCATCAAATATTGAAGCTCATATTAGTGAACAATTACAAGCAATTTGGCTCATTTGTTTACACGGTGGGATTTTATAGACTCCATAAGTTTTCAATATTCAGATTTGGCATTTTTACAAATGGATATTCATTAAATTCATATTGAAGACTTGGAGATGGTACTTGTTTATGCACTAGTTCTTATTGCTATGCTAGTATAGTTGTTCAAACTCGTGATTGAGGGGGATTACCTATACAATCATAAAGTCTTATATCACATCTTTATGTATTTAAAATTACAGGATATAGTTTTTATCCTAAGTGTGTATTAGATCCTATTTTGACTACCCCTAGCCTTGTCCCTTGATGAGGTGTCGGCGTGAAGACAAATCTAATTCAAGAAGTGGTTACATCCATATACTAGATATTAATTTGTATAATTGGTATGAATATAATTGAAGTGGTTTATGCCTTTTCCCATCATCTTTTATGTTGTGCCTCATTGCATATCCTATTGTTGATTCTATTCTTTCAAGGCAAAGCCACCAAACAAAATCCAAGGGTGGGTTTTCTGTGTGAAGAGAATTGACTAAGCTGCCATTGTAAAAGTGTATGGTGATGATGAATAGAAGATGCTACTGTTCTTAATGTTATTTTCAATAATAGGGGTCAATTTTGGTAAGTTCGTTGTTGATTTTTATTTTATTTTTTATAATAATACTATGAAAGAGATTTTTAGAATTTGTGGATGATTGAAATGTTTGCCTGAAAAATGGTGTTTTCGAGTTGTCATTTACCAAAACAAATGTAGTGAATCTCTGGTATGGTTTATTATTCATTGAGTCAAAAGAGTGAATTCATATATGTTTGAAACAATAAAAATGGCTATTTTATCCCATATTATGCTAGATACAAATGAAAAAATTAATGGTCGGAATTTTAAATCATCGAAACATAAGATACTTTCCATATTTGGATACAAATGTTTGGACAAACTTGTATTGGAAAGAGAATTGTTTGTTAAGATTGATGTGGATGCAAAGCAAAGTACAATGCAAAAAATTGATAGGTTGTGATGTTGATAAAGCGCTCAGTTACGAATGAGATGCTTCCCAGAGTTCAAGATGGTAATGATGCATTTGTAATGTGAGGTAAGGTCTACTAAAGATGCATGGAACCTCAGATAAAGGTGGAGTTTTCCTTCTTCCTATCCAATTTTTTTGAGATCTTGAACATTACTAGTACCGATAAAGATTAGACATTTGATTGAGAAATTGAGCACTAAGATCTTGTCGCACGGTAGATGGAAAAAGTAGTTTGGGAAAAGTAGCGTGAATGATGGTTTTGAGGTAGCACTTGAAACAAAGTTTAAGAGCAAGGGTAGTAAAGATAGGGAAGAAAATGATGGAGGTCACTCTTTCGAGTCAGATAAAAGTAGAAAAGCAATTAAATGCTTTTATTGTGGAAATTAGGCCATATAAGCAAGGTTTGGAAGAAACAATCGTGGGATGAAAAGCACCACCAAGAGCATTCTTATGATGATCAATTTGGAAAGTATAATGCTAATGTGGTTAAACACAAGGAGGAGGAAGAATTTTATGTGTTCATGGGTAGAAACAAGGATTCACTAAGTGTAAAGGTTGATAAGTGCGTTGATTGAAGAGCATCTAGATATTTTATTAACAATATTGATTGCTATTTTGATTTTGTAGGGGATAAATATCATGTTGATTTTGTTGTGTTGAGTGGTAGAGACAAATATAAAGTTACAGGAAAGGGAAATGTCCTCCTTTAGCTAAGAGGTAAAATCGTGATGATTAAAGATGCCTATTATGTTCATTGTTGGAGAAAAATCTAATCTTGAAAAGTAGTATAATGAAACATAGCCCACACTTAGACATGAATTTAAGTAATAATAGTTTTTTATTGTTTATAAAATAACAAAAAATGGTTCATATGGGTGCAAAGGACATGGTTTATTTCAGTGGATAGAAGTTGAGAATTCAGTGTTAGTTCAATAGAAATATGGTTGTAATTTCACTAAAAATTCAGCCACAATGACTAGGACAATGAGGTGTCCAGTGAGGTAGATGTTGTAGTCGAGCGGGTTACGTTGTTACCAGTGATACATTATACATTATAAGCAAACACACACAAAGATACAGACGCAAGATACATATATGGAGAGAAGCACAAGCCTTTATTACTCAGCAAGGAGCAGAACAATACATAGAACAAATCTAAGCTAACTCAATACGTCGGATCACCAACCTACATATACGTTTTACATACAGTTACATAACCATTTGTCGGTTCAACCGACCGACCCGACATATGCTTGTCGACACAACCGTCGACATGTTCTACAACTAGTCGGACAGAGGACCTAGTCGGCAAGCCGACTTAGGATCCTCCAACATCTCCCCCACCACAAAATATTTCTTCGTCCCAAAGAAATGAGAGGGAGGAATGATAACTGTGCAAAAATTATGAGGTTGGCACTCACTTTGATGGTCGACTGGAACTGGCGGTTGCTTCTTGTTGGACGCATACCTCGACAATGGCCTCGACGAAAACAGACAGATGATGTTGGAAATCTTCCCACGTTCGCATCATGTTTTGTATGTCAATTTTTATTGTGGTTAAGCTCGACAGGTTCTTGATCTTATCGTGGGTTGATGTGTTTTGCAAATTTATCAGGTCGGAGCCAAAAAGTTTCATCTTGTCTTCGACAGCTGTAAGTAGTTGTTGAAGATGAGGTCGTAACTTTTCCAGTTTGAATAGGCCGAGGCAAGCTTGAGTCATCCATTGGTCTTATTGCTTTTCCAATTTCTCGAGCTTTCATTTTTCCATAATGATTTGTTCATCGAGGTCGTGAAGAAGGGTGTCGTTAACAAATTGACGCTGCAGATGTAATGTGTGGAGCAACTCTCGTGTCCGTTGCAATTCTTTGAAAACATTGTCGTAGTGTTGTTGATGCCCCGAAAATCGTAGCATCAAGCAGCAAGGGATTCTCCTCAGTACGCAAGCCCAATTAGATCGCTCACCGTTTGGTGTGGGGAATCCGTCCGGTTAACGGTTCCGAATACTGTAAGATTTAAAGATTCTTGTTCTTTGTACCGGTTGTAGCCCGATCCACCGTTTATATGTTTTAATTTTAAAGATGAAATGCAAGTGCCCTAAGCTAAATGCAGGTAGCTAATCTAAAACTGAATAAGCAAATTTAACCTATCCTTGCAAGGAGCAAACTATAGATATGAGTAATAAACTGCAAGAAACACCTAAAGATCACACATATAGCCATTTGATCATAAAGATGTGCCTACAACAGAATATGACAGATATTGAAGATAGCTTCAAATTATTTAATACATTCCATTACTCATTTAAGAGAGACATCATTGTACAGGAAAATAGAAAGATCATTCATCACACATAAATAATTCATAATAGTAAAGAAAGATCTCACAGTAGTATACGAATGCTACAGGAATAGTCCAACAAACATTCAACACACATTTCCAGGAAAAACCGTCCTCTCTAGGCTTCTATTAGGCAAAATCCAGTTTCTTGGAGCAAGTAGCAAAGCAATTCGTACAAGCTAGAAACTTTCTTTCACCTCCAAAAAGTCCTGAGATCAGCACCAGCAGCTGATGGCCTTTTATTAGCATGTCAGATGCTTGCTTGTGAAACGTGAACAGGTCTTGCTTGTTTTCCACTGCTTCTTTGAGTTGTTTCAACAACTGCTCCTTTTCTTGGATTAACCCCTCATACTGATCCTTGGGGAGATAAATTTGTTGGGCCTTGCTGGCTTCGAGCTCCTCCAATTTTGATATCCGAGCCTTTAAGTTCTTTTGCTCGTCTTCGGAGACGGCCAGCTGCATCTCTAGCGAATTCTTCTCATTTTCAAGTTGTAGAGCTCCCGAAGTTATCCTTAACTTCTATTATGTCATTTCCCTATATTTCTTCTTCAATTCATTTGCTTCTAGAACCTCCCTCTTCTTGTCATCTCTTATTTTGAAGCATTGATCTCTGTAATGCTTTACGTCATTTATTAACCGATCAGTATTGGCTTCACTCGCCTCGACCGATGCCACAGTGCATTGGGCTTGGAATGAAGGGTCAACATCAGTTCCTTGGACCAGTTTGGTTTTCGATACCCTGAATTCATATAAGTCCTCCCCAATTTCCATTTTCCTTACTCTTCGGTCAATGATAGCCCTTTTCCGCTCGTGAAAATATACGGAATCCAGGTTGGCCACCTGGCGCTGCTTTCTGAGGTTGTACGGGGTCAACGCTAATCCTTCAGTAGAAGCAACCCCTTCTCGAGCTATCCCTGGTTGGTTTATCAGTGGCGGATCCAATTCCATGTCTTGTGGAGTAGACGGTTCTGGTTCGGGAGTTTTCTCCTTCTGCTCCCTTTCCTGCCTTTCAGATAGCTATGCTAACTCCTTTTGTAACCTGTCTGCCTCTTCTAACAAAATCCTCTCTTCTTCTTTCTCCTCCTGCAGTTTAGCAGCATGTTCCTGGGTGATTCTATCTTCTTCTTCTCTTTGGGCCATTACTTGCTTTTCCTTCTGGTTTCTAGCAGCTTCATCTTCCAAAGCCCTTTTCTCTTTCTCCCTCTAGACTCTAGCAGCTTCTTCTTGTTGAAACTTGGCAGCTTGTTCATTTTGAATCCTAGCTGCTTCTTGATCTTGGTGATGTTTGATAGTTTGTTCCCGTAATATCCTGTCATCCTTCTCTTACTCTATTCCTGTCGGATCTCCTGATTGAGACACCGATGCTTCCTGCTCCTTTTGTATTAGGACGACATGCCTGGGGTTAGAGCTCTTCCCACCTTTCTTCTTGTAGCGCTTGGCTAATTCCATTAAGTTCCGAGCACTATGGAAAAAATATTCCTCTTTGTCCTTAAGATGGGCATACTCGAAGCTGGTTTTGACATCAATAATATGTTTGGCAACTTCACCACAAGGGTCATGCCTTCTGAAAAAATTTGTACCGAAATGGAAGATGTCTAAATCTTGAACATAGTTTTCTCCTTCCTTGGCCTTCGAGAGGCTGTATGCGCCAATAGTGAAAGGCATTGGCGGATACATCCCTTTCTTCCTTTCAGTGAGGACTCTATTGATCCCGCCAATGCTGAAGATTTGCCTTATGGATTCCCTGTGAATCACAAAATTTGTAGCATATCTGGGAAGCAAAAAGGGAGCTACGGATCCTCCATTCATTCGGATATAGGTACCTTCTATACTATGATAATAATCGCCAAACGCTTCGATAATGGGCATGGTGTTCTCTGACATGAAATCTGGTTCCTTTACAAAAATAAGCTGGTATAGAGGCATGATGAATTTCTCGCAAACCTGCTTGTAATAGTTTGCGTATTTACTTGCCCATGTGAGTTGATAGGCCATGAATAGAGACGTTTCCTTTGGCTTCCATAAGCAACCCAAGTCCGGGAAGGTATGTTTGCTCAATAAGCAGTCTATCAAATACGAAGACATGAAGAAATCTGCCTTCTTCTGAGTCATTCCTCCCTGGGCCGCAGTTAACTCTGAGGCCAAACTGTTTGAAATTATGTCGGCCCAATTAAAAATGGTGCCATTCATGGCTATATGAAAAATTACTGGCACCCATCCGATCTTAAAAATATTGCCATTAGGCATGTCGAAGAGCCGACTCAACACCAGAACGATGAGTCTATGGTGTGTATTCCCTTTCCCATTTCCAAAGTGTCACAAAGTTAAGTTGGTCAAGTCATCCCTTAGCCTAGCCAGTTATTTTAGCCTTCACCCTTCACTAGCAAATTGATCACAGCTATGAAGTGAGTATGATCTTGAAAGTCTAGTCTGAGTAATAATAATAATTAATGACATTATATATTTGGATTTAGATCGCTAGTAATGATTACTTTGTGGCATAATTGTTATTTGAATAAGTTGTAGAGCATGCATTAACCTTTGACACTTTGTAGCAGCTTCCGATGATGGTCTGAGTTATATCTGGTCATGTTGACTTGGTTAAACCTAGTTTGACCAAGGTCAACCATAGGACATGAGATGGTTGGACCTTGTGATGATATGGATAGATGATATATGGTATATGTACATGTATATGATGATTCTATGCAACAACTACAGGGTTATGACGATGATTCATGGTTTACAGCAGTATTTGATCATTTACAGATTATTATTATTTGCCCTGTTCCGGTATATTGGATATATATTTTGATCATGCAAAGACTCATATGGTGTATGAGTACACATTTTGGATGGATTTGGACCTTCTGAGTCCAATGAGATGGTTTGTTTTCAGTTCCGGGCACTTACAATGATGATTGAGCCTCAGTAGGCTATCCCAGTGCAGGTTTGGTCTGTCGGAGACCCTGTCAGAGCAGATGTGATTTTTATACGATTTCCCTAGGGCGCTGTGCTTGGAGGGGGTGGTCCAGCCACTTGCTTTTACCATATTACCCCCCTCCCAGACACATTGGTGCCCTCACCTTGATAGCGCAGGCACTCCAGGAGGCAGTTTGGGGTAGTTTCACGCTTCCCTAGGCATTTCAGGATTGGTAGAAATGGCTATTGAGGAATTCGATTTGGGATATTGAGGCAATGTATTGGCATGGGATGATCAGTGATGATGGATTGATGTCTTCCACACCTCCTCTAGCAGTTTCAGCTTCATCGGGGCCCACATCCATCACTTATGGCACTTTCTGATGATTTTTGAGGTCTTTTGAGGCCTACGATTTGACCATAGAGGCATGATTTGGTATATTGATGACTATTTTATTATTTTGTGCTATGGAGATTGACCAAGGGTGGCTAAAATTACCCCTTGGACCCACCATAAGCTTCCTATTATATTTTGTCATCATGATTTGGTGGGATTCCCCTCTTCTAGGGTGATTTTGTCCACTTATATTATATTTTATTAGTGATCCATGTATTTTATTGTTGAGCTCATCTCAACCATTGATTAGACATTTGTATCTTTTAATCTTAGCCACTCATTCAAAAAGTGGTTAGGATTTTGATGCCTCTCCTTCCTATTTAAAGGAGAGAGCTTCTCATTGTAAAGGGACTTGTGGCTCTGGATTATTGGAATAGAAAATTATTATTGCATCTATCTCCAGTGTTGTGGTGAATTTTTTTGGTGTTCGTTCATTGGTTCTTCCTTTGCACTGAGTTATTGGAGATCTTGTTTTGCCATATCTTTTGTACCACATTTTTTGCATCTACAGGTGGAGGCCGATTTGCTTTGAGGAGGAAGTATTGGTAGGGGAAGACTCTCCCTACTTCTTCTTTGGATGTCTTCGTTGGTAACAGGGAGTATTACTGTCCCAGGACCTTCTATTCTATGTTATCATTGCATTTTACTTGTATTTCCTCCATACTTGACCTCTCTGATTGAAATCGATTTTCCTTGGATTGACAGGTAGAGGAGGGCGCACTTGTGGGCTAGGGTATCAATTTGGCAAGAAAAATCAACAATGTCTCATTTGATCTCTACGGGAATCTTCCTCAACATCAAAGCATCTCTCTTCATCACTCAGGTATGATCTCAAGGTAAGTTCTATCTCCATGATCTATCCACTTGTCTAAAACATTTAAAACCCTAATTAATCAAAACCCCCATTTTTACATTTTTTCAGATCTACTAAGATCTAGTGGCTTCTTGGGTAATATATTTAAAACCCACCTCTATAGTATCCACGGAATCCCGGATCTATAGTTTGGTGAGGATTGGCTTCCATTTGACCCTCTTCCCAAGGCATTTAGCCTTCTCCAAGCAAGGGCGCACTTCCTAGTTTGGGTGGGTTGACCTAGATCTAGTATGTGGGTAGTTGTGATTCCACTTGATTCGTCATCTGCACATCCAATAACCTATCCTCAGATTGTCACTTTTATGATTTCTACCTTGTGGGCCCTATTCCACATTTTAAGGGATTTAATCCCCATTTTGGACCACTTGGTATCTTCAAACTCAGATCTAGTAAGATCTATCCATTGGATTGCCTTGAAATTGTAGATCCATACTCTCACTTGCTTAAACCACTTGGATCTAAAGTTTGGATGTCATTGGACTTGTCTTGACCCCACTTATCCCACTTTTAGGCCTCCCTGGGTAAAGTCGCACCACCTTGGAGAAGTGAGTTATCCCACTTCTAGGACGTGGGTACTTGAGATTTCAGTGGATTTGGAACGGGAGTAATTCAAAACCTAGGTCTAGTAGGTCACCTTGTCAAATCTTGCCTTGGGGATAGCATCCCTTGTTTTAAGGGATTGTGGTCCACTTAGGTCAAACCTAGATCTAGACCTATTCATCCATCAAGAATTTAATTTCCCACTTGTCTCATGAAATAGGAGTCCTTAGCCACAAGTTAACTTTACTTTGACTCCATTATCCCAATTCCCAAGGCACTGGTCTCTCTCCAAGTGAATTCGACTTTCCTAGATTGTTGGATTAACTTGTGGTTTGACCCTTTATTGGTGAGCTAAACCCTTTGATGCCATCATACTTCATGATCAAGCTTGTCACTTGTACTAGTTAGCCCCAATTCAACCCTTAAACTACCCTGCATTGGACACAATTCCCAAGGCAGTGGATTTTGTCACATTGAACTAGTACATAAATCCTGGATCCTATTTCACAAATCATAAGTCACTTTCACATCAATAATGAACCAAAGCTATAATCATTGAACCCCTCACTTGTCTTGTGACTTCATCCTAAGGTCTAAGATAAACCATACAACTTACTTCACTTAGAATTAACTTGATTTGGTGTCTTGGTTTTGATCTCTCCTGTCGGGAGTAGATTGGGTCTCCCCCTTTGTTGTCTAGGCTAGATAACATAAAGCGAAGGTTGCCTCGACTGGCGTGACAACCATATATTGGAGGTCGAGGTGATCGTGGTTGCACCTTTTGAGTTTCCCTTCCCTATTGCCATCCATGAGTGGATACATCCATAGGGGTAACTACAGTTTAGGTTACAACAACACCTTTACTCTATCTTTCCCCATTATGTTCCCAAGATATAAAACTTCTTTCAACCCAAATTCATACTTGGACAACTTAGCAAACAAAGATTGTTCATGCAATATTTTCAATACAAATTCTAAATGGTGCAAATGTTCCTCCCATGTCTTATTGTAAATCAAAATATCATCAAAGAAAACCAAAAAAAACTTATGGAGCTGCTTGCAAAATGTTTTGTTCATGCATGATTGGGAGTTGGCTGGAGCATTGGTTAAACAAAAGGCATGACAAGAAATTTGAAATGACCATAGTGACATCTGAAAGCGTTTTCTGCACATCCGCCTCTTTCATTTGAATTTGATGGTAACCAGATCTAAGATCAACCTTGTAGAATAATTTTGATCCAAATAGCTCATCCATGAGCTCATCTATTCTAGGGATGGGATATCTATTCTTTATTTTCTTCTTTTTTAGAGCTCTAAAGTCAATGCACATCCTTAAGGTTCCATCTTTTTTCTTCACCAAAACAATTGAAGAAGCATAGGGACTTGAGCTTGGTATAATGAGTCCCAATTCCAATAGATCTTGAATAGCCTTCTCAATCTCATCTCTGAACCTTTTTGGGTGTCTATATGGTGGTATTTGGATAGGTGAAGTACCCACCTCTAAAACAATGGTGTGCTAAACTCCTCTATCAGGAGGCCTTCCAGGAGGAAGGTCTCCAAAAACCCTTTCATATTTGTGTAGTAGTTTCTTTATCTACCTTGCATTAGAGGAAATTTCAATTTAAAATGGGCCTTCGAAAAATAACACAAATTCCATGTCATCATGTATTAGCCAATCAAAATGCTTTAAAATTCAACAAGGGAGCACCTAAATAAATTGGAGGGAAAAAATAAAAAACTAGTTTTTTTGGATCGTATTTTCAACTTATCTCCTGGTAGGTTTACTCAAATTTTAAGCAGGAGGACTCATTGGATGCATAATTTAATTATGCATCCGATGAGTACCCATGTTGCATACTTTTAACAACATCCACACCATGAAAAATGAAAAATACATTAAAAAACGTGTTTTCTCTCACTAGAAACACGTTTTTTAATGTATTTTCAATTTTTCATGGTGTGCATGTTGTTAAAAGTATGCAACATCGGTACTCGTTGGATGCATAATTTAATTATGCATCCAACGAGTCCTCCCGCTTGAAATTTGAGTAAACCTACAAGGAGATAAGTTGAAAATACGATCCAAAAAAGTAGTTTTTTTACTCTCTCTCTACTATTATTTTATTATTTTCCTTAGGAGGCCCATTTTTTACCCAAATTTCCTCTAATGGATGTTTTGCAATATTTATGTTTGTCTTGGCAGAAGTGATGAAACATTCAACAACCCATTCAATATCCCCATGCCTCAATATGGACCTCATACTGTGGGAAGACACCGCTTGATTCAGATAGGTGTGCATTCCTCTCACTACCCTTTGTTTTCCTTCTGAATCTTTGAATTTCATTTCAGGTATTTGGTAGTTCACTATATGTTCCCCTATAGAGTACAACCATTGCACTCCCAAGACCACATTTGTATCAACAACATCCACCACATAAAAGCTATCAGAAAATGTGTAATTACCTATGGTGAGTTGTAGATTTGGAATCCATGTTTTGTACTCCATATAATTGTGACCTGAAATGATGACTATGAACCCATCGAATGGTTCGGTAGGTAACTTTATCCTCTCAACCATGGCTGCATCAATGAATTTATGAGTTGCTCCTCCATCTACCAATACCGAAACTCTTTTTCCTTGTACCACTCCATTGCATCGAATGGTGTGAAAACGAGGCACTCCTAAAAGCACTACCATTCTCCCTATTTTAGGTGATGGATGATATTCTTTTGCTGTGTCATATCCCTCTTCTTGGGATGAAATATGTTCTTCTTCCTCCATGTCCCCTTCACCTTCATCATCATCATAAAATACTTCAATGCATTGTGATTTCCCCTTAGCACATTTATGCCCTGGTACCCATGGTTGGAAGCATGTGTAACATTGTCTCTTTCTTCTAAGTTCTTCCTTGATTGGTCCCTCTTTCTTCTAAGTTCTTCCTTGATTGGTCCCTCTTTCTTGTCCTTTCCAAATGCATTTTTTTTCCATGGCATCTTGTCAAATCTGAACTTGGAAGGAAAGTTGGGCTTGGAGGGATACCTTGTCTTGGGTAGCACATTTTGCAAATCTCTTGCCAAGTTCATGGCATCTTTTAATGAAGTAGGTTTGTGGGGTTTAACTAAAACCTTCAAAGGTTAAACCAAACCTTCAGTAAAGAGAGATAATAATCGAACCATAGATATATCATCCACCTTAACTGGTAGTTTTTGAAATTCCAACATGTACTCATCAGGAGTTCCAATTTGCTTCAACTGTGCTAGTTTCTTGAAAGGCATTTCAAGGTCTTTTTGCTCAAATATTTCCAATACCCTGTTAAAAAATTATTCATATGTTGTAACCTTATCATATCCCAAATTTTTAATTCCATGGAACCACCAATCATTGGATTCTCCCTCAAGATGCAAAATAACTATTTTTAGAGCATCCTCTTCAATCACTGGATTCAACTAAAAATACACATCTAACTTTTGTATCCAAGTATTTGCAGAACTTTGAGATGAGCCATCAAAGGTAGGATGGGCCATTTTACCTATGGCATAATTCAATTATTTATTTTTAAAAGGAGTTCTATTACCTACTCTCATTTTGAGCTTGTTTGAGGCAGTAAAGAATTGATCAAATGGTAATGCCCTTCTACAATCTCCACTCAACTGTTGCCATTCTGCTAGAACTTCATGCATACCATATTGGGTGTTAGGATTCTCTTTGGGATCAAGAAAATTAGGTGTGGTAGCTCTTGTTGAGCTCTGAAATTCATGGGGTCGATTGTGAGGCCCTGTCTTTGAGGAAATACTTTCACCAATTGCCTTCTTTTCCTCGAAAGGAGAACTACTGCTGCCTCCTAATGCCAATTTGCTTCCAATTTGAATAGACATCAATTCGAACCCTTGCATTGTATGCCTTTTCATGTACGAATGGTTTCATGAATTTCCTAAACTCCTCTTTCTCCTCCATCTATGAGGTTCCTTTCTCATCCTTAGTCATGGTTTCAAAAGAGTGCACTTCTTCTCCTGCTTCTTCCTCTCCAACAAAAGTACTTTCAGTTTCTATTTGTAAGGGTGGTGGAAGAATTATTGACCTCATAAATGATCACCCAGTTAATTTTCAAAGACCATTCTCTGATACCACTTGTAGTGTCCCTTTTTAAGAAATTGGAAAAATTGGGAAAAATTGCAATTTTTGGCCAGTTCAACCCTTGGGCTAGTGGTGACTCAAATGCTTCCAAATGGATCCTAAGGATTTAAAATTGGGTATGAAGGTGTTTGAAAGGTATTAATACATAAAAATGAAGCTTATGGGTTATTGGAAACTCTCAAAATATTTCTGCAACATTCATTTAACTTCATGATAAATTAGGGAATTTTACTAGTAATTTTGAGGTTCTAACCCCCAAGGGTAGAGGTCACCAATGGCTTCCCAAATGAAGTACGAACATCCAAAATTTAAGTATAAAGACATGGATTAGTTATATTACTTCAATGGGAACCAAAATGCATCATTAATCAGTTCCTAAGGCTGCTGCAACTCCCATAAATAAGATATTTGTAGACATATCTTCACATAGGGGTAAATGATAGAAAAACACTACAACTTACTATGAAATTTGAGAGAAATGTTCCAAGGACTTGTATAATGTGTATGAAACTTCTTCAGTACATTAATGTCTCTCCATAAAAAAATACAATAGCATATATTGACTGAAAATATTCAATACCAAACAAATTCAAGCTCTTACAAAAAGATATAGGGGAAAATAACACCATTCATACATAGTTTGGCATTTTTACATAGTTTCTCTTGGAGTTTCGATCTGAGGTTTATCTGGGCATAAAAAACATATTGTAGACATAATTTTAAAAATAAATGGGGTCCCTTGGACTCCCCCAAAGAGATCATCATCTCACCATGTGCGCCCTTCCTCCAAGAGCAAGAATACGAAGAGAAATGTGAGATAGTTGTGGGAACAAGTTGAAGAAGAAAATATCACGAGCATCACTGTAGCTTTAAACTGCAACAAATGAATCCATTGTATCTCCCAATGAAATTTCTGAATGGCCTCTCCAATTTCCAATTAGGATGGGAATCTTGCACCCTCAAAATTGGTACTAAGGAAAGTAGAATAAACATCCAACTTGCATGGACAAGATATGCTCTCCAATTTGCAAAATGAAAAATGATCAAAATCCCATATCCTTCTTTGTTCTTGTCTTTTATAATACATCCAAGTCCTCCATGGAGAATCTTGCTTTGTGTGGGTCCCACACCACCAATGTGCCCTCATAACTAAGTGCCACCTTATTTTCCTAATATAAATATTTATTTAGCCCCTTTTAATATATTTTGTCATGCTAATGTCCATTTGGATTTTTATAGCTCCCTTATTCAAAATCTAGATGTTTCCACCCCAACCTAGGGAAGTAGTAGATTGGTGGAATTTTTCCTTCTAGTGATTTATTTGGATGGGGACATTACAGTCCTCCACACCCAAGATTGCTTTCCATCAAGAAATTCTAAATAGGAATGCTTCAAAGTTTGTTCCTCTTCCCATGTGGCAGCCTCACTTGGAAAATCTTTCCATTGTACAAAATATTCTCTTATGGTTTTGCTCTTCAATTTCCTTTCTCTTGTCTTCATTTTTTTTTTTTTTGAAATAAGTATGAGTTGTCCTTCATCATCTAATGGAGGGAGTGTTTCTGCAATAAAAATTTGTTGACCAATAGTCTTCTTAAGGCATGAGACATGAAATACATTGTGGATTTTGCTACCTTATGGAAGTTCTAACTCATAAGCTCCCTCCCCAATTTTTCGAACTATCTTGTATGGACCATAATACCTTGGTTTAAGCTTTTCTGATCCTTTCCATTTTAAGGAGGTTTTCTTATATGGATGCAGCCTCAAATAAACCAAATCATTCACTTGAAAAGTTCTTTCCTCCCTATGTTGATCCACATGTTGATGTATATGTAAATTCGGAATGTATTTCACATATATGTATATTGTATTCCTATAGAGATGTTATTATTCCTCTATACGGAAGTGGTTGTATTCCTATAGAGATGTTATTATTCCTCTATACGGAAGTGTCGTCATTTATATTGTAAGTGTCGTAACTTATACTTGATGGGTTATTAGACCACCTTGTTGGGGTTGGCCCTGTATAAGTCATGTGGGTCAAAGGGTTATTAGACCACCCTAGTGGGGGTCGGCCCAGTCAACATTATGTTAAGTGGTTAAGTTGAGACCGACCTAGTTGAGTAAATGTCAAGTCAAGTTAGTGTATAAATAGAGAGTGTGTCTCTCTCATTTTACACATTCTATTCTCTCACTCAAACTGTGGAAAGTGGCGCACTTGCGGAGGAGGAGGCTATGCTGCTAGGAGAAGACTATCTCTTGTATTCTGGTTGTATCATTTCTCTATCTATCTCTGAGGAAGTTATTGGGGTTTTTCACCTTTATGGTTTTCCCCAAGTAAACTCTGTGTCTCTTTTGTGCTTGCATTATTGTGTCCATGAATGATATGCTGTAGATTTGCTGTACATGTTGTTCTCTCAGTTAAGATCCTAGATCAGATTGAAGTAAATTCTGAAAATTTAACATGGTATCAGAGCTAGCCTGAAAGAAGGCATGATATGGCATGTATGACACTTGTTGCACTTACGATGCTAGGGCTTGATATAGAAAAAACCAGTCATCGTAGCACTTTCGCTATAAATACTGTTTGGAAAAGTTTTCGGATCTGAAACGTTTACAGGTTGAAGATCAGATCCCCATGTACCTTGTGTCCAAATTAAAACCTCTAATTCGTTGTACTTTGTGATTTATGATCTATACAATATAGGGTTTTTGCCTCTTCCAGATCTGAGTCAAAATCAGGTGACATTGGGAAAAACATCATAACTTGGGCTAGGAAGCTCCAAATGAAATGTCGTAAAAATAGATAGGTAGTACATAGACTGTACTATCTCAGGAAAAAATTTTAGAGGCCGAAGTTGAACCAGTGATATGTGGCACGCCGTACAAGTTCGCTCTCCTGTATTATCCCATAAACAGGTCACGTTACGACACTTGGCATAACTCTCTCTCAGAGAATCCAATTGAGATCAGACCTGTCGAGATGGAAATATAATAGGTCGGGATATATCAAGAAAATTTTTCAGAGGCCAAATTTGAACCAAGGACATGTGGCATTCCGTACAAGTTCACTCTCCTGTATTATCCCATAAACAGGTCACATTGCGACACTTGGCATAACTCTCTCTCAGAGAATCCAATTGAGGTCAGACCTATTGGGATGGAAAGATAACAGGTCGGGATATCTCAGGAAAAGTTTTCAGACCCTGTGGATCGAAAAGTTCGGAGTTACACTAGAAACAATCAGGTACATATTTCTGTCAAAACAGAATTATTTTGTAGCACCTTCATTCATGGCTTCCGGAATTTAGGGCTTCGGAGAAAGTTGGAATTTTTGTAATCAAAGACCACGGCTGAATGCTACTCATCAAAATCGAAATTTAGAGAACAAGATCAAAATTTTTGGTTGGGCAGAAGGCCAGGCTTGATCAAACCCTAGTTCGGGACTTTGATAAGAAAACTAGAAAATTAGGGCTTCTGCAAAAATGGGAATTTTTGAAATCTGTGACCACGATTGAAAGCTCCTCATAAAAATAGAAGCTTAGAGCTTTGGATCAAAGCTTTTGATTGGGAAGAAGAGTGGGCTTCATGAAACCCTAGTTCGGGGTCACATCTAGTGAATCCGAAAGTTTCAAAGGCAAAATTGAGGAGTGAAACTTTGCAGTTTTCAAATTCTGAATATACCAGCTTGATCAGCTCATCAAGGCGCATATTTCTATCCTTTCGAAAGTTTGAAATTCAAAGTTTGAATTTTTGGGGTTTCTCTGACAAACCCTATTACAGCTCCAGATCCAGTTCCTGCAAATCAAGTGGATTGGGTTAATCCTAGAAGAGGATGGATTGGTCACCTCCATAAGTGAAGAAGTTCCTATTTCAGAGGGAGATGAGGCTAAGGCCTTCCATAAGAATATTACAAGCAATCTTGACAGGTATGGCTTACAGGTATGTTTCATGGTTAAGTTTATCATATGTTTGTCTTCATATCATTACAGTACAATCTTGATTAATTACTAGACTTGTCGTATCACCTTAATAGAAGATATTCATTGATTAAGGTTTTGACACTTATGAATGTACTAATGCATTGTGATGTTGTATGAGGTTTATGTTGTTCGCTAACATAAAAGGTACACCAAGAAAGACAAATCATGTTCTACTTCAAGAACATATGATCATGGTGACATGAAGACAAAGATTCATCCATTGTCATGGATCACATAGAAGATCTACTTTCGAGGTATGTATAACTTGGTCCTACAATGGTTAACCTATGAGACATGTAGGTTACTAGCACAAGCCATTGAAGAGAACAAGAAGAAATTATGCGGGTATGTTAGACATAACTAGCTAGCATGCTAATCCATGTATGTTTTTACTATATCAAGCTAGAATCCTACCGTGTGTTAGGATCTTATACTGTTGTGTTGTTGATAATGATTATTCATGAAGTCATAGGTTTGAATAATCATGGTTGTATGCATATTATGTTTCTTACCATAATTGATGATATGACTAACCAGAAGAATCATGAAGGTATAGGTTTGAATAATCACAGGTCTTATGCATATTATATCTCTTATCTTGATTGATGATTCAACTAACCAAAAGAGTCCTATGATCAAATAAGAATATGTATGAGTAAAAGAAGACTTCCCTAAAACCTTGAATACTAATGTTTATTATCTGTGTTTGAAATGATCTTGACTATACATGCTTGAGATTATTGTGTTTTGATAGTATTAAGATTATACTAATAAATGTGTGGTTATGTATGAGACCTCAAGGATAACACAATGATGATACTAATAAGCATGCATAGTGATTAAGGATGGATGTAAGTTCAAGGACAGGTAATCCAGGAAGCAAAGTTCAAGAGGGAGCACACTCCAGTTGTTCCTACAAGAAAGCAAAGGAGCACACTTTAGTAGTTTCTGCAAGGATGCAAATATTCAGAGGGAGTTGACCATCTTTCTACATTCCACAACAGAAAGGTGTAGAAGAAGCTACTTCAGCAGCTCCTGCAAGGAAGCAAAGACTCAGAGGGAGTCCACCCAGCAACCAAACAAAGATAAGTATTTGAATTGTCATTTCTTACATAATGTTATTCAATGATGTATATGCTTATGTTCCTAGAATTAGGTTGTGTATTATGCATATTAGAATAGTTGCATTTATGAACAATATACTACTAATATACATGGGTAAGTGGCCTATGGCACTGTACAACATTCCATTGCTACTTATCTAGAATGAAACCTCTTTGCTGACATGTTGGGAGTTGTGCACACTCTTAACAATGTTCTGGTAGAGATTGGAAGGCATCTAGAAAGTTACGGGATATGGATAAATGTTGTATTGAAGCATTGGCTAAAATAATTGCACGACTGTATGACATATTTCTTTATGTGTAAGAATTTGTTCTGAAAACTATGAGATGTTTTCTAATCATGCAATTTAACTTGTTGTGTAGGAAAGATCATATACCATCACCTACAAAAGAAGGACTACAACATTTGTTCAGCAACAAAATTATCTATTGAAGATATTGAAGTTCCCAGGATCTGGGAAGAATGCCATGATCGAGGAGTATCAGTCGATCATGAAGATGTTTGGGATGCAGTCCCAAAAAGGGTAGTATGTAGTGACTTCCAAGAGAATCTACAAGATCAAAGCATGCTGCAAGTGGTAGCATAGAGACTTTTGCTTTTGTAGCCAGATACACTTCCATTAGATCAGTACTTGCTTTGGCTGCAGTGATGAAGTGGAAGATACACCAGATGGATTTCAAGACACCCTTCTTGAATGGTGTAGTTGAAGAAGAAGTGTATTTGGAGAAGCCACTTGGTTCTGAGACACATGACAGGGAGTCATATATGTGCAGAACTTGGTATGGTAGGATAGACATCTTTCTATCCAGTTTGGGCTTTACCAAGAGTAAAGCGAATTCCAACCTTTACTACAAGGTTGAGGAAGGAAATCCAGTGATACTACTTTTGTATGTGGATGACCTGTTTGTTACAGGTGAGGATAGATTGATTGCCGACACGCAGCGGAAGCTTGCTTCCGAGTTAGAGATGAAGAACTTGGGTATGATGCACTACTTTCTTGGTATGGAGGTGTGGCAGAGTGCAGATGGAATCTTCCTTGGACAAGGGAAGTATGCAGTAGAGATCCTGAAGAGGTTCGAGATGATGGACTGTGAGGCTATGGCATCGAACCTGAAGCTTCTGTGTGATGCTTCATCTGAACCGGTTGATGTCACTATGTATCATCAGATGATTGGGTCCTAGCAGCTAATGATGTTGTTCCTCTGAGCAAAGGGACTCTGTTATTAAATGGAAATGCTCATCATTTTAACTTACCATAACCCCTCGAGCTCCTCGGGAGGGGGATTAAACTTGCAATAGATGGGGAAAACGAGACAAGCTTCTATTAAACAAGGATGGCATGACAGGAAGGTAGCCTCATGGAGAGTTCAGGATTGTGCCGAACCTGGACAAAAGATGAATCTCAGATGCTCTTTACAGTCAACAAGCAAGCGGAAATACCCTGACTGGGCTTGCTGCTATGGTCGGATCTTCTCAGACAATGCAAGGAGGAAAGAACAATTGGAAATGAAGGAAGGAGATGTGATGGGCATGGACAATGGAAACTACATGAATTTTCTACAGAGATCGAATTGTTTCTGCTGTAAATTCATTAGCATTATGCAGCATGTATTTGTTTACTATAGTTGGAAATACTTTCATTCAATTTTCAGTAAGGAGTCGATCAAGGCTTGGGGATAGAAGAATGATAGGACATTCTGATCTTGTCTCATTTAGCAAGGAAAAAAACCTTTGATGTATATGTTCCAGTGAACTTCTCATTGTTTTATAATTTAAACCATAACCGTTTTTGTTAAAAAAAAAGATCATGATTTTGAATTGAATCTTTCATCTTTCCTTGGCTGGCAACTAATATTTGATGTGGAGTTGCTTCGTCCATACTTTCCACCTATGTTGGACACCTCTAAGGTGGAAATGCAATTAGAGACTAAATAACTCAACCTTGATTGTATTAAGTAAGATACAATGGACCAAATCATAGACACCAATATGAAGAGCATGTGCCAATAAGACATACCACCTTATCATATTATCAAAACAAGGAAACTTCTTCACCAAGGCAAGTGGTTTACAAGGAACAAGAACTAGTAGGAGTTACCTATTTTGGTATAGGATCTTGGCCCAATGGGGACCATTGCTACTCAGGAAGGAAGGAGTAATTGAGTTGGCCATCCATGACCATCTAAAACATGGTCCTGACACTAGCAATTTTCAAGTCATAATCTTTGATGCATTTTTCAAGACTTTCCATGCATTTTTGGGAGCAGTTATGCCCAATGATCGAGGACTTGACTTAGCATGATAATGTTCTTTCCAAAGAGATAAATATGACCCAAAAATGAGCATTTAGCAAAATTTAATGCTCTCGACAAGGATCACCATTTGGAAAACATCTTGGATTCATCCAACTAAGCATTATTGGTTGGCCCTAATCATGTTCTGAGGGTCATGGTTCTTGTAGTTTAGGGTTTTTTATTTGTTGGTTATTTTGCATTACTATAAAATGTAACTTGGCCTTTTGTTATGAACTTTTTGTGAATGAGCATAGTCATCACATCTCTTTTAAGAGATAAGATATGACCATTCTATCCATTTTAAATTGATATGTTCATTGTGGTCTTTTTCACCATTTTGTTCATTGATAGAACTTTGTTTTCACAGTTTCACTCTACTTCAATGTTATGTTTTTGTTCTATCTACAATATTGCATGTCCTTTCATTGAATTCTTAATCGAGTCTGGATCAACAACATGAACTAATTCACATGCATGAGGGGTGAATTCAATCATACAAGGGATCCTTTGGATTAGACATGGGATCGTCGTGGTGATATAACAACAAAGTAGTCCACCCACATTCACCATTCAAGAAATTTGTAAATGAGAGAATGGAGAAAGCACTCCCCTTAATTAAAAAAATTATAATTGATGATTAAAGACTATCTAATGTGACCATTAGTTCTGGTTTCTCACGTTGGGGGCTCCAAGAAATGGATGTGAAGAAGTACGTTAGTATGGAGGATGCTTCTCGGAACCTGGGAAGATGACGGAGGCAGTTTTTCGGTGAAGAAGATCGATATATTGGGGGTTGGACGAGGCAGGCGGTCATGAAGTTGGCGGAGAAGTAGCTCGCTAATTTGGTGGAGTTTCTTTCGGTACCGGTGCTGGAGTTTTGAAAGCTTTGTTTTCCGATATGTTTTTAGATTAATGTGGCGAGGTTTTGGGGTTTCTTGGTGCGCAATGGAGGTTTCCATGGCGTTGTTGGATTCGTAAGCTGATAGCCGGGCGGGCTGCTGCGGTCAAGGGGTCACGGTTGCACACACTGCGGTGTAGGGTGGGAACTGAACACCGTTTTATTACCGTTTTTTTACCCTGTTTATGGTGGTAAACCCTAGGTGGATTGCCACGATTTTACCTGTGCTACGGTGGAGGTGGGGTTTCCCTGAATATGGCTTCGTATGACGACAGGGTGGACTACTCCTTTGATGCATCAGACGATTTGCCCATCTGGACACAATCTGTGGGTGCCGGGTGGACGATTGGGGTCCCCGCTGGTGGTGGCGAGGTGGAAGGATTACCTACTTTTGAGAGCAGGTCCACCCTGGGGTTTTCACCGACGGATTTCTTGGCAATATCTCCCAGCTCGGGGGTTTTATGTGCTCCCACCTCCGGTATATCAGCGAATACTTCGCAGGAAGCGGGGGTTTTATGGACCTCGGATCAGGTTATTGAGGCCCTGGAGGGTTCGACGGGCAGGAATAAAGGGTATAGCACGGTGGATGATGGTTTTCGGGGCAACGTTGGCAGAGTTCCTTCTCCATTGAATCCGTCGCCAGGTTTGAACACTGCAGAGACAAGGGAGGATAGGTGGGTGGGACAACTGGAAATCCACGAGCAGCGTGGCTTTGCTAGCCCTTGTGTGGGCTCTGGTACGAGTTCAGACGAATGGGGTGGACCTTCATCGGAAGAAACCACTCACAAGGAGAAACGGGGCAGGAAGAGGTGGTTGAAACTTAGCGGGACTCGATACAATTACGCTCTAGGGGAAGACATTGAGTGGCATCAACTGGTCAAGATGACCAGTATCACTTTGGTAGGCAAAGCATTGGGCAGATCTTTCTCTCTGCGCACCATTGAAGATTGGGTGGGGGAGAAGTGGGCGGGGGTTTTGGGCTATGCACCGGAAGTAGTGGAATTAACCCGTAACTGGTTTGCTTTCAATTTCCAAGCGGAGGAGCACACAAAATGGGTTTTAAACTCCAACTGGAGCTGGGATCACTGCCCGGTCATGATCAAACCCTGGCATCCGTTGTTTGATGCTAGTAAGGAACGGTTGGACATTGTACCACTGTGGGTACGGCTCCCGGGTTTACCTCTACATTACTGGTCGGAGCAACATTTCAGAGGCATTGGGAACATGATTGGGCATTATTTGGATGGAGACTACAGCTTCCTTCATACCCGGCAGCGGAAGGTTGCTCGTATTCTGGTAAACCTGAACATCCGAGATGGGTTGGTACCGGATGTTACCCTCAGTTGGGGGCCATATGTCTACTCACAGAAATTGGACTACGAAAATGTCCCCTTCAGATGCCGCCGCTGCCATGCCTACGGTCATCCGGCTGCTGAATGCAAACTTCTGTTCCGGAGGAATTATGAGGGTTCGCATAAAGGTACTGGAGCGGTGACGGCTACTCCCCTTCCGGATATCCCATTAGCTGAAACCCTCCCGGGTGCGGCCTTGGACGGGGCTGAGGGACATGTTTCTCCACGGGATATGGCTGACCCATGTCCTTCTGGCACGGCTCTACAGGTCTCTGGTGCTGCGGAGGCAGATGAGGCAGACTTACAAGGGGAGAGGGGTTTGGACGCGGCTCCTGTTGGGGATTTGCTACCTGGGAATACTGCTATTGAGGCGACTCATCCGGCGGCAAACTTGGAACCTGGATCAACATCTGCGGGTATTGCTCACTCCATTAAACCCCTTTCTTTTCATTTTGCTTTAAAGAACTTGTATTTAGAAAATTCGGACTGGATTGAGGCTTTAAAAAATTTGAATATTTCTTCGGCAATGGAGTTGGTAGATACTACGGGTTTTGATCCTGACACCCCATCCTGCTCAGCTTTGAAGCCATTCCCTGGGGTATTGATGCTTGAACCTCCCCCTGTTGTCGAACCTGGGCCTCTTGATGATCCTCTATCCCCATCCCCTACTACATCATCGGATTCTGGTTACTTTCTGAGATCCCTTTCAAAAATTTCCCCGGGTGGGATGGGGGTAGGCTTAAATAAGGGTGGCAGGAATGGTAGGGGTCGGGGCAGAAAATCCCACCTTGCTAAAGCACAAACCAAGGCCAAGATGGACCTCTTGGATGGCAAACAGGTGACTATTGATCGGGCGCTTAGAGCGGTGCGTGCCCAGAAGAGGGGACGTTGATGAAAGTTATGTCTTTTAACTACCGGGGTCCGGCTGGTCCCCTCAAAAGATCAGCACTCCGCAGAGTGGTGTCTATTGAACACCCGGATATCATTCTGCTTCAGGAAACTATGGGTGTTGGTGAGACTATTAAAAAATTACTTGAAAGTTGGTTTGGTGGCTGGTCTTTTACTACACTGGATGCCAGGGGCAGGTCCGGTGGTCTGGCTATGGGGTGGAACACCCAGTTGATACAGTGCCAGAATCTCTGGGGTATGGAAGCGGCTCTGGGGATGACTTGTTCGTCCTTGGATTTTGGTGATACTCTCATGGTGGTTAATGTTTATGGGCCATATGCGAACCGAGTCCCTTTCTGGGAATCTCTGTTCTCTCATCCTCTGCTACATGTAGGGAACCTTATTTTTGGAGGGGATCTAAATTTTTCCCTTGGGCCGGCTGAAGTTTGGGGTATTAGAGCTGGCCAGATCCTATGGCTGATTTTTTTACTCACCAGCTGGTTACCCACAATTTGCTGGATATTGAGCCGACTATCCTTAAACCTACTTGGAGAAATAATAGAACTGGTGATTACAGAGTTGAAAAACGTTTGGATCGTTTTCTGGTGTCTGACAACTTTGTGGATCGGAACTATTTACTGAGGCAGTGGGTTGGCTCGGGGGGCTCTTCGGATCATTTCCCCATTTTTCTGGAGATTCGTGTTGGTCCTATGAAACCAGCTGGGCCGCTCAAATTTAACAAAATCTGGTTGGATGATGAGAATTTTCCTGAACTTATTAGATCCCATTGGGTTCCCTACAATCCCAGGGCAGGCATCTCGGCCTCTTATCAGTTCTCTGAAAATATAAAGCGAGTTAAAAGGCCGGTGAAGGCCTGGGCCCATGAAAAGCACATTAGAGATGATAGAGACTTAAAGACTATCGAAATGGAACTGCAGTCTATGTATGATTCGGGAACTGGGGGTTTGGGCACACCGGAGGAGAAAGCTCTTTTGGTTTCATTGGAAGGCAGGCGAAATAAGCTGCTTTTGGAGAAAGAGGAAACGTGGAGACTGAAGAGCCGGGCTATATGGCTATCGGCTGGGGATGAGAACACTAAATTTTTCCATGCATATGCCAAAGGAAGGAAGGCGGCCAATACCATTTGGAGCCTGGAAGACTCAGTGGGGCATACTCAGACTTCTTTTGATAATATGGCTGGGGTTGGGGTTGAACATTTCAAATCACTCTTTAAAGCCCCTGCACAGGCTAACATTTTGGATGTGGTTCGGATGGCCCAGTTTTTTCCACGTTTTGTGGATGAGGAAGACAACCACTCCTTGATGGCTGTTGTTGAGGAAGACGAGTTGAAGGGTGTTTTAAAGGGTTTTCAAAAAGATAAAAGCCCGAGACCGGATGGATGGACGGTGGAATTCTTGCTGGCACTCTTTGAGCTTATTGGGAATGATCTGTTGCAGATGGTGGAAGACACTCGTAGATCGGGGAGGATCCTGGCTGCCCTGAACTCCACTTTTATTGCACTTATACCTAAGACTGACAATTCCTCTTCTTTAAGCGACTTCAGACCCATTTCTTTGTGCAACTGTGTATACAAGGTAGTATCAAAGATTATTGCTGGGCGGCTTAAAGGGATTCTGTCCAATCATATTTCTGAGGAACAATTCGGCTTCCTGGAAGGGAGACAAATACACGAGGCTATTGGGGTTGCACAGGAGGGTATCCATAGCATGAAAGCTCGGAAAATCAAAGGAGCTATTATCAAGATTGACTTGTCAAAAGCATATGATAAGGTGAGCTGGATGTATATTCATTTACTTCTCACTCATCTGGGTTTTGCTGTGGATTTTATCAGGTGGATTATGAGTTGTATTTCTACGGTATCCTTTGCGGTGCTCATTAATGGTGCAACATCTCCTTTTTTCCGGTCTGAAAGAGGACTGCGTCAAGGATGTCCACTATCCCCTTTACTCTTCTTGCTGGTCGTTGAAGGGCTGAGTAAAGCATTGAAAAAAGCCTGTAGGGATGGCACTCTCCATGGCATCCAAGTGGCACCTGATCTGTTTATTACGCATCTGCTGTTTGTGGATGATATACTTATCTTTTGCACTGGATCGACTAGGGACATGGAAACGCTACAGGACATCTTTCAACTTTTCTCTAAAGCTACGGGTATGGAGATCAATGAGAGAAAATCTACTCTATCTACCCATTTGCTCAGGGAATGTGAGATTGAGGCTATTCGGAGGATCTTTCCTTATACCTTTCTACGCCTTGAAGTGGGCTTCTGCTACCTTGGGTTTCACTTAAAGCCAAATTCATATACAAAAAGGGATTGGCAATGGATCGTTGAAAAAATCCACAAGAGACTGAAGGTTTGGAGCCATAGATGGCTGTCGCGAGCTGGAAGGTTGGTTCTGGTAAAATCGGTTTTAGAGGCCATCCCAGTCTACTAGATATCACTCTCATGGATTCCTAAAGGAACGCTGGAGAGAGCTCGGAAGCTGTGTTTTCGCTTCCTATGGAGCGGTAAGGGAGATTTTGTCTCCCCATGGGTTCGATGGCAGAAGATCGCAATTCCAAAAGCTTTAGGGGGGTGGGGTCTTAAAAATATACATTTTTTTGCAAAGGCTTTGGCTGCGAAAGGGGTATGGAGATTGTTGAAATCTGAAAGCCTGTGGACTAAGGTTGTCACTCGAAAATACATTGCCCCTCTATCTATTTTGGAATGGGTGCGGTCGGTGGACAAATCACAGGTTGGCTGTTCCGTTATTTGGAAAGCGGTCATCAATTCTTTCCCTGTTATTGGCGACCTGCTCACTTGGAATATTGGGAATGGACAGGCCCTTTGTGTTGGGGAGGACCCTTGGTTTGGGAGTGCTGGTCGTCACCTGTTATCTGGTGAATTGATTTTCTCTCTTCGGAATTTGGGGATTTGTTATCTATCCCATTTGGCCGGTCAGGATAGAGTGCATCCATGGACTCAGACATGGGTTGATGCTGAATCTTTGGCACTTACTGTGGATGAACGGGCGGAATTGAGGTCATATTATCGGGCACTTTCTCAATCTCATATTCGCATCCGGGACAGGGAGGACTGTTTGGTATGGGAGGGGGCCCCGAATGGCTGTTATACACCAAAGGATGGATACATCAGTATCTGTCACTTCATGAATCAACGTGAGCTGGTGGGTTGGTGGAAAACCCTTTGGAAGATTAATTGCCCTCTGAAACATAGACTGTTTATGTGGAATGTCCTCGAGAATTCTATTCCCACCTGGGACTCTTTACAGAAGAAGAATCAGATCGGGCCAGGATGGTGCATATTATGCAAAGACCGTGAGGAATCCTGTGTCCATCTATTTCTCCATTGCCCTTTCATGGCGCAAGTGTGGGCGGAATGCTCGAAGATATATAATACTTTTTTTAACTGGACTGGGGATTCGGTGTTGTCAGCCTGGTCACAGTGGGGGTTGGATCCCATTGGAAAGTCATTCATGAATCTCCCATTACTGGTGGTATGGGGCATCTGGTTGGCACGTAATGGTATGATCTTCACTGATAAAAAATGTACACCGGTGGTCACTGCTATTCAGATCTGTGGCTTCCGCCAGGCCTTCCCACACCACGTCAGAGTTGCAAAGCAGCGTGAGGTCCTAGCCTTAGAAATTGATGTTTCGATGCCTTGGGGTTTTTATGATGGATCTGCACTGGAACACAGGTGCGGGGGTGGGGCTATACTGAATATTTCAACAACTCACTCATTCCACCTTTTCTGGGGACTGGGGGAAGGTGGAAATAATTATGCTGAAATTATGAGCCTGAAAATTCTTCTCATCTTTGCTAGGGAGAAGGGATGTCATCAGATTAATGTGTTTGGTGATTCAATGAATGCTACCAATTGGACAAATGGCACTCAACAATGCAGGGATCTTAGACTAGCAAACATTCTACAGGACATTATGCAACTAAAACTTTCTTTTTTACACTTTGCATGCAGACATATTTACAGAGAGAACAACAAGGAGGCGGACGAGGCTTCTCAGGTTGGCCGGGACATGGCAGTGGGGTTGTGGAAAGTGAAGGAGTTCAGGGATGGAACTCACTGTGAATACTTTCATAGACCTTTTGTAGATGATCTTGACTCACAGGGACCTTAACTGGAACTGGCACATGTTTTTACATTTTGTTTTTTTTGTTCAAAAGCTATGAGAATGCGTCGGATGATAGCCTAATAATGGCGGTTTTATTTTTTTGGATCCACAAAACTGTAATGTACTTATTGTTTTCTTTTTAAGTGGCTCGGGGAGCCAACAGACAACTAGTAGTTTTTTGTCACTTTGCTCCTGACTGTACTGGGGGTCTTATATTGTGGTTTATGATGTCATGTATGGGTCATTGAGTTTACTGGACGGATGTACAGAAACTTTTATATGCTGGACTGTTTTTTTGATCCTTAAGTGGAGTACCGAATGCTTAACTGCATCTACAGAATGTAATTTGTTCACCTCTGCTGAATAAAATTACGCTTTTTTTCCGAGGAAAAAAAAAATGTGACCATTAGTTCTCCCTTTGGTCTAACAATACGAAATTGGCTATTACATCAAATTTGTTGTTTGAGAGTATGCTTCCCCTAACACTAGGACACTTCACATATCAATGAAGCAAGGGGATAATCCACTGCAATATGTCTACCACTTTTCTACAGGATTGTTCTCAATCTAATGTCAATACTCAAATAATATAACAAAGTCTTCTACTCCATTCATCAAGGTGTTTGTTTTGATGCTCATGAGCTTAAATCCTTGGTACACCATAAGTGCCTCAACTTCATTATTGGTAGAGATTCTAAGGCTCCAAATATATGTCATTTCAATGTGCCCTTTGCTATTAATAATAAGTGCCCCCGCCTCCCCCCACGCCCTTTGTTTATCATTACTAACACTTTTTAAAAATATAAAATCTTGGGTACATGTTGTCTAACTAGTGTTTTCAAGGATTTTACAATGCCATCATTTTCTTGCGAAGTTAATCTCTAAAGCACACATTATCTCGCTATCTTGACGCAATTCTTTTAGATTTTGATATGATTTGTGTGATTGTACACACACATGCATGTACAAGAATACACATGAATGAGAAAGAATGGATTGATGAATATATTAGATGATGTAATGTATAATTACATAGTAGGAGAAAGGAAGAGTACATTATGTAGCTCCCAAATACCTAGCTATTAAATGCCCCATTACTACATCACTTTATCAGTGAGAATTTATTATTCCTCTAAATGTTAAGTTTTAGATATCACTATTATTTCCAACAGTCTCCCATAATGGTCATATTACATGCTTGTTGAAAATACAAAAAGGCAAAATCTTTGGACAAAATATGTTTACAATCCACAAGATAAGATCTTCAAAATAGCAATTGGGATTGAACTATATCCAACAAGGTTAATGAAGTACAATCCTTGTCACCATCCTTTTTTCTAACCATTGACTCACAAGTCGAATGAGAGCCGATGTTGGTTGAATAGTCAGCCTTTCCACCATTGATATGGAACTTGGCTTGTTCATTGAACTCACCTCCTCCACCTCTTGGTGGTCTAACATATCAAAATTTTGTGTTTGATTCTCTAAGGGAGCAACATCATTTTCACCCTCCCTTAGGGTCTTCTTCTTCTTCTTTATCACTTCATTGGAAAACAAGGCACCCTCCTTAAGGGTCCTCTTCTTTACCACTTCATCTTCACCCTTCCTAAGCGTCTTTTTCTTATGGATTACAATAGATAATGCAAAATATACCTGATGTAAAGTGACATTTTCCTTCTCTTATTTGACTTGTTTCAATAGCAACATCATCTAGGGATTCATTTCTTAATCTCTATGGTTGGAGGAGCCTAAGTCGGCCTGTCGACTAGGTCCTCTGCCCGACTAGTTGTAGAACATGTCAACGGTTGTGTCGACAAGCATATGTCAGGTCGGTTGGTTGAACCGACAAACGGTTATGTAACTGTATGTAAAACGTATATATAGGTTGGTGAGCCGACGTATTGAGTTAGCTTAGATTTGTTCTATGTATTGCTCCTTGCTAAGTAATAAAGGCTTGTGCTTCTCCCCATATCTGTCTCTTGCATCTGTATCTTTGTGTGTGTTTGCTTGTAATGTATAATGTATCATTGGTAACAACGTAACCCGCTCGACTACAACATTGGTTATGTTGTCGGTGATGCATACAAAAATAGCAGCATGACAAATGATTTCAGAGCAAGAGATTAAAGAATGGTGGGAGAAGAAAATTGTTAACTACCTCCAAAATTATGCACAAAGAAACAAGTTGGAAATTGCTCAGGCAAGGGAGAAATTCTTTTTGGAGACTCATGAAAAATTCGTTGAATCCGTGTCGTTCGTGCTAAAGAAACTGTCTGATGAGAAGACCAACGGATAAAGAGGAGCGGAAGTTGATTTCGAAGCTGATAAACGGAGGACGTGCAAATATGTTTGAATGGTGCAAGAAGATTGCCGACGAGTTCTGTGAAGAATGGGCGATTGAACATCACGTATCTGTGGACAAAGTAAGGAAAAGGTTCTTCATCAACTTAGTCGACCAATTCTTGTGTTCTTTGCCGACTCTTTTATTCAAATTCTTGATCAAAAAAGGCGTTGTGCATATTGTCGATACACAACCATTATTGCTCCTGCCCCTTCCAAACTCAAATTGGGAGGAAAAATAACGACAGTGGAAAAAATTCGTGTAAGAGCGTGAATGGGAGTACTTTCTGAACAAATGAAGTCCTGCACTTCCCCAGTTTCCTAGAGAGCTTCGGGCCGGCATTGGGGGGATGACGAAACATGTTCTCATGAAGTAGAAGATTGATGAAGATCGACATATGAAAAGACGACGTGACCAGCATTGGAAGATCCGATAAATTCGACAAAGATAAAGCAATGAGCCATAAAAGCACTCTGGACATCTAGAAAATTGAAAGAGAAAAAGGAGAAAGCGGCGTGATGAGTTAAAGGAGCAGGCTAGTGCGCTCCGGAAGAAGCGAGGACCGAGTGTTGTGACAGATGCAGAAGGACATCTGTCAAAGCCAAGTCGAGCCCACGAGGAAAGGGGCGTCGATGAATATCTATCACCGATGGACGAAGACTTGTGGATAGAGAGAGGTAGTGCTCTCCAAGTACAAATACTCGAGGTATTAATGCCCCCTTCTCCATTGTAGTTAACTCAAAGTGTCTGAGTGCAAGACATTGTCGAAGAAGATCTAGGACTCCATGCTGACCAGTTGGGAATTTGGACTCGATGCAGTAATGAAGGCGATGAAGTCGACATACTACTGATTCATCGACCTGAAGAAGGAAACTAGGTGACCTTTCAGTCTGAGTTTTCTAATAGAATTTTTCATCTACTTTATTCAAATCATGCAGGAGCACCCCCCCTGCCACTACCAAAATTAATCGAATCATTGAGTTCTTCAGAAAACCCAAGGAGAAGCGAAATATCGATCGAGCAGAACTTCATCTAGATTTCGACAGGAGTAGTCGAAGGAGATACAATTTCTAGACCCAACGAAGAATTATAAGTTCCAGAAACTTACGCTAAAGGCAAAGAACCCGCTCTTGTTAGTCATTTGGCAATAGTACCCGTCGAAGTCAAACAAGCACCTAATTATGTCTGCAGTAATAGTCCACCATCTCCACCATCTAATTATGAAGCCGAAGTAGTAACAAACATGTCAGATACGATAGCTCACCTTCTGTTCTATGAAGGTGATGAAGACCCAAGAAGACATTGGTTCGTCTGTGAATCAATATGGACAGCCAATGCGCTGACATGCGAAGAACGACAATTGGCTCAATTTGCTGGCTCTTTGAGAAAAAGAGCACTTACTTGGTACATGGGCTACATTGATATAACACCAAACGCAATGAAAGCACAAATCAAGCAAAGTTTTCTATCCTTCTTTAAGACCTCAGATGCGAAATATTTGGCTGCCGAAAAATCAAAGACAACGGTCCAAAGACCGACAAAGACTATCAAAGAATATGATAAGAGGTTTAAATACCTCTTGATTCAGATTGATTACGCCATTGAAGAAAAACTCCTAATCAAATGGTTCGTTGCTGGACTTATACGAAAAATCAAAGTGCACGTCCGCTGGCAAAATGAATTCATATGAAGACACCTTGACAAAGGCTCTGGAGATTGAAATGGATGACGAATATCCTTTGGTCCCTGCTGATAGACAAATTGACGAGCGACTGGATAACATGAAGCAGGCTATCTGAGATATCAGTTTGAAAGGACCAGAAATATGGTGTACGAAATGCTCGACTGCAGGACATACCAAAGATTCTTGTCGTACAGAGGACTGATGACAAGATGTTTGACTTGTTCAAACAAGATGTTTCTGGGATATCTTCCAAGACTATGAATTACACACGACAAATGACTACCCATACAATCTGAAGAATAAGAAAGCAAAGTGGTGTCATATCTATCAAGTCAATACTCATTCTATCAAAGAATGCCATCTAAATTTGAAGAACAAACAAAATTATCATCAGTATACCAAACTAACTTTGTCAAGCAGCGCAACGACATAAACGTAAGAAATGACAGATTCAACATAAACGTTGGAAGGAACGATCGCTATGACCACAATGACATAAACAATAGATACCCGAGGTACGATGGACGAAAAATATGATCAACGGAACGACAACTATAACCAACATGGAGGATACCAAGGTCGAGGTCATGGGAATGGCGGACGAGATTTCCGACCTCGCTGACCTGGCCAATGTTATACTTGTCTCAGTGAAGATCACTGACATGCAGAATGCCCATATAAAGACCAAACGGATCTAAAATTTTGTACTAAATGTGGAGTAGTCGATCACTTTCTAGAGGATTGTCCTACTATGATTGAAAAAATCACGAATAAAAAGAATGTTAACGTCTTGTCTTGTGTTCCGAAATGTGATGTGCCTAGAACGAAAAAATTGCAAATTGTAACAAGAAAAGTTACTCATATTGGTCCATATAAACCTCAAATAAGTAAAGTAGTAAGTAAAGAGGATTATCCAAATCCTACTAAACAAAAATCTTTGTTTAAAAACGCATTTGACATATTCTCTGATTTGGCAGCACAAGAAGACAACGAACAAAGTCGACATGAAGAACTTAATGAATTGGTTAAATTAATCACTCACGATGAAGCTGTTGGAAAATTAATTGACTTGTTGCATAATATCAAAAATAAACCTGTCGTGCAAAGACAAGCTAAAAACATTTGTCAACTTAATCAAAAAGATAAAAACGATGTCAACCCCCCCGTTGACCTCGAGATACATGGATATCATGTCTAACAAGTTGTAATCGATTTTGGTTCTCAAGTGAACATCATGACTCGTGATACTTGGGATCAATTAGGTCGACTGCAACTTCAAGAATAGGGTATTTATTTAAAGCTCGTGGATCAAGGACTCATTGGACCAATTGGAGTATGGAGGGAAGTTGAAATGTCCATTAAAGGCATAAAGACAAAAGTAGATTTTGAGATCATAAATCCAGAGGATGGCGCAAGTTATTTCCCAGCCCTAGTTGGCCGACCTTGGGGCTGACAAATGAAGGCATCAATCTCACTTGATAAGGGTCGCATCAAATTGAAAGGCAATGGTCAGAAGGTAAATGTACCAATCTTCCCATCTCAGGGAGAACCTTGGTTAGAACTTGTTGAGGATGATAATGATATCCGATAGCTTTACCGAATAAATAACAACGAAGATTATATTGAATCAAATTCTCAGGGATAACTTTACCTTGGAGACCCTGCTTAAGTCGGGTGCAACTCCGACGCAGAGCTTTATGACTGGTAGATCGAAAGCTATGATCTTCAAACAAAAGAATGCTAGACAGTGGAAGCCATCTCAAAAAAGCAAATCAAGAAATGTCTCTCAATCTCAACCGTTCCAAAGATATTCGAGCGAAAAATTCGAGAATATCCGACTCTTGCACCAGCCAAAAATGAACAGACTCATAATCTGGTGCTACGATATAAGGAACGCGAATCTCCCTTAGTACATGACAAGGAAGTTTCCAAACATGTCGGAGAGCAAGGAAGATTGCAAAGTCTGGTCTAGACTTTTACGGGATAATCCGCGCGATGGTGGGACACTTGCCAATCAAGACTCCAAACATGGACTGGTGCGTCGACATACTTTGTGGAAAGATTTGGAGGCAAGAAATTTTCAGCTCAGGTAGAAATCCCTACTTTCACACAGGGACAAGATGTTGCAACCCATATCGACAAATGCGAAAAAGAATGGCGAAAACTAGGTTATAAAGATGAAAGGGCTTGACTGCATCTCTTTCCAAGCACACTCGATGACTGGCCTAATAAGTGGTATAAAATGGAAGAGGCAAGAGGAGAGACGCTCGTATAGAAAGAAATTAAAGAAAAATTCATCAAATATTTCCAATTTTCCCCGAAGGAGGAGCAGTTGGTTGAAGAGAGCAACCACATTGAAAAGCTTCTGCAACCGACAGAAAATCCAGCATCTGCAGAAAATAAGCAAATTGTTCGATAAACAACTACCTGCCATAATATTCAGTCGAAGGAGATCCAACATTTGACGTGACTGCGCTTAGAAATGGAGAATTCAGTCGAGAAAAGTTTCCAATGGAGAGAAGATCACCCCATTACATCGAAGCCCGTTAAAACAACTTTCAACGTGGAGATTGTTGAGCAAGATGAGCCAGAAAGATTGTTAGAAAAAGACTTTCTGCCAGCATTCACGGAGATGAAAGAAGGTGAAAGACCAATCAATGATAGCAGAGCTCCAGAGTGAATGGACACAAAGGTGAAATTAAAATAAGTTGACATCTCAAACGACGACAGGCCGAAAATGGAAAAAAAATTGTCAATTACTGTAATGAAGAGCAGACTGCAGAAATCACCAACCTCCTTAAAGAATTTTAGGATGTCTTTGCACGCGACTACAAAGACCTGAAAGGACTTGTGCAGGAGATGGGTGAAATGAAGATTGACATCAAACCAGATGCCAAACCGGTGAAGAAAAGACCGTACAAGCTCGCGCATAAAATTTAAATACAATGTTAACAAGGAGATTGATAGTATGCTTGCAGCTGGAATTATATACCCTATGGATCAATTAGAATGGGTGATTCCAATGGTCATCCAGTCAAAGAAGCATGACCCGACACGACTGAGGATTTGTGTCGATTTTCACGAACTCAATAAGGTAACACTCACTGACCCTTTCCCTACTCCTTTCGCTGACGAGATTATTAATGAAGTTGCAGGGCATGAGTGTTATTCCTTCACAGATGGATTTTTCGGGTACAATCAAGTACCTATAGCTAAAGAAGACTAGAAGAAGACCACATTCTTATGTGATTTTGGATCGTTCACTTATAAAGTCATGCCATTTGGTCTGAAAAACGCACCTGCGGTATTTTCTTGCATCGTTGTCAAAGACTTCCAGGAGTACATCTACAAAACCATGGCTGTCTATTTTGATGACTAAACAATCTACTCCATGTTGAAAGACCATTACAAATGACTTTGGTTAATGCTTGAACATTGTCGACAGATCCAATTGTCGTTGAACATAAGGAAATGTATTTTTGCGACTCCTATCGGAATACTACTGGGCCATTTAGTATGTAAAGAAGGCATACAAGTCAACTATGCCAAAATCAAAATAATTCTCGACTTGAAGCCTCCAGTCAATCCTACACAAGTGCGAATCCTGTTGGGGCATACATGATACTACAGAAAGTTCATCAGACACTATTCCGACATGACATATCCTCTAGAAGAATTGTTGAAAGAAAATCGAGAGTAGTAGTGGACTGAAGAGTGCGATACATCGTTTGACATTCTGAAGAGAAAACTTGTCGAAGCACCCATACTCCGTTTCCCAAACCGGTCAATTAAATTTCACGTTCACATCGATGCATTAGAAATAGCAGTCGGCGCAATCTTGACACAACCTGGAGATGATGGAATGGCCTACCCTAATGCTTTCAGCAGTAGGAAGCTAAACAAAGAAGAAATGAATTATTCTACAATAGAAAGAGAAGCATTAGGCATGGTATTTGCACTGTAGAAATACCGTCATTACCTATTGGCTAATCCTTTTGTCTTCTACACAGGTCATCAAGCTTTGAAGTATTTAGTCAATAAGCCATTGCATCATGGGAGATTATGTTGCTGGCTATTGTTGTTTCAGGAGTTTGAATTTGAAGTAATAATTCGACCAGGGAAGGCAAATGTCAGACCAGACCACTTATCAAGAATCGATACCGGAGAGGAGCCGATAGGAATAAAATACGATCAACCAGATGCACACTTGTTTAGATTCGAAGTTGTCCCTTTTGAACTTGCAAAGATTTCACAATTTATCGAGTATGGACAAGCTCCAGAAGGATTGCCAGAGAAGAAGAAAAAGATTCTTGCAAGTGAAAGTTGCACCTCTCCCATCAATGGATTCCTCTACAAACTTGGCCTAGATGACGTATTATGACGCTGTGCGCTTGAACATGAGCGACAGAGCATACTTTCAGAAGCACACTACGGATCGGCAGGAGGACACTATCATGCAGACATAACAGCACGAAAGATTATGTAGGCTGGACTATGGTGGCTGACAATTCACAAAGACTGTTGAGAATTTGTAAATAAATGTGATAGATGCCAACGAATGGGTCGACCCCTACCAAGCACATAAATGCCCCTCGTTCCTATAAACCCAAGTAGAACATTTGAAATATGGGCAATTGATTTTATTGGACCGTTTCTAGTAATTAGCAGATGTACATGCGCACGTTACATTATCACAGTAGTAGAATACGTCACCAAATGGGCAGAGGGAGAACCGATCGAAACATGTTCCAACGAGGTCACTACTAAATTCATCTATGAGAATATCATCACACGATTTGGATGCCCACTTACACTTATAAGTGACCAAGGTATGCACTTTGTTTGTAAGACTATTGACACTCTTACAAAGGAATTTACAATTGAGCATAGAATAAGTACATCGTATCATCCACAATCAAACAGTGTCGTCGAAGCATTTAACAAAACACTTACAAAAGGACTAACAAAAATGTGCAACATTGATAAAGATGATTGGGTTGACTAGATACTTGTCATGCTTTGGGCATATGGAACGACGTATAAAAGAATGACATGCCAGACCCATTTCACACTCGTATATGGTCAAGAAGCAGTCGTCCCCTTGCATTTTCACCGTTAAACTCCATGAATTGCAGAAGTGCTACATATTTATGTCGAAGATGCACAAAAAGAATGCCTTATTCAACTGTCAAGGCTCAACGAGACCCGACAGATAGCAATTGAGCACCAAGAAATTCAGAAGCAACAATAGAAAGCATGGCATGACATAACATCAAGCGGAAGAATATATCAGTTGGTGACTTAGCATTGCTATATAATAGCTGCGTTAAGGGTAAACCAAAGAAGTTGCACATAGAGTGGATGGGTCCATACATTGTCGAGCATGTTAACCCCAACGGTTCAGTTTGACTGAAAACGTTACAAGGAAGTGTTTTCAAGAAACTCGTAAATGGCGCCCGACTAAAACGATACAAGACATGAAGCATTAAAAAAAAAACTATTACAACTAACTTCAGAGAGAAAAGCATTATAAGCAATCAATCAAGCAAGTCATAGCATGTACATAATGACGAGAGACTGGAAGAGCAATCTTGGCAAAATTAATGAGCAAAGCTGCAAAGAAAAGAGACCGACACATGACCGACGACAAGATAGATGTCAACAAGAAAGATCCAATTGATGAATAGTGGATGAAAGAGAACCCCGACCGAGACAACTGAACTCTGGCCGACATGACATAACAAAAGAAGCGCACCGACGTCACGCTGGAAAAGAAGCAATGGATAGAAGCAGTCGCGACACCCGACTGGTAGAGAATAAAAGAAGTGCGCCTGACAAAGAGACAACGGCCTGTCCTTGTAATTTAATTTCCTTGTCAAATCAGCCATTAATGCGTCCATCTACTTCACATTCCCCCGTACCAAGAAATTCCACTATAAATCCAGAGCTCGAGGATTCCTGGCTACTCTTTTGCTAAGAACTTGAACTCCAAAATACAGAGCCCTCCGAACCGTTCGAACCAAGTTTTGTCCCTGAGAACTTTGCAACTACCATGGCACCAAATAAATCCCAGGCGACAACCAGGTATGTATTTGATTTAATAGAAAAACAAGTTATTCTGTGAATAAGGGCTACTCTCCAAATTTCTAAGTTGGTATCATAATCGGTTTTCGCTGAACTCCCTCACGGGAGGGCCAGGAAGATGTGAGAGCCGATTCCCTGTATATATGTAGGAGATTAGAGTGTATTGCTTTGAGTGATTTGTTTTATGAGTGATTGTTGGAGTGTTGAATTTGTTAGTATTCAGTGTGTTGTTTTTTGGCATGTGATGATTGGCATTCAAATCGTCCCGGTATTCCGGCGAGGCACAGTTCCATTTTTTATGGTAATTTTTTTTGGAATTGCGACGATCTGGGTCGTTTTAAAATGGGCCAAAACTCCTAGGAGTACAGTTCCATGGCATAGTTCCGCAGTAAATGGGATGGAACTTCGATTCCGCCAGTTTTTATAACTGAATCTAGGGAACAAATCACCCAAAAAACAAGGCGATTTGAGTGCCAGTTATCTCACGCCTTGTTTATATGTTACTATCGTATGTGATTAGCTTCTGTTCAATCTTGGACTCTGTATCCAGTGGAGAAATCGCTATAGTAGAAGAGGAGCTATTGTATGCAGCACTGCTGTTATCATCGTTCTGATCGGTGGTATTGTTTGCAAAGAAATAGGGCGATCTACGTTTGGTACACTTGTTGAAGGATGCATAGAGGAGTGTCCAGCTGCGTGGGGAGAAAAAAATTGTATCAAACATTACAAATCATTGTAAACATATTTGGTCAAAATGCAAACTAATGCAATTTAATTAACCAATTCTTAGTATATTTTTGCCTTGACAGGGAATAACAAATAAAAAACCACATTAACCCAAAGAAAATAACCATGATAAACAACACCAATATCAGCATAAGAATGAAGAGCCACCTGCGATAGAAGATTGACAACCTTCATATCTTCTTGTCTCATGGTGTTTTACGAGATCGTGTTCCCTCATTTGATAAAATTTTGGGAATCCGAGCAACTAATAATTATCTATGTGAATTAATTAGATCTGCGATATGCAAACTGAGCCGCTAACAAAATGAGTCAAGGGTGTGCATTCGTTTTGTTCTTTGTGCATTCAATTGCTAGGTATCTCGTGGGAAACACCACCTCTAAGGATTATATGTATTTGCTTCTGTTGATCACTTGAAAATAAATTGGCTGGGCATGTTGCCAAAATATCACCTGTGCGTGTCTTTCAAATGGAGACCAGCATGGGCCTCTGCACTGGGTTTCAATCTGCTGCTCAATAGTGCAGTCCAGGATCCAACAAACAAACAACAATTGCACCAAGGCAAGATCTGAGGCATTGGTGGTAAAAGAAAAGAAAATGCATCAACTTTTTTGCATGAGGAATCACATGTCAAAGATCGGGTTGCTGGTTGAGTTGTAGCCGAGAGAAGAAAAGGTGGAGCTGCATTCATGTTTCTCAGATTTGTGTGAAATTCATTGTTTTATGGAGTGTGCAGTTTGTGAAAGTTTTAAAGTATGGCATATTTATTCTTTGTTTTGTGAAATGAATTATGAAGAACCAACTATAGAATGGGGTAACATAACTTACATCCTTGTTACAAGATGGTCAAGTTGGTTTGGTTATGTCTACATTTGTTATATGTTGATGGGTTGTGTGAAGCTGGGAACGTCAGTTACATGTTATCCTTGTGTCTTTATGTGTTTGTGTTTGTGTACATGTCAAGTTGTATGATTGACTTCTCGAAACATTTAGTATCTAGACTACTTTCATAGATAAATGACTGGTGGCTTGCGAAGCCAAGAACGATGGTAACATATGGAAGTATGTCCATAAAATGGTCCAGTTACTTGACCACTTTTATGGAAAATAAGCTGTCAGCCCCATGTGATGTTGGCATAATGAAGTATGTCAATATTGTTAGTCATTACAAGTGCATCATTGATGGTCATAAGCAATTGTACTTTAAATGGATCAAGTGGTAAGCTCAAAGATGATGGTTGAGAAAGAGTGTAGTCCGAATATTTTAGGGTGGGTAGAAGTGCTAATGAAGACCAAATTAGACAAAGTTCAGTGTTGTAATTTCAGTCATGTAATTTGTGTTTTGTCATTTGTAATGTAAGCATTAAGGGTGGGTGCAAGAGATAATGCTTAATTTAGAGTCGGTTTCAGTTTGTTGGATCTAGTTAGTTCTGATATATCTTCTCCAACTATCATATCCTATTGGTGTGTATGTGGTTGAGAGATTCTCTCATGAGTCTGTTGAGTTGTTGAGAGAAAATCTCATGTATAAATGTGTTTGATTTAATAGAAAAACACGTTATTGTTTGTGAATAATAGCTACTCTCCAAATTTCTGAGTAGGAAATCCATATAACTAGTGTTCACCAATATTCATTGGTGGTGACATGACATGGAATAAAAGATTTATACACATCCTTTCAGCCTCCAGATGATTCATGCCAATCCGATTGTGGTGTAGAGCAAGGGCTTGCACCCCATCACACAATATTACTAGATTTATAGATCTAACTCTACAAGCCCATGTATTTTGAAGAACAATAAATAGAGAAGTCATAAAAATAGAAATGGCATCTACACCATGCTCTATAGTTGCTTTTATCCTTTCACAAAGGAAATGTAGTAAGCCTCATTATTCGTGGTGTACTATTGTATGGTCTTTTGTTATTTGATAATTATGTCTTATACTTTATTATACAAGGCCCAGGTCCCTTAGTCTTGGTTTGAAATGCATGATATTTTGATACACAAATCCCAATTTCCCACCATATTGTATCTGCCATAAACTTCAATGAATTAATCACAAACATCCGACAATCATAAAGCATAGTTCCAAACCTTGACACCATAAGTATTTTCATTAGATTTGTGCATACATTGTAATAGAAATAGTATAAAAACAAATAACGTTAAATCAACATTTATGGGGCTTCTCGAACTTGTGGTTATAATCAAGACCTTTGTTTTGAAGAAAATAGGCAGTTGCAATTCCATTTACACATTCACCATGCCCATTAATTTATCATAAAACAAGTCATTCGATTTGTGTATTACCTTCTTTTGGACATGATTGTGTATTGGTACTTGGTACTTATTATTTAAAGGTATTCTTGTTTAAAGAATGACCCGATTAAATGAATAGACATATAATTTAGTGGATATAAGATCTAATAATTTGATTAACTATTTTGTTTTAATAGATGCACATGCATGATCTCAATTGTTATGGATGATTAAATTTAAATGCTAAATTTTATCGTGAAATACAACAATTATATATGTTAATTTGTGAGGCACCTACAACAATAAATTAATACGAATATGCGAAATACCAGAAATGACAGAACTCAGAATCACTTTTATATTGATCACAGGCCACTTCGAGGGGGCAACCTCCTATGAGCAAGCTCAATACAAATAACTTCACGGTGCCTTCATAGGTCTCAACACACACTTATATACTAATTCTAGGCGCCAATACTATGGGTCGAAACCATGGGCCGTTACAAACTACGGATCAACAATACTACGGGCGACTTACAAAGCATATGCGCCAACAACAATAACACAAACTATTGATCAACAAATACTACGGGACGACTTACAAAGCATATGCGTCCAACAACAACATATTAACAAAGTAAAGACATGGGTTCCTAACATCCCCTCCCCCTTAAAAAAAGCTTTGTCCTCAAAGATTTAGATGTGAAAATTGTTGTTGAATCTGAAGGAATGGTTCCCATGTAGCATCCTCTGGTTGCATGCCGTGCCACTGAATTAAGACCTCTGTGATAGAGCGAGAGCGAAGCTGACGCGTGCGCCGATTGAGGATGGCCTCTGGCTCCAAAAGGATGGATCCTTCATTATCCAGTTCGGGTAAAATCGTTTGGCCACTGATGTTGGTGCCAAGAACTTTCTTCAGACAAGAGACATGAAAGACTGGATGAATGCGGGAAGAAGGAGGAAGTTCCAATTTATAAGCAACGGACCCAATCTTCTGAAGAATCCGATATGGCCCATAGAACTTTGGAGCGAGCTTATGACGCCCTTTGAGTTTCAAGGAGGATTGTTTGTACGGCTGGAGACGAAGAAAAACCATATCGCCAACTTGAAAAGTGCGCTCCGAACGGTGCTGATCAGCTTGTTGCTTCATGCGATTTCTTGCCATGTGAAGATTGTCCCGCAAAATGCGAAGAATCTGATCGCGGTTGCGAAGGACCGTGTCAACTTCCTGAACTGGTGAACTGGTGGGGGTGTATGGAAGAAGAGCTGGAGGTGCCTGACCATAGACTGCTTCATATGGGGTCATTTTAGAGGCAGTGTGGTAAGAGGTATTGTACCACCATTCAGCGAGAGGGAGCCACTTTGCCCACTGATGTTGTTGTTCCGAGGTGAAGCAACGAAGATAAGTTTCCAAGCATTTATTGACAATTTCAGTCTGACCATCTGTTTGTGGGTGATACCCTGAACTCATCTTCAGTTTGGTGCTAGTGTGGCGAAATAGTTCTGTCCAAAAATGACTAGTGAAAGTCGCATCACGATCCGAGACAATGGAAGAAGGGATGCCATGAAGACGAAAGATCTGGTCCATAAAAATTTGAGCGACGGAGGAGGCTGTATAGGGATGGCTGAGAGCACAAAAATGACTATATTTGGAGAGACGATCAACCACAACGAGAATCACTGTCTTCCCGCCAGATTTAGGGAGCCCTTCAATGAAATCCATAGAAATATCTGTCCAAATCCGTGTAGGTATGGGCAAGGGTTCAAGCAATCCTGGAAGGAGTGTTGTTTCACCCTTATTGCGCTGGCAGGTATCACATTCGGCCACCATCTGTTGAATTGTCCTTTTCATGCCCTGCCAAAAGAAGTTACGCCGTGCTTGTTCATATGTTTTGAGGAACCCAGAGTGCCCGACCGATGGAGAAGCATGGAGTTCATAGAAGACAGCCTGTTGAAGATCTGTGCTCTGGGGAAGCACCAGACGACCCTTGTATCGCAGAGAAGCACCATCCCAAGAGTAATGTGGGACAACAGAAGGATTGTTGGTCAAGCGTTGGATGATCTGAGATAAGGAAGAGTCATTGACATAACCCTATTGAACAGATTGCAACCAATTTGGAACAGGCATAGAAATAGCTGAAAGAGAACCTTGGGCATCAAATGTGCGAGAAAGAGCATCTGCCACAATATTGTCTTTACCCTTCTTGTAAGTGATCTCATAGTCATAACCCATGAGTTTGCTAACCCATTTCTGTTGTGCCGGGGAGGAGACACGCTGGTCCAAGAAATATTTCAGACTCTGGTGATCAGTCTTGATGCAGAAATGATTCTCTAATAGGTATGGACGCCACTTCTGTACTGCATGCAAAATAGCCATCATTTCCTTCTCATAGGTAGAGGCAGCTAAATTCTTACCTAACAGGGCTTTGCTGGTGAACGCAATGGGGTGTTCATCTTGAAGGAGAACAGCACCAAGTCCATTGCCGCAAGCATCACTTTCAATAGTGAAGGGCTTGGAAAAATCGGGCATGGCTAGCACAGGTGTAGTACACATAGCTTGTTTTAGTTTGTCAAATGCACACTGAGCAGCAGGTGTCCATGTAAAAGCATCTTTTTTCAATAGAGCAGTTAATGGAGCTGCAAACTTCCCATAATCCTTGACAAACTTGCGGTAGTAGCCAGTCAACCCCAAAAAACCCCAAAGGCTCTTGAGTGTCTGAGGATGTGGCCAATTGTTCATGGCCTCAATTTTGGCAGGATCCACGCGAACCCCTTGTGCTGAGATAATGTGCCCGAGATACTCAACTTCCTTTTGTCCAAAAACACATTTAGACTGCTTGGCATGGAGATGATGGTCAGAGAAAAGTTGCATGACAAGATCCAGATGCTGGAGATGTTCATCCCATGTTTTACTGTAGATGAGGATATCATCAAAGAATACCAGAATGAATTTTCGCAAGTAGGGTCGAAATATTTTATTCATTAAGGCCTGGAATGTGGAAGGAGCATTAGTGAGGCCAAAGGGCATGACCAAAAACTCATAATGGCCATCATGTGTGCGGAAAGCTGTTTTAGGAATATCATCCTCATGAACCCGAATTTGATGATACCCAGAACGAAGGTCCAACTTGGAGAAAAAGTGAGCCCCATGAAGCTCATCAAGAAGCTCATCAACAACAGGAATTGGAAACTTATCCTTGATGGTGAGGTGATTAAGTGCTCGGAAGTCAATGCAGAGGCACCATGACCCATCTTTTTTGCGGACAAGAATAACTGGAGAAGAAAAGGAACTAGTGCTTGGGCGAATAATACCTTGCTTCAATAAGTCCCGAACGAGCATTTCAATCTCCGTTTTTTGGTGAAATGGGTAGCGATAGGGCCTGATGTTGGGAGGAACGCTGCCAGGAAGGAGCTGAATACGATGGTCTTCTGGCCTGGAAGGTGGTAATCCCACTGGTTCAGCAAAGACACCTGTATATCGATCCAGCATTTGTTGTAGATCCAAAGGAGTAGTGGAGACCGCTGATGGTTGCATCTGGATGGAATGGATCTGAGCGATGACACCATGTGAATTCTTCTTGAGGAGTTTTTCCATGCGATGTGAACTGATGATGCTGAGAGAACCTGGTTGTAATCCTGTCAATGTGTGTTTGTGTCCATTGAGGAAAAACTGCATCCAAAGTTCGGCAAAATCCCATAAGATAGGGCCGAGTGTGCGTAGCCATTGAGCGCCCAAAACCACATCACATCCGCCTAAGGGCAAGGCAAACATGTCAGAGCGCAAGGTATAATCTCCCATAGAGATACACACATTTCGACACTTCCCTTTGCAAGGTAAGGTGCCCCCATTGGCAATCATGACTTCAAAGTTGGAGCAAGGATGGATAAAACAATCAGCTTGTTTGGCGATCCGAGGGTCAATAAAATTATGAGTGCTACCAGAATCAATGAGGATTGTAAGAGGAAGCTTCTTGAAGTAACCCCTGACTCGCATTGTTTGGGGGGTGGTGATTCCAGCTAAAGCATGGAGAGATATTTCTGGCTGGTCATCCGGAGACGGAGGGTCAATAGGCGGTTCCTGAATGTCGACTGGAGCATCCAGTGTTTCTGGATCTTCGTCACCCATTTCAGAGGCAGGCGGAGACTCCACATCCAGGAGATAGAGCTTTTGCTAAACACATCTATGTCCCCGAGTGAATTTCTCATCACAATTATAGCAAAGCCCCTTTTCTCTGCGTGCTTGCATCTCTGTTTCAGACAAACGCTTGATAGGAGTCGGTCAAGGAGCCTGCGGTATAGGTGGTCGCTGAGAACGCATATTTCGGAAGGGAACAAAAGTGGGCTTGGAGCGTTGTTGGGCTGCAATATTGTCTTCTGCCAACTTAGCCAACCCGAGTGCTTCCATCATTGTGTTGGAACAGAACATTTTGACCTCAGAGCGAATGACATCCTTTAGACCACTGATAAAACAAGTCCGGTAAAATTCATCAGACAATCCTTCGGTGTGGTTGGCTAGATTCTCAAATTCGGTTTGATACTCTCTCACAGTGCCAGTTTGGCGAAGTTTAGTGAGGGCTCCTGTGAAGTCATCAAAAGCACTAGGACCAAATCGTTGCAAAAGGAGCTGGCAAAATTCTGGCCAGTTGGGATCTGGATGAGCCTTGATGTACCAACGGTACCATTGAAGAGCTTCCTGTTCCAAATGAAAGGATGCCAATGGAACTTTGTTGACATCAAAAGTATTATGCAGACTGAAATATTGTTCTGCACGATAGATCCATCCAGTTGGATCGGTACCATTGAAGCGAGGAAAATCAAGCTTCGGACCACGAAAATTGCTGGAAGAAGAGAACCCATTGTCTACTGAAGACTCAGACTGCGGTTTGTTGTTCATAGCTGAATGTTCAAGATGGAGACCGAGAAATTTTTCATCAAGATCCTGGAGTTTGGCTTGGATGGCTGCAAGTGCTTCCTCCATGGTTTTTGCTCCTGCACGGGTGACAACCATAACCAGGATTTTTTTTTTTTTTTTTTGACTGGGTAGGAAAACAAAAATAGGAACTACTTCAGTAAGGGAAAATTTGGATTTGGGAAAAAATCAGAAGGATAATTGGGGTTTGACTAGGTTTTGGACACTGTTGGGTAGACAGGGAAGCAAAAATGAGGATTTCAGAAGCGGGGTGAAAGAATGAGAAAATTTGGTAGAGGGGAACAAAGAAGCAGAATTCAGAAAGGAACTCTGTGGTAAAATTTGAAGGTGATTGGGTGAAATCTGAGGAAGTTATGGCAAACCCTAAAAAGAGACAAATGTGGGATTTCGGGCTTTGGGAAGGGGAATTGGGGATAGGGTCCTCAGGACTGAAATATGCAGAATGGGATGACAGGGGTTCCCCGAAAATTTCAAGGGAAACAGAGTGAAAATAAGGGAGATATGGAGAAAAAATTGAATTTTATACTTTTTTTTTTTTTTTAGACTGGAGCGGCTACGGCTCGAAAGAGATCTGGAACATATCCGAATGGATTGAAAACGGCTAAATCTGGAACGATTTGCAAAATAGATCTGAAACGGCGCAGCAGTGATTGACAATAGTTCAGCTGAAAGTAGATATGGACCCCAGGTATGTGCGGCTTCCTGACAGTTCAGGGGTTTCACTCGGCCACCAATGCTGTCTGACGGCTTGCGTATTGGGGCAATACCCCTCACTGCACGGCTCAGGTAAAACTGATAACCGCTTTGCCACAAACGATAGCTCTTGGTTTACTTCACGGGTGGGAACTAGTCAATCAGGTAGGGGTCGTTGCCCTTTTCGCTGGCAAGTCCTCTCAATGGGCCAGCTACTTCGGGGTTCCTGTGGTACTCCTCACAATGAGTTTTAGGGCTTATGCCCAAGTACTTCCCACAGTTAAGCGGATAGGGATTATTCCCAAATCCGAACCTGCAACAGATGCGAAAAAAAATTTGGCAGAAATTTCACCCAGCGAGCCCAAGAAAGTGCTCTGATACCAGATGTGAGGCACCTGCAACAATAAATTAATACGAATATGCGAAATACCAGAAATGACAGAACTCAGAATCACTTTTATATTGATCATAGGCCACTTCGAGGGGGCAACCTCCTATGAGCAAGCTCAATACAAATAACTTCACGGTGCCTTCATAGGTCTCAACACACACTTATATACTAATTCTAGGCGCCAATACTATGGGTCGAAACCATGGACCGTTACAAACTACGGATCAACAATACTACGGGCGACTTACAAAGCATATGTGCCAACAACAATAACACAAACTATTGATCAACAAATACTACGGGACGACTTACAAAGCATATGCGTCCAACAACAACATACTAACAAAGTAAAGACATGGGTTCCTAACATAATTTTGGCAAGAAAGTCATAGATGCATAAAATGCCAGATTGCATGGACTCTGGATTGAGTTTGGTTAATATGAATTATTGTGTATCAGGCATTAAAATGATAAATCATTTTTATTGGGTATTTTGACATGTTGGTCTCAATTGTGCAGAGACATGAAACATGCTTGCTAATTAAGCTTACACATGGATGATGGGGTTGTATGGAAAATGTACCTAGCACTATTGGGAGAGAAGGCACAATGTCCCTACTTCTACCTACCAGCACTCATTTCCATGATGGATTAAAAATGATGATTCACTTTTACCTAGAGAATTCAAGATGCCATGGGAGGGGTGGATAGCGAACTTAATCACTCACAAGGTTTAGGTTTATTGAGAGGCACACAATAAGGTGTTACCTTGTTCCTCAGTATCCATTATCCTCTCAACAAAATAGTACTTACCATTTTTCCACCAAAGAAAAATAATACTTGAAAGGCATAAAGAGTAATGGCACTCATAGTCTCCCCGAATGGGGTGACAACTGTAGACTCGAGTGCAATGAACGTGGCATTAGGGAATGTGCAGGTAGCGGCTGGCTCATTTAACCGCCCTTGTCTGAATCATACGAGATATTGATTTTTATTAAATGAGATGTGCCCTCCCACGCTCTGGTCTCGGGCTTGCATGCTTGTCATGTTGGAACCGCCTCCATTCTGGATTTATATGAGGATGCAGTGCAGGAGTTATGGTTAGATGGGACGAAAGGCCTGCTGTATCTTTTGTAGGATGAGTCCTCCGCCTGCTGTATCTTTTGTAGGATGAGTCCTCCCGTGTGCGACATTTACACCATCATTTATGTGGAAATTTATGAAAACCATATCACTGGTTTCCCAAACATGGATGTCATTATGTTGTTATTTCCCTTCCTCATGACTCGCATGCGTGCTCATGGGCGCTCTCATCGTGCTGCGGGGTCGCATCCATCTCGCATTGGCATTTGCATTGAAGCAATCTCCTCCCCGTCTTCAATAGATTCCTCTTCACTTACCTCTGTCGTAGCTTTTGGTTCCTAGAATTCCATGATGGATGGATTGGACTCCAACGGTTGGAGCTGTAGAGTCAAATGGTTTGAGGGGGAAAGGAAATTATTTGGGTTTCCAGCCTACGTATCCTCCCTCTCTTACTTGATCTCTCGTTGGTGAAAACATTACACATGACTGGCAAAAGGAATCAATTATTTCGGTTTCGATGCAACATCATGCAGAGGATAACATTCAGCACTAGGTGCCTATAGAGGGGTTCACGGAGGCCCATTGGGACTTGATATTTGACACTCGTCAATCCATTCAGCACTTGGATGATAAAATGGACCAACTTCACAAAAGGCTGGACGCAATTGTCACTGCCATGGTTGCCCCGAACATGGTTAAACAATTGTGCTTGGCTTCTCTGAGGGATGCGGTCCTCCTGGGATGGCCTCTTCTGCACTGTCCAGACGCGCATCATGAGAATGAGGATGTTCACCCGAGGTTGCAGGTCGGATAATCTGTTCAATGGTTTTTATGGCTATGTCCCTAGTTTTGCTTATACGTTTAGGTTTGCAGAGTCAGTCTGGTGAATTTTTGCATGTCTATGCCATATGGAAAACTCTCAGTATTGTCTGTAATATGTCCTTACACAGTTTGGAAGCATATACAGTTCCTCAAACTGCAAGTTCTAGTCATGGGTCCATACTCATACTCCTCCGATCTGTTATGTATCATTTCTGATATAATATAATATAATGTTCCTTCTTACTTTAAAAAAATGGTACTCTTAGTATTAAAAATAATAAGAAGTATTTGGTGTAACATCTCTGTTTTGCCCCATATTAATGTGTAAATATTATTAATAGGCTAGAAGCCTGAGATAGTGGTCAGTATGACCAGGACATGTAATGTGTATATTTTGCTATGATTAAATAAAAACTCCTGAATGGATGCAAAAAGGATAGAACAAAAACAGAGGGGGAGCTATGAATCCACAAGTGGCAAGGTTGAGAGAAGGGTTGATGGATAGAGACCCTAGTTTGTTTATGTCCTTAGCCTCATCTAAACTTTAGGAAGCTACTTAACTTAAATTATGTTATATCTGTGTTATATATGGTATTAAACCTACTTAATTAAAATAAGTGAGGAGAGAGAGATAGAGACTTCATAAGCGGACACTTGTCAAGTTTCCTGCATGCATACAAAATGCTGGGAACTTAGTTCTGTTAGGGATGACGGTGGACCATTTGAAGGGAGTTCTATTGGAAGTTCAACTGACCATTCTATTTGTGTGGGCTATGCACATGGGAAGTAGAGTATCTTAATGGTACGATTGTATTACATTTGGGAGGAAAACCCTATCTTGTTGTGGAGATGCCCTGTAATCCCTGAGACATGTTGATAAGCCTCGAGAATGGTGTAATGGGACAGTGATCCCTTTGGGGAGATCTCGTCGACATGTTGCATTCCCTAGAATTCCTGGTATGGAGACTTCCTGGACGACCTGTGCTGGAGCACTGGAAGGGAACTAAAGGGCACTTGAGGGACTGTTAACTCAGGGAGGGGGGTTGTACCTTGTGTTGTGCAGGATGATGGGGGATGGGAACTGAGGATTGCGATATATGTGGATGGGGTTTCCACACCAGGAGGTTGCATGAGGGATTGGGAAAAGAGGATGCTTGAGTATCATGTGAGTGGTTGGGCTGAGTGAAGAGCAGTTGGGCTGAGTGGAGAGCGACATAGAAAATCGCCCTGTGGATTGATAGTCTCGGCTTGAGGGTGGCCTTTATTGTAGAGAGATTACGTACAATAAAAAGCCTACTACTAGGAGGAATGTTCGACTGCTGTAGCCACTTGGGATATCTATTTAAGATAATTGTTATCTTACCGTGAATGCTCTGTGTTTTAATTATGAATGCCATGTTTGTTTTTATTATGGTATGCATTTATTTCCTGTCTCTGAATGTGCTTGTGTGAATGGCTTGCATGGCATCGGCGTGGTTGCATTCATGTGTATATTGCCTGCTCAATTAGATGGTAATTCGATCATTATTGGGTGACGATGATTGTAATGTAATTCCACTATGTAATTATAAATGTTATTCCAATATACTAGCTTGTTCATCCTTAAGTGGATGGGTATCTTTATTTCAAGATTTAATTCTACTATAAATATGTATTTGAATCCTGGCATGGATTGTTTTATTGATAATTGTTTATTTCGAATGAAGTTAAATGTGAGAGATAAGAAATGCGGTTAGAAGTAGTGCTTGAAATTAATAGGAAATATCAAATTGAAGGGGAACAATTCACCCAAAGTTCACGTGCATTACAAGGAGGAGAATGAGGAAACTAGGAAACATATAGGAGAAATACAAGAAGATATTTTGGGAATGGATGAGTTAAATTAAAGAAAAGGTAAATTAAATTAAAAATACACTCAAGAGCAAAAATAGGAAGAGTAGTTGCATGTGACGAATAACACTTATTTTTTTAATTTAAAATAAATGAATTACTTGTGAATGGATGGACAATTGGGTGGGTGAATATTATGTAATTAGATAATTAAATAAAATCTTATTTTGCATGAAGAGACAAGTGGCTTTGGCCACAAGAGCTATAAAAGGCAAGTTTGAGTAAGGAAGAAAAAACAATTTGCAGCCTTAATGGTGAGTCGGTTTTCCAAATACAAAAATAATTGATGATTGATTGAGAATTGAAATCTTAAAGTAGTTACTTGCTGGATGTTAGGAAGCTTCACAAGTGTAATATACTATTTATTGCTTAAGTTAGTTTGATGATCTTTCATACCAGGTCCCCAATCAATAAGATTGTTGATTGGCAAAGAGAAGACACATTGACAATAATAACCTGATCAATTATATCAAATAACTATATTTTAATTGAAAAGTAATTTTCCATTATTTATCATTAATTAATTTAATAATTTATTATTTTGTAAATGAATAAAATGCAATGACAATAATAGTGATTTTCTCTGGTTTACAATAAATGTTTCAAAACTACTTTATTTGCTAAACTTATATATTATTGCACCAAAGAGTATCAAGGTGCTCTACTATGGAGATGTTGTAAGGTTACCAAAAGTTTCCAAAACTATGAAAGTAATTAAAAAATGTCTACTTGGATCACATTTTTTGAGATGTAATTTTTTTATTAACACATGTAAAAAAGTTAAGATAAAAAAAATTTACACTTCAAAGAATTGGATGTTTCTCAATGCTTTATAGATCCAGGTTTAAAATGGATCTCAAATAATTCATTTAGCAATGGTAATATGAAGTGTAATTGCAAATTAGTTTTCATTATTTTGATAATATATATTTTGATAAAGAGTTTTATAACTTCTTGATTATACAATTTAATGTATACTTACCGTCGATTTGTCAATTTTAAGCTGTAAGTTTTGTTTCAAAATTAACGTGGAGATTGACCTGCTCTTAGAATGGAATGAGTGGATTGACCTATCAAGACTTATAGTCAATTGAGGGGCATAAATCATCTCCATTAGAAGATCCCTTGGTCACAGACACGCAGTTTATTATAGATCGTATTCACTTATGTTTCAACTGTAATAAACTGAATCAAAGGAGTGAAAATCCCAAATAAGAGTTCATATTACTTTCATTTATATCTGATAATCTCCTATGGAGACTACGCCCTTTTGTATGGATCTAACAAAACCAGATGTTTGTAGTCTTGTTGATTGATCAAATAATGGTACATACATACATACATACATATATATATGTTGAACAACATAGTCTATCCATATAGTCATATTCGACCTAAAGGTTACCGATTGTAATTGATAGACCATAGATATAATCTTGGATAATCAATTGGAATCTATTCAAATATATATAAATGTTATTGCCAGTGAATGGATTGGTCCTGTACAAATATGTCAGTTAATGGAAATCGAATGAAATATTTATAGATGTTTATCACTCTCATTGTCCATTCATTGAGTGGAGGCGATCTGAACACAACTCGATTCTTCAACGAAACTAATGTTAATTGTTTGATAAACTTTGTTCGACAGGGCAAAGGTCAACAACAATGTTTCAAGCCATTACAACAACATATTCAACAAGTCACTTAATAGTCATAAGTAGTTTACTACCAATCTGAATTACAGTAAACTTTTGCTAGAATATAATTTCTATGGGAAAATTAAATTAATTCGATTAAGGAAGGATTGTTCTCATGTTTAGGAAGTACAATTTCAATCTCTCTCATTTATAAATAATTGCAATTTAACACATAAGAGATTGATACTCAGTCAATTGGGTTTGGTATAGATCTATCTTAAATCGATATCTACCAAGGACAGAGATGGATTGAATTTGTAAAAAGTTCATAACTTAATAAATTTGGTCCCTCTTGGCACTTGATAGATCTAGATTTAAGATGTATTTATGTTGGTTTTAATTTTTTTATAGTCTTTGTGTAAAATTTAAAATCGAATCTAAATATGCTATCCATTTTTTTAAATTTAAAGTTTTTATTGTTGTCATGTATGTTACATGACAACATCTCCCCTATACTAAGCTGTATAGCACTTCACTACTCTCGGTGCAATAAGTTATTAATAATTGATAATTAATTGATGAATTCTCATCAATTATATATCAAATATATTAATCCTTTAATGATAAAACAATGATACAAGATTGTTTCATATATACAAAATACTCAATTTAGAAATGCTTATAATTTTCAAATTATAAGTTTATATAAGACACTTCTAAATTTTCCTGTAAATTTTGCATCTCTGTCATTGATGACTACTTTAGGGAATCCATGAAGTTTATGAATTTCCTTCATGAACACTTTGGCCACTTGCTTTGCAGTATATGTAACTTTGAATTCCACAAAAATGTGCATATTTTGTGAATCCATCCACAGCCACAAAAATGACTTCCTTATTTTGTAATTTTGGTAAACTTGTAATGAAGTCTATTGATATTTATTCCCATATTTGATTATGTATTACATGTGTAAAGGTTGAAGCAACCTTGGAGGCTTGACCATATCAACTTTATTTATTGGCACATTTGACATTCTTTTACAAATGTTTGGATATTTTTCTTCATTTCTTCCCCCAAAAATTATTTTTTGATCACTTGATAAGTTTTAAGGAATCTTGAATGTCCTATCATCAAAGAGTTATGATATTCCCTTAATATTTATTCTTTCAACTTTGATTGATGGCATAAAAATATTCTACCATTGTACCAAAGAATATCTCTCTTCCGTTCCCAATGTTCCATAGAGATATTTCCTTCTTCTGTCACTAGATCACAAAATAATTAAGGTGCTTTGCTAATTTTTTAATCAATAAAATTATATGTACTACCTGAATCGATTAGTACTATGACGCTTTACTTCTTAATGTAACCCACAATCTTGAGGGTTTGGGGTGTTGAGGCACCTACTGAGGCATGAATTGATATTTTGCCTCTGTCTGGATCTATTTTGCGTAGAATTTTGCCTCAAGAAATGGGACCCCTCTCGGTGATTAATAGATCCGGGTTTAAGATGGATCTATGTTGTTTTTAATTTTTTTGTTTGATGAGCATACATGAATTTTTTAATTACTTTTTATTTTTAATAAGTTATGAGCCCACATGGGAATGTTCCGTTACGTAACGTGACAAATATGACAACATCTCCCTCATACTAAGTTGTAAGCACCTCTCGATGCAATAAATGTATGATTAGTTATTATTTTTAACGATAATTAGATTTATATAAATATTATATACTTTAAAACAAATGACAATTTATTCATATAAATTTAATTTATTTTTAAAATTCAAAATTCAAAATATTTTGAATATTGAATAAGTAAGTTATATCAAGAAAATTAAAACTAACATACTTTATTTTATTTATGAGTGCATTGTTAATAAGTATATTCACCACATTATGTTCGAAAACAATTTATGTATTTATGAACATAGCAATACTATTTTACAACAAAATGGTATTAATTCTCTTATACAGGTTCCTTTCTTTAGACTCTTGAGCTCAAATGGTTCTATAGCCACTGCATCAAAGATCCACTACCAAAAGCAATAATGTTTTTTAAGTTTATTTACTCAGCTAAATATCATAGTAATAATGCTAGATGGTTACCCAATTACTTTTTAAAGTGGGAAACTCAATTTTATAAAATGCTTAAAATCTACTTATACAAATACATTTTTAGAATTATGCACACTCGACCCAAATAGAATCAATATTTATTCGGAAGCAATTTTTTAGTTCTTACTAAGTATGGCATTGTTAAATATCTTTTATATCAAAATATATTAACTAAAAAACCACAATTTATAAAGAAAATGCAAACTTCTAACTTTAAAATATTGCACAAAAATTCAAACATATAATGCCATCCCCCATGCTTCGTCTTGTTGTGATGATAGAAGCACAATATGTTTGATTTCTATAGTCATACCCTATAGGGTTGAAGTTCACATTAAATATGTCTAAGAATTCCAAAATTCCTAAAATTATTGAAAATAGTGATACTAATCAAAATTTCCACGGAAAATGCAATTTTATTATAAAGATCATATTTATCTATTACCATCATCCAATAATTAAAAGGAATTTTGCAAAAACCACACAATTCTCCATAATTGGACACAATTGTCTTTTTTTAACACTTAGCAACAAATCATTCTTTCGGAAAGGATGAAGAATGGCATATTTACACATGTAGTTGAATTCCACTTCTTTCAAATAATGAATGAGAATCTTCCATACCTAGGGTTGGTACAACCTCTTCATAATCCAAATCGACATTGGGAAGACCTTTTAATGGACTTTGCTGATGGATTACCAATCTTGGAAGGAATCCTCATATATTTGGTATGTAACCTAATATGCACATTTCATGGCTTTATGTAACATTGATACAACCAAAGTAATCGTTGACATATTCATTAAATATGTATACAAATTACATGGTTTTGTAAAGGTGATTGTGAGTGATTAAGACCTTACATTGAAGGAAGAGTTATGCTAGTAAATAGGTGCATTACATATTACTGAGTTCAACTTACTATCCACAAACACAGAGTCAATTGAAAATGTAGACAAATGGGTTGAGACTTATCTTTGATTGTGAGTGATTAAGACCTTACATTCAATGAAGAGTTATGCTAGTAAACAAGTGCATTACACATTACTGAGTTCAACCTACTATCCACAAACAAAGAGTCAATTGAAAATGTAGACAAATGGCTTGAGACTTATCTTTAATGGTTTGCTATTGTTAAACAAAATAAATTGTCTTACTGGTTAGACTTGGCAGAATGGTCGTATAACTCTAAATACTATACTTATGCTAAGATGACTCCTTTAAAGCTCCGTGTCATTATGACTCTTAAATTTAAGAAATTATACAAATTGACACCAAAATTCCCATAGTTAGAGACTATTTGAAGGAATCCCAAGAGCATATCTTAAATGAAAGCTTAATTAACACTCAAAATAGAATTGAAAAAAAGTTGCTCGTCATTGTTCTAAACAAAAGTTTCAAGAAGGGGATTGCATATGTGTATTCCTTCAACCATATAAACACTCGTGTCTTAAGCAAGGGAGAAAAATAAGTTAACACCAAAATTATATAGTCACTACCAAATTAGAGAAAAAATAAACAAAGTTGCTTATACGTTATATCTCCCTAATAAAACTAAGTATTTAACATATCTTGTCTAAAAAAGAAAACAAATAATTGTCTAATACAAATATGATTACCAATGGCTTAATGAAAAATATTAAAGCTCATCTTGGACCCAAGGTTATTAATCAACACATACAAAATTCTTAGGAGCCCAAAAAAAGAACAAAGTACCCCATTAAATGGAAGAATCTATCACTTATTGATGCTTCATGGAAGGTGAGGCATTTGAAGAGATATATCATTCTCTTGATGCTTTGAAGGGCCAATAATATATCTAATTTATTCATATTTATAAATAGTCACACAATTATTCATTGTGAGATCACTTTTTCATCAAAATTAATAATCATGGCTTTAAAATTGGTTATTTCATCTTTTTAATTTGCATATATATTTATTTGAAATGGACCCGAACAAGTGAATGGTTATAAGACAATGTATATGTATTTGAGCTTGGCATTTGATTAAAAGTCTAAGATGAATCATTGCCAAAAACAATACCTTGTATATACTGTTGGTTTGGATTTAAGGTTAAAGTAGTTGATCACTTTGTTGTTGGATTGTTGGTAATGAGTGATTTGTTGGTTCCATTGAGAATAAGTTATAAATTGTGTGCATATACACACAAAGAATCATCACAATATCTCAGCCTTGACTATCTTGATAGATATAGTTTTGTTGGATATCAACATGAAAAGGAGTTGCATTGAAGACATATATATTTGCATAAGATTGAGAACAGAGGTCAAATTTAAATTCTATAGTCTCTACATTGGTGAAGTGAGTGGGCTATACGTCCCTCATTTATAGGTCATAAGATATCAAAGCTATTGAATCATTGATTGTGATGTAGCTACCAAAACTTGGAAGATAAAGCAGACTCAGTATGGGTAAGGAAAAAAGAGAAAGGTTGGAAGACTTGTGGGTCATCAATATTGTGTAGCTTCAAAAAGAGAAGACACTTGAAGGAGAAGTTTAAAATGTTTAACCAGAAAATGGCAAAGATGGAGAAGAACCTTGAGATGTCTACAAATATGTTCTCGTTTCTACAGGACTATTTTGTTGAATGTCAAGACTCCCTCACCACTATCATGGAAAAGTGGGACAAGTGCAAAGTTCAACTTGTGTAATTGGGGGAGGTGATCCCAATGGAGAGTTGGTAAGAAGATAGGTTCACTTAGATGATGGATAAATTGTAGTAGGAATTGGAAAAGAAGGAAGAAGCATTGGAAAATGTGCAGTTGTCCAAGAGATCAAACAATCTCTTTCCATTGCTATTGTGGAAGCCAACACCATGACTAAGACAACTTTGTTAAGCTCACCTTCCTCGCATATTTCTTAAGAGCATTTGGTGAATCTAAAAAGCATACCATAGGTGTTGGTTTGAAATTACTAGGGAAAATGGGATATGATGGACAATGGCTAGGCAATAAAATACAAGGCATCCTAAGCCCCATTAAAGCATCCAAATCCATGGTTTATAGGACATGTACAGCCTCTGATCGCTTAGCAAAGCCTACATACAACCTTCTTGGTGATGAATGCTAATGTATGACCTTGGGGAAAGAAACCTATCTTGTGTATGTTTCAATAATTATTGGATTTACCAAATAGAATTAGAAACTCAACCAAAATAATGCAACAGTTAGTTAATTCCAACTATAGATTTCTCATCATAGAGTAAATTGAATGGTCGTTAATTTAGAGTTGTTGGCATTTGTCAATTTATAATGGAGAATGAGATTAAGAGTGGAATAACAAATCTATACTTGAGAATTCATTATTAAACCATTGCTATGACTACAAGCATCATATCAAATGTAGAGAAGAGCTTCCAATAACTCACATATTGAATTCAATGTAGAATTTATCATCAATACTATATGGACTTTATCATAATAATCTATTGAATGTAGGTGTAAATGAAAGCCCATCACAAATCAATAAAATCACACACAATTGACATAATTTTTTTTTACCTTGGAAACCCAAACTGCAAAACCAATTTTAAATGGTTCAATTTTTCATTTAAACAATCTCAGGTTCCAATGTAGCACATAGCCTTCATCCATCCTCACCTCTTGGCCAACCAAAATCCCTTTGAGAGTCAAGTTACAAGAAGATAAAAAAGAGCTGGTGGGTGTGGGTATTGTGAAGGCCAAGAGATTAATCTTTCATTTTCCATTTAATTCCTTTATTTTATTGCTTGCATTGTATTTTTTTTTGTCTTTATCTAACCTTCATTAATTGTTGAATTATGCACTAATTCTTACAACTAGTTGGTTATTCAAATCTCTCCATGATTTTTACGAGCAAGATACTCACTATTATGCGAAACATGCTCAGTCGTGGACTTTATCTCACCCTTTGAGCAATTAGCCATCCATACAAAGAACTTAATACATTCTTTTTATAAAGAATGTTTCAATAGTGACCTTAAGGAGGCGATTCAAGCACGAGTCATAATGCATCATCTTGCTACCTGGTTGGAGGCATCTCAGAGGGCTCTAGAAACAGATTGACAAAGACAAGGACTCTACTATAATTGCGATGAAAAGTATGCTCCAGGTCATAAAAGCAAAGAATATAAGTTATTTCAAATTGATGTGACTACTACCCATTACAAAGAGATCATTACAGAAGATACCTTTAAGTTGGAGACTGCTGACAAAAATTCTTCCATGCAAGAAGAAGTGGACACTGAAGTTTATCAAGAAGAACTACACATCTCTCTTTATGGTTTGTCTAATATTTCAACCCCACCAACCTTGAAACTTCTAGGTTACAACAAGAATCACAAAGTGGTAGTCTTGGTTGACAATGGTAGCACCCACAATTTTATTGATCGACGAGTGGCTGAAGAACTCCACTGTTATGTCCACCCGATGCCCAACTTTCAAATCATGATGGCCAATGGTGGGATAATAAAATGTGGGGGGCGTTGTGAAATTGTGAGGCTCCAATTGGGTGATAATCATCTCAAAACTCATATGTTGGTCATAGATATGGGTGGTTGTGATATATTTTTAGGGGCAGAATGGCTATGCACATTGGGGCTAGTTACCATGGACTTCAAGGAATTATACTTGAGATTTATTTATGAATCTCATACTCACACCCTCAAAGGGATCTAGGTAAGCTCCCTTGAAATCATAAGTTCTCATTGGATGGAAAAATTATTGAAAAAATGCCACTCTAAAATTATTGTTCACTTCTATGCCATACAAGCTCTGGACAATACCACACTAGAAATCCATCCCGACTTATAAACTGTTTTGGAAAAACATCAACAGGTCTTTGAGACACCAAAGGGTTTACCCCCATATAGAGGTGAGCATGATCATAATATACCCTTGATTATGGGAAATCAACCACCAAATGTACACTTGTATAGGCACCCATTTGTACAAAAGAATGAAATTGTCACTCAAGAGCTACTAGAGCCAGGAGCCATTGGTCCCAACAATAATCTATATTCATCCCCAGTGATCATAGTTTTAAAGAAAGAAAGAAATGGGCCCACGTGTCTTGATTTTTGTGCCTTTGCATGAAACAAAGTAGCAGAAAAAGCCTTTGCAGTTTTAAAGCATACCATGTGCACCATTATGGTCTTAGCCATGCCTTATTTTAATAAGACCTTAGTATTGGAATGTGATGCTTCCATAAAAGGTTTGGGTGCAATCTTAATGTAATATGGATGACCCTTACTAACAAGAAATGATGGCCATTGCTACAACCGTATCCAGTTGGATAGTTATGAAGCGGATCCGTCTTCCATATTTGAGATAAAATGACAATTTATATTGATAGATGATGAATATTACAATTGGTGGCCACCTTTATATAAGGTGTGGGCAGCCATGTATGAGGAGACACACCCCTTAACCTAGTACTAATTATTATTTACTATTATTATTACATTTATACTTTATATTCGTTGCATTGCCACCCCCTTTAAAGGGAGCTTTGTCCTCAAAGCTGTATTTGCAGTCATTGTCTTTTATTCTTGATTTGTGTTGATGCTCGATTTGAATTAAGTGATATGGATTGGTCTCTCTATCTTGATGATTGCCTGGGTCCTTCTTATGCTACAATTCTTTCTGCTTGGGTGGCGAATTCTTTAGACCATACAATCGATACTTACTTCCTTTCCATTTAAATCCCATGTACTGTTTTTGTAGATTGGTAGAGTAAGTCCCTAGCGATGCTAACCAGTCGGCGCCTAATACCATGTCTACTTCCTTGAGTGGTAACGCAATACAATTGAGTTGTAGGTGTAAGTTTTGTATGTGTAATGACACCTTATGACATTTTCCCACTTCTTCTATGTGTTGATCCGCGATGGTGGGGGCTTTAAGCCCTTTTGCAGGAAACACAAAAAGATTAAATTCCTTTGCCCTGTTGATGTCGATCAAATTATGGGTACTTCCATAATCGACCAAAATTGTGATATCCCTATTTTTAATAGACCCTGTAAGTCATAACCTCTTTGGCCCTGTATATTTTGTTGCTAGGAATACGAGTTGTTTATTCTCACTGTTGTTGCAACTTCTTAGTTGAGGTGGAATATAGCTCCCTACGATTAACAGTTTCCTTTTTTGTTGGGTGTTAACATTCTTGGGTGCCGCTAGATCTTCTTCCTTACAAGTGTGTTGAATACAGGTAATGGTCGCTATTGATACTTCGGATGAGCTTGTATCTGCATCAGACTTGGATGTGTCTTCTTCCGCAGGTACCTGTACTTCTTTTCCATTAATAATTTTGTAGTGTGCCGTGTGATTGGTTTGGCATTTATGGCCAGGAGTCCAATCTTCTCCGCATCGACATGTATTCTTCTTCTTCTTATTATTATTTTCGGGGCATCCAATGGATACTTTAGAATCTTTCTCAACTTCATAACTATATGATTGAGAGGTGTTGCATTAATGACCCGGTGACTAATTGTCTCCACAATATCTGCATTGTGCCTCTCTTGTCGTGGGTATTCTTTCTAGTTTGAGTTCTGTTGCTTTTGCTTTATGTCTTGCCACCTCGACATTCGATATGTCATGCATTTTTAACTCTTTTTGTATGTATGGTTTTAGTCCTCCCATGTAAGTTTCTAGTCGTTGTTTGTTTGATAACCCAAATACTCTAGTAGCGAGTGATTCCCATTGGTGTGTAAATTCTTTGACGCTTCCCTTTTGCTGTAACCTGGTAAGCTTCGAGAAAAAATCGCCTTCGTTGATTCCTTGAAACCTTTTGAGGAAATCATTTTTGAACAAGTTCCATGTGTATGCAAATTGATCACCTTTCCACCACATATACCAGTTGTAGGCATATCCTTCTAGGTGCATAGATGCATACTTCATTTTTTCTTCATCTGTTGTGATGTTATAGATATCGAAGTATTCCTCTGCTTTATTTAACCACACAATGCATTGTTCGTCATTGCCACTGAACTTTGACATTTCTATTTTTGCTTTGGGGGGATACACTACATAATGTTGATAATGATTGCCTCTTGTCTTGTTGTGTGGTGGTGATCCAGAATTGCTGGTTGAAGCACATGACATATCTGAATCATTTTTTTGTTTGCAGCGGTCATTTGTCTCATTCTTGTCCATCCTTTCCATGAACTTATTTAACCTGTCGCTCAGTTGGTCTTGTTTTTCCTTCATCTCGTCCAATTTATCGTCTAGCCTTCTTTCTAACACTAAAACGACTTCCACTCTGATTTCATTCTTCAGCTTTGCATTGCATCTTTTTATTTCTTCCTTCAAATCTTATTGACTCTTAATAATGCGATCATTGAAATCCTTCTCTAATTTTTCAATTTGGTCTCGTAATTCGGCCATGGCTCTAGACCTGGTATGGGGAGGTGAGTATTTGGGAGCAATCTTGGAGTAAGGAGTATTTGGTATGGGGAGGTGAGTATTTGGGAGCAATCTTGGAGTAAGGAGTATTTTTGGATGATAGTGTGAGGGATAAAATAATAATACAGTAAGTATTATTAATTATAATAATAATTTATTAGATATTAAAAATAATAATCCAGTAATTATTATTTAAATTATAATAATAAGTTATTATGTATTAAAAAATATAATAATAATAAAATATTATTATTTTTTGGTATTAACTTTTTTTTGTTTGATTGGTGCAGGTTGTTTGGAGATGGAGCCTCCGTTGGAGACGGAGCAGATGGGTGAACTGTGTGTGGGAGAGGGCCCGATTATGGAAAGAGGAAACGTGCAGGGTATAAACAGTGAGGAGGGAGGGGCGTGGGGCTGAGATAGAGTGCAGGATGGTGTGGAAAGGCGTGGAGATGGAGGCTTTGCAGGTCGACGAAGACCTGTGCGTGAGCGAAGGGCGCACGGTGGCAGCAATGTGAGCTGCGAGAGTGAAGGCAGATTGGGATGGAGGGAGAGAGCAATGGGAGGAGGGACGGAGTAAGGTGCTTAGATGCGGGCCGAGATTGTAGGAAGCTGGGGAGAGGTGGTGATGCGAATGGTGCACTAAGGGTAAAGCGCGCAGGGAAGGACGCAACAGTGAGGTGAGGTGAGGTGCGGGGGAGCAATGGATTGGTGTCGTAGGCAGAGGGTGTCACAATGAGGAGGCACGAGAGGTGGAATGATGTAGTATAGCAACGATTGGGAGGACGTTGAGTTAAGGAGCTGGAGTGTGAGTGACGGCTGGGGGGGAAGCGTGGATGGAAGTGCAGCAGGCTGAATGGAGCGAGTGATGCAGCGGAATGGAGGAATGAGTCGAGTTCGGGCTCACCTGATGGAAGAGCGAGTCCGCTCTGAGTGTAGATGATGAATATTACAATTGGTGGCCACCTTTATATAAGGTGTGGGCAGCCATGTATGAGGAGACGCGCCCCTTAACCTAGTACTAATTATTATTACATTTATACTTTATATTCATTGCAGCCATCCTACATGTAGTCGACACATGGCGACAATATCTCCTAGGGTAGTATTTCTAGATAGATCACTATAGCTTGAAGTATTTTTTGGAACAAAGGTTGTGACCCCCAAAGAAACATAAATGGGTCATCAACCTGCTTGGATACGATTACAAGATCATCTACAAAAAGAAAAAATATAATATTGTGGCAGATGCTTTATCAAGGAAATATGAGGAAGAAGGATCCCTCCTTGACTTATCTTCTCTAGTACATGAATGGGTAGAAAAAGCACGACAATAATGGTTCACCAATGTTACTACATCTCAACTCATTAAGCAACTTAAGGAAGATCCCAACATTCAATTGCTATCCAACACCCCTTCACCAAAGTTTTACAACCCATATTGGATTGTTCAAGGCATGGGACAAGTGGCTGACAACTTAACGCTCCAAGCACACTCCAAGATCTACCCAGTGTTTCATGTGTTTTGTTTGAAGAAGGGTGTGGGTCAGAATTGTCAAGTTTAAACTCCATTACAAGAACTTGATGCAAAAGGTTCTGTTTGGCTTCATCCCACAACCGTTTTGGCCACATAAGAGCACCTCCTACATTAGAGCACAATCTAGGAAGTTCTACCCCAATGGAAGGATATGGACTAGGGAAGCTACTTGGGAACCATCAACCCTTTTACATGAGTTTCCCATCTCTAGCCTTGAGGACAAGGTTGCTTTTGAAGAGGGAGAGCATGTTAGGGTCCTATTCTAACCCACAAAGCAATACGGCCCTTTAGTTAGTTAGTGGGTAGTGTCTTAATGTGAAAGGGCCTTCCTTATTGAATAAAGGCCTCTACTCTATGTGGCTAACCCACATTAATAGTGGTAACACAAGTAGTTATGCCTTTGGCTATTGAAGCACTATATATAGAGTAGTAAGTTATGGTAGTAAGTTTTGTAATGTGAGTCCATAATTGTCGTCGTATTTGGGGCTTTGCTCTTGGAGGTTGCCCCCTTGAAGAGGCAAGTGAACATAGCTATCTATTTGATCTATTCTCTTATGTTTTTCTATCTTTTCTGTGTTTTAGTATATTATAGGACGAGTAAGCAAACCAACATAAATGACCCTTCTAAGAAGGATGGAGCAAAACCCAACTACCTAATGGCTACATAATAAATGGCAGAATGCCCAGGAACACACTAAGACAACCTCTAGTAACAACCACATCCAATAAACCCCATGTAGGGGAGGAGCATGCCCACTAGTGTTTGAACATGAGTCATGGTCACAACAACTGCTCCAAGTTGTTTGTAAACCACATCACAATAGAGATGCATGCCCATATATACAAAATTATAACATGTTTGTTTATTTGCTTGTCGAGCTAGATATTGCTAGCATGCTTTCCTATTGTTACCAACTTATTTGTACCATAGTTGGATTATCTGAAGAGCCGCCATTTGACAAACATGATAAGTGTTTGACTCCAGTGTATCAGATGATCCAGCATTTGTGACTAGTCAGTTTTGGCTAGCCTGTTTTGTTTTTTGAGTCGACATGACCATGGCCCCATGGGGTTTGTAATAAAGTGTGCTAGTAAGATCTGAGTGTCTCGGTTCCCCATGACTTGATTAAGCAACTAAGGCATTCCAGGGAGTTTTTTTCCCTTGTCAATTATACTTTGCTTATAGCTGAGCTATAATCGATGAGGTTTTCTCCCGCTCCTCCAAAGCTGGAATGCCCGATTTTGAAAATTTTAGCCATGGGGGGTTATTAGAGTCCAACTGATGTATATAAGCCTACTAGACACTGTTAGAATAGGTGTCGGTCATGTCCTAGGTCCATAAAACCCTCAGAAAAAAAAATTGAAATTTTTTTTACCAGGTCCGTCGAATTTGGGTTTTTAATTATTTTTTAAATTTAATAAATTTCTCTATAGTTTAAATAGAGAAATAATAATTTGTAATATGTCAGTCATCCGGGATCCGAATTTGATGATTGAAGGCTCTAACCTTAAGCCAAAAATCATTCATGATCCCCGGTCCAATTTATCCTAAGTTTCGGATGTCAGCTAGGCATCATAATTAATAATTTCTCAAAAAACCCAGTTACAGAGAAATTATTAATTAAAATAATAAAATTGACTATTTTGGAGATAATCCAAATCTTTCCAAAATAATCCAAATGGAATAAAATAAAAGGCTAGTTGACATGGCACATGTCATTAAAGATGATTCCAATCAACTTCACTGAGCTTCAGTCAACTATACAGTCAGCACAAGTCAAAACTCTTCAAGTGACTTCGCCCTCCATGCATGCAAAGTCGAGTTTGGTGATGTGGAATGGTTATTAAATAAGTTTTTATTGGTTTTGGAGTTGCATTGAATGGGAGTGGGGGCGCCTTGCCTAGGTGGAGGCCACCTCCCACTCCCAACTACCATGATTGCAATCAACGTGTGGTTAACTCCAAGCCACCTACCAAATACTCCAAGCTTGCTCACGTCAACTTCCTTTAGGAGCTCGAATTCTCCACATGGCATCTTGTTAGTTGCTTGATGGTACTTCCAAAGTGGGATGGGGGGCGCCTTGCCAAGGTGGAGGCCACCTCCCCATCCACATCATCTAAAGAACTCGACTTGTTTGGTAGAGATCAACTCCAAACTCGGCATTGACTTGGTGTGATTGAATTTTAGATTGGAATTCGACTTGTGTTAGGTGCTATTGGCTCCATTCAAGCCAATTCGAATTAGGGTAGGTTAGCTCTTCTGTTTTGCTATATAATGAGGCTCTTTTTCCTCATTCCTCATGGATTTTTTGGCATAGAAACTCTGGTGAAAATTGTAAGCTCTTTGATTAATAAGATATTTTGAGACTTTGGAGGTCATTTGATTGGATTTCTTGGCATTGTGTCTTCATCTCATATGAAGTAATATCTCTTTCACCCTACCCTTATTTGCAATTTTGATTATTATGCTTATTGAAGACTAACAATCTAGTACTTAGACTTTTAATCTCTTGCTTTGAGTGTTTGTGTTTTCGGGGAATTCATCTATTGAGAGCTTTTGGCATCTAATACCTTCACCATTCAAGTGTTCCTTTTTTTTTTCTTTAATATTTTGTTTTGCAGGGTTGCGAGCTTCTCCAAGTGTTCTTTGGCTTCTCCAACAAAACATTCTAAAATATTCTTTCGGTTACTTGATCTACCTATCTACCTATCTAAATTGTGGAGATCACTACCTAGTTTGCCTTTGTTTTCAGCCTGCTTGGTTTTTTGCCTTGTTGTTTGCCTCTCGTCCCAGTCTCATCTTGCTTCTTCTTACTGCTGCTACCATCTTTCTTGCTGCTGCCATCTGTGTTTTCTGCTGCTGCTATCTTCTTCTCCCATTCGTCCCCCTCTTCATTTAGCATTCGTAATCCCTTCCCTCTTCTCATTTGCTCCTCCTCTCCTCTCGTCTTTCCTCTCCTTCTTCCATTCGTTCTTCATCTTTTCTTCCTTCCTCCTCTCGTCTCCCTACTTTCTTCTCCTCTCGTCTCCCTACTCCTTGTTCTCCCTTCTTCCCTTCCATCAACCTACAAAACACATAACAAAAACAAAACAAAAGCTTGTTAGAGTTAGTTTTATTTTGTAGCTTGTTAGTAGATAGATATTGCATCTCTCATTCTAGGCCTTACACATAGTTTACTTCTTTGCATCTTAAGATCTATCATTAGAAAAGAGGTAAATTTTGCATCTAAAAATTTCATCTTTAGATCCTTTTTCTAGCATTTCAGGCATTAGTTTGTTTGCTGGTCCGTTTCACTTTTTTAAATAATTTAAATTTGAATCTCATAAAATTTTACACTTAGGATATCATTTTGCAAGCTTAAACTTAGTTAGTTTCAAGTTTGTTTTATTTTTTACTAATATTTAATGGGTGCTTGTTGAGGATTGACTGAGCTTGTGTAGGTTGCTTTGAAAGAGAGGAAGTGCTTGTGAAGACAAGACTCAAAAGAGATAAAGATTATAAATCAAGGAGAAAACTTAAACCAAATTAGAACCAAAACCACTCTCCTTTTGTAATTAGCCATTAAGGGCTCATAAAGTTTTGCTTCACTAAGTTGTTATCTTCTTCAAAAAGACCTTTTAAGGATTTTTCCTAAGGCAATTGTAACCCAAGTAATAAAAAGACTAGGTGGGATACTGCCTCCCACACTTAGTTTCTCCTTCCCCATTTGGGGAAGTTTGTTCATGCATAATTAGATTAGTCTTATTTTCAGTTCTTAGATTGAAATCTGCTTTCTGTAATTAGATTAATTCTCTTCCAAGCCTTCGACCGGAAGTTGTATCCTTGGGATCCCATCCCAGGGGCAGAACCACATAATTTGTGGTTACTCTTTCTTCCCTGTCAGTTTCCTTGGTAGAGCTTTCAGCTAGCTGGAGGTTCTCAAGTGCAGGCGGTTCTAGTGGTTAACCTTGTGCGGAGGTTGATCCCACCTTTAGTGTAAAATTGCTTGGTAGAACACTAAATCCTTCATTTACTTCATTTTATTTTGCAAGTAGCATGCTAACTGTGTTTCACATCTATTGAGCTATCACATGATTTTAAATATTACAAAATTTCAATATCCTGTTATCACAACTGCTTCTTGTTTCATAAAACAAACAAAGCCTCTTGAACTTGGCCAAATCCAAGTCAAGAGCACTCTCTGTCGGAGAGCATTGTTAGATTTGCATTTTCCCCTTGCATTAGGCATTTTAAAGGAGGAAGTCTCTTGAACTGTGGTCTTAAGACTAAGTCAAGAGCGCTCTCTGTCGGAGAGTTGAACAAAGTGCTCTTAATTTAATAAAATATTTCAACCCACATTTCCTCCTAATAAATTTACTTTTGGTTGATTGTCCAACACCCGTATGCTCTGCCAACCGGAAACGGTTGGGCTAGTACTCAAAAAGGTGGAAGACTTGTTAAGTTCATAAGTGATAACTAATAAAACTTTCACCCCCATAACCAACCAATCCGGAGTTGGGCGATAAGATAAGTTCGGTGGGTAATCTCCTAGTTGGGGGCGCCGGGGTTCCATGTTCAGCCTCTAGTTTGCTGGTTAGCATTGCGCGACCTGGCTAGAGCACTGGGTGGCCTGACATGTCCTTGAACGGAGGCACTTGATACTGTCTTTTCGGACATTCTCTTGATATCCTTGGTTTTATCCTAATAATCAAGACCACTAAAATCTTCAATTTACAAAGATAATCTGCACAATAATCTCACGAACGGCATTTTTTCAAGACCCACACTTTCAGCATCACAATCTCTACTTTTCTTTGACTCCATAAGGCACTGGTTATCTAAAAACTTATATATTGATCAGGACCATTTGTCCTTGTGTTTATTTCATACTGTGAATGCTTTAGTGATTTATCAGATCTTGAATCATACCGCCATCTTGTTATCTTGTCTCGCAACGTGGATTGCTTATTATCTGTTGCTCATCTTTACATATTTTTGGTCTCATCACAAGAAAACTCCTAAACAACACTCATCCGCATCACCCCATACAAAAAACATTTAAACACTAGAGCCTTAGTAAAACTCTCTTTTAGGGACTACCCCCCTTGGCTTCGTTAGGAGTTAGCCTAAACGGAGGAGCTGGGATTCAGGTGACAGTACCTGGCTCATTGCTTGCCCCCAAGGCCACACCTCTCTCACTTGTAGTGAAGAGACAGCTTTCGAAAGATTTCTACTGCTAGTGTGCAGTTTGACGGACAACACCTATCCATTCTTGGATTTAAAAGAAGTGTCTCCATCAATCATTGCCCTCCTCTCCCTTGTTGGCTTTCATTTATGCATTTTTCTTAGGATGGACCCTCTATAACATTCTATTCTATATGTAATTAGTATATGTCCACTATTCACATTTGTATCATACATGTAAATTAGTACATGAGCCCCAAGGGATAGCTTGATTGGTCAAACTTTTTCCACTAAAGGCATAATGCCCAAGGAGGACAAGAAATCCATTCTCAAAGTCGTGTGAGATTCCAAATAGCTCTTATCACTAACCATTAATTACCCATTGTAATCAAAAACCAAGGAAGAGAGTGGAAATCTATTGGATATTAGCAAGATACTAATATCATCACTTTGAATGCCTAATACATAGGAAGAGAGTGGAAATCTATTGGATATTGGCAAGATACTAATATCATCACTTTGAATGCCTAATACATAGGAAAATGAAGGAATTTATTTAAAAATAATAATACATACCCATCAATGCAATGATCACCTAAATAAATAAGTTCCAAAGATGTATAATGCAGTTATTTGCAATTATTATATAATATGGCAAACATGTTTTTATTTATATCTAAATTAATTGAAAGTATACGCTTCTTTAGTTGCGTGCTTCGTCTATATTTATACGTCTATTTTATCCACACATGTAATATGTATATCCATGTGAAAAAAAAGTGCTGTGGCCCATTTCTAAATTAATGGAATTGCTATATACATAAATATACATGCCTAGCCCCTCAGAAACAGAGAGATCCAAGTCAACGTTTCCAACACTTGCAAAAAAAGACTATTCCCTTTTAGCTATGCTTCTATGTGTAAACATATATAATTATTTTGAGCTGAATCTTCAATATCGATTTATATCACAATACACACGGAGGACAGGAAAACACACTTGGATTCATATATCACGCCCAATTCTATGGGTTAAAGGGCTGCAATTCAAAATCTATTAAACGAGTTAGCTACAGAGGGTGCATATACAAATTCACTTAGTGACATTCTTCAATTCAGTTGAAAAAGCTTTAGTTGATTGGACTTCCAAGTCATGGTGAAAATATGAATGCCTATTAGTATTGGAGTTACGATTTAAACTTGGAAACTCAAAATAAATAAATAAAATACACTTACATTCATGTCGTATCCAATTATTACTAAATATTAATTCATTGATAAGTCATGTTAAGGGTTCAATGGACCGCAATTCAAAATCTATAAAAGGAGGTATATACATACAGATTCACAAACTTAGTGACATTCTTCAATTCAACTGAATTTTGATATCAATTTATTTGATTGGATTTCAAAGCCATGGTGAGAATGTGAGTAGCTACTAAAACTGGAGTTATCATTTAAGCCTTGATAATCATCAGCTCAAAATAAATAATTATAAAATATTATAAACAACTTTAATATCAAGCGAATCGTTGCCTTGTCTACTCCTCGTTGATAGGTGAATATAGTTCACAAGGCAGAAGAAACATGACTCAGAAGCACAGCCCCTGACAAGACTACTTTTTCTCTTTCCTTTACTTTGGTTTGATATATTATCCTGAAAAACAACAAACAAAGATATAACTCTCTGCAACTTGAACAAGTAAAATTCAGATTAAGAATTGCACGGAGATTAAAATTGGCATTAGCATGAATAAATAAAAGATTCCTTTGTCATATGGTTCAGCCATGAATAAGATTATTCTTACCTTGTCTCACTTCGCCACATCTCTGTAATTAGTGTTTCCCCGGGGTAGACATGCAACAAAAATCGGCCTAGAACGCTTTTAACAAGAGATGGTTGCCCTCCACAACAACAGTGGATAACAGCCCTCACTGCGAATCCGAGTGTGCATAATCCATGTAGTATTGGGCGAGAAAACCTTTTGAGGTAGAAATGACGTAGAAGTCAAATTGACAATTATGATAATAGACATAAACAAAGAAATAAACTATATTAATGCTCACTAAGGATGACCCCCTTAATCATATAGTAAACGACACCTTTTAAAGCATGAACCCAATTTATAATCCTTAAATACCACTGTAAAATACACTTTAAAAAATATTCAAACATGTCAAGTATTGATGATGCTCATATCAAGATGTTCATCCCTTGCCAACACTCCAGACCAACATCAACGTTGACTTCTACTCAACAAAAGGTACCTGCCTAAACCTATAGGCATACTTCATTGAAATAAAAGGAAAATGGAAAACATTGGGACAGATGAAGTGAGTTAAGCTAGGTAAGGCAACCTAGTGGGCTATGTCGGAAGTGTTCAAAATGCAATTCCAATGCTGCCTCTCATTTGGTAATGAGTGTTTCCGCTAATGAAATGCTAGTAAGTTTTGTAACCTATCAAAACGGAGGTTTGAAATGATTTCACAAGGTGGGAACAAGTACAAGCATGTAGATTACTTGACCATTTAGGATCTCAGATATATTAATCCCTGAGCTTCACCAGCTCAAAATCAATATAAAAAAATATGAAGGCCATGAGATCAGGTCATTTCTGTTGCACCTTTCATATCTTTCATTTTTGTGCATATCCAACTCTGTAACCAGTCCCACTCAAGAATCTGTATTGTAGTAACTAAACTCTCTCACCTGGTCCCATCTTGCTCTAGACTTTTAGTAAAGAATACCAAAAAAGGAGAAAGAACATAACTCGGATTCTGAATTGCTAGTGAACTCGTGCAATCTTTTAAGAAGTGGATTGACCCCAGAGATGGTATGTCAATTAGGTTAGAATTGATTATATTCAATGCAAGGGCTAACGAGTTCTTATGTAGAGATTGATCAATTCTATTTCTAAAGATGCTACAAGTTTATTGTAGGTCTTAGGGCTGCAAGGAAGAGTAATTTCTTGCTTTATTGTTTGCTTCAGCTTTCAAGAACATTTTAGAAATAGAAAAAACAACCACTTCTTGTACACAAGGCAGCAAATACTGCAATAGGGAATGAAAAATATATTCCCTGATCCTTTTTTAAATGTTTGAGAAGCAAATGGATTAACTCAGGGGTTAGCATGCCAATTGGATTATATAAATTAATTGATGTAAAAGGGCTAACCAACCACTTCTTGTACACAAGGCAGCAAATACTGCAATAGGGAATGAAAAATATATTCCCTGATCCTTTTTTAAATGTTTGAGAAGCAAATGGATTAACTCAGGGGTTTGCATGCCAATTGGATTATACAAATTAATTGATGACATAAAAGGGCTGACCAACTCATATTTAGAAATTTAGGAATTCTCTTGATTTGACTAGGGATATATCAACTTCAAGTTTATTGAAATTATTGGACCACAAGAAAAGTGCCCTGTTGTTTGTTTCATCTTTCAAGTTTATGGTATAAGTAGAAATATTAATCCCTTATTGTATATAAGGTAGAAAATACCAGAACCTGACAAAGTACCAGTCCTGGCAATTGGTGGGGACTGGGTTGGAACCCCCAAATATGCAACATTGGGGACACCAAATGATGAGTCCTACTGAGGCTCTTTACATGCTATAACTAGTCCCTCGGAACAGATACCTTTGATAGATTTGCTGAACAAAAGAAAATAGTACACGGACATGGTTAAATGAAGGGTTTGTTCAGAAGTGGGAGTAACTGCCTGAGATGGAGAATAATCCTACAGCCGACAGATAATGGACAGGTCAATTGGGCAAGTTTTTCTGTCAGTTTCCCAATCCCAAGGGTCTTCGAGCTCAGGTCAATTCAAATTGGTGCCCTAGAAATAAATGTTGATGTTCAAACCTTTTTAGCATGTAGGGGCTAATTCATGGTGGTAATTACAAGTTGAGTTGATGGGAGTTTTTTCTCCCAAGCAAAACCTTGCAGGATCCCCTCCTTATTCCTGGGAATATTTGGATGGAGGGCAGCCCAACCGTCTGCCACAATAGCAGCTGGTAAACCTGGAGGGACTTGATCGAAGTTGAACTTGTGACTTATGGCCTCCCTGTTGGCAACATGCCTTGGGAAGATGATTCAAACAATGGAGCTATAATCCTTGGAGTTGAGTAGACATGGGAGCTATACATGGTAATGGTCCATATTTTATGGCTGGGGTAGGCATATACCTCGTTTGAGCAACAAGATTTGATCCCCAATCTGAGAATCCAAACACAATATCAATATCAATAAGAATATTGGAAACTGTTGAGAGCAAGTATGGCAATTTTGTTAAGTTGACAAAAGACACAGTAGAGAAAGGCGATGCATATCTATGTGAAAATATGCTGCAAGGTGGATGCAAGAAACGTTTCACCAGAAACCATTAAATTAAATCTGTGGGGCCTATCAAGGATTCAGCCAGTGGACTATGAAAGATTTCCCTTTATGTGCATACATTTTCACGAAGTGGAACAGAACAAAGCATCTTAGGTTCTTCGTGACATTGAGAAATGAGCAAACCATTGACCCCAAGAAGAAATTCCAACCCCAGATGAAGGACAACAATGAAAGCTGTGCAACCCAGTGGCCAAACTAATTATAGGGATTAAACAAATCCATGATAATGGCCTCCTTCCAAAAGCCTTAAACGAAGAAGAAGCCTTTCTGAAGACAATAGTGGATGAAGAGTGTATTATCTAGGACGAAGAAATTGTCATGGAATATTTGATAGCACTATCAATGCCCATTGTTACCCCTTTTTCAGCAAGGGGTGATATATTGATCAGATGTGGTTTGTGATCATATCATAGACATTTCTTCTTGAGTTGAGTTTTGCGGCTTCGCCGTAGATCATTGGTCAGAGGTCTTTTCAGCATGATCAGATGGTCCATATGCCTTCGATGTGCTTATTCAGAGATAGTGTCAGATGTTCTATATGCTGTGATATCTCTAAAATATCTCTAAACCCTCATTGACACTAAGAATGTTTTCTTATATGACATATGTTTTCATGGAATGTTACATTTATGCTCATATAGTAATTCATAACACTTGAAACAGTTACTCATGTCTTAGTCTAATCTTGGTGTAATTCTGCCTTAGAAGAGTGTTAGTCCGAAGTTTAATTTGTACCCTAGTGAACTAAATTAAGTAAATTCATCCATTTCATAACATTATGCCTAACCATTTTTCATTCCACTAGCCAATTCATCCATTGCCTTCACTTCTCCCTTTGTAATGATCTATCATCAGTGACAACCCGAGGTCTCATAACTATTCCCATGAATGCCTCACCAAATTTAAAAGAGTCTAGCACTCTAAGGTTGATGTTGCAAAATGTAAATGGAAAAATATAAGAGATACTCCCCTTGCAAAAAGCAAAGTTCCATTGTCCTATGTTATCAAAGCCAAATATAAAGAAAAGGGACTAAGCCAGTGAAAGGGCTAAGAAACGCAAATAAATAAAATATCAAAGAAATAAAAAGAAAGGGAATCACAAAAAAGAGGTGCAAGGATGGATGACCCATAGCAACACTTCCTTCTAAGGCACACATGTGGAAGAATCATCTTCAACCCTAACTCTTGAAAGTTAAGGGTAGACCTATCACACTCAATTGCTATGATGGTTAATTTGCAAAGACTCCTTTCTTTCCCCAAGTTCACATCCACTTTATTTACCCTCACTTACTTTCTAAATCTAGGCTATGCAACTTTACTTAGGGCTCTCGCATGTAATAAGGACTTTAAAGAGTCACACCAATGTTAGACTGGATGAGTAAGCTTCATTAAGTCATTGAGTTATTGGATGGTTTAATTGTAAGTTAATTTAATGTATTATTTTCATATTTGAGAACATTTCGTAAGTTATATGTTGGTTTAACCTTTAGCACTGGAACATTTATTCATATACACATGCTATAACACTTGATGTGGTATCTCTTGAGGATCACTAGGTGTTGTAGGTAGCATGCTACATTTGGCACATGCACTTAGACGCTTTTCTAGCTATTAGGATGGGGCCACCCCCTTCCTACATGATGGAGACTTCATTCCTTGACATGTGGGAGAGTTTTGAGACACATTTGGACCATATCTTATCACCTTTGGAACATTGCAGTTGGTTCCTAGGAGGTTGCACCACACACATGACATGTTTGAGGCTCTTCCCTAGCATTTGGGAGGAGCGCTCTTGGTTTTGACCCTAGATTTGGTCCATCCCTTGGCTTGCTATGATTTCCTTGAGGAGCGTTCATCCTTTTGTGAATTGGACCTGTTATCACACCCATAGTAGCTGGGCTACCATGATTTGCAGAGCAGTTATCTACATATTTTTTAGCTTTGCCTTTACACAACTTCAGTGAGATCAGCTATGATGAGCAGTGTTATTTGTGATCACTCACACATCAGAGCAGCCCTATATCAGACATGCAGTAGACCTTATGCCAAGGCTGAGCCTCTTGACCTCAAGTTTGATGACCGAGATGACCTTTTTGTTGGACACAATGGCACACTGAGTGGGGGGGTGAATCGGTGTGTTAGCACTCTTAACAAATTTCACTTCTAAAAACTTAAGCAGAGTTTATCATTTCACATTAAGCTACATCAACATTCATTAATTTACATGTCATCAACATAAATCATAATGGACACATCACAAGACAAATGTAGTAAACTTTATTTATAATTTCATGTGAAATACAATGAAGACTTCAATCTTCTGATTATATCAGCACCAACTGACTGAAGAGCACCAACTCCTATGCCAAGGCCCAGCCTGGTTTTCTTAGCACCAACTAAGAAGAATTGCAAGACCCAGCTTGCCTTCTCATACTGATCACTATCTCATTGATTTGTCAACTGCCATCAACCTGTCACATATCATGTCATTCTTGGTCAACTGTCATCATGCTGCAGTTACTATCTGGTGTTTGTTCAATATAATGCTGCTTATCTGGTCAACATATCCAAGTCATCAAATTATCATAGGTCAAGTCTCTGCTCAAGTAATCAAGCCCAGATTGTCCTTTCATGAGACCTATGATCTCTGCCACAATGCACTGATTTCATCATATGCAATTAACCCAACATCACTGCCACAGTTAAGTGATCTCTGTCAATATTCTGTCAACTATATCTGTCACTGTTGTAGCATCATCTTGTAAAGTGTCACCATCATATGCATAGTCAATTCATACCACCTTATGTTAGTACTGATCAAGGTATTGTCAACAACTTAACACAAAAACTATGCCAAGACCTCTGCTAACAAAGAGTATCTCTGTCTCTATTAGATCACTGTGTAAGTTGGGTTTTGCAGACTTCAAACAACCTCATCGCAAATTTATATTAGGCCAACTTACCTTGTCATTAAAGTAGTATAGGGTAAACTTACTGTTCTTAAATCTTTACTACTGTGGCTCCTCAGTCCGAATTTCAGAGATGTAACAAGCTTCTCATATGCTTTCAATTGCTGCAAAAATAAATCCCATCAAGATCCAAAAGAGGATGGCTGCTAATTTCAGATCAACTCAACATTAACCTTGTCTGACCACCAAAATTCCTCAGAGATGATACCAAAAAATCTGAGCACATAAGAAAAGACTTCCAAAACACTGTGGCTGCTACAGTGGACGAATTTCAGAGCTGCTGCAGTAAACCGAATTTCAGAGCTGCTACAGTAAACCCAAATTTCAGAGAGATAGTTTGTTTCCAGACTTGGCCATTTAGTGGGACAACTTGTAGTATATATACACGTTGGAGGGTGACATATTTAAGCTGGCCGACCTAACTTATGAATAAACAATAAATTATAAATTAACCAATAGTTGAGCCGACCTCACATAAATTAAATATAATTTTTATTTTCAATATTTAGACTGGGCCGACTTGATCAATTTAATATTAAATTAGATTAGCAGGTCGACTTTATCTTCAAGTGTTTGATCATACAGAGTATGGGCTTTTTCTTCTTGCAACATTCAAGGGATATGTGTTTGTTACCATATGAACTTTTTTCAACCTTCAAAAACTCATCATCAAGTCAAGGACTTCTCACAGGTCATCAAGTATGAGCTTCATGAAGCTTGTGGGTGTTATCACACTAGCTCTAGCTGCTACTAAAGATATTCCATCCGGGATGGTAGAGGGCAAGCAGCCAGGTAGGTGAAACCTGCAAACACCAAGTCCACCATTCAAAGAATGGTCGTCACACCAGATGAGGTGTTTGTCGCTTCAGACAAGGCAAGTAGCCAAGTCAGGGGGGAGAACCCACTCAACCAGTGATGGTCTAGGAATAAAACAAACACCCAAATCCCAAAAGATAAACATATACAAACAAGAGATGAGCATCGAAAAGACCCTAAGCTTGATTTCAGCCAAAGACTGGACACAATTGATAAAATGAGCGTAGTACGGGATGTGACCAGCTCTTAAGTATGATGAATTAGATCAGCAATTATCTGGCTGGAAATCAACTAAGGCTACAAAGTGAACTAGAAGTGAAGAGATGAAGCAATTCTGCCCAAGGAAGAGGGTTAATTCAGTGACTTAGTGGACCTAGGGTAGCGACAAATTAACATTTTAAACACTTCTAGCAAATGATAGTTTGATTTCTAATAATGAAACGACAATTCAAACACAAATCAAACATACCCAAAACCCAGAAAAGACCCTAGCTGCGTGATTGGCCAGTTTGCCCAAGGAGGGCGAATTCAGAAATTGACTAGTGCCTATGGGGAAGGGTAAATGGAGTCGGAATGATCTACAAATTTGGATTTGGACTCTGAAAATTAAAATAGAAGCGGGTTTGTAATCAAATTTAGTTTCTAACGGTGAAATTTTGTATTTTTTTTAGTTTAGGGTTTATTTTAGTGTGTTGCAGCTTAACATTCACAGTGAAAATGAATATGAGAAACAAGCAAGGAATTCGTACTTGAAATAATGGAGATGGAGAAGTTTCTGAGTTGAAGACAAACCCCAAAGATCAAATGCTGAGTTGGAGTGCGTTTTCCCCTTGTGTTTTGGAGCAGCCAGTGAACCAATGCGTTTTTGTACCTGCCAGAGAGAGATAAATCAGCATCTATGGCAACCAACAAGTAATGACCAGCAAATAAGTGTCAAATGATGAAGAAAGCAAATGACAAAATGTAAATTTACTTCCCTATTGAAATCCCGAAGAGAAAATGCTAGCATGGAGCTGCTAGCTCAAGTGCTGCGTCCCCCTCAAGTGATCAGCTTCACCTGCAAATCGAAATGGCCAAGGAGAGATAGGGATACCACAAAACAAGTCAGCAATGCATCAGAAATATGCTCTCAATCAACCCAACAAACATCCTGTTGTCCGCCAATATGCACACCAGCAGCGGAAATCTTTCGAAAGCTGTCTCTTCACTACAAGTGAGAGAGGTGTGGCCTTGGGGGCAAGCAATGAGCCAGGTACTGTCACCTGAATCCCAGCTCCTCCGTTTAGGCAAACTCCTAACGAAGCCAAGGGGGGTAGACCCTAAAAGAGAGTTTCACTAAGGCTCTAGTATTTATAGTGTTTTTTAGGTGTAGTGATGCGGATGGGTGTTTTTTTAGGAGTTTTTTAAATGAGAGACAATTATGAAAATTTAATATCTGACAAGATAACGCAATCCACGTTGCAAATATAGGATGAAAGATACACTTGGGCAGTAAACAAATCACTTCACGTAAATATAAGCAAATACTCCAATGTTTTCACTTAAGCAAGCAAAATATATAATGAAGGACCAGTGCCTTATGGAGTCAAAAATAAAAGTGAAAGTGAAAACTTGATACAAGTGCTTGAAATGGAAAATTCGTGAGAACGTTATGCAGCTTATCTTGGTAAATTCAAAATTTTAATTGTCTTGATTATTAGGGCTAAAACCAAGGATGTTCAAAGAGATGGTAGAACCCTACCCAAGAAAGATACTGGCAACCCTGAATGACATGTCGGAAGCACCCAGATTCGATAAGGATTGGTGTCCAATGTTTGAACCGCCCCTGAGTCTGACAGTGGGAATCCGGCGCCACCCCTCGCGGGAAGAACAGTATTTTGCCTTGGTTGAGGTTGTGGGTAAAAAATTTTAGTTAAATTTATCGATCGTTATTATCAAGTCTTCCACCTTTCTGAGTACTAGCCCAACCGTTTCCGGTTGGCAGAGCATACGGGTGTAGGACAAACCAAGATAAATTAATTAGGGGAGTGTGAGTGGAAAATTTTATTTATTAAAAGAACCTTGTTCAACTCTCCGACAGAGAGCGCTCTTGACTCGGTCTTATGACCACAGTTCAAGAGACTTGCTAAATTAACAATGCCTAATGCAGGGGATGATGCAAGACTAAAAATGCCCTCCGATAGAGGGTGCTCTTGACTTGGATTTGGCCAAGTTCAAGAGACTTTGGTTGATTTTAAGCAAACGAGAGCAGTTGTGTTGTGAAAAGCAGTAAAATAACTTGAGAAAGATGAAACCACTTGATAACTTGAAAGATAAATTAATGCTTTCAACAATAACTACTTTGCCAAATAATATGAAATAAAATTCAAACTAGTGTTCTACCATACAAATTCTAATCTACTAGGTGGGATTGATCTCCGAACAAGATCAACCACTAGAAACCACCAATCCTGGAAACCTTCCAGCTAGCTGGATGTCCACAAGAAGTTGATGGGGGAGCGAGAAGCTACCACAAAACTATGTGGCCTTTGGGATACGATCCCAAAGTTAGCTATTCTCTGGTCAAGGATTGGAAGAGAAACAGTATAATGATAAAAATAAACTAAGCTACCCAAGAATCTCTTTCAGGTTCAAGACCCTACTCGAGAAAGCATGGGGGTAAGTAAAATATGAAATATAATCAAGATAATTTATTTGAAACAAAATTTAAACTAAGAACATAAAAACGTAAATCTAAACTAGAAACAACCACACGACCCAACACCCTTCCCCAAATGGGGAAGAAGACCCAAAAGTGGAGGCCTCCTCCACTTAAAACTTTTATTTGATGAGTACAAGTGCCTCAAGGGAAAATCCTTGAAAGGTCTTTCGAGAATGATGATACTTGGAAAAATATTGAAGAAGATATAGATTCTACTTGTTATTACAAAGGATAAGTGTATCAAAATTTTGTCATTTTTGTGGCTTCTTCACTTTGTTTTGCTTCGATCCTCTTGTTTCAAGATCTTATCAAGAACTTCTCTCTCAAATGGCCTACACAAGTTCAAGAATATTTAAACAAGGCACCCATTAATCATTAGTAAAAAATAAATCGAAATTGAAACTATTCGAGTCTATATTTAAGATTTAACTCTAAGATGGAAAATGCATGAAAATTTGTCATAAAATGTTAACTATTGCAAAACGGACCAGCGAACAAAGTTGCTCTAAAAATGCTAGGAATGAGATCTAAGACTTAAAAATTTTTGGAAAATTTTATGAAAAATTTTCTATCTTTAAAAAGGGAAACTAGATGCAAACTTAACAAGTGCTAGAATGAGATCTAGTATGATTTTAAACTACCTTTTCAATGTATGCCAATGATCTACAAGATGCAATAATTTAAGATCTATCAAATCAAATTAAACTACTCTAACAAACACTAACTTATCCAATTCGTTTTTGCTTTTTTGTGTGGTTTTTAGGGCACTTGAGAAGATGGACGAAAGGGCAAAGCAAGAGGGTGAAAGGGAGATCTAAGAGAATGGATCTAAGGGAGAAGAAAGAAGACAAAGGCTTGGATGAGAAACCCTTGAAGGGGAAAACGAATGATAAGGGAAAAAACTAGGATAGAATAGGATGAAGTAGGATGAATGGGGATAGGAATGCCAAAGGAGAAAAAACGAGTGCAAAAGGGAGGAGGACAAATGGAGAAGGGAAAACGAATGGAAAGGGATGGATAGATCTAGGGCCAAAGAGGAAGTAGGGCTAGCAAATTCAAAGGAAAAAGGAACTCAAGGAGAAAAATAGAAGGCTAGAAGAAGAGAGCCTTTAGTGACAAGGTTTTAAAAGTAGAATTTTGATTTGATGAGAAACCTGAGAAGAGCTCTTCCTAGCCTTCTTAAGATGAAAAGATCTTGAGATTTGTAGATCCTGCAACCACAAAGTATTAGGCCAAAACTTGAAGATGAACAAGGGTTTGATGCAACCGAGCTCTTACCCCTCTTCACTTTAGGCAACACCTAAATCACAAACCCAAACACTCAACCAACAAGTGAGATCAACAATGCTAGAATGCTAGAAATATCAAGATTAAATCAACAATTTGTATAACCAACTACTCATGTTCATTTAGATCTTGATAAACTATGCATAAATAACCAACTTAAATTATGAATGGTTACTCTATTGTACTAAAAATAGTCCTCACAAGCTAACCATTGATCAAATACCATGCATAATCAAGAGATGGGTTTAGAGAAGATGTCACCTCAACAGAGATGAATTCACACAATAGATTGAAAGCTCATGGACCTCCAAAGTCGAAATCTTTATTGAAAATATTAAGCCAAAGCATATTACAAATTTTTGCAGAGTAATCTTGCATCAAAGTCTCCATGAGATAACAACCCAAATGGGCCTCTCTTTATACTAAAACTACACACCTAAACCCTAATTCGAATTTGGCAATGGAGAAGGTCGAATTCCAATCAATAGGTGGCTTGGAGCAAGAGACATAGCTAAAGTCGAGTTTGAGGTAGTTGTGGATGGCACCATGTGGCAAACTCGACTTGAGGTAGGTGGGAGTTGAGGGCACTAACCAATGGAAGACATACATCAAGGCAAAGGCGAGTTAGGGTGAGGAAAACGTGAGCCAATGTGGAGAGGGCGAGTTGGATGTGGTAGGTCGAGGCTAGTTTAGTGGATGCCACATGGTAGAGGTAGGCACTAACTTAGATTCAATCGAAAGCCAAGCTAATCCACTCACCTACTAACCACTAAACGAGTCACAACAAGGCAATGCGTGGCTCTTCATGAGATTGACGCGAGCTAGGTGAGGATGGCGAGTAGAGACTTGGTAGGTGCTAGCTCGAGTGATAGAGGAGAGAATCCAATGGGATTTAGGCAATGGATAAACGCCAACTAGGATCCACGTGAGCCAAAGGGAAATAACGTGAGGATTGGGAGGAAAAGCGTGAGCTTGAGGTGAGCTGCGAGCTAGTTCAATGGGTGACATGTGGTAATGGGTAGTTGCTTAACTCGAATTAGTAGAGGGAGCCAAGTCATAAATGATTGGTGAGTCATGAGGGCGCCCCTATCTAACATAAATGCTAACCACCAACCCATACATCAACTGACACATCACAAAATCGAATTTTGCATGAGGGAGGGCGAATTTGCTCAAAGAGATTCTTTGCTGGTGACTGGGTGAGTGACTGGATGGGCTTGGAGTTGATTGGAATCTTCCTTAATGCTCATCGCCATGTCATTTAGCCCTTTATTTTAATCAAATTGATTAATTTTGGAGAGATTTGGATTATCTCAAAAATAATCAATTTTATTATTTTAATTAATAATTTCTCTGTAAATGACTTTTCAGAGAAAATATTAATTATGGGGCGGAATTGACATCCGAAAGTTGGGTTTAGCTGCTCCATGGGCCATGTGTGATTTTTGGCTTATGAAACGAGCCATCAAACACTGAAAACGGACCCCGGATGACTGACATATTACAGACTCAAATTTCTCTATTTAAACTATAGAGAAATTTAATTAAAATTTAAAAAATAATTAAATAATTAAAAACCCCAATTCCGACGCGTCCGGTAAAATTTTTTCGAAATTTTTTCTGGGGGTCCTAGAGACCTAGGACATGACCAAAACCTATTCTAATAGTGTCTAGTAGGTTTATACATTATAGTTGGACCCTAATAACCCCCCATGGCCAAATTTCCAAAATCGGGCATTCCAGCTTTGGAGGAAGCGGGAGAAAAACCAAGAGATTATATTTCGCCTGAAGCAAAGTATAATCTGACGGTGAAAAAACTCCCTGGAATACCTTAGTTGTTTAATCCAGTCATGGGAGACCGAGCCACTCAGACCCTACTAGCACACTGATACAAACCCCCATGGGGCCATGGTCATGTCGACTCAAAAACAAAACTGGCTAGCCAAAACTGGCTAGACCCAAATATAATGAAACCCAGATACTCTGGAAGCGAACACTGATGTGTTCCAACACTGGCGGCTCAATAAGGTTTCAACTATTGTACAAATCAGTTGATAACATCTGGCTCCAACTGCGGGACGGACACTTGCTTGATCTAGGAGTCAAAGAAGGTGTTCGAGAATCCCAGAATATCATTTTCCCGCACAGAAAGAGAAGTGTCTTAGTTTCCCATGTACATGATAAATAATGCCAAAATGAAATAACAACTATGAAACTATTTTTTGCTTTTTCTTTTCAAATTCAAAGTACAGAAATAGAAATCTTTTCTTTTTCAGCATAAACATGAACTATAGTACAAAAATACACTATGATACAGAAATAATGATACATAAAGTACAAAGATAAGAGTTTAGGGAGATCCTGAGATGGCCTCTTGGTCATCTTGTATGTTGTTCCGATAAAAGGGCTTCAAATGTTGCCCATTTATAGGAAGAGGCAATATTTCTCCTTCCATAGTGTTGAGGCCGAAAGAATTATCTCCAACTGTGCAGCGTATAATAAAGGGGCCTTTCCAAAGGCTGTCGAACTTCCCATGCTTCCCAGGTTTTTCCCTTCTTTTGTCCCATAATAGAACAGTGTCTCCTTCTTGAAAGGCTCTTGGCTTGGCTGATTTGTCAAAAGTGGCTTTCATACTTTCTTTTTGTCTTAACATTTTGTCCAAGGAATTTCTTCTGTTTTCATCAAGCTCGATGATTTGGTTAGCCCTATCTTCCAACTCTAACTTCTCAGAGTCATAATCAGTTAGCATTCTGAAGATGGGAATCTGCATGCTAAGAGGTAGTATTGCTGTGATGCCATAAACAAGTTCAAAGGGGGACTTTCCGGTGGAGTTTTTCTTTGTAATTCTGTCCGCCCAAAGGGCATATTTGATCTTGCTATCCCAGGATCTTTTGTTGTCACCAACAGTTTTCTTAAGGATAGTCATCAGGTTTTTATTTGAGGACTCAGCAAGGCCATTACCTTGTGGATAATAATCGGAAGAGTGAGATAAAATAATGCCATATTTGAAACAGAAATCATTCATTTCTGTTGAACAGAAAGCCTTGGCATTATCGGTGGTTATCTTCAAAGGGGTACCAAATCTAGTGATGATTTTATCTTCAATAAAATCCATAACAACCTTTTCAGTAGCTGTCTTGGTAGGAATGGCCTCCACCCATTTAGTGAAATAATCAGTTGCCGTCAGAATCCAGCAAAAACCATTGCTAGAGTTATCTTTAAATTTGCCAATAAAGTCAAGGCCCCATTGCTGGAAAGGGGCAATGACAACAACCGGATTGAGGGGTAAGGCGGCCAATTTAGGCTTTCCTGTGAATAGCTGACATTCCTGGCAAAACTTGACATGTTTGTACACATCGGCAAATATGGTTGGCCAATAATAACCGGCTCTAAGAATTTTGTGGGCAGTTGTATTTGCTGCATAGTGTCCCCCACAAAATCCTGAGTGAAGGTCAATCAAGATCTTTTTGGAATCTTGTTCATGGACACATATAAGGATAACCCCATCAGGGCTTCTCCAACCCAAGCCTTCTTGAGTAAGACAATACCTAGCAGCTTTTAGTCTTAATGCCCTTCGTTTGTGTCCTTTAAGGTGGTCAGGGCAAGTCATATGTAAGAGGAAATATATAACATCAGAATACCAATGGATATCTAATTCCCGCAAGGCAGGTGTCATACGTGGGCAATCAGGTTGATCAGTGCAGTTTATATCAATGGCTTCCTCATTCTTTTGGGTCAACATTTTGGCCAGGCCCTGTCCTTTGATAAGTTTGGTAGGTTTTATTTCCAAGTCATATTCCTGGATCTTGGAGACCCATGTGCCTCTTGTTCCTAAGCAATCCTGTTGGGATAGGATGTCTTTTACTGCAGCATGGGGGACATAACCTATAACTTTGTTGTAACCAATGTATGTTCTGAAATGTTTTAAAGATTTGACCAAAGCATAGGCTTGTTTTTCCATTATTGTATACTTTAATTCTGAATTTTGTAAAGCCCTGCTCATGAATGCAATTGGTTGCTCGAACCCTTCGAAGTTCTTTTGGAGCAAAACCCCAGCTATAGTATCCTCAGAGGCAAAAGAGAAAATCATGAAATCTTTGGTATAATCCGGACTGACCAACATAGGTGACCTAGTAATGGCATCTTTAATAGTGTTGAAGGCTTCTTTTCCATCATCCGTCCACACAAACTTAGCATCTTTTTTAAGCAACCGCTGCATGGGTTTCATCAACTCTGCAAGGTTTGGAATAAACCTTCTGATAAAATTTATGTGTCCATTGAAAGATTGAAGACCCTTCACATTTTTTGGGAGGGGTATTTTCTTAATGGCTTCAACTCTTTCAGGGTCAATCTTGACCCCGTCCTTGTTTATGATATGCCCTAAGAGTTTTCCCTCTTCAATACCTAACACAGATTTTGCCGGATTTAGGGAAATACCATATTCTCTGCACCTTTCAAAGACTTTTCTCAAGTGATCAACATGGCTGGATCTTTCCTTTGAAAAGACGGTTAAATCATCCTGGTAAATTTCGATGATTTTTCCTATTAATTCCTTGAAAGCATAATCCATGGCCCTTTGGAAAGTGGCTCCTGCATTTGTAAGGCCAAAGGGCATTCTCAGATACTCAAAGGTTCCCCAAGGTGTTGTAAAAGCAGTTTTATGTTTGTCCTCTTTGATAACAACTTGGTTGTATCCTGAAAATCCATCAAGCATGGACATCATATTAGATCCAGTGACCCGTTGGAGGAGGGTCTCCATGTTGGGAAGTGGGTAGTTGTCTTTCTGGCACGCCATGTTTAGGTTTCTGAAGTCTATGCATATTCTGATACTTCCATTCTTCTTTCTTACGACAACTAGGTTGGAGCACCATGAAGTGTGTCGGGTAGGAGCTATAATGCCTGCTGCTAACATCTTCTCTAGCTCTCTTTTGATAATAGGAGCCAACTTAGGATTTATTTGCCTTAATTTCTGACGAAAAGGCTTAGCATTTTGCATTTCCGGTTTAAGGGGAATGGTATGTTGGAATACATCTTCCCTATAGGCCTTCAACTCGTCATAAGTAAAGGCAAATATATCTCTAAACTCTCTGACAAGGTTTATTAGTGCATTTCTTTCTTTTTCTGATGTTCCTTTTCCAATTTTTATGATTTTTGGATCTGTTTCTGTTCCGATGTTAACCTCAATGTAATCCCCTGGCTTCATCTGGTCAATGCTGTTCTTTTTTCCGTCATGCCTATCAAAGATGTTCTCTAACTTAGTGAAACCACGTGAGATTGGGTTCATGGGCTGGCTTTCATCTTTATACTGCTTGCCTTCTTCCTGTTCATTAACATTGAAATTGGCAAATTCATCTAAGTTATTTATGAACCTTATAATTTGTTCATCATCTTTAAAAACCTGCCAATGGTTCATGTTATCTGGGACAGATGGCCTATAGTTAATCTCAAGTGTACACTCTCCTTTCAACATTTCCTCTGATGGCTGGAGTGTAGATGCTGCAACAGCTAACCTATCTGCCATACTGTTTTCCTCTCTATGGACTGCTTGTATATTTAGAGCATCAAAATATTCCATGGTGTCCCACACTGCATTTCTATATCTCTTAAGCCTTTTGCAATGGCATGCAAATTTACCCTTGATCTGTTGTACCACTAAATCAGAATCTCCCTTAATACTAAGCATTTTGATCTTCATGTCTTTAGCAATTTCTATGCCTAGTAAGAGTGCTTCATACTCCGCAACATTGTTGGTGGCTTCAAACTCAAGTCTAAATGCAAAATTGAAGATTTTACCCTCAGGTGACCTTAAGACTATACCGGCACCCTTGCCAGCTTTAGAAAAAGCTCCATCAAATTCCATTTTCCACAGCCCATCAATTTTCTTGTCTTTCATTTCCCTATGAACTGGATCTAAGAAAGTGGAATTGATCTGGTGGGTTCCCATGTCATCTGAATTGTAAATGTACTCATTTGAAGGTTTGTGGGGATTCTCAACATGGTACCTCCTCTCCTTTTCTGAATGTAGTTTAACCTGAGTGTCTTCTGAAGCAGGAACAGTTGCGTAGGATAGATCTAACTGTAATGAACCACCCAAGGAAGCACCCCACTTTCTAGATAAAAGCATACCCCACTTATCAGGCACATCTATGACTAGGATGTCCATGGTGACATGGATGTCTGGGTACTTGGCTAATCTGATGGTTTGATTCTGAATCATCCCCTCACTTCAACAGGTCTAGAGTCCATAGCACAAACATTCCCATATGGTCTGGTGGTCTTCAAGTTCAGTTGCTGCATGACTTTCTTGGTCATAAGGCTGGCACCAGATCCTGAGTCCAACATACAGTTATGTAGAAGAAGGTCACCTATCATCAATGATATGTAGAAAGGTGGGTGAGCTTCTTTTCTTGTTTCCCTGGTATGTAGGACTATAGGGGGATCTCCATAATCATTCGTATAACTTGTTGAAGGTTGTTCTTTAGTTTCTACGAAAGCTACCTTTTTAGGGGTAGGGTACTTTGCAGGTGGAGGTTGCTTTTCAGATGCAATGGGATGTGGAACAGCAAGGGGCTTTTCAGAATCTATAGGTTTAGGAGTATGAGGGGGAATATTATTAGCATGAGGCTCTAACAGTTTTAACAGTTTCTCTCTCTGACCCGGAAGTTTGCATAGTTCAAGTACTGGGACTGGAACTTTGGTGTTGGACAACCAATTACTTAAATCAAAATTTAAATCAATAGATGGTCCCTTTTCAATGTTTATTCTTGGAGCAATGTGAGGAACTGTTACCTTAGGAGTGTTTTGATTAGAAGGTCCTTCCTTTGGTTTCTTTTGATAAGTGTTTCCCTTGAATCTCTGGCTGTTGTTGATACTAGGTGGCATCTCTCCATACAGTTGAGTCATATAGTCGATCTGCTGATAACCCTGGTTGGCTTGAGTCATATCAAGGTTCTCATATTCATTTCCCACATGGTTGATAAAAACAGGCTCGTCTGATGAAGTACTAGGCTCACATCCCTCAGGATATCCATGCTCTTGAACAAAGCAAGCATAATGGCAACCAGATTCCTCATGGAAATCCTTGCATGCTCTACAAAATGGCTTGACATGCTCAACCATGTTGGCAGCCTCTAGTTGATGAGGAGGCCTCTGTTCATGGTTAGGAGGTCTTCTTTGCCAAGTAGGTTTGGCAGGAAAATTTCTAGGAGCTGGTTGTGTATGTTGAACCTGTTGAACCTGTTGAACCTGTGCTCTTTCCATGTTGATGATCTTGTTTTGCAATTCTTTTATTTGACTTACATGTTTCTGTTCTGCTTTCTCCATTCTCTCACATATTTCTATCATTTTCTTTTCATAAGAGTCTTTCATAGGCTCCTTGTCTTTATGCTCAGTTGGTTTTGAAAGCAGTTGAGATCTAGAGTATCCCTGGATGTTTGACTCTCCAGAAGACTTCATGTTCCTATCAATCTTTACGGCCAAAGCTTGAGCATCAAGCAAGGTGGCTGGTTCTTTGTCCCTGATTTGGTATTGGACTTTGCCACTTAATGCTTCTATGTAGTAGTCCAACAAAGAAGCCGCAGGAGGCACATAGGTTTCAGGAATGGAATTTGACAGCTCCATGAATTTAGCATTAAATTCATCCATAGTTTCATTCTCGGTCTTCTTCATACTAGTTAGAGATGCAACTAAATGTCTAGGTTCTTTTCTGCAACCAAACTTGTTGAGGAAGGATGTCTTGAATGCCGCTATGGTGGCAAAAGAGTTGTCAGGCAGATTGTCGTACCAGGTCCCTGCCTTACCCTCCAATGATAGGGCAAAAAGTGTCATGTAAACATCCTCATGTTTATCAGCTCCCCTGACATGAGTACTACACAATTTTGTGAAGTTTCTAATATGTTGTTCAGCAGATAATGAGGCATCAGTGCCATTGAAATTTGTGATTTTGTCAATAGCCTTTTCGGGAATATCGTGAGGTTGACCTGGTATCTGAGAAAAGTTGAGTTGAGTAAAGAACTCACCCATTGTGGAAAGGAAACAGTTATTATTTTCAAAATTTGTTTGATTTTCTAGATTTTCTTGAAACAAAGAGTGGATGTCTAAAATAGATTCGGATCTAAGATTTTCAAGAATTCTACGAGAAGCAAGCTTGTTCAGTCTCCTCCTATAAACCTTTTCAGGCTCAGGGATAAAACTAAGCAAGCCTTCAGAGTTTCTTCTAGTTGAATACCTTGATGTGTTAACTGACAGTGGAGTCGCCAGGTGAATCCAAGTCTAATTTCAGAGAGTGATTAAACTAAAAATCTACCAAAGTAAAAAAGGTGAAGTGGAGTCGCCAGATAGATATGAGAATCTATCAAAAGGTGAAACAAACTAGAAAAAACTAAGGTCGTCCAGGAACAAAAAGATTTGTCCCCGGCAACGGCGCCAAAGATGTTGTCCGCCAATATGCACACCAGCAGCGGAAATCTTTCGAAAGCTGTCTCTTCACTACAAGTGAGAGAGGTGTGGCCTTGGGGGCAAGCAATGAGCCAGGTACTGTCACCTGAATCCCAGCTCCTCCGTTTAGGCAAACTCCTAACGAAGCCAAGGGGGGTAGACCCTAAAAGAGAGTTTCACTAAGGCTCTAGTATTTATAGTGTTTTTTAGGTGTAGTGATGCGGATGGGTGTTTTTTTAGGAGTTTTTTAAATGAGAGACAATTATGAAAATTTAATATCTGACAAGATAACGCAATCCACGTTGCAAATATAGGATGAAAGATACACTTGGGCAGTAAACAAATCACTTCACGTAAATATAAGCAAATACTCCAATGTTTTCACTTAAGCAAGCAAAATATATAATGAAGGACCAGTGCCTTATGGAGTCAAAAATAAAAGTGAAAGTGAAAACTTGATACAAGTGCTTGAAATGGAAAATTCGTGAGAACGTTATGCAGCTTATCTTGGTAAATTCAAAATTTTAATTGTCTTGATTATTAGGGCTAAAACCAAGGATGTTCAAAGAGATGGTAGAACCCTACCCAAGAAAGATACTGGCAACCCTGAATGACATGTCGGAAGCACCCAGATTCGATAAGGATTGGTGTCCAATGTTTGAACCGCCCCTGAGTCTGACAGTGGGAATCCGGCGCCACCCCTCGCGGGAAGAACAGTATTTTGCCTTGGTTGAGGTTGTGGGTAAAAAATTTTAGTTAAATTTATCGATCGTTATTATCAAGTCTTCCACCTTTCTGAGTACTAGCCCAACCGTTTCCGGTTGGCAGAGCATACGGGTGTAGGACAAACCAAGATAAATTAATTAGGGGAGTGTGAGTGGAAAATTTTATTTATTAAAAGAACCTTGTTCAACTCTCCGACAGAGAGCGCTCTTGACTCGGTCTTATGACCACAGTTCAAGAGACTTGCTAAATTAACAATGCCTAATGCAGGGGATGATGCAAGACTAAAAATGCCCTCCGATAGAGGGTGCTCTTGACTTGGATTTGGCCAAGTTCAAGAGACTTTGGTTGATTTTAAGCAAACGAGAGCAGTTGTGTTGTGAAAAGCAGTAAAATAACTTGAGAAAGATGAAACCACTTGATAACTTGAAAGATAAATTAATGCTTTCAACAATAACTACTTTGCCAAATAATATGAAATAAAATTCAAACTAGTGTTCTACCATACAAATTCTAATCTACTAGGTGGGATTGATCTCCGAACAAGATCAACCACTAGAAACCACCAATCCTGGAAACCTTCCAGCTAGCTGGATGTCCACAAGAAGTTGATGGGGGAGCGAGAAGCTACCACAAAACTATGTGGCCTTTGGGATACGATCCCAAAGTTAGCTATTCTCTGGTCAAGGATTGGAAGAGAAACAGTATAATGATAAAAATAAACTAAGCTACCCAAGAATCTCTTTCAGGTTCAAGACCCTACTCGAGAAAGCATGGGGGTAAGTAAAATATGAAATATAATCAAGATAATTTATTTGAAACAAAATTTAAACTAAGAACATAAAAACGTAAATCTAAACTAGAAACAACCACACGACCCAACACCCTTCCCCAAATGGGGAAGAAGACCCAAAAGTGGAGGCCTCCTCCACTTAAAACTTTTATTTGATGAGTACAAGTGCCTCAAGGGAAAATCCTTGAAAGGTCTTTCGAGAATGATGATACTTGGAAAAATATTGAAGAAGATATAGATTCTACTTGTTATTACAAAGGATAAGTGTATCAAAATTTTGTCATTTTTGTGGCTTCTTCACTTTGTTTTGCTTCGATCCTCTTGTTTCAAGATCTTATCAAGAACTTCTCTCTCAAATGGCCTACACAAGTTCAAGAATATTTAAACAAGGCACCCATTAATCATTAGTAAAAAATAAATCGAAATTGAAACTATTCGAGTCTATATTTAAGATTTAACTCTAAGATGGAAAATGCATGAAAATTTGTCATAAAATGTTAACTATTGCAAAACGGACCAGCGAACAAAGTTGCTCTAAAAATGCTAGGAATGAGATCTAAGACTTAAAAATTTTTGGAAAATTTTATGAAAAATTTTCTATCTTTAAAAAGGGAAACTAGATGCAAACTTAACAAGTGCTAGAATGAGATCTAGTATGATTTTAAACTACCTTTTCAATGTATGCCAATGATCTACAAGATGCAATAATTTAAGATCTATCAAATCAAATTAAACTACTCTAACAAACACTAACTTATCCAATTCGTTTTTGCTTTTTTGTGTGGTTTTTAGGGCACTTGAGAAGATGGACGAAAGGGCAAAGCAAGAGGGTGAAAGGGAGATCTAAGAGAATGGATCTAAGGGAGAAGAAAGAAGACAAAGGCTTGGATGAGAAACCCTTGAAGGGGAAAACGAATGATAAGGGAAAAAACTAGGATAGAATAGGATGAAGTAGGATGAATGGGGATAGGAATGCCAAAGGAGAAAAAACGAGTGCAAAAGGGAGGAGGACAAATGGAGAAGGGAAAACGAATGGAAAGGGATGGATAGATCTAGGGCCAAAGAGGAAGTAGGGCTAGCAAATTCAAAGGAAAAAGGAACTCAAGGAGAAAAATAGAAGGCTAGAAGAAGAGAGCCTTTAGTGACAAGGTTTTAAAAGTAGAATTTTGATTTGATGAGAAACCTGAGAAGAGCTCTTCCTAGCCTTCTTAAGATGAAAAGATCTTGAGATTTGTAGATCCTGCAACCACAAAGTATTAGGCCAAAACTTGAAGATGAACAAGGGTTTGATGCAACCGAGCTCTTACCCCTCTTCACTTTAGGCAACACCTAAATCACAAACCCAAACACTCAACCAACAAGTGAGATCAACAATGCTAGAATGCTAGAAATATCAAGATTAAATCAACAATTTGTATAACCAACTACTCATGTTCATTTAGATCTTGATAAACTATGCATAAATAACCAACTTAAATTATGAATGGTTACTCTATTGTACTAAAAATAGTCCTCACAAGCTAACCATTGATCAAATACCATGCATAATCAAGAGATGGGTTTAGAGAAGATGTCACCTCAACAGAGATGAATTCACACAATAGATTGAAAGCTCATGGACCTCCAAAGTCGAAATCTTTATTGAAAATATTAAGCCAAAGCATATTACAAATTTTTGCAGAGTAATCTTGCATCAAAGTCTCCATGAGATAACAACCCAAATGGGCCTCTCTTTATACTAAAACTACACACCTAAACCCTAATTCGAATTTGGCAATGGAGAAGGTCGAATTCCAATCAATAGGTGGCTTGGAGCAAGAGACATAGCTAAAGTCGAGTTTGAGGTAGTTGTGGATGGCACCATGTGGCAAACTCGACTTGAGGTAGGTGGGAGTTGAGGGCACTAACCAATGGAAGACATACATCAAGGCAAAGGCGAGTTAGGGTGAGGAAAACGTGAGCCAATGTGGAGAGGGCGAGTTGGATGTGGTAGGTCGAGGCTAGTTTAGTGGATGCCACATGGTAGAGGTAGGCACTAACTTAGATTCAATCGAAAGCCAAGCTAATCCACTCACCTACTAACCACTAAACGAGTCACAACAAGGCAATGCGTGGCTCTTCATGAGATTGACGCGAGCTAGGTGAGGATGGCGAGTAGAGACTTGGTAGGTGCTAGCTCGAGTGATAGAGGAGAGAATCCAATGGGATTTAGGCAATGGATAAACGCCAACTAGGATCCACGTGAGCCAAAGGGAAATAACGTGAGGATTGGGAGGAAAAGCGTGAGCTTGAGGTGAGCTGCGAGCTAGTTCAATGGGTGACATGTGGTAATGGGTAGTTGCTTAACTCGAATTAGTAGAGGGAGCCAAGTCATAAATGATTGGTGAGTCATGAGGGCGCCCCTATCTAACATAAATGCTAACCACCAACCCATACATCAACTGACACATCACAAAATCGAATTTTGCATGAGGGAGGGCGAATTTGCTCAAAGAGATTCTTTGCTGGTGACTGGGTGAGTGACTGGATGGGCTTGGAGTTGATTGGAATCTTCCTTAATGCTCATCGCCATGTCATTTAGCCCTTTATTTTAATCAAATTGATTAATTTTGGAGAGATTTGGATTATCTCAAAAATAATCAATTTTATTATTTTAATTAATAATTTCTCTGTAAATGACTTTTCAGAGAAAATATTAATTATGGGGCGGAATTGACATCCGAAAGTTGGGTTTAGCTGCTCCATGGGCCATGTGTGATTTTTGGCTTATGAAACGAGCCATCAAACACTGAAAACGGACCCCGGATGACTGACATATTACAGACTCAAATTTCTCTATTTAAACTATAGAGAAATTTAATTAAAATTTAAAAAATAATTAAATAATTAAAAACCCCAATTCCGACGCGTCCGGTAAAATTTTTTCGAAATTTTTTCTGGGGGTCCTAGAGACCTAGGACATGACCAAAACCTATTCTAATAGTGTCTAGTAGGTTTATACATTATAGTTGGACCCTAATAACCCCCCATGGCCAAATTTCCAAAATCGGGCATTCCAGCTTTGGAGGAAGCGGGAGAAAAACCAAGAGATTATATTTCGCCTGAAGCAAAGTATAATCTGACGGTGAAAAAACTCCCTGGAATACCTTAGTTGTTTAATCCAGTCATGGGAGACCGAGCCACTCAGACCCTACTAGCACACTGATACAAACCCCCATGGGGCCATGGTCATGTCGACTCAAAAACAAAACTGGCTAGCCAAAACTGGCTAGACCCAAATATAATGAAACCCAGATACTCTGGAAGCGAACACTGATGTGTTCCAACACTGGCGGCTCAATAAGGTTTCAACTATTGTACAAATCAGTTGATAACACATCCCACACCACATCACAAGCAACTCGGTGGAAATGTCTCTCAAATAATCTTAGTCTCAAGTATTCACAATGCCAAGAGGAGGTACAAATGGGTGAGTCTCTTCTCTTATAGAAAAGGCTCACAACAAAACCTAACTCCCTCCAAAATCGATGGCTGAGATGCACTCTCAAATGACCAAATTGAATGGTGGAGGAGAGCTCAAGAGGGGGGGCGAATTTACCCTCATGCGCCCAAGTGGAGGATGGGGCCATTCGTGGGGCCCATACAATGCACAAATAGAGGTCTAGGGGGTGTCTATGGGCTGTTTTAGCCCCCTAGATCACTTGGCCAAAGTCTCAATACATTGCATTTGCAAAATATGAAGTTTTACATAGTGAAAAATGGCCAAGTATGGGCCAATTCGTCCCACGAGTGAAGCTGGGCTAAATGAGGGCCCCACATCATAAAATAAATGTCCAAACATAGAAAAAATGACCTTAGGGAACCCCCTTACCTTTACCAACCATTGCAGTTTCCATTTCAATAGTTACCTTAGCCAAATTTGATTTTCCATATTTAATTAATTGCTGGTTTTATTTTTGAAGATGTATTTTGCGCTTTTGACCCACTTATATTGCCCGGATTGACGAACCGTCTGCTGCAATGCGATCGTAGACCCCAAATATAGTAGACATGGTCACTCGAACGACCCTGATCCATCAATTGGGCACTGTTTGCCAAAAATCCAACATTTTTAATTAAAACAGGTCCCTAGTGACCAATAATAATTAAAAATCTCATCAACGCTTCAACTTTTTCTAAATCTGACACTTGGAGGCGCATATGGGACCCCAAGACATGATAAATGACCAAAATCGAAATCTTGATCGCAACTTTTTTTTCGGGCCCATTTTTGGCCTAGTCAACCTGGTTTGACCAAGTCAAATTTGGTCAAAATGGCAATGGCTGAAAACCTGTATGCAACATGAAGCATCAAGGCTTCCTTATTTATGTTAGTACATTACTAAAACAATATAATGACGACATGGTGATCATAATAAAAATATCTCAATAAAAATAGGCCCCAGGTGAGGTGGGCCCACCACCTCCAACAAAGACTCAAAACTGCTATGCACAACTTATAGACTTGACCACTTAGCTAACTTTGGGTGAGATGGATAAACAAGGTGAAGGATGGGGGAAAGACAGGGACCAAGACCATGTGACCCTTCGGATAGACAGGGAAGGCGGGACCCACTGACATAAGCATACCATGATAATACACAAGATTTTCACAAGGGTTTGCACAAATTTCATCACACGATCCACAAATTCTGCTCTTCGCAAAGTCTGAATCATAATCTCCTTACAAGTTTGTTCTACAAAAGGTTGTCTTTAGTGCCAAAATCAAAACTTGTTATTACTTGCCAAACCAAGGTTTTCACTGTCAATTATCAAGGCAATTTGATCAACCCCTGTGGTTATGATCATGAGACCTCTCATATGTTGTTGGCTTCAGTCATCAAAACAAGGCTTGATTTACTATTGTCCTTTGGATGCAAGACTGTGTACAGAGATCAACTCCTTTAGTACTCAGAACAACTTTATCACAAGATAACAACTTCAGCAACCCGAATTTAGAGATCATTTATTTCAAACAACTTTATGTCTTTTCTATATCTGCTTCAATCCGAATTCTGAGCCATTTAAACACTGTGCTTCGGGCTGTCTTCACAATTGCTTATGTTTTCCATCTTTATAAATTTTTTCTGTAGTTTGCTTGGTCTTTGTGACTATCTTTTGAACTTCAAAATGGGATTGAACATTTCATGCCTTGGGATGCTTTCCAAGAGGATACACACAACTTTAAGACATGCTCTTGCGGCTTTTCGTCATACCCAAGATTAGTGCAAGATGACTTCAACATTACAACTGCTATAGCTTGACATGCCCGCAATCATTTAGAACAATACTTCGCTGCTAGATTTCACTGTCCTTCATGCCTTCGGATGAAGCAAGTCTGCATGTCTTCAAGTGCCTTTGTTTGCTTCAGTCATTTGAAGAAAGAGCTAGCATATCTCAAAGCAGGACTTGAGTGCTTTTTGCAAAATGTTGAAATATTATAACTTTTAAGAATATTCTATTTGTACTTTATCCGGAGATGTTTCATTCCTCCGTCGGGACATTATTATATATCTAGAGAAGTTTATTCCTTCGTCGGGATGTTGTAACTACGGTTATTAGACTTCCCTAGTGGGGCCAGCCCTGAGTTAAGTGTTTAGGGGTTATTAGACTCTCCTAGGAGAAGTTGGCCCAGTTAGGGTTAAAAGTCAAGTGAACTAAAGTATAAATAGAGGATGTGTGTTCCTCATTTATTACACTCACTCACTTGTGAATTGCGCATAGGAGAGAGAGAGAGATCTGCATAGGAGGAGAAGGAGCTCCTGTTTGGGGTTTACATCTTTGTATTTGTTGGTCATCTATATTGAGGAAAGCTTTGCTGGGTTTTCTAACCCATGAGGGTTTCCCAGGATAAATTTGTGTCTATCTTGTGATTGTGTTTCTTTCAGTGATCCTTATTATGCTCTTGTTGTGAATTTTATGCTAAACTTAACATGGTATCAAAGCTAGCCTGAATAGGACATCTTTGACAAGGTGAAAATGCCTCTCTCTCCTCCTCCGGTGAAAATTAGGGTTTTTGCAAAAAATGGAATTTTTGGAATCTGAGAGCATGGCTGGATGCTCCTCCTCCAAAGCGAAATTTTCAGCCCTAGATCGAACTTTTTGAGTGTGTAGATCTCCGAGAAAGTCAAACCCTAGTTTGACTTCTGGACCAAAAAACCAGTGAACCAGAAAAACTGCGAGCCTGTGCACCAATGAACTAGAAAAGTTGCGAACCTATGCACTAGTAAACCAGAAAAGCTGCGCACTAATGAACCAGTAAACCAGAAAATCTATTGCAGATTTGAATTTCGCCGGTCAGGTTTGAAGGTTGAAAAGTTGAAGTTTTCGGAAGTCGAGTACATCTCCTGGTAAGGTCAGTTTTGCATTTTAAGAATTTTCAATTTTCGGTGACCTCCTGGACAAGATGGCCCCAAGCACTAAGCTTGAGGACAAGCTAGAGGGTATAGAGAATTTCCGGGCATGGAAATATAGGATTGGTCTCATTCTTGAAGAGAATGATCTTTCCCAATACATCAAAGATGAGGTTGCAGAACCTGCGGAAGATGAAGCTAAAGAGAAGTACAAGAAGGATATGATTAGGGCAAAGAGGACCATTGCTGATTCTATCAAATACCACTTGATTCCCCAAGTGTCATCCAAGAAGACCCCGAAGGAAATGTATGATGCCCTAGCCAGAATGTATGAAGGGAGGAACATCAATATGAAAATGAACCTGAGAGCTCAATTGAAGAGCACTAAGATGAATCAAGGATAATCTATTCAAGATTACTTCACAAGGGTCTCCCAGTTCAAGGAACAACTAGAAGCCATTGGAGACAACCTTGATGAAGATGAACTAGTCATGACTGCTCTCAATGGTCTCACTAGACCTTGGGATTCATTCATCCAAACCATGTGTGCCAAAAAGGGAAGCATCCAAAGCATTCAGAATATACATCCCAGGATTCCATCACATGGAAATTAGTAGAGATGTAACATTTGATGAAGAAGCTGCTCTCAAAAGATCTAGAAAGAGCCAGTGTGAAGAAGTATACGAAGAAGATATACCTCCTAGAAATACAGAAGCAGTTGCCTTCCCTGAAAAAGAAACACCAGAAGACCATGATATGATAGAACCTCAAGAACCCCCACCTATGAACATATCACGGAAGAGAAAGCCAGCATGGGCAAGAGAAATTATACAAGAAGCAGAAAGATATGGACCTCCAGAAGGCTCCACTAGAGCAAGCAAGAAACCAAAGCCATTTTCCAACTATGTGGCTTTGATGTGTGAACTTGTAGATCAAGAACCTACCAGTTATGAAGAAGCAGTTCAAAAGAAAGAATGGGTAGAAGCAATGACGGAGGAATACCAGTCAATAATGAAGAATGATGTTTGGGATGTAGTTCCCAAACCAGAAGATAAAAGTGTGGTATCCTCCAAGTGGATATACAAGATAAAGCATGCTGTGGTAGCATTGAAAATATAAGGCAAGGTTTGTGGCCAGAGGATTATCTCAGAAAGAGGGAATTGATTATGAAGAAACATTTGCACCAGTTGCAAGGTACACTTCCATTAGAACCATCATGGCACTTGCATCCATGATGAAGTGGAGATTACACTAGATGGATGTGAAGACAACCTTCCTGAATGGTGTGATTGAGGAAGAAGTGTACATAGAACAACCACAAGGATTTGAGGTTGAAGATAGAAGAACTCACGTATGTAAGTTGAAGAAAGCTCTATACGGGTTGAAACAAGCTCCTAGAGCTTGGTACGGAAGAATTGATAGCTTCTTGACAAGCTTGGGCTTTACCAAAAGTAAAGTTGATCCTAACCTTTACCTTAAAGTTATGGATAATGAACCTGTCATACTATTACTGTATGTGGATGATCTATTTCTGACAGGAAATGAGAAACAGATCATGGAAAGCAAGAAGAAGCTAGCTACAGAATTTGAGATGAAAGATCTCGGATTGATGCATTACTTCCTAGGTTTGGAAGTATGGCAAGGCCCAGAAGGAATCTTTCTCAACCAGGGAAAGTATGCTGTGGAAATTTTAAAAAGATTTGATATGTTGGAATGTAAAGCCATGGCCACTCCCATGGATACCAACTTGAAGTTGTTGGCTGATGAATCGTTAGAATTAGTGGATATGACTCAGTACAGACAGATTATTGGGTCACTGATGTATCTGACGAATACTAAGCCAGATATATGCTTTGCTGTGAAGTGTGAACACCCTGAGTCAATATCTAGTTGAGCCTAGACGTGTTCACCTGATAGCTGTAAAGCATGTGATGAGGTACCTAAAAGGTACAATAGACTTTGGTCTATAATATCTTGGAGATAATGATTTCAGATTGTATGGTTATACAGATGCAGATTGAGCTGGCAGTGTCTCAGACAGAAAGAGCACATCGGGTGGATGTTATTGTCTGGGATCTGTTATGATCTCGTGGTTTAGTAGGAAGCAGTCCAGTGTGGCTCTCAGCACAGCTGAAGCGGAATATATAGCAGCTTGCTCTCCTAGTTGTGAAGCCATATGGCTTCGGAAGTTGCTATCAGGACTATTTGACTTAGAGATGGACCCCACTATGATCCTATGTGACAACCAGAGTTGTATCAAGATGACAGAGAATCCAGTATTCCATGATAAGTCAAAGCACATAGAGATCCGATATTTTTATATACGGGATATGGTGCAGAAAGGAGCTATAAAGCTCGAGTATGTGAGCACTAATGAGCAAGTTGTTGATGTATTGACCAAACCTCTATCTCAAGTAAAGTTTGAGTATTTCCGAGACAAGCTTGGTGTAGTTCAGAAGGACCCTCCTCGAAAGGGGGAGTGATATGATCGATGATGATATTTGGATACTGGTATCGATGTGGATACCTGTATTGATGATGAGGTTTCCTATACCGACGGTAAGGTCAATGATGAGGATACCTATATTGATGATATGGATACTTGTATCGATGATGAGGATACCTGTATCGATGATGAGGTTACCTGTTCCGACGATGAGGTCGATGATGAGGATGCCTGTACCGACGATGAGGTCGATGATGAGGATGTACCGACGATGAGGTCGATGAAGTGGAACTTAGACTTTGTCTAAGAGGATTGGTGGGATTGATCATTCCTAGACAGTGATCCCGTAATTCCAAAAGGAAGGATAGTCTTAAATATTGATCCCTAGACTAGAATCCCGTAATTCCCAAAGGAAGGATTGTCTAAGATGTGAGTAGTGGACAAGGATACCGTAATTCCGAAAGGAAGGATCGTCCAAGTGTGGTAGTTCCGAAAGGAAGGATTGTCCATGATCCCGTAATTCCGAAAGGAAGGATCACCAGAGTTGATGGACTAGAATCCTGTAATTCCGAAAGGAAGGATCATCAAAGTTGTTGGACTAGCGTCCCGTAATTCTGAAAGGAAGGACTATCCACGATCACGTAATTCCAAAAGGAAGGATCATGTGTGTTGCATATTATGATGTTGTGGATCAAGAGATCCAGACGATGAGGCTGTTGATCGGAAGATCCAGATGTTGATGCTGTTGATCGGGAGATCCAGACGATGAGGCTGTTGATCGGAAGATCCAGATGATGATGTTGTTGTAGCTAATCGAGTGCTGCAGAAGATGAAGACTCAGTACTGACGACGTTGATGTTCCAGTATTGATTATGTTCGAGTAACTGTTTGAGTTACTGATGATGATTGAAGAAAGCTTCCAATGATTTATAGATGTATCATGTATGATGTTGATGACTCCTTGCTCCTGCAGATATTGTTAGAATATCCTTCTCGTTAAGGGGGAGTGTTGAAATATTGTAACTTCTAAGAATATTCTATTTGTACTTTATCCGGAGATGTTTCATTCCTCCTTCGGGACATTATTATATATCCGAAGATGTTTATTCCTCCGTCGAGATGTTGTAACTAGGGTTATCAGACTTCCATAGTGGGGTCGGCCCTGAGCTAAGTGTTTAGGGGTTATTAGACTCTCCTAGGAGAAGTCGGCCCAGTTAGGGTTAAAATTCAAGTGAAGTAAAGTATAAATAGAGGATGTGTGTTCCTCATTTATCACACTCACTCACTCATTCACTCACTTGTGAATTGCACATAGGAGAGAGAGAGATCTGCGAAGGAGGAGAAGGAGCCTTTGTTTGGGGTTTACATCTTTATATTTGTTGGTCATCTATATTGAGGAAAGCTTTGCTGGGTTTTCTACCCCAATCAAGAACCTGCACAGTCTTGGGCTTTATGACCAAAGCCACTGCAACTATAACATCTCATAGTATGACAATGTGCAGCAATGTGACCAACATGATTGCATGTCCAACATCTAACTGTGTTGTTGGGACTTCCAACACTTCTTCTTTCATAGAAACTACAATCCATAGCCTTGTGACCAAACTCATTACATGAATAGCAATAACCATTAAAACCATCTTCATACCTGAGTGTTTGATTCCATCTTGAAGTTGTTTCTCTTCTGAATCTGCTTTGAGGAGTGGGACCAACTTCTTACGTCTTTCTGATCTTTTGAAGTCTTCTTTACGTTGTGCAAATTCTTGCTGAGGAGCTTTGCTTCCATTCTTGGACATTGAAGGGCTTGCATCAAGAGTCTTAGGAGACCATGTGCCAACCTCAGATTTTCCGTCCTCCTTGTTGTAGCCAAGACCGGATTTGTCAAATGGAGATCTTTGATAATCCAAGATCTCATCCAAGATAGATGAGCTGTTTTTGAATTTGACATATACATCAGACTTTTCACCTTTCTTCCTGAGTTCAACCACCTCCATTTCAAGCTTCTGGCAACTCATCTCCTTTTCATCCCACTGATTCTTCAAGACTTCTTCTATTCTTTTGGCTTCCTCCAGCTGAGTCTTCAAATCAATATTGGCCCTTCTTGTTTCTTCAAGCTTTTCTAAATCTTCACTAGGCTTTCCTTGACTAATCAGTTTGGCATTTAATCTTCCAATTTCATCTTCTTTGTCTTTTAGCTCATCTTGTAAATCTAAGTTCTCGTGTTTCGATTTCTTGAGCAATACCATTGTCTCCTTTTGGTATTTTTTGAAGGATCTCAAAATTTTCTTTTTGAGCCTCAGATTGTATGAGATCAATATCCATTAGGGTACATGCAAATGCATGATTGGCTTTCAAAAGGTCTTCCTTATCATCTTCAACAGGTCTTTCTTGATTATCTAAATGATTGTATTACTGACAATTAGAAGCTCTTGTTTTATACTCGTTGGTTTTACCCTCTTAGGAGTGTGAACATGATCATTCCCGCATTTATGGCTTGGTAGCTTAGGCATCACCTTCACTTTCTCCATCCATCCATTGTCTCTCCCACTTTTGGTCTTTGCCCTGACTTACACCTTAGCCTGTGATATGGAGGTCTTCCCCATTTTTGCCTCTATGTTGGGTAGCATCCCTGTTAGTTTGTGACTCGGCTTTGAGTTGGCAACAAAACTTACCTTTGATGATTTGGATTTGATACCTTGATCACTCTAGTCGGTTGCCCCGATGTTTGGTCTTGATTGTGGGAAATCCCCATAGTTGCTTGATTTGTGTTGACTAAAACCTGAAGCAATTTGTACTACCATCATTACATATGGAAACTATTGTTATATCTGTTATGAAAGCCCATGACCCTGGATGTGAGTTGCGATTAGTTGTGATTCTAAGCACATGCAAAATTCAAAAAGGGTCATATAGGCCTAAAGAAAGCAGTGGTTAAATATATGCTAAATCTAAAGACTGTTGGTCAAGGAAATGGAATGTAATGATTAATTCCTCACAGAGCCTACAGGTTGGGATGTGAGATGGAGCAAGCGACAACTAATTCTAAGTGTCCCCTAGAACCTCAAGTTACGGTTAGCCGGGCACCCAATCCACGACGGTTCTAGAAAAGATCCTCACGGAGCTGATACAGCGTGGATGTGAGTTGTAGACATTTTCCAAGGTTGAATAAGCACTCCTCTGAACAACTTATTCGATTTGTGAGACACTGCCATCCCCTGTGTATTCTTTATCCAACATATGCTTGAATGTGTAATACCATCTCCCTTATCCAAAGTATCACAGTGTTGAGTCAGTCAAGTCATTCCCCTTTGCCTAGCCTTCACCCTCTGCTAGCAAATTGATCATGTTTACAAAATGAGTATATCCTTGGGGTTCTTTTGAAAGTAAACTATATTTAAACTTATGTTTTACTATAATTATCTATTAACTGCCAGCGAAATGATGCTTGATGTTTTAAAAGTCTTGCTATGAAAATGATTAAAAGAGCATGTCTTAACCATTTGCACTTACAGCAGTAGGCTTCTCTATCCTGGATCATATTTTGATCAGTTTGACCGGTAAAACCTAGTTTGACCAAGGTCAACCTTGGGATCCGTGATGAGTTGGACCAGTTATGTTGTATGATGTTGATCCATGGTCCTTGATATACTTTTTGATGATTCCATATATTAATGTAGGATCTTTTCTATGTTAATGTTTTTACTTATAGCAACATAAATTTCATATATAAGCAATAAAATGATCATTGAAAGAACAACTATGCACAGAAAGATAGACACAACACTTTACCCCGGGAAAACCCAAACTCCGGAAAAACCCAACAACCGTTTCTTACTCTGAGATTTAGTACAATGAAGATAAAAAGTACAAAATGAGTCAATGTCCAAGAGATCAGCTCCAAAAGTCTTCTAGTACCCAAAAAATGCGAACTACTTCACTTGAGCGAACTTGCTTGAGTTGGATGATGAAATGAGGGAACCAACACTTCTATTTATACATTACTTTTTGTAAAATTCCCTTACTGGGCCGACTTGTCTTTTTGCAATATAAAAATACATTTAATGTTTGTTTTACATCTGTGGGTCGGCTGGGCTAGTGAGGATGCCTCACATAGCTATAACAACAGCACTCCCTCTTAGCTAGAGAGGTATCATCACACTGGAACTCATCAAGAATCATCTTGGCTGAACTCGTACATCTTCTGATCTTCACGGTTGGACTAGTACATCTCTTCATCATAATGGCTGGACTCGTACATCTTCTGATCGTCACGGCTGGACTAGTACATCTCTTCATCATAATGGTTGGACTCGTACATCTTTTGATCATCACAGCTGGACTAGTACATCTCTTCAACATAAGAAAGGGTCAACATCGTCAATATAGGACGACATCCCATGCAGGGATCAAATATACTCTATACAAGAGTCCTCTCCATACTGGAGAAAAAATCCTCACAGGAACAACAGTCCTAACTGGACTGAACTCCTTAGCGGTCTACTAAGACTGCTTGTTCTAACTGGACTAAACTCTTCGTCGGTCTATTAGGACCGCCTGTTCTAACTGGACTAAACTCATTATCGGTCTAAAGGACCGCCTGTCCTAACTGGACAGAGTTCATTGTTGGTCTACAAGGACCGCCTGTCCTGAACAAAGTTCATTATGAATCTACAAGGACCACCTGTCCTGAACAGAGTTCATTGTCGATCTATAAGGACCGCCTGTCCTACCTGGACTATGAGCACTCCCTCTCACTGAGGGAAGTATTCTCCAATAATCCAAGTCTTTCACGAAAGTACGCAAACTTCACTCTAGAAAGAGGCTTGATGAGAATGTTTGCAACCTGTTCATTTGTCGGAATATACTGGAGCTGAACTGCTCCTCTCTGTACCATATCTCTAATATAGTGGTACTTGATTTCCATTTGCTTCAATCTATCATGAGATACAGGGTTCACTGAGAGATTCACATAGCTTTGATTGTCACAGTGAATCACGGTAGGCTCAAGTGCCTGCCCAGACAATCCTGCAAAGAGCTTCCAAAGCCATACTGCTTCTCGTGCCGCCACACTTGCTGCAATATACTTTGCTTCTGCAATGCTCAATGCTACTAAGGGCTGCTTCCTGCTGCACCAGGAAATCACTGCAAAACCCAAACTGAAGCAACACCCTGAGGTGCTCTTCCTGTCCACGACACTTCCTGCCCAATCTAAATCTGTATATCCATACAATCTTATGTCACTCCTAGAAGCATATTTCAATCCATATTTTACAGTGCCATGTAAATATCTTAGCACATGCTTCGCAGCAACCCAATGTACCTGTCTTGGTTCACACATAAACTGACTAAGAGCACTCACTGCAAAGCAGATATCTAGATTCTGGTCTACTGTTAACTAGATACATCAGTGAACTGATTAGCTATCTGTACATGGTAGGATCTACCAATTATGACTCGAAAGCTGAGTCACTCAACTTCTTAAGGTTTATCTCCATGGGTGTATTCATGGACTTACAGTCCATCAGACCAAATCTCTTCAAGATATCAATGGTATATTTTCCTTGGCTCAAGAAAATATCATCCTATCTCTCCCATACCTCCAACCTACGAAGTAATGCATTGGACCAAGATCCTTCATCTCGAACTCAGAGGCTAGCATCTTCTTGCACCACTTAGTAAGTTTCTCGTCTCCTGTGAGAAACAAGTCATCAACATACAGTACTAGTATCAATGGTCTACCATTCTCAACCTTGTAGTAAAGGTTGGAGTCTGCCTCACTCTTGGTGAATCCCAAGCTCACCAAGTATCCATCAATCTTGGCATACCATGCTCGTGGTGCCTGCTTGAGGCCATACAGGGCCTTCTTTAGTTTGCACACATGGGATTCCTTCCCATGAATCTCGAAACCCTCTGGTTGTTCGATGTAGACTTCTTCCTCAATTACTCCATTGAGGAAAGCAATTTTAACATCCATCTGATGTAACTTCCATCCCATAGCTGAAGCTAGAGCTATGATTGATTTGATGGTCGTGTATTGTGCAACTAGAGCAAATGTCTCGTCATAATCGAATCCTCTTTTTGAGAAAAATCTCTAGCCACTATTCTCGCTTTGTGCTTCTCAATGCTCTCATCTGCTGCATGCTTAATCTTGTAGATCCACTTGGAAGTCACAACTGACTTCCCTTCAGGTCTCGACACAACTTCCCATACGTCATTCTTGATGATGGATTGATATTCTTCCATCATAGCATCTTTCCAAACTTGCTAGTTGGCAGCCTCCTCCTAACTAGAGGGATCATAATCAATAATGTGGAACATCAGTGCTACTTATCCTGAATATCTTCGAGGTTTCTTGCTCTCCCTGAATGTACCTGGGGGAGCAGCATGCTTTTCTGCATCCTCTAAAGTCCGTCGAGCCCAAATAGGCCTCTTCCCGCAAATAGCAAGATCTCTAGGAACATCTGTGGGCTCTACTGGATCAACTAGATCCATTGGATCTACAAAACCTACTAGATATGTTGGTTTCCTCTGAAAGCCATCCCGCCATCTTATCTTGAGAGTCAATTTTGAGCATTCTGCTCCCTCTCAAATACTGAGTATCAACGGGATCCTAATCTGGCTGACTATACATCCATCACTTGATCTTCAGAACAAGTCCCATCATCCTTCTCTTGTAGGCCATAGTCATATGGTCTTTCCCTACAAGTTAGATTTCGTCAAAATAGTCAGCAACATTGCATAATCACGAGAAATTAAATCATATTTTAATGACAATAGTCCACACAGTCATGTAAGCATCTTTAGCCAATGCTTCAGTAAAAACTCCATCCATATCCCGAACATACTTGGTGACTATCTGGATGCCTTCCATCTCTACCAGAACATAATGTCAGGAGCGTGCACTGCTCCAGTATGTTAGCAAAGAGGTTTCATCCTAGACTAGTTCCATCTAAGGTTCATGGAATGTTGTGCAACACAATTGGATGCTTACTCAACACATGGACAATATGAGCCTACTGCTAGTCAATCTCAATCATATAACATGTTATATCATAACATGCATAACACACTTCATGATTCTAAGAATACAAATATGTATACAACTATTATGAACATTTAGATTGATCTACAAGAGCAATAATGACAAATGATAATGAAAATACTTATCTTTTATTGTTTTGTGTGGGCTCCCTCTTGATCTCTGCCTCCTTGCATGGATCACCGGAGGCCTTTTATCTTCTTACTTGGAAGCTAACTGCAACCTGGATCTTCATACAACACTAATGACAATCTCGTTATCTAGAGATGATACAATCATTGGTGTACTAGAAAAAGAACTCCTTTCGATGGTCATCATCTTCTGCATTCCTTGACCTCTTTGGTGGAGTTTCTTCATCTACATTAGTTGTGGAAGCATGTTCTTTCCTCTTTTCTGATGTACATTGATTCTTGTAATGGCCGAACTTTCTACACTTGTAGCATTGAACCTTTGACATGTCCTTCTTCTTCCTTTGATCAGGATTAGGACTTGATCTTCTGACTTTGTCTTTTCGTCCAAAGTTCCTCTTTTCTTTCTTCTTGGTATGTGTAATGAGGGCTTGATCTTCTTCATGAGGGGATTGTATTTTTCCTCTAACCACAAGTCTGGTTTCTTCTTGTGTACAATCTACCCATAGCCTTTCAAAATTTGGTAGTTCTGATCTTCCCGATATGCTTCGGATGAAAGGTTCCCAAGATTGAGGGAGACCATTCAAAGTTATCATGACCAACTCTCTGTCTGCAATAATTTCACCAATTGTTGCCAATTTATCTTTTATCTCTGTGATCTTCATGAAGTATGAAGCTATGGTGTCTGATCTAGACATCTTGATGCTTGAGAGTTGTTGCTTTAGGGAAAGAGCCCTATTAATGTTTGTATTCTCAAACAATTTCTTTAATGAGTCAAACATTTCCTTTGGCGTCTTCTTTTGAAAAATCTAAGGAATCAAATGATCCTTAACTGAATCTATTAGGATCCTCCTTGCCTTGGCATCATTCTTCTTCCATTGAGTCTTCTCTAAATCTCCTTCAGGTTCTGACACTCCTACTGTAGCAAAGTTTAGTAGATCATTTTCTTCTAGAGCAATAAGCACTCTAGACTTCCATGAGTAGTAATTTGAAGCTCCATCAAGCCTATCTTCAACCTTGATGCTTGACATTTTGACTGGGTACTAGATCTGCAGAAACCCTAGCAGGAGCTAGGTCAAAAATGAATTTTGGATTTTGAGAAAACCACTTCCACGGATGAATTCTCCCTCCTAAGGCAAGTTGAATAGACCTTCTTTTCTTCCTGATCTGTGGTCAGAACACTGAGAACCAACAAACCCTAATTCTCAAAAATTAGGTCGAAAATGAAAATTGTCAGAATGAAAATATGATTGCACAGAAAAATTCACATTACTGAGGCGAGCACAATGAAGGTAAGATCGAACCAATTTGATGGTTGGAAGTTGAGGAAACTTCAAACCCTAGTTCCTGGCAATAGTCACTTTCAGCATAGCTCTGAACCCATGTTAATGTTTTTACTTATAGCAGCATAAATTTCATATATAAGCAATAAAAGGATCACTGAAAGAACAACTATGCACAAAAAGATAGACACAACACTTTACCCTGGGAAAACCCAAACTCAAGAAAAACCCAACAACCATTTCTTACTCTGAGATTTAGTACAATGAAGATAAAAAGTACAAAATGAGTCAATGTCCAAGAGATCAGCTCCAAAAGTCTTCTAGTACCCAGAAAATGCGAACTACTTCACTTGAGCGAACTTGCTTGAGTTGGATGATGAAATGAGGGAGCCAACACTTGTATTTATACATTACTTTTTGTAAAATTCCCTTACCGGGCCGACTTCTCTTTTTGCAATATAAAAATACATTTAATGTTTGTTTTACATCTGTAGGTCGGCTAGGCTAGTGAGGATGCCTCACATAGCTATAACAACAACATTCTATCTCTGATAGATTTGATCCTCTCACACATAGAGTCCATGTTTTCATAGATCTCACCTAAACATGGACCATCTGTGTCTGCATAGCGAAGCATATCACAAATTGGCACTACAAATTCCACAACAAATTTCATATCAACCCAAAACTCATCACTCAAAATCAACCGTTTTACCTCCACAATTGTATCCGAGGTAGATAGCCTCCACTGATCCTACATGTTATTGATAATTGTAGCAACTAAAGCCCCTTTCATCTCCAAAATCCATCAAAGAAGAATGTAATAAGTTGCAAATATTGCATCAACAGGTTTAAGAAGCTCTATGTTAGCATGCCTTTGGTAAATGGTTTCTTAATGGTGGTGGTTGCATATGAACATCTGACTTTTGTGGCCATTCTCAATCAACAACCGAATCCATTCAATTTTGGCAATGTCTTTCAATGCATTGTTCAAGGAATGCATTGCGCATGGTGTCCAAAAAATATGCCTAGGGTACATGAAGAATTCACAAAATGAAAATGAATAAGATTTTCTAATTTATGAATAAATAACAAAAAAAAAAACAGATTTGTATTTAAAAATCAGACTTGTAATTCATTGATTCAATGATTTATCAATGATCATTTATGACGTGAACTTAAATTTTAAAGAAAAAACTTCAAACTTTAAAAGTTAAAACCAACAAACTTGTCAGTTGTCACTAACCTGTACTCCTTTTGGATCATTATCCTTGTTGCTTTGCACACTGGGGCTGCATCAGTGCAACTTGAATGACATTGGATGGCCCCACCTCTGCAATGGCATCACATAATTGATCTTTTCAAGAACATAATGTTATTTTCTTGATCGAGAAAATCAATGGCCTTGAGAAAATACGGACTGGAAATGGAAGAGACAATGATATTAATCAGTGGACGATTCCTACAATCAGTCCAATCATCCATGACAATGGAGCATCCATCTACAGTCCAAGATGCCTTCAATGGTATGGTTGCCTTCTCAAGGCGTGCTTTCTCCTTGTCCACCAAAACGATTCGGAACTTCTCATAACCGATGCCTATACCACGCAGGTCCATCATTAATGGCACAAACCATTTGCTCAAAATATGGTGAGTGGGTTGCATTGAAAGAAATGCCACATGTAAGAAAAATTATTGCTATTGCAAAACCAACACCCTCCCTGCTTTTCACATCAAACATTTCATAAAGGCCACCAAGTTTAGGTTTCCTATGTGGATGAGTTGTAGTGCTCTTTGATGCTTTTGATGGCACAGTCTCATCACCACACTCAACTCCATCTTTGGATGGAATGTCATCTTCAGGGGACTCGTCACCATCACAGACATTACAACCCGGCCTTGAGATTGCCTTGCCTGCCTTACCATCAGTCCATTGCTACTCTCTTTGAACATTAGAAAGTCTATCGGGATCCTCCGGGTCTCTAGAACAAAGATCAACACCCATCTATGGAACTCTCATGAAATGGGCTTTCACTCTAGTATAGCTGCCCCTCCAAGTAGTAGCACAAAAATTGCATTTTGTTAACGCTATCCCCCCTGCACCCTTTGGTGTTTTTGTCCTCTCCACATATTTCCATAGTGGATATTGAGGATTTGATGAAGCCATTAGAATTTTTTGAAATCTGCAAATGAAATTTCAAATTTAAAATCAGAAATCAATTTGGAAATGAAATCAAATCCAAAATTTGTAAATTTACAGAAAGCTGGAGAAGTATTGGGTTAATTACAGCCTACAGGAGTTATGACTACTACTGTGTACATATTACCAATTAACTTGTCACAGTAGTATGTGATTAGTTTGAAGAGTAGGCCTGCAAACCACTGTATGTAGAGTTGGTTCAAACAATGATTTAGAAATTATTCATATTTATTGATGATTTAAAAAAAAAATTGGGCCTAACCGTCTATATTTTGAGAAATAAATCAGATGTGTTTAAAATTTTAATTTTAATAAATTTGAAGTAATAGTTGAAAAAATAAGTGGGCAGCGCACCAAGGTATTCACTGTTCAGAATTTATCAGGGAGGAGAGTATGAACCAAAGTAAGTTGGAACACCCATGAGTATGAAAGCCCGTGGAGAGTATGTAAGTTGGAACGCTGCCATTTGAAAGCCATCACCAGTGGAACACTCTTGTCGCCACTGCAAGCCTGTAGCAGCATATACAATATACACTTAGCGCCGTGGAATTGTGGACGTTGCTGCCGGAAAAGCCTTTGTCGCTGTGGATTCGTGGAACACTGTCGCTGCCGAGGAATGAAAGAAATAGGATGCAATGAGAGTTGGGTTCATTGTTTTAGGTTTCGGAATGAGGCATTTGTTTCATCCGGTAGAGAGACCAACGGAAGACCCACGGCGAACCCAAACTTGGGGAACAGCGAACCCAATTAGGAGCACGAACCTTGCTTTGACCGTTGGTGAATCAGGTTCTCCATCAATGAACCGGGTTCATCTGGGTTCGCCAACTGTGAACCCGCACCCGAATTGTAGCCATAGATTCGTGAACCCAGTGCTGGTTCGTGAACTCGGTGCTGTTTCGTGAACCCTACCCCCAGGGTCACGAACCCATGCAACGTAGACTTTAAGTGTTTTATTTGATTAATGTTGGTTTATAATCTCATATTTATTCAAGTACGTTGGCTAAATAAGTTCACTTCTAAATTTTGGAATAATCACTTGGTTCAATGGTTTATCATTGCATGCTTAATCTAACACAACTATTAGCTAAGTGTATCTTTGAAATCTTTCTTTAGGCATGTGTGGCTCCAACAAATCCCTTATTTAGCCCCAAGGGATTTGTTGGAGCCACACATGCCTAAAGAAAGATTTTCTTGCACACTTATTAAGGGTGCATTACTTGAAGGAGACTATGTTGTGATGGTCAAACCCAAATTCATCCACCTTTGAACCTTGTTCACACATGGGAACCTTCTCTTCTCAAGGGGCGCACTTTTGGAGAGAGTTGTGCATCATTACATGAAGAATATTTCTTGGTCGAATCAGTCAACTACCTAGAGGAGGCACTTTTTCCTCTTGGGCTATTTTTGGAAGAGGTTTCTTACTAACTCATTATTTTATAATTGTTGAAATTTCTCAAGGACTTAGGTAGATGAGAACTATTATTTTATTGTACAAGGAAGCTAAGCTAGACTAGAGTAGCCCTTCCTCTTTCATTTTTCATGGTTGGAAGAGGGGACCTTTCCCCTTGGAGTTTTTTTGAATATCTTGAATGCCAATTTCGAGCTTGACGTTAATGTAATGGGACTCAAATTTGCTGAAGATAAATGATATGATATGGTTTGAGGGCTTTGGATTGGGTAATTTTGTTCATTATTTGAAGGATAGTAATTTGTGATTAATAATCCTTTTACCTTTTGTTAATTTGCTGCTGGAAATGTCTTTGTAAATGCCAATATTATTAATTTAAGTTGGCTGGAAATCACATATCTTAGTAGGGATTGCACCCTAATAGTCCAATTTGTCATCTCTTTAATTTGGGTAATTGAAGTTTAATTTCTGCACTCATTTCATTTTCAGTCATATAAGTGGCGCTGGAATTCATTCATTCTGTCTTTTAGTGTGCCTTACTACATAAGAATAAGCTTGGTAAACTGATTCCTCAAAGACCACGTTTTCCCAATAGATAGGTAGAAATCCTGATCCATCTATCACATAAATCATTTTCCTATTCTATAACAGTTGTTTTGCTGAAGCCACTCTTCATATTCACCTTGATCTTAATGCCTAAGCTTTAGCAATCCTAAATTAGGGAAGGCCCCAATGTGCTGAAGGAGAGCCAGCTTAAAGAATAGAAGAGGACTGGTGAGGTGACAGTGGCCTCCCTCTTACTTACCCTTGAGTCTTCACCTTGTAAATAAGGACTTTGACACGTTGAGTGAGGGGTTAAGTTGTAACACACAGCAATATGCATAAATGATGAATCTCAATCCCAAATATGAATATGAAATTTGAACATTAAAACAATTGCTAAATGATCATTGATGCATATTTTTTACTGTATGACATTGAACTGAGGTATGACTGTATGAATGATGAAGTCTAAAACAGTGAATTTTTTAACTTTCATGTTTTTTCGAAAACTTCTCATTTCTTTTCAATATAAAATTTTAGTATATGTTTGTAAAAAAAATTAGTGTTGGGATGCCAATTTCCTGATTCCTAATTTTAGGGCAATTGCTACACTTGCATCAGAATCTTCTGCTAATTCTAATCCACACCCACGGTCCATGTAACTTTGGATTTATTTTAGTTATCAATTAGCATTGCAAAGGTGGTGGCATTGTATCCAAACTTGCTCCGTACATAAGGACTTGTTTAGTTGCTAGCAGGAACTTTACATTCTTAATTTTCCATTATTACATTCTTCTAGAGTTGTATTATGGGTACAAAAGCTACAACTTTCCTTTGGACAATAAATAGCTCAGATGTGGAGCACTGGATTTTGAATGAAGGTACTAAATGCTTGAAAGAGATAAATCACTAAGAAGTTCCAGCGGCCTGAATATAAAAGTCATTATTTTTTCAACTGAAATAGTACTAACCCGGCAACATTTGCAACCATGGGGTCAGAATGCAAAGGATTGTAATCTCCAGATAACCGATATAATAAAGCCTGCAACATATGCATAAAAATCAGAGCAAACTTTTTGGTGAATAGGAGACATAAGACAATTTTTACAAACGACCTGTGTTTCCTTGCTATATCCCTAATTAATTGAGATTCATTCACAACTTAGAAAGGTGAGCATTTGGTGCCGTTTAAACTGTAAAGTAGCTGAGTTCATTTGCAAAATTAGAGGCTAAATCTTCAATTAACTAAGACATCAAAAACTATAACGGATTTAGAGTCCCTCTTGAGAGTGTCATACATTCATGTCTTATGTGCCACACATACAAGAGAGAAAATGTTACAGAAAATATAAAGCATTCAATAAGATACTGTAAGAATAATAGGTCTGATCTATAAGGATTTGCTCTAGTTCTGCATTCCAACAATTGAAAGTGACTCTCGCAGAGTTTTTCAGGTACCCCGATCAGAGATGTTTGGCCCTCTATATGCAGGAGGCTCTCAGGTTCCAAGCGCATATTCTTCAGCCTTCCATCAGACCAGACCCCACGCAGAGGATCACGGCATTTTTCAAGGTATTACCTTCAGACAGGGGCACCAAGAGACCGACCGATATCAGTACATATCCAGACTCTAGATCAGTGAGAATCCGTGGGACCTCACCCCGACCCACGAGATCTCAGCAACAGATTCATCTCAGACCCCGTCCTGAGAGACAGGCTAGGTCCTCCAGACCTCAGCAACGTACAAACCCCTCCAGGCAACGAGTATGTGGGCAGTCTGCACTCTCTACCAGCCCTTCATCGAGACAACAGACTTTGTTGAGTTTTCTTCAGTCCTCTTCATTCAACCTCGGATGTTAGGAGAGATAGGCCGGCCCCTTAGACCTATTCGCTCCTGAATCTTTTCTGCTAGGGCATCTCCGCCCCATTGTGGGTTTCCGGATTCGCGTCTGCAGTCGAAGATCTCTCATACTTCAGTCCAGTTCACTTTGTTCATTCTTTTCTTTCTTTCTTCATGCATTGTATCCTTTTATAGGAGACCGTTTGGTTCTCCCGCTTTGTACGGACATCACTGTAATCAGCAGTCCCTTTGACCTACTTTTTGGTCATTAGTTGGACATTAATATAATTATCTTATCTACATAACATCTAGAAGTAGTTGTGTAACAACCAATAACATTGGAACTAAACTAATTGGTACTTTCCCATTTAAAAATCACTCATATAGGAAACAACATACTATTACTTAAATTTGTCTAGGACAACCATATGGAACAATCTTCGACATAGAAAGACTGCCACCACTTTGAAGTGGACTTTAACCTAGCTTTGTAAAACTTTTAGATGTTCCCCTTCTAGTTCTTCCTCCACTATTTTACATTGTTGGCACTTTATAAATCAACATTTCACAGTAAACCGATTTGTTATGGATCAACTTCCTACACCTAAAACACATAAAGACGAGAGCATTACAGAGATAGTGAACACATAACTACTCAGGTTCTAAAGGAATGTGATGTATTAAAATGAATATTTCCTGTAGAGTGAGACGTCATCCATTAGGTGCATCCCATATCACAGTGTAACCTCCCCCTATGGAAACCCTTCTATAGTGGTCAGTCACAGAAGGTCACAGTGTCACCCAATAGGAACCAGCTAATTTGTTGCCTCACTTGTGACTCCACCCCTTCAGTACTATAGCTGAGGGAACAATACTCAGCTCCTGAGAGCTCACTGTCAGACAGATAATCAATACAGCTTGCATGAACAGTGCAACTCTTCTCTTCACATTGATTTTCTCAGTTCCCTAACATGTGACCACCAGGAATGTCTTAAGGTACTGTTATCACATTTATAGTAGCCGGGGCTACCATATCTTCATATCAGATTCCAATCCTTTTTTCAGCCAGCCCTTTACATTAGGATGCTTGAGATTAGCATCAAATGAGCATTCATTCCAGGATCACTCTTATTTTCAGAACAGCCCCTGAGCAGACAGTACAACCTTATGCCATGAATGAGCCTCATGATCTCAGATTCGATGACCAATGTAGCCATTTTACCATACAGAGCAGTATGCAGTGCCCAGATGTGCAGCAGCAGTATTCCAGTTGACAATTGATGGTTCAGATGGTTGGTACATGTATATGACCCAACAGGTATACTAATATGCATTGGTTATGATGTCTTGCTCCTTTTCTCATTATGATAGCTTAACTTGGTATCTTGTAGTTATGATTTGGTGGTCTATATATGTTACATAGATATGTGTGTTTCAATGGTTATCTAAAATGATCTAATTTACTCCGAATATGAAATTCTTGTTAATACTCATTGGTTTCACCCTCCTTAGGAGAATGGATGTGATCATTCCACCTATCATGGCTTGCTAGTTTTGGCATCACCTTTCACTTTTCCCATCCATCCGTTCTCTTCCACTTCTTGTTTTTACCCTGACTTACACCTTAGCCTGTGATATGGAGGACTTCCCCGCTTTTGCCTCTTTGTTGGATAGCATCCCTGTTAGTTTGTGTCTTGGCTCTGAGTTGTTGATTGTATTGTGTTGGCTAAAACCTGAAGCGAATAGTACTACCATCAGTACATGTATATGGAAATTATTGTATATCTCTTATGCAAGCCCATTGAAATTAAACTAAAACTGTGCTTCTAAGCACAATTGAAAAAGGGCTATGAAATGAAAAAACCCTGGATGAAAGCTTGAATAGTTGTGCTTTTAAGCACATGCAAAATCCCCAAAAGGGTTCTGAAATGAATTGAAATGAACTAAAAGCACCCTAGATGAAAGCTTTAGTAGTTGTGCTTCTAAGCACATGTAAAATCCCCAAAAGGGTCAATAAAGGCCTAAAGAAAGCAGTGGTTAAATATATGCTAAATCCAAAGACTGTTGGCTAGGAAAACTAAATGTAATGATTAATTCCTCACAGAGCCTACGAGTTGTGATGTGAGATGGAGTAAGGGACAACTAATTCTAAGTGTCCCCTAGAACCTCAAATTAAGGTTAGCCAGGCACCCAGTCATGGCAGTTCTAGAAAAGATACTCACGGAGCTGTTTCAGCTTGGATGTGAGCAGTAGACATTTGCCAAGGTTGATTAAACACTTCTCTAAAATAACTTACCCCATTTGTGAGACACTGCCATCCCCTGTATATTTTTTATCCAACATAAGCTTAAGTGTGTATTCCATTTTCCCTTATCCAAAGTATCATAGTGTTGAGTCAGTATAGTCATCCCCTTAGCCTAGCCTTGCATTTTTCCTTCACCCAATCCTAGCAAAATGATCATGGCCATGAAGTCAATATTTTCCTGAAATTTTATCTAGAGTAATTGATTATTTTTATACATTGGATGTTATTATTGCCTAAACCGTCGGTGATATGCTACTTTATACTTTGAGTTGTGCTGTTAGAATGATTGAAAGGAGCATGCTTTAACCATTTGCACTTGCAGCAACAGGCAGTTTAAGCTTGGGTCACATTTTGGTCAGTTTTGACTTGGTCAAACTTAGTTTGACCAAGTCAACCGGAGGACCTGAGGTGAGTTGGACCAGTGATGTGTGAGATTGATGATCTATGGTCCTTGTATACCCATTTGATGGATCCATGCAGCAGACATAGCTTTCAGATGATGGTTTGATGATTTTCATGGTTATTATTATTATTACAGACCATTTATTTTTATTTGTCCGAGCATGGTCATGGTTACAGATGATTATACAGATAGTCACAGGGTGTATAGGTATTCATCTCTAGTACATTTGGACCTTCTAAGTCCATTGGGATACTCAGTTTTCAGTTTTAGGCACTTCCAGTTGAGATATTACTCAAATTATCACTTTATTGCAGATTTGCCATTTAAAATGGCCTGGCAGCACAGTTTGACTTTTTATCTTGTTCACCTAGGGCGCTATAGAGGGAGTATGGGGTCCTTGTTTTAACCATATTACCATGCTCCCAGACATCTTGGTGCAGTCAGTTTTGGCTCTCGGGTACCAGGAAGTGAGCTACAGGCATTTTATTCTTTCACAGGTGATTTTTCTTAGGATAAAAATGGTAAAAATGGTTACAGAGGAATTCGATTTGGGCTACTAAGGTAAGGAAATGGCATGAGGTGAATAGAAGAAGATAAGAGTTCTTTAATGTAGTAAAGAGCACCCGGATGCTGGAGCGGAGCTAGGGTTTTTGAAGCTTTTTTAAGGCGGGAGGATTGACGGCGAATCATGGCTGCTTCTGTGGGGGGGAGCCTCTCAACTCCCCAAGGCTCTTCTCATACGAAATTTCAGGTAGGTGGGATTCCGATCTCTGTAGATGGATTGGGTGGTGTTGGAAAAAAGGCGCAGGAGACGAGATTTGTAACTCCTTCGACGGGAGTTAAGCTGGGTCAATGCATACCCAAAGCTTCAATTATCCCATCGATGGTAATCAGATCCAGTACGCTGAGAGATATGATTCAGAAGATGCAGGACCATGCTCTCATTGGGAAGTTCATTGGGGTTTTACCCTCTGAGAAGTCTCTGATTTGGTGGATTAACTCCACCTGGAAACCTAAAGGCCATTATGATATTCAATTAGGATCCAAGGGTTTCTTCACGATCACATTCATAAATCTAGATGATAGAAATAGGGTTCTTGATGGGGGCCCTTATTTCTTTTACTCTGTTGGCTTATTTCTTAGGCCGTGGAAAGAAAAGTTCTGACCGAAAAAAGAAGACATGAAGATCGCCGTAGTTTGGATAACACTCTATTCTCTTCCAACTGAATATTGGGAAGCCAAAATTCCGGAAGATATCGGGAACAATCTGGGCACCTTCGTCAAAATATCGGAACAGACAAAAGCCCAGCATTACACGGCTTATGCCCGGATCTGTGTTTACATGGATCTATCGAGGGAGTTGCCTGAAGTTATCAAGTTGATGTGGGAGGATGAGGAATGGGTCCAAACCCTTGATTATGAACAGATCCCGTTCCGATGCCGCAGATGTCATGAGCATGGCCACTTATTAAGGGATTGCCCTATGAATAACCCTAAACCCTCCCCCAAAAAGGCTGAAGTGAGTGAGGATCCAAGTTTTACCAAGGTGCAGACCCGAAAGCGGGGTGGGAGGAAACAAGAAGCCATGGAAGGAGCCAAGAAGATCATGACGTCTAAGTCTTTCGATGCGCTAAAAGAGCAGGAGGAGGGAAATAGCTCTGATCCTCCCCAGGAACTACCAGATAGTCAAAACCACAAGCTCGTGGCTGCATCCCCCAGTTCTAACAAGCAGCTGTCGGAGGAGAAAATTATGGCGGTCATCAGGGGTGTTGCTGATGAGGAAACTGAAGAAATGGACATTGGAGACTTGGATCTAGATGGGATTGAACAAGCGTGTGGAGATCCTAAAAAAGGTTCTGTCCCTCAAGAACAGGTGATCCTCTTGAAGGAAGCCATTCTAAAAGCCAGAGAACCCAATCGGCTAGGGATCAGTCCTGGATCTTAAAAGGACTGTAAGAGAAAGCATGAAGAGAGTACCAAGAAGCTGGGTCGGAAGTCTAATCGGCAAAGGATTGCAGCTGCCGGTCTGAAATTGGTGGAATCTGGCCAGTACCCTACTATCAGGGCGGCCCTAGGTCTGTAATCTTTTCTTTTTTTAATGAAGATTGTATCCTGGAATATAAGGGGGCTTAACGGCCAGCAAAAATCTAAAACTCTTAGGAAGAAAATTAAGAAGACGAATCCCGCAGTCGTGTTTCTTCAAGAAAAAGTGCACGGTTCTTAAGCTGGAGGAGAAATGTAAAAAGAATTGGAGAAATTGTGAAGTAATGAGGATTGATGCGAAGGGTTTCGCTGGAGGGCTAGGCATTCTCTGGGATCCTGACAAAGTTAGCCTATTGGGTTTTTACGGGAATCAGTGCTTCCTCTCTGCAGAATTCCAGGTTATTGGATTCAGGGTTTCTGGTATTCTCACTAATGTCTACGGTCCTCATACCCACGGAGCTAAATCCTCCTTTTCAGACTCTCTCTGTTGGCTGGGGGAGATGGTGGTGGGCAAGCATTGGATTGCGGGAGGGGACTTCAACCTTATTTCTTCATTAGAAGAAAAGAAACGGGGAAGGAGACGTCTGGATGAGGAATGTGTTTGCTTCAGGGACACTATTGAGCAACTAAAACTAGTAGATGTGGTCTCGGGTGATGGTCAATTCACTTGGAACAATAAGAGGCAGGGGGACCACCATATTGCTTCTCGTCTGGACCGTTTCCTAGTCTCGGAATCGGTGATGGAGTCGGGTAGTGAAATTGCTTCCTCTATTCTCTCGGCCCTGAGATCAGATCATTGGTCCATTGAATTGCGGTGGAGTGGTTTGGGATCGCAATTTAAAAAACCCTTTCACTTTGAGCAATTCTAGTTGAGTCACCCGGATTTCAAAGAGAGTCTCTCAATGGTGGGTGGAGTTGGACACAAAAGAGGGCCAAAGCATGTACAAATTCCAACAAAAATTGAAAGCACTTAAAGCTAAAATCAAGAAGTGGAAAAAAGAGGAATTTGGGAACATCTTTGAGGATAAACAAGCCCTTGAGTCTCGGCGGGAGGAGATCCAAAAGATGGGAATGCTTTCGGGCTATACCCCAGAGCTGCAGAGGGAGGAAACCTATGTGCATAATAAGATTATGGAACGGGAAAAACAAGAGGAAGTCTTATAGCGTCAGAAGGTGAGCGTGAATTGGCTTCAGGATGGTGAACGAAATACAAAATTCTTCCACCGCTCTGCAATTCAGCATCGTCAGCAAAACAGGATCCTTAAGCTCAAGAATAGGGAGGGGATCAGATTGGAGACCAGGGAGGCGATTGAAGGCGAACTGCATCATTTCTTCCAAGACATCATGACCGAAAATGTTATGGAGAGACGAAGACACATTGAGTTAATAACACGCAACATTCCTTCCTTGGTGACTCAGGAACAAAATGACCTCCTTCTAAAACCTATTTCTATGACAGAAGTTGAGGAAGTTGTTCTTCAAATGGCGGATGGAAAAGCCCCTAGTCCTGACGGCTTTACCACCAATTTCTTCCATTATTTTTGGGATCTGGTGAAGATGGAGGTTTGGCAGATTGTGGAGTCCTCAAGATGCTCTGGGAAAATCATTCCAGCTTTTAACGCTACCTTCCTTGCCCTCATCCCCAAGACTAATAGTGTTGATACCCCAGACAAGTTCAGACCGATAGCCCTTTGCAATGTGATCTACAAGATTGTCACAAAAGTTATTGCTAATCGTCTGAAGCCCATCTTGCCCTTCATCATCTCCCCTAAGCAATCTGTGTTTGTGGAAGGTCGGCAGATTATGGATGGTATTATCCTGGTCCATGAGGTCCTGCACTCTCTCAAAAAAGAAAAGATTCCTAGGATGATGCTGAAGCTAGACATAGCCAAGGCTTATGATAAATTAAACTTGCAATTTATGAAGGAAATGTTGCATGCTTTTAGTTTTTCTGAACGGTGGATCAGGTGGATCATGAATTTGGTTTCCTCCTCTTTCTCCTCCATTCTTCTTAATGGCGTCCCTCCGGGTCTCTTAAAACCCTCCAGAGGGATTCGTCAAGGGGACCCCCTCTCCCCTTTTCTCTTTGTTATTATGGCAGAAGGACTGGGGAGAACTATCAAAGCTATGCAGGGAAATCATGAGCTCCAGGGTCTCATCATTCACCCCAGAGGGGACTGCCAAACTCACCACCAATTTGCGGATGATACCATGCTCATGGGTCACCCCTCTGTCCAGGAGGCGAGGGCCATCCGCCTATGTCTCGACATCTTTGGGAAGGCCTCTGGTCTTGAAGTTAATGGTCAGAAATCTCAGGTTTTTTTCTTCAATACTCCTAAAATCACCAGGAGAAACATATGCAAGATCTTGGGTTTGTCGGAGAGCTCCCTTCCGTCCAAATATCTGGGGGCCCCTCTAGTGGACTCCCAGGTCCGGCATGGGTCGTGGCTGGAACTGGTGGATAGAATGAGGAAACGACTATCAAACTGGACCTTCCGTCCTCTAAATTTTGCTAGTCGTTTAGTTCTTCTTAAAGTTGTTTTACAGGCGATGCCCACTTATCTATTCTCGGCTATGTTGGCCCCCAAAGCTATTCTTAAAGAGCTTCGAAAACTTCAGCGGCATTTGCTATGGAGTGGCCCTGGGGATAACAGGAAATGGGCTTTGGTCAAATGGGAAGAGCTGTGTTCTTCGAAGAATCAAGGCGGCCTCAATCTTCGAGACCCGGAGCAGGTTAATATCGTCTTTGGAGCAAAGATTGGTGGAGGTGGGTGACCCACAGGGAGGAGCCTTGGGCCAGACTTTGGCACTCTAAATATGCGGCAAGATGGGGAAAAGAGGACCTAATCCGTTTTTCAGAAACTATCACAAGGTCTCAGATTTGGAAATCGGCCTCCTGAGGGATGAGCTTGGTCCAAGAAAACAGTTTTTGGGAAGTTCCAGATGGTAATCGGGCTTTGGCCTGGGTCGACTCGTGGCAGCAATTACCCCCCATCGCCAACTCCATTGATGCCCCTCATGTTATTCAAGGTTGCATTAATAATAACATTGTTCGGGTAAAGGACTTGTGGGATGCGGACTCTCCTGAACGGGATTTCAGGGTTTGGCAAGCTCATGACTGGTGGACTCCTTTCGGCCCGGAGGCAGAGGTTAACCAGGTGGAGGAGGCTCTGAACAATCGCAAAATCAAAATGCAAAATGGGGAAGACAGGCTTCGTTGGGGACACAAACCGAGGGGTAGTTTCACCATTAAAGAAGCCTATGATATTCGGATGGGCTTCAGCCACCTGGAGCCAATCCCCAAATCGAAACAGCTCTGTTCTGCAAACATTTGGCCTAAAGTCTCAATCTTCATTTGGCAAACATTGAAGAGGCGCATTTTGACTGGGGAAAATTTGCAGAAAAGGGGGTTTTGGGGCAGAAGAAACCATGCCGCATCTCCTTGATTCGTGCTCGTTTGCGTCGGGATTGCGGGATCGTGGAGCGACGATCTTCAGACGAACGGATAGAAGGCGTAATGACCCAGTGCTATCCATTAATGACTAGCCGTCAGTGCGAGCATCACCCGTTGTACCTCCTTCAGTTAATAGGAGGTACCAGGCTCATCATGACAGGGGGTGGTAAACGTGTTTATATGGAGGAGCAGGGTGGCATCCGGGATCGTCATCGCTATTTCTCCGCATGCATGCAAGTGCTGGTTGTTTGTTTGATTATGGAGCAAGACCCTGGTAAGATTATGGAGCAAGACCCTGGTAAGATTATGGAAGAACTGGCAGATATCAATTGCCGAGTGGAGAAAGATACAAATACTAGTCGAAATAGGAAGAGAAGCTGCAGGGAGTCTTCGAGGGAGCTAGGTGGTGGCTTGTCTCGAGCATGTCAGAGAGCTCGTAGAGAGGCAAAGGCTTTCGCTCTCAACATCCCTGGGGAGATCAAGAGGGATATCCGCGATTATGAGCATCAATGGTGGCTGAGGATGAGTAGGGAGATGTTGCTGGGGGAGCGCAAACAACTGGAGAACTGGATTATGGATCCAGGCAACACGGTTGGGCGTGTTAGTCTTTATGAGCACACGGTTTCCCTGTACTGGATGATGAAGAACCTTGTCGGTTAAGCCATTCGTGACAGACAATCCCTCAGAAATGACAATGCGCTGCAGCTTATGGAGTAGCGTAACCTGGAAGAGTCTCGTGCGATGAACTGGAAGCTGGATTTTCTTCTGCAAGCAATGGAGCTTCGGCCTCCTCCGTGTCCTTCGTCTTCCAACTTTCCCCACCCGGGGAACTCTCCTGAAGCTCCTTACATTATTCGCTGACGCTTGGTCAGGAGTCTGTTTTTCCAAATTTTAGTCTTTGTAATCAGGGAGGGTCAGGTGTTAATATGGGTATCTTTTACCTAATGTATATCTTTCCTGTTGGGTTTCGTGGTAATTTGTTGTGTTTTTTTATATCAGGCTTGTGTGCCTATGGTAAGAACATCTCAGGTTCAGTTGTTTTTTGGTTGGGTAGTAGATTTTGCAGCTTCAAAGCTTTTAAGGATAGGGCTGGTCGGTTGAATGGAAGCATCTTATCTGCTTTTGTGGTAATTGCCTACCGAATTGTTAAGGATGTATGGGTCTATGAGTCAGTAGCAAGGTGGTCTGTTTTGAAGAACAAGTCTGAGCCTCGGTCAGATTGTTCCTTTCTGTAACTCCTCTTTTATATAATGCAAAAACTTCTTACTTACAAAAAAAAAAGGAAATGGCATCAGGTTGGTTTAGATGAGTTGTACTTGTGTGATGCTTCCCACACCTTCCAGAGCAGGTTGCAGCATTCAATGGGGCCCACACACTCTCCGGGCTATTATATTATGATTTTATTGTGTCATTGAGGGGGCATGATTTGTCCATGTGGTCACAGTATTGTATCTTGATGATGTTATTATATGTTATTGTGCCATGGGGACATGCTAGAGATGGATGAGTACACCTCCTAGCCCCACCATGAGCTTATGTTATGTTTCCTAGTCACTTTCATGTGGCACGTTCCCCCTAGGGAAACTTAGCTAGTGCACCCCCTCTATTTTTGAGTTGATCCATGTACTTTATATTTGGGCTCATCTTAGCCATTGATTTTCACTTATGTATCTTTTGATCTCGACCACTCGTTAAAAAGGTGGTTAGGGTTTTGGTCTCTCCCATTCCTATTTAAAGGAGAGACCCCCTTCATTGTAAAGGGACTTTTGGCTCTTCGCTACTGGAATAGAAAAATATTTTGCAAATCTCTTGTTATCTGGTTCTAGGTGTTGGATATGTCAATTGAAACCGCTTTTCCATTGCATTGAGGATATTGGTGATTATTTTGCACATATTTTGATCCACATTTTTATCTGCAGGTAAAGAGGGCGACATGGAGGAGGGACGCACTGGCTGAGGAGACTCACCTTGTCTCTCTCTTTTCATTTGGTTTGGTTCAGGGAGTGTTACTATCTTTGTACTTCTCATTCTATGTGATCATTCTCATCATTTGCATTTACCTTCATTGTTGCTTGTTAATTGAGTTTATCTCCCTGGTTTTGCAGGAAGAGAGGGGCGCATCAGTGGAATTGGGCAAATTCGTAGAGGCAAGATAAAGCATCAAATCTTCACTTGATCTTTGCGGGAGTAGTCCTTGACATACTATCATCAATTTCCATGATCCGGGTAGGCTTGCAAGGTACGTAATCTATTATTTTATCTTACCAATCTGTCATTTTCATTCAAACCCTAACTCTAAATCATTTGGAAAATTCTCTGGGTTTTATTTCTTGGTTTACTAGCAAACCATTTCTGGGTTTTTATCTTACAACCAAACCCCAGGTGGGTTCTCAAGGGCCTCATGCTATAAGGACTCCATCTACCCCTTTTGCTTAGGCACTGGTCTTTAACCCTTGCGCCCTCCTTGGTTAGCCTGTTTTCCGGGTTGTATAACCCTTACCTTCTGAGCTTTTGTACTTTGATACTGTCAAATCTCTCTTTCAAGCTGTGCTAGAAAGACTAAACTGTCAGATCTGATGAATATGATTGTCATTGATGACAACATTAATGACAAAGGTTAAGCTTGATGACAATGGCATTGGATGGAAAAGGTCAAGAGGTGGACAAGGTGATGGACAAAGGACATTGGATGTGGGCATTGGAGCCCTTGGCATACCTAATGAGCCAAATGACCCATTCTATGGTCATTTGGAGTTGGTCCAAATACCCTAGACAAGGATGATGTGAATGGCAAAGAAAGAATGACAAAGGTCAAGTTGATAGCATGAAGGATGACAAGCAAGCACAATGACATGGAAGACTTGACAAGCATGAATAAAGAACACACAAGACAAGACAAGAACGAATGACATGGCAAAGAAGACAATGGACCAAGATGACAAAGCATGACAAGTGTTGTTATGAAGATGGTGACATGGCATTGGGCAAGAAGCATGGTATAGCAAGGAGGACATGACATACAAAGGCAAGCAAACAAAACAAAGTAAAATGACATGGCACATGATGGAGTGGAAATGAAGTGATAAACCCACTATGACGATGTGGCAACAAAATTCATTGGATATAAATATATATACTGAATGAGGATAACATGGAAACAAATTAAAAATAAATATATAATTTATTTTAATGAAAAGATAAAATGATGACAAGCCGGCCTTATTAAATAAAAATACAAAAAAAAAACAAATAAATTAATTTTATCATTATGCAAGTCGGCTCAGTTGAAATTATTTTTTTTGGATCTATATAAATACACTTTAAAAAGTTCATTTTCAGCTGAAAAAAATTCGTGGGAGCTCTTAAAAAATTCGGACAGACAGAGGACAGTCTAAATTTCGTGGCGGTACAGTGGCTACAGCAGAGACAGTGCAGCAGTGAAGAATTTTTTTTTTTTATCTCTGATTTTTTTCTGGGCAGCAACTGGTTGATAAAGACATGATACTTGGAGGATGATAAGGCAGCAACACCAGCTACAATAGTGAAATATCTTTTTGCTATTTATCTCTTATGTCTAGTTGATAAAGCGATGATAACAGTATGATGAAGATCAGGTCATGAACAGAATGCTGAAGATAAAGTCATGGACAGAATGAAGTTGAATGCTCAGCATGGAGACAAAGACATATGCATGTGGACAGTATGATAACATGTTGATGAACAAGCTGATTGTTGAAGATGCTGGGCAGATGGCTAAAGACATGATGATGAAGTTCATTCATCTCTGATTTCTGGGCAGCTACAATGATGACAGAAGGAAGTGACTTGATGAGGACAACAGCATGATTTCTATCCTTGGGATTGATTGGGGCTACTGAATGCTGAAGATATGCACATAAAGTTACGATCAGAACTTTGTCATGATGATCTAGATGAATAATGGAAATATGATGATGATGTAAATGTGTTTTGTATCTTTGATTAGAGCAGCAGGTTGAGACAGTGTTTGATAAGACAGGCAGAACAATGAAGATGTGGTCATAGACAGTTAATGATTTGTGATGACAAGAATATGACTGGGTTGATACAAAGACAAGTGTTGATGCAATGATTGTGATGAAGGTGACAGAAATTTGTATGTACTTACAAGCAGGGTCTTGTATTGAAATGTACTTGTAAATGCAAGCTTGTCTTGCGTCTGAGGTTAGGATACCTCAAACCCTTCTTGGCTGGGTCTAAGAAAAACTAGGCAGGGTCCTAGATAAAGAGTTGGTGCTCTTTTGTTTCAGTTGGTGTTGAATTGCCTCACGGTTGTAGCCGTTGAAATAAATACAAAACTCACAAAGCTTATATCTTGTCTCTTGTGCAATGTGTTGATGTGTTTAATTAGATAGTACATTGATGGATATAATGTTGAATGATGATATGAGATTGTGATTGAAGTTGAAATTTGGATTAAGTTTAAGCTCACTGATTCACCCCCCCCACTCAGTGAGTCATTGTGTCTAACAAGATCTACTCCTTGGACCACTTTCCCTGTATTTAGGGTCACGTTTCCCAAGGCAGCTAAATTTGATCTTCTGTCCTAGCACTTGAATCCTGGAACCATACTTAATATCAAGTCACTGTGTTTAAGCACTCAAAGTCCAATCTTATCTCTCTTAAGCCTCCACAATGACCTTGTTTCCAATCTTATCTAAGGTTCTCCACCCTTCACCTTATGTACCCTATTTCATAGCTTGATTTGGTGACTGGGTTAGATCTCTCCTGTCGGGAGTAGATCAGGTCTCCCCCTTTACTATCTGTGGCTTTGATAGTATAAAGCAAAGAGTGCCTCGATTGGCGTGACAACCAATCCATCTTGGGGATCAAAGCCCTCTCGTGTCACCTCTTTGGTTGCTCGTCCCCCCTGCCGTCCTTTATAGGATTACCTTTAGGGGCAACTACGAGTTGTGTGATAACAGGTACTAGCACAGTCATTATCACTAATCATGTTGCAAAATATTGTCCAATCTGGTACATTATCCTAGGGAATTTCATCCATGGTTTTATAATGATAAAATCAATATGTGTACATGGTCATCCATAATTTCCACATAACACAAACAACAGACATGAAACATTTCAATAACAGGAAAATAAGATCATACAGCAGGAAAATTCAGTCCAATATCAAGATTATAACACAAACAACAGACATGAATGATTAAACATTTCAATAACAGGAAAAAAAAATCATACACCAGGCAAATTTCAGTCCAATATCAAGATGATATCACATGGAAAATACGTCAACCCCAAAGCAACAAATACAACACCAAGCATCACTTATTCCATTGTTGGGGTGAGAATGCTGAAAGCGTTGTCCAAAATCCCAAAAAAACACTTTCAAGCGGATGGTTATCCCCTTAGACTAGGTCTTTGTCCTTTCACACCATAATGGGTCAAAATCCAAGGAACTAAATTCCTTCCTTGAACTTGGCCTTTGCACTTCCATTGTGAATGTTACATATAGAAGGTCAAGAATGAGCCAAAATCACATGCTTTTGTGTCTTGGGAGTGCAAAGTTGCACAAGTGTTTTGAGAATGGCTTGCCCAGGTATACTATTTTTTTTATGAGCTCTCTTTGTTGGAAAGAAATCATTTGGGAGACAGGTCTTGAGCTCTACTCAGGAAAGGTACTTTTCCTTCATTAGAAGGGTTGGTATTGTTACTGTTATCACACCATAGTAGCAGGGCTACTATTCTTCTACAGCAGATATCTGCACATTCCAGAGCTTCCATTATTCCAGAGCATGGCTATATATTTTGGATCACTCATGATCAAAGCAGTACATTATTCAGATTTGTATATGACCTTGTGTCAAGGCTGAGCCTTGAGAGTTCAGATTTGATGACTGATGTGACCACTTATCCCATACAGTTTCAGTTCAGTGCTTATAGATGTATTGCAGCAGTGTTTCAGATGATACTTGATGATTATTATTATGATGATGTTGTATGATCTATGGATATGTTATCACTGACTGTGGATTATTATCTTGTTGATTTAGTCATGATCATAGCATGTGCTTGGTATATTATTCCTGATGTAGCAAACTATTTAAAATGAACTGCAAATCATAAAATGGACAATTGCTTGCACATTTAGGTCATTTAACAAAACTCACTGGTTTTTCACCTTACATAGATATGGTCTTTCCTGACACCAGTTGTCTACTAGTGTAGGCTCCATATTCACTTGTCTCCATCCATAAATGACCTTCCTATTTGACTTTAAACCTTGACATGTCTCATTTGACTTTCTGATACCGAGGACTTCCCCATTTTTCTACCTCTGTGTTTGGACCGCATCCCTGTATATTCAGTGTCTCGGCTCTGAGTTGGTGACAAAACTTGCCCTTGGTGAGTTGGATTGTAGGCCTAAATCATTCTGGTCGGTTGTCCCGATGTTTGGCATTGGCTCGAACTCCCCCTAGTCACTTGAGATGTTGTTGGCTAAAACTAAAAGCTCATGTTCTACTTATGGAAACTTAAAAAATTGGCCCATGGAAACAAAAAAAGGGCAAGAGCGATGAACAGCTAAAAAAATACTCCTCGAAGAGTATAAGAAAGGTCCAAAAAGCAATGGTTCTTAAAAGCTATATCTAAACAATTGCTGACGTTATAAATATGTGAAAAACATGCCCTGGATGCAAGCTGCAACTAGTTGTGCTTCTCAGCACATCTGAAATCCGAAGGGTTATGTAGGCCAAAAAGGCCATGGAATAAAATTGAATGATCCTAATGAACCTGGATCAACTCGATGTAGACATGATGCCTAAGTTGAATAAGCACTCTCTAAACAACTTATCCATTTGTGAGGCACAGCCATCCCCCGTGTTCTTTTGTCCAGCACAGAGTTTGTAGCTTTCCCCTTCTCCCAGTCCAAAGTATTTTTGAGTTAAGTTAGACAAGTCAACCCTTTGGCCCAACCTTGCTCCTAGCCTTCATCCTTCACTAGCAGTTTGACCATATCCAATGGGTGAGTTTGTCATTTGAACTATTGTGCAAGTAATTTTATATAACAACGGAATATACTAACTTGATTGATGCCACTGAATGGATCTTATACTTTGAGCTAGGCTGTGAAAATGATTAGAGAAGCATGTCTTAGTCTACTGATGTGATTTATCCTTGGTTATATTTTCTTGGGATCCGTGATGATGTGGACCATATATATGTGCTTATTGATGATGATTCATGGGTCCACATGTTTGATGATGATATCATATGATGGACATATGATGCAGATGATGTTTGATCCAGTTCAACAGGTTTATTACTACTTCAGATCAGCAGATTATACATTGTCCATATATGGTGGACCCTACAGCTGGCCCATTAGGGCAACCCAGGGTGTATGAGTACACATTCCTAGTGGATTTGGGTCTTCTGGATCCATTGAGACACTTATCTTTCAGTTCCGGGCACTTCTGACAGTGATTGATGCAGTTTTACACTTGTTGACCAGATTTGGGGCTGATTTCCCAGCCTGAGCAGCAGGGGCCCTGAGAGGTCAGTTCACCTAGGGCGCTGATGATGGAGGGGGTGGTCCAGCCACTTGTTTTTACCATTTACCCCCCCTTCTGGAGAGCCTGGTGGGCTCAAATGGACAGCGCTAGCACCCTAGGAGGCAGTTTTGGCACTTTCACAGTTCCCGGGGCAGTTAAAAAATGGGATAAAGTGGTCACTGAGGAAATCGATTTGGGCAATTGAGGCAAGGTTTTGGCATTTGGTTTTCACAGAGGTCTTCCAGGGTGGCATCACTATCTTCCAGTCAGTTTTCACCATGTGGGTATGCCCAGATTGATCACAGGAGGACATTTACTGCTTGACTGTCATGGATTCTGAGGACAGTTTTGGTCATTTATATTATATTGGACATATTTCATTATTTTATTGTGCCTTGGGGATGAGCTAGCAAGGATTGATACCTCCTAGCCCCACCATGTGCTTATGTTATCATGTCCTAGTCATCATGAGGTGGATTTTGGCACCTATATCTCTCTAGTGGATGACGTCACCCCCTTATTGTACCATTTAGTGGGGGCGCTATCATTATGTTGGGTGATCCATGTGATATATTGTTATGATTTATTGTTAGTCGTTGATTAGATCTTATGATCTTTTAATCTTAGCCACTCATGTAAAAAGTGGTTATGATTGTACTCTCTCCCCATCCTATTTAAGGAGGGAGCCTCTCATTGTAAAATTCATCTAGAGATTTTTGGCTCTTGGCTCTTGGAATAAAATTTCTATCTTTTGGAGTACATGCTTGGATTGGAGTGAATGTTGGTTGTTTCGATTGTAAATGCTATTGTCCATTGCACTGGAGGATCTATTGTATCTATCTTGCATATTTGCCATATTTTATTTACAGGTTAAGAGGGCGATTTTGGACAAGGGCGAATTGGTGGGGAGGCTTGCCCTTCAATCTTGGAAGAAGTCGTTTTGGTTTGACAGGGAGTAGTTTTGCCTTTGTGTCAACTATTCTATGTTTCTCTCTCTCTCTTGCTTGCATCTACCTTCGATTTGTTAAACTGATTGATGCTTTGCTCCTTGGCTTGACAGGTTAGAAGGAATCACATGTGGCTTGAAAAAATCGATTTGGCAAGAGGGCTTCAACAATTCTCCATTTGATCTTTGGCAAAGTAATCCTCGTCTCAACTAGCATTCATCTCTTCATCCAGGTATGTTCCAAGAGGTATGATCTTTTCTTCCTTGAATCTTCCATAATTTCTAGATCATAAAAACCCTAATCAAATTAAAACCCTTGTTTTTTGGTATTTTTTCAGATCTACTTATATCTAGCCTTGTTCTTGAAGAGATATTGAAAACCCACCTCTATAACATCCACCCCTAGTTGGATCTATAGTTTGGTGGTGATTGGATAAGAATTGACCCACTTTTCAAGGCAAAAAGCCCTCCTTGACCCAAATCGCACTTCCTAGAGAGAGGCTTGTTTGGTTAGATCTAGCACATGGGTAGGTGAGACCTCACTTGATTTGCATTCTAGACACTTGATAACCTAACCCCAGATCCTTACTTTGGTGAAAACTACCTTGTGGACATCTCTCCATGTTTTAAGGGGTTGAAACCCCCTTTTGATCTTCTTGGTACCTTAAAACTCAGATCTACATAGATCTAGCCCTTGGATTGACTTGATATTTTGAACATACATAGATCGGGGTACTCGCATCTCGGATCTACAATTTGGTGGCCATTGGACTTGATTTGGTCCACCAAACCCACTTTTTGGCCTTCCTTGAGCAAGTCGCACCCCCTTGAAGATTTGAGTTGGTCCACTTCTAGGAGGTGGGTGTTTGAGATTTTCGTAGATTTGGAATGCCCATGCCTTGAAACCTAGGTCTATACTGTCCTTTTGTCAAGATCCGCCTTGGGGATTGCATTCCTTGTTTCAAGGGATTGTGGTCCACTTAGGGTCATCATTTAAAAACTTAGATCTAGTAAAATCCAACCATTGGATCTCATTCAACCTACTTGACTTGGCTTCTAGGTGTCCCGATCTACACTTTGACATACTTTTTGACTCCATTAGCCCATCCAACAAGGCACTAGTCCTTCTCCAAGCAAGTCGCACTCCTTGGGATTTGTGTCAAACCCTAGATCTAGTACATGGGTACTCCTATAACCAACTCAAACTCATAGATCTAGCCTATATCTAACCTATAGTACCAACCTCACACCTAACTTCACCTTGTGGGCCTACCGAGAATCATTTCACACTTCCCAAGAACACTAGACCCACTTGTGTAAACTTATGGTACTACACCTAGTTATCATACCCCATCATGTGGCCTAAACCATACATAGGTTGAAACACTAACAATCTCTTACACCACCCTCAACCATACCTTAACTCCTAGGTCCACTTAGCCTTGCATTGGTTTCCGTAACTCATCACTTACTTACCCTTAGAAACCTTTGTTTGGATCCAATCAACTGTGATTGGGGTATAGGGTCTCCCCCTTGGTCTAAGTTACACTTTGACTTAAAGCGAAGAGTGCCTCGGTTGACGTGACTCCCACATTGCATTGGGAACCGTGGCATCTCTTGGGTCACCTCTTTAGTTGCCTGTCTCCTCTACCGTCCCGGATGGGATACCTCTAGGGGCAACTACAAGTTGTGTGATAACAGTTACTACACAAATTAGCACCCTTCCGAAAGGTCACGAGGGTCAGTGCTAAGATTGGCAACTTTTGAGGAGATGCACCACCCACTATCACCAAAATGCACTCTCCTCTCTCTTTAGGTTGCTCCTTTGGCCACGAGAGGTTTCCCAAATGCGGATAGAGATAGCCCTGTACAAATGCAACAAAACAACACTATTTCTAACAAGACCTTCCTACTACATTAGTAGACCAATGCCTTGTTATCACACAACTCGTAGTTTCCCCAATGGATGATCCTACACAGGACGACAGAGGGGACGGGCAACCAAAGAGGTGACACAAGAGGGCCTCAATCCCCAAGATGGATTGGTTGTCACGCCAATCAAGGCACTCTTCGCTTTGTGTTATCTAAGCCCTAGATAACAATGGGGGAGACCCAGATCAACCCCTGACAGGAGAGATCTAACCAAGACACCAGATCAAAGCAGATGAATGAAGTATGTAAGGTGTTAGGTATGATGAACCCTAGATCTATGGATGAAGTCACAAGGTGAGTTAAAGATTGGATCAAGAGGATTAAAAGATGTAAATTTCATCCAATGTGATAATACAAGTGACTTATAGGTTTTAACAAAAGATCCAAGATCAAGGCACTAGCAAATAATAGAAATTTATTCTGCCTTAGGAAGCGTGTCCAAGGTAGAAGGGTTAAGATAGGATTAGGGCTATCTAGTACCTTTAGATTAGACTTGATTAAGGGTATGGCAATGTCTATGCATCACAAGTCAAAAACCGGGATAAAATAACCCAAAAACTGGCTAAGTCTGGAAGTGCGCATGGGCAAAGAGATCAGTGCCTAGGGAAATGGGCCACAAGGAGTCCCTCAAGGGTGACGCCCTTCAGAACCCACTTTGGGTTGGGCCTAAAGTGGAAAATCCAGAAATCTTTCGCCAAGGTTTTAAGTTAAATGAGACAGGGAATTTTTCAAAGAAAAAGTAGCTTAAGGTTTGTAAATAAAATAGCAGTAGACAATTGGAATAGATGAATAACTCAAGAAAATCTAAAGTACTTACCTCCTGTGACTTGCAAATGCCAAGTGCAATGATGTTCCTACTCCCTCGAAGCAACTTCAACTTAATTTGACAGCTCCCAAGATGAAATCAATTTCTTCCCAGAGCAAGTGCGCCCTCCTTCCTACAGATGACAACCTCTATGAGAATTGATTTACAAAAATGAAAGTAAATGATGCAAGAAGAATCAAAGAGCATAAATATTGATCAAAGATACAATAAGAACTACTCCCTAATTATTTTACTCTTCCAGTGAAGAGATCCGAAGAACCCTCACGAAATCCTTCAATGAATTCGCCCTCCTGCAGAGCACGCATCAAGCAAAACGTATAGCATGGAAAGTCATCAAACAATGAAGATGTGACAAGCTATCAGAGCTAAAATCAAGCACGAGAACAATCTATAACAAAGGCACAAGAGTTTTTCCCAAAAATATTTCTTTATTGCCAAAAATCCAGAGCCAAAAGTCGCTTTACAATGAGGGGGGTCTCTCCTTTAAATAGGAATGGGAGAGACCAAAACCCTAACCACCTTTTTAACGAGTGGTTGAGATAAAAATATACATAAGTGAAAATCAATGGCTAAGATGAGCCCAAATATAAAGTACATGGATCAACTCAAAAATAGAGGGGGCGCACTAACTAAGTCGCCCTAGGGGGGACGCACCACATGAAAGTGACTAGGAAACATAACATAAGCTCATGGTGGAGCTAGGAGGTGTACTCATCCATCTCTAGAATGTCCCCATGGCACAATAACATATAATAACATCATCAAGATACATTACTGTGACCACATGGCCAAATCGTGCCCCCTCAATGACACAATAAAATCCTAATATAATAGCCCGGAGAGTGTGTGGGCCCCACTGAATGCTGCAACCTTCTCTAGAAGGTGTGGGAAGCATCAAACAACTCATAAAAATCAACCTCATGCCATTTCATTACCTCAATAGCCCAAATCGAATTCCTCTGTAGCCATTTTTACCATTTTTTATCCTCAGAAAAATCACCTGTGAAAGAATAAAATGCCTGTAGCTCACTGCATGGTACCCCGGGGCCAAAACTGATTGCACCAAACTGTCTGGGAGCATGGTAATATGGTAGAAACAAGTAGCTGGACCCCGTACTCCCTCTGTAGTGCCCTAGGTGAACAAGATAAAAAGTCAAATTATGCTGCCAGGCCATTTTAAATGGCAAATCTGCAATAAAGTGATAATCTGAGTAATATCTCAACTGGAAGTGCCCGAAACTGAAAACTGAGTATCCCAATGGACTTAGAAGGTCCAAATGCAGTAAGGATGAGTACCCATACACCATGTGACCATCTGTATAATCATCTGTAACCATGACCATACTCGGACAAATAAAAATAAATGGTCTGTAATAATAATAATAATCATAAAAATCATCAAACCATCATCTGAAAGCTGTGTCTGCTGCATGGATCCATCAAATGGGTATATAAGGACCATAGATCATCAATCTCACACATCACTGGTTCAACTCACCTCAGGTCCTCTGGTTGACTTGGTCAAACTAAGTTTAACCAGGTCAAAACTGACCAAAATATGACCTAGGCCTAAACTACTTGCTGCTGCAAATGTAAATGGTTAAAGTATGATCCTTTCAGTCATTCTAATAGCAAAACTCAAAGTATAAAGTAGCATATCACTGGCGGTTTAAGCAATAATAATAACATCCAATATATAAAGACAATCAATTACTCTAAACAGAATTTCAAGAAAATACTCACTTCATGGCCGTGATCATTTTGCTAGGATTGGGTGAAGGTAAAAAATGCAAGGCTAGGTTAAGGGGATGACTATACTCACTCAACACTGTGATACTTTGGATAAGGGGAAATGGAATACACACTTAAGCTTATGTTGGATAAAATATAAACAGGGGATGGCAGTGTCTCACAAATGGGTAAGTTATTTATAGAAGTGTTTATTCAACCTTGGCAAATGTCTACTACTCACATCCAAGCTGAAACAACTCCGTGAGGATCTTTTCTAGAACCGCCATGACTGGGTGCCCGGCTAACCGTAACTTGAGGTTCTAGGGGACACTTAGAATTAGTTGTCCCTTACTCCATCTCACATCACAACCCGTAGGCTCCGTGAGGAATTAATCATTACATTTAGTTTCCTGGCCAGCAGTCTTTGGATTTAGCATATATTTAACCACTGCTGTCTTTAGGCCTTTTTGACCCTTTGGGGGATTTTACATGTGCTTAGAAGCACAACCACTAAGGCTTTCATCCAAGGTGCTTTTAGTTCATTTCAATTCATTTGATAACCCTTTTGGGGATTTTGCATGTGCTTAGAAGCACAACTACTCAAGCTTTCATCCAGGGTATTTCATTTCATTCATTTCATAGCCCTCTTTCCATTGTGCTTAGAAACACGGTTTTAGTTTAATTTCAATGGGCTTGCATAAGAGATATACAATAATTTCCATATACGTGTAATGATGGTAGTACTATTCGCTTCAGGTTTTAGCCAACACAACTCAATCAACAACTCAGAGCCGAGACACAAACTAACAGGGATACTTATCCAACAAAGAGGCAAAAGCGGGGAGGTCCTCCATATCACAGGCACATGCAAGGACACATGCATGCAGGAAGACCTTTCTCAGTTGTCATAATCTAACACTCCCTCTCAACGAGCAAGGGATTCGGTAACAACCCCAACTTGTCTCTGAACTTCACAAACTTGAATTTGCAAAGTGCCTTTGTGAATATGTCTACCACCTGCTCATCTGTCTAAATGTACTCCAACCGAATGGTTACTCTCTAAACACAATCTCTGAGGAAGTGATACCGGATGTCAATGTGTTTACTCCTATCATGGAACATTGGATTCTTAGAAAGGTTGATACCACTCTGATTATCACAGTGAACTATAGTAGTCTCTATCTCACTCTCGAACAATCCTGAGAGCAAATTCCTCAGCCACATCCCCTCACATGCAGCCATGCTGGCTGCCATGTACTCAGCCTCAGCTGAGCTCAATGCAACTGACTTTTGTTTCCTATTGAACCAAGAGACAACCCCTGATCCAACGTTGAAGCAGCAACCTGAAGTGATCTTTCGATCCTCTACACATCCTGCCCAGTCAGCATCTGTAAACCCTGCCAACTGAAAACTCCCACTGCGCTCATAAACCAATCCATACTCCACTGTACCTCTGATGTAGCGAAGTATGTGCTTCGCAGCTGTCTAATGTACTCTTCGAGGATTCACCATGAACTGACTCAAAGAGTTGACTGCAAAGCTAATGTCTGGTCGAGTGTTGACCTGATACATAAGCGACCCGATAAGCTGCCTATACAAAGTAGGATCAAACTCCTCTGATCCTGATGCATCAATCTTCCTCCAGTTGGAAACTAGAGGTATAACCATAGACTTGCAGTCCTCCATCCTGAATCTGTTCAAGATCTCTACTGCATACTTCCCCTGTCCAATGAAGAAGCACCCATCTCTCTACCAAACCTCCAGAACCCAAAAAGTAATGCATCAACCCAAGGTCTTTCATCTCAAACTCTACTGCAAGATTGGACTTGCAGTCCCTGATCAGCTCCTCATCTCCTGTAAGAAAGAGATCATCCACATATAGAACCAGTATGAGAGGTACCTCACCTACCAAGAAGTACAGGTTATGGTCTGCCTCACTCCGCTGGAACCCCATCTCTCGTAGATAGCTGTCAATCCTCAAGTACCATGCTCGAGGTGCCTGCTTGAGCCCATAAAGAGCTCTCTGTAGTCTGCATACATGAGACTCTCTACTCTCCACCTCAAAACCCTTTGGCTGCTCAATATAAACCTCTTCCTCAATCACTCCATTGAGGAAGGTTGTCTTCACATCCATCTGATGAACGCGCAAACCCATCTCTGCTTCCAATGATAGGATAGTCCAAATAGAAGAATATCTAGCGATAGGGGCGAAGGTTTCCTCATAGTCAATACCTTCCTTCTACGAATACCCCTTCGCCACAATGCATGCCTTGTACTTCTCCACACTTTCGTCTGTTGCATGCTTTACCTTGTAGATCCGTCTAGAACCCACCACCTTCTTATCCTGTGGTCTCTGAACAACCTCCCATACCTGATTCTTCATGATTAAGTCATACTCCTCAACCATGGCCTCTTGCCACACATCATGTTGTGCAACCTCCTCGAAAATAGAAAGTTCAGAGTCAATCAACTCAGTCATCAATGCCATATAACTCAGTCTATCTAGTGTACGCTACGTCTGAAAGATCTCTGAGGAAGATTCACCTATCTGGAATCCTGAACTGTGTACCTATACCACTTAGGTCATGGCCTAGTGTCTTCTTGTTGCGGCTGCTGGATGTCCTCCTGCTGCTGCTATTCATCCTCCCCATCAAAGATAGGAGGATCATGTCCACTCGACTCCCTCTGACTATCAGAGCATGTGCTCTGTGTCTGAACCTGTACCTGTGACTCCTCCAACTTGACTCCTCCTGAGTCTTGTGTTGGCTACTCCTGTGCTGGTAAGTCCATAGATCTTCTCAAGGCTCTGTCCTCGTCAAACTGGACATCCCTGCTCACAATGATCCTCTTGCGAGCTGGGATATATACTCTATAAGCCTTGGAAGTCTCACTATACCCAACTAGAAGCTCCTTCTCTCCAGAAGGATCAAGCTTCTTCCTAGTGTCAGCATGAATGTGACAATAGAAGATACTCCCAAATATACACAAATGACTCACGTCTGGTCTAGTACCTGTAAATACCTCCTCAGGTGTCTTCCTCCCCAATGCAATGTGGGGACACCTATTCTGGACATATACTGCAGTCCGAAATGCCTCGGCCCATAGGAATAGTGGTAATCTCTAATCAAATAACATGGCCTTGGCTGCACTCACCAATGTCCTGTTCTTCCTCTCTGCCACCCCATTCTGCTGCGGGGTATGAGGAACTATGTGTTCCTTCTTGATCCCCTCTGATGAACAGTACTCCATGAACTCTCTACCGGTGTACTCACCACCGTTGTCTGTCCTCAATATCCGGATCTTCTTCCCTGTTTGGTTCTCCACGAGAGTTTTGAACTCTCAAAACCGATCGAAGACCTCTGACTTGGCCTTCAGAAAATAGATCCAGGTTTTCCTGGAATAGTCATCAATGAATGTGACGCAGTAACTGTAACCACTAAAAGAACTGACACTCATCGGTCCGCATACGTCCGAATGCACCAAGTCTAAGACTCTCTAAGACTTGTGCTCACTATGTGGGAAAGGCTTCCTGATGTTCTTCCCCAACGCACAACCCTTGCAATGGTTGTGCTTGTCCTCCTGAACTGAAGGAACTCCATTGACCGCCTGTCTCAGATGCATCAGTGCACCATGGTGTAAGTGTGCCATCCTCCTATGCCACAGCTCACAATCACTACTGCTGTTGCTGACCAGAGCCTTTGCAGGCTCAAACTGTAGTCTGTAAACCTTCCCACTCCGAACCCCAATCACTCTGTCCAATCTCTGAGTTGACCCATTAGTTCTGATATATACTTTCCTGTCACGGAAAGTCACTAGAAAATCCTTGTCTTCTAGTGTGGAAACTGATATGAGATTCTTGGTCATCCCTGGGACATATAGCACATCTGCAAAGCTGATAGGTTTTCCAGACTCCCTCTGAAACGATACAATGCCAACACCCTATGCCTAATAGCAAGCATCATCTCCTAACTCAATATGGAGATTCACTCCACCCTCCTACAAGCTCTTGAAGAACCATTTGTGCCCTGTCATGTGACAAGATGCACCACTATCAACATACCAGACACTGTTGCTAATGGAACTTGCCATGCAAGCTAACAAACAATAGTCTTCCTCAAAACTAGTGTTGAAATCATCCGCCTATCCTGATCTTGCCATCTGTGTGTTGTTCTTCTTCTTTTTCTTCTCTGGGCACTGGGAAGCAAAGTGTCCATGCTTGTGGCAAATGAAGCACTTGACTTTTGCCATGTCCAAGTTCTTCTTGCCACCCTTTCTCTTCTTTGCCTTCCCCTTACCTTTGCTTGTTAGGGCTAGAGCCCCTTCATCCACGATCTGTGTAGTACCGCTGGATGAAGTTGTACCTTGACCCATTCGGGTCTCTTCCTGTGCAAAGTCATCCCACAATCTCTGCCAGTCAGGGAGATTCTCCCGAGCCACAACACCTTTAACAAAGACGTCCCATGGCTTAGAGAAACCATTGAGAGCTATACGAACAAGCTCCTCATCCTCAGTCTTAGAGCCCATTTCTCCAAGCTCATCCCTAATCTGTGTGAGCCTTGTAAGATAAGGCACCACTTCCTCACCCTTGGCCATCTTGGTACTGCACAATCTCTCCTGCAACACCATCTTCCGGTTTTCATTCTTACTCTGGTAGAAACTCTCCAAAGCCTTCCACATCTCTGATGCGGTTTTCTTCCCAGATAATTGAGGGACTATGTGGTCCTTCACTCCATCTAAGATGATCAACATTTCCCTGGAATCAATCTTCTTCCAAGCACCTAAATCTGTCGGATCTGTGGGAGCAGCCTTGGTACTGTCAATGTGCTCTTCAGCATCACTGACATCTAGGATCCTGGTGATCCTCTCTTTCCAAGTAGGAAAGTTTTGTGCCCCCTAGAGTCTATCCTCAATTCTCAACTGTACAACCATAGTGAATATTGCCAATAAACCCTTGGATAGATATGCAGTGATCTATCCAAGCACTCTACTGCTATCTCTCAGTCTGCTCAGAAGAGCTTTGATACCATGTAAATTTTCCTTAAAACCCAGCTAGGACTAAAAGCATGCAATTAATTACTTTCAATCACCCAAGGGTTTCTTCACTCATAAATTTGCAGCGGAAATAAAACACTGAGAGATATACCAATCATTCACTCACACCAATAGAAACAACACAATATTTTCGGGTATAAACCCCCGAAAAAACCCAAGATGGGAAAACCGGTGCAGCAGTAGGAGAAATATTTTATTAAAAATATGGAGCTCTTTTACAAATCAGAAATTCGATTTTCAGCCAACAATGGCAAAATCGAAACACTTAAAACAACTGAGAAAAACCTGTGGGGTTGGAACAGTAACCAAGGCAGTTGAAGCTGCTGTACGGCCTACTATTGTACGGCCTGTACAAAATTCGTACGGCCTGATGTACAGCCCTGTTGCTGTGGCGAACACCTCCACCTCTTTCTGCCCTATCTCTCTCTGCTGATTCAAGTGTCTTTTCCGAATCTTACTCCTCTGTCTTCTTCGTAAAACTCTCTCTCTCCCAAATCTGCTCTCTCAATCTCTGTCAAAATGAATGTGTGTCCTCTCAACTAATTGGCCTTTCCTTTATAACTCAATGCTATGCGAATAACCTAATCTCACAATGGATCAATGGATGAGATCCTCCGATGAGATCAATCACCAAGATTAGATCTTGCCATTCACTTTAATTTTTCGCTCATACTTTATAAAAAGTAATTTCATTAAGTTAATAATTAAATAAATCACTTTAATTAATTTTCCCAAGTAAACTTAGGAAAAGTTAATTAAATACATTTTATTGGCTTCCTCAATTTTCGTCTTCTGCATGCAAGGACACATGCATGCAGGGAGACCTTCCTCAATTGTCATAATCTAACAGATATCACCTCAAAACATCAACCAAACGCACATCAAATGGGACAGTTGCACAACATATGGCCTCCAAAACCTTTCAATTTTATTCTGAAGAGAATCATAAACAAATTACAAGAGCAGAGGTTCAATGCTTCCTCTCAAATGAGTGAAGCAACCTTGCTTAAATAGAAAAAAGAAAGAGCCAGAGGGGGGGGGCGCACTTGCCAAGAGAGAAACGCACTTGATGAGTTGTATACAACTTGGAATGAGTTGTAATGGAATGGAAAGGCTAGAAATCAGCTTTCTTCCAATTCCATACTCCACCACTATGCTTTATCTTACATATTGCTATTTTTTTCTTGAGAGTTGAGCCCTCCCTATGAGGAAATGCGCCCCACTTGGTGAAGGAAACTCTTCTTGCCTTTAAATGCCGAGAAAAACACTCCAGAGTCCAGAGTGTTTTAGAAACCTTAGGAATGTTTCCACTTTACTTTGCCAACTCAGAAAACTCACTTTTAGCATGTTTTTGAGTTTTTAGAAATTGTCGATTTTTTTATTTTCTCCATTTTTTGGTTTTTTTACTATTTTCGAGTAATATTCAATTTTGGAGATAAATAATTACTTGAAAACTTAGGAAAGTGGGTTTAGGGGGTTAAGTGGGTGCTCTGAGTTAGACAACGAGCACCCCCATGTCTAATTCTTCCTCCTAACCACACTTTTATAACAATTTTAATTTTTCCAATTAAACTATTAAAAAATAGCCTAAGTTTACGAGAAAAAATATTTTTGTCAGAACTGACTCAAACTCCTAGGGGACCTAGTGCATGTCCATACGACTTATTATTGATGGCTAGCATGTAAAAAATACATATACACATAGGCTTTAATAACCTCCTAAGGTTCGACCACCATGGTAAATACTCCAGCTTTGGAGGTGTGAGTGAAAAACTCACGAATTATACGCCATTGCAGCGCAACGGATAAGACCTAAAGAAAAAACACTCTAGAGTATCACCTTGATAGATAAACCTAAGGTAAGCCAAGCCTGTTACAAAAATACCATGCTTAGACCAACTTATTACAATTCCCCCCAGGGGGGGTCTGGACATGCAAATTTTACAAAAGGGCCTAAAAATGGCCTGATGAACTTCTGAACACATGTGATGAACAATTGAATTGATCAAGACCTTGACTGCTCATTGGAAATCCACCTGTTATCACACCATAGTAGCAGAGCTACTATTCTTGCTTAGCAGATATCTGCACTTTTCAGAGCTTGGATATGATGAGTTTATATTTTGAGATCACTCATGATCAGAGCAGTGTATTTTATCAGATTTATGCTAGACCTTGTGCCAAGGCTGAGCCTTGAGAGTTCAGATTTGATGACCGATGTGATCCTTTATCCCATACATTTTCAGTTCAGTGCCTAGTGATGTTATTGCAGCAGTGTTTCAAATGGTTTATGATGATGTGATATGACCTATGGATTTCTGATCATTGATTGTGGATTATTATCTTGTTGCTTTAGTCATCTTCACAGCATTAGCTTGGTATATGATTCATGATGTGGCAAACTCTTTATAAAATGAAAATGAAATATCTTGATGATATTATAAATTATAAAATGGACATACTACTTGCACATTTAGGTTGCTTGACAAAACTCACCGGTTTAATACCCTCCTTGCATAGATATGGTCTTTCTTGACATCATTTGTCTGTTAGCTTAGGCACCACATTCACTTTGACTCCATCCATCCATGACCTTCCTTATTTGGCTTTCACCTTTGACTTGTCTTTCTTGACTCTTTGATACTGAGGACTTCCCTATTACTACCTCTGTGTTGGATCGCATCAATGTTTGTTTAGTGTCTCGGCTCTAAGTTGGTGACAGAACTTGCCTTTGGTGAGTTGGATTGTAGGCCTAAATCATTATGGTCGGTTGTCCCGATGTTTGGCACTGGCACGAACTCCCCCTAGTCACTTGAGATGTTGTTGGCTAAAACTGAAAGCTCATGTACTACTTATGGAAACTTGTGTAAATTCGCCCATGGAAACTATAAACTCTAGAATGTGTTTCTTAACACGTGAGAAAAGGGCAAGAGCAATGAAATGCTATAAATACTCCCCTAAGAGTATAAGAAAGGGCCAAAAAGCAATGGTTCTTAAACTCTATATCTAAACAATTGTTGACCTTATGTATATATGAACATGCCCTGGATGCAAGCTGCAATTAGTTGTGCTTCTTAGCGCACCTGAGATCCGAAGGGTTATGTAGACCAAAAAGGCCATGAAATGAAATTGAATGATCTTAATGAACTTGGATCAACTTGATGTAGACATGATGCCTAAGTTGAATAAGCACTCTCTAAACAACTTATCCATTTGTGAGGCACAGCCCTTCCCCGTGTTATTTGTCCAGCACAGAGTGTAGCTTCCCCCTCTCCCAGTCCAAAGTATCTTTTAGTTAAGTTTAGGCAAGTCATCCCCTTTGCCCAGCCTTGTTCCTAGCCTTTATCCTTAGCTAGCAGTTAGACCATGTCCAATGGGTGAGTCTGTCATTTAAGCTATTGTGCAAGTAAATATAAATAACAATGGAACATGCAAACATGATTAATGCCACTAAATGATGTTTATACTTTAAGTTAAGCTGTAAGTATGATTAGAGGAACATGTCTTAGTCTATTGATATGATTTATCCTTGGTTGTATATTGACCTAGTCAAACCTAGTTTGACTATGGTCATTCTTGGGATTCGTGATGATGTGGGCCATGTATGCTTATTGATGATGATTGGTGGTCCCACATACTCTTATTGATGGTGCCATATGGTGGACATATGATTCAAATGGTGATTGATGCATTTCAGCAGGTTTTATTATCATTCTAGATCATCAAATTATGCACTGTCCATATATGGTGGACCCTTCAGTTGGCCCATTAGGGCAACCCATGGTGTATGAGTACACATTCTCAGTATTTTTGGGTCTTCTGGATCCAATGAGACACTTATCATTCAGTTCCGGGCACTTCTGACAGTGATAGATGTAGTTTTCCACTTGTTGACTAGATTTGGGGTTGTTTTCCCAACCTGTCCAGCAGGGGCCATGAGAGACCGGTTCACCTAGGGCGCTGTATAAGGAGGGGGTGGTCCAGCCACTTGATGTTACCATCTTACCCCCCATCTGGAGAGCCTAGTGGGCTTAGTTTGACAGCGCAAGTGCCCTAGGTGGTAGTTTCAACAACTTCACAGTTACCGAGGCAGGTTAAAAATGGAATAAAAGGGTCACTAAGGAATTTGATTTGGGAAATTGAGGCAAAGTTTTGGCACTTGGTCTTCACAGAGGTCTTCCAGGGTGAACCCCCCATCTTCCAGCCAGTTTTCATCAGTCAATGGGGTCCACAGAGGCCACAGGAGGCCTTTTACTACATGTCTTTCACAGATTTTGAAGACAGATTTTGATCATTTGTATTATTTGGACATATTATTTTATATTATTGTGCCATGGGGATGAGCTAGCAAGGATTGATGCCTCCTAGCCCCACCATGAGCTTTATGAGTCATGTCCATGTCATATGAGGTGGGCCCATGTACTTTTTCCCCCTCTAGATGATGACGTCACCCTCACTTTGTCTCTCCTAGTTATGACGTCATCTCTATTTTGAGTGATCTATGTGATGTTATGTTATGGCTCATCTTAGCCATTGATTATGTATTGAGATCTTTTAATCTCAACCACTCATTTCATAAAGTGGTTTTGAGATCTAGGGTTTTGGTCTTTATTATCCTATATAAGGAGGAGACCCCCTCATTGTAAAGCACCTTTGGAGCTCTTGAATATTGGAATAGAATACTTCTTTGTGGAGCATACTTCTCTTATCTTTTGGATTCTTTTGCACTTTGAATATACAGTATCTATTCTATGTATCATTGTGGATCTTGGGGCTACACGTTGTTTTCTTGCAAGGAAGCCGAATTGGTGGAGAGGAGGACAATTTGAAGAGGGTTATTGTTGGAGGGATCCACATATTCTCTCTTGAGTTGATCTTGGTGACAGGGAGTATCATTATTGTATCTTTGTGACATAGTTGAGGCTTTCTATTACATCTTTCCATCATTTTCATAATTTTCTTACTTGGCTTGTTTCACTTGATCTTGTCTTGTAGGAGGAGGACGATTTGGCTTCATTGGAGGAGGACATTTTGGCTTGGAGCACTTGGATCGCACTCTTGAATATACACATAGGGGAATGCTATCAATTTGCAAAGTGGCCACAGGCAATTGAGGTAAGTTCATCAAGGTATGTACCTAGATCCATCCATTCTTCTTCATTGGTCATAAAACCCTTAAAATCAAAACCCTCATTTTTGTTTTTCTTAGATCTACTTGGATCTAGCTTGGCTTTTGGAAAGATATTGAAACCCCACCTCTATAGTATCCACGGCAATTCGGATCTATAGTTTGGTGGTGATTGGGTTCCATTTGACACGCTTTCCAAGGCACCTAGCCCTCTTGAAGGCAATTTGCACCCCTTGGGAGAAGCTAGTTGGGTTAGTTCCAAGACATGGGTAGGTGAGATCCCACTTGATTTGAACTCCTCACTTGATAACCTACCCCTAGTGCTTCACTTCTTTGATTTTTGCCTTGTGGGCCCCATTCCTCATTTTGAGGGGTTGTGCCCCACTTGAGTCATTGGGTGATGCATTTTCAAACTTAGATCTATGGAGATCTAGCCTAACTTGGGGCATGCCACTTAAAACCCACTTTGATATTTGCCTTAACTGCCTCGATCTACAATTTGGCATAATTTGGACTCTATTTGCCCTTCCATCTAAAGGCACTAGTCTCCTTGGGTCAATTCACACTCCTTGGGGTTTGTCTCTTTTGCTAGATCCCATATGTGGGTGTGTCTAAATTTATCTTGATCCATAGATCTACATCATTAAACACCCCTTAGTGCCATTTCACCCCTAACTTCACCTTGTGGGTCCCATTTGGATCATTTCCATACTTCAAGGAAGTGGGCCCCACTTGTGTATTTCATGGTACTAGATTTATCCCTTTGATCTCCCTAGGTGGCCTAACTCATTCATTAGTTGAAACACTTGTCACTTCTTAAGCCTCTTCAACCACATCATAACTCTTGGGTCCACCTAAGCTTGCATTGGTTTCCGTAACTCAACTTTCACATCCCCCTAGGAACCATTGTTTTGGCTAATCTTCTGTAGATTGGCTATAGGGTCTCCCCCTTGATCTTGTCTTGTCTAGATCTAAAGCGAAGAGTGCCTCGGTTGTCGTGACTCCCAGCTTGCATTGGGAACTGTGGCATTTCTTGGGTCACCTCTTTAGTTGTCCATCTCCTCTACCATCCCGGATGGGATACCTTTAGGGACAACAACAAGTTGTGTGATAACACCACCTAAGTGCAACTTAGTGGATAACAAGACCTACACACACTTCAAAGTTCAAACAATAAAGAACATTAGACGCATCGAGGGCAGACCCAGTGGATACAACCAAGATGTATTACGTCTCTCTCTCAGTCAACTCGCGTCTTCCACCCAATGGATACAGCCCAAGAACATCTGCGTCTTCCACCCAGTGGATACAGCCCAGATGTATTACGACTTGTTGCCAGCTAAGTTGTACTTAGTTGGATTATCAAACGAGCGGGCAAAGTTGAACATGTCAGTGTTCATTTTCGATGATTTGATGTCCATCAAGCCTTTATAAGGGCCCCTTTTTTTATTTTTTTACCACTTGTCCATGGCCCTGCGGGGTTTGTAATAAATGTACTAGCATGGTGTTTTGTAAAGGACTTGGTTCCCTAGGACTTTTTGACTAAGTCAGGTATTACAAGGAGTTTTTTTCACCTATTAATTATGTTTTGCATTAGTGCATAACATAAATTTTGGGCTTTTCTCCTACTCCTCCAAAGCTGGAATGCCTGGGGAGGTTAACAGGCCTTAGGGGATTGTTAAAGTCCATGGGTCAATATATATGAACATGCTAGACATTGTTTTTGAGTCATATGGACATGTGCTAAGTCCCCCTAGGTAGTTTTTTAATTTTCGGCGAAAAATATTTTTTTTCCGTAAATGAGCCATTTTTTAATGGTTTCATTAAAAAATATTGTAAGTAGCATAAAAATGTCATCTAGGGGTCTTTTTTACCTTAGGGGTGCTCGTTCTCTAACTCAGAGCACCCCCTTAACCCCTAAACCCACTTTTTATAATGTTTGGGTGTTTAATTTTTCACTTATGCTCAAAAAACCCAAAAAAATAAAATAAAAAAAGTGAAAAATTGACTTTAAAAAATTAAATAATTTTTGAGTGATTTAAGGGTCTGATTTGGATCAGCACCTTTTATGGAGCATATAGGGCTGATATGTAAGAGTTTTGGGCAGCATAAGTCATGGGTTTGACATGCCCATTGAAATAGGCGCTTTCCTCTTGGAGCATGGGTTCATTTGGTAAGTATGGGTGCCCACGAATTATGGAATGTGCAGCATGTTTGGTGCTGCTATGTTAGCACATATAGTACTGCGTTTTAGCAGCTAGGAAGGTGGGAGTGGGCAGCCCATATCACTTCACTCATCATGCCACTCACTCCCCCACTCTTCTCTCACTCCCCCACTCTTCTCCTCAACTTGGGCGCACTCCTTCTCCTTGTTTTCTAGAAATTGGGGCAGCCTTCTCCCATTTTCTCTAGTGAGAATTGGAGCAAGAGACTTATCATTGTAATACTCTTTTGTTTTAAGTGTGAATAAAGAAGACTTTGGAGGTCAGATTTGTGGTGTTCATTGTGTGAGTGGATGAACCATCTTTAGCTTGTATAATGGAGGTAACCTGTGCATAAGTTTTGAGATTCTATTGTATCAACTGTACTCATTGGAAAGATTAGTATTAATTTATGAGATAGACTAATGCAATTTGTTTATTGTTTAGTCTATTGTTATATGTTTGCAAAAAGTAATCATGTCTGCATGTTTCATTTGTTTATGAATGTTCAACATTGATTTCTTTTTCAAATGCATATATACACTTCATCTTTGTTTGCAAAGTGTGGAATGTGCAGGTTATCTTAACTGGAAGTAGGTGGATCTTGTTTGTTTCCTCCTTTCTAATCTTTGTTTATAGATGCAGTCCCTTGGAACAACACAAACATAATCTCCAGAGCTTCAGATTTCAACAAAATTGCTCCATTTCTTTCTCTCTCTTATTTAAAAAAGTTTTTCTCTAGTTACTGGTTACTTGTGAGAAATATTTCTGATTTATGTACTGATATTCATATGTTAAGTAGATCATAAATTATTTGCAAGAAATCTAGTCTACTTTGTTTACAGAAGAGCCATCTTTCATAGATTAGATTTCCTTACTTATCTAGCATTTTACCTTTTCAAAACTTGTTAAAATTGTCAATTTTTCAAAGAGTTTTAGAGGGTAGTTAGATCTAATTTGAAAAGTATATCCAGTTGATTAAAAGAGCTTAGAATTTGCAGCTCTTAAAGCTTGCAAAAATCCCAAGTAAGCAAGCCCCATTGCTTGTCTTACTTGGTTAAATTTTGCATTTTTTAACTAGTTTTAACACTTAGAATTTTGTGGGTTTTTTAGGAGGTGTTCCAAAGACACACTTAAAGTGTTTTTGGGCATCTTGTACTAAAGTTTGCTTGCTGGTTTGCAGCAAAAGACGAACAGGTAGGAGGAAGTGCTGCCGAAATTTCGAAGATCCATGCTAACTGGAGTACCAAAACTTCAATTTTTATAAAACCGGTTACTTTTCTCTTCGATATTGTAAGCCGCCAAGTCATTCTAAATAGACTGGGGCACTTCTCTGATTATTGTAAAAAATATTAAACGAGAGCAAGTGGGCTAATCAGCACCCACACCCCATCCCCCCAGGGGTGGCCTGTGTCGTCTCTTTTCATGGCGTGATTTTTTTAGATTAGTTTTATTTCTTTCATTTCGGCAATAAATAAAATTGACTCGGATTAAAATTTACCTCGTTGGTCCATTCCATTGGTGGGCCACGAGTTCACTCAGGACTTAGATTTTCTCATTTTTTTACAATTTCAAAAACGCCCCCTTGCTTTCCCGAAGTATGGTTTCAGGACAAGGGCTTGCCCGAGTACTGGCCTGAAAAGAGACTCTTGGGTTTCTAAAAAGATAAAATTTTGGTTCCTAAAAAACTTAAAAATTTCCAAGGTCTTCTCCCGTATGCTCTGTGGCCAACTTGCAGCTCAGTCTAATCATGTTGGTACACATCAGAAAGGGGAAGATGACTAGTAATAGGTTTAACACACCCGAATAAACAAACCTTCTTGTGAAAATCCGGCACAAAGCGAATATTCTTTTGTTGTGGGGAAATTTTTCAAAGGGCTTGGGATAAAACTGGATAGTGACCTCTTGGAAACCGTTAGGCTTGCCCTTGTTGGTATAGCATCTGAACACCTCCTTGAGACTCCAATTCAGCCTAAGTCTGAGTGAAAAACCACACATCAGAATTCCAGACATGTTCCCTGTACCTTTGCGTATATCGGGAATCCACCAACCCTAATAAAAAGATCATTACCACAATAAAAATAAAATAAACCAAGAACAATCGCACAACACCCCTTTTTTCAGTTCATGCATATATTTTGACTCCATTATTTGGCACTGGTTTATATTGTTTTGTTTTGAGTTGTCAATGATGATTTAAATGATAAATGATGATGATGGATATTTGCAATCGAAGTGTTGATGAATGACTTTTGCTTTACATACACATATTTGCTTTACATACACATATATGCTGCATTGTCTTGGTTTAGCAAAAAATAATCTAACTCCTAGATTAGATGTTTTATTTTTATAGATTAGACACCATAGTTTGTTTTCATTTTTAGGGTCCACCCCCCTTGGCTTCGCTAGGAATGCCTAGACGGAGGAGTCGAGTCTCAGGTGACAGCACTTGACTCTGACTTGCCCCCAAGGCCACACCAACAGCTTAAAGACTTCTGTTGCGTTTTCCTAGGTGTGGAACCAGGCGGCAACATGACTCTCTCGGTCAACTTGCGTCTTCAAACATGTGGATACAGCCCAAGATCATCCCAGATGCATTACGTCCTTTCAGACCACCTGCGTCTTCCACCGTGTAAGATACAGCATAGGCCCATCCCAGATGCTTTATGACACGTGGACCACCAGCGTCTTAAAACATGTGGATACAGCCCAGGAGCATCCTAGATGCATTACGTCCTTGCGGACTACCTGCGTCTTCCACCATGTAAGATACAGAGCCCTGGTGCACCTGTGTCTTCCAGACTTGTCTCATCACTCCCTCTTTCGAGGAACATCGATCTGGATAACGCCAAGCTTCTCTCTGAAGTACTCAAACTTCACTCTTGCTAATGGTTTGGTCAACACATCGGCTATCTGCTCGTCTGTCGCCACATACTGGAGCTTCACTGCTCCTCTCTGCACCATATCTCGGATATAGTGGTACTTGATCTCAATATGCTTCGACTTGTCATGGAAAACCGGGCTCTCAAACAACTTTACACAACTTTGGTTGTCACAAAAGATATAAGTCGCCTCTAACTCAAGATCAAATTAATCTGACAATAGCCTCCGAACACATACTCCTCACACTAGCCGAACAGGCTGCAAAATACTCTGCCTCGATTGTACTCAGTGCCACACATGACTGCTTCCTGCTAAACCAAGAGATCATACCGGATCCCAAACTGAAGCAGCATCCCGAAGTGCTCTTCCTGTCTGTGGCACTGCCTGCCCAATCTGAATCAACATAACCATGCAAGTTAATCTTATGATCCATTGCATATTTGAGGCCATACTCAATTGTACCCTTCAGAAACCTCAATATATGCTTTGCAACAATCAGGTGAACATGTCTCGGATCTATCAGGAACTGGCTCAGGGTGTTCACAGCAAAGCATATGTCGGGTCTCATGTTCGTCAAGTACATTAACGAACCAATCATCTGCTTGTACATCGTGGCACCAACTGTCTCTGAAGAAGCATCACACAGTAGCTTCAAGTTCGATGCCATTGGTGTGGCCATTGCCTTGCAGTCCATCACTCCGAACCTCTTCAGAATCTCCACTGCATACTTTCCTTGACCAAGGAAAATCCCATCTGAACTCTACGACACCTCCATACCTAAGAAGTAGTGCATCATTCCCAGGTCCTTCATCTCTAACTCTGTAGCAAGCCTTCTCTTTGTTTCTGCAATGAGCTCATCCTCCCTTGTCACGAATAGGTCATCTACATATAGCAGTAATATTACTGGTCTTCCACCCTCAACCTTGAAATAGAGGTTGGAATCTACTTTACTCTTCGTAAAGCCTAAGCTCATCAGAAAACTGTCCATCCTGTCGTACCATGTCCTGGGTGCCTGTTTCAAACCATACAAGGCTTTCTTTAGCTTGCACACATGAGTTTGTCTGTCATGTGTCTCGAATCCCAGTGGTTGCTCCACATACACTTCCTCTTCGACTACACCATTCAAGAATGCAGTCTTGACATCCATCTGGTGTACCTTCCATTTCATTATTGCGGCTAAGGAAAGTATAGATCTGATGGAAGTGTATCTTGCTATAGGTGCAAATGTCTCCTCGTAGTCTATGCCTTCTTTCTAGGAGAAGCCACGTGCCATGAATCTTGACTTGTGTTTTTCGATGCTACCATCTGCCATGATTGATCTTGTAGATCCACTTTGAAGTCACAACAAACTTCCCTCCTAGTCTCAGAACTATCTCCCAGACATCATTCTTCATAATCGACTGGTACTCTTCGATCATGGCATCCTTCCATTCCTTCTTTTTTGCTCCTTTCTCATAGTTAGAAGGTTCTTTATCAATGATGTCACATAGTAGAGCCACATAGCTGGAGTATGGTCTGGGTCTCTTGCTTTCTCTATGTGTCCCATCCGGAGCACCATACTTCTCTGCATCTTGTATCGCTTCTCATGCCCATGCTGGTCTTCTTTTGTGGGAGTTCTTCTCAAGAGGAGGATCTACAGGTTCTTGTGGTTCTGTTATGTCATGGTCTTCGTGATGTTCTTGGATTGTCTCTTTCATAACTATGTCTTTGGTTCTGGGAACTTTAGGTTCTTCAGTGGGTAATTCTCTTGATTTGTTGTAGGATGAGTCTTCATCAAAAGTTACATCTCTGCTGATTTCGATCTTCTTGAATCCTGGGAAGTATATTCGGTAAGCTTTTGATGTGTCACTGTATCCCACGAACATGCCCTTCTTCCCTGAAGAATCTAGTTTTGTTCTCTTTTCTTTCAGGATGTGTATACACACAGGGAATCCAAATATTCTGAGATGGCTGACTTCTGGTTTCTCTCCTGAGAAAGCTTCTTTTAGAGTCTTGTTGTTCAATATACAGTGAGGTGTACGATTTTGTACATACACAGTTGTTCTTGCTGCTTCTGCCCATAAGTGCATTGGGAGGTCTTGATCATGGAGCATTGCCTTCACTACTTCCATTATTGTTCTCTTCTTACGTTCTGCAATGCCATTTTGTTGAGGACTGTAAGGAGTGCTCAACTCCCTCTTAATCCCTGATTCTTTGCAAAGATCTTTGAATTCTTCTGAGGTGAATTCTCCGCCATTGTCTGATCGTAAAGTCTTGATCTTCTTTTCAGTATGATTTTCAACCAAGGCTTTGAATTCCTTGAATTTGCTAAACACCTCATCTTTTCCTTTCAAGAAATAAATCCATGTCTTATGAGAAAAATCATCTATGAAAGAAACATAGTATACATAACAGGTCAAGGAGCTGGAAGACATGGGGCCACACACAATCTTGGAGGAGATTATCTCCAAGATTCCTTTTGCCTTGCTTTCACTGCTAGGAAATGACTTCTTCACATTCTTTCCTTGTGCACATCCATTGCAAATGCCTTCATACTTTGTTTGAATTTCTGGTAGACATGATATTGCTTTGCTTTCAATTGGTAGTGCGCTATAGTGTACATTTGCAAGCCTTCTATGCCATAATTCACTTGGTTCCATGGAGTTATGAACCAACGCTTGTTTTGGTTGTCCTTTTAACTTGTATAGGCCTCCCTCTTGCTCTCCAATTACTGTTGCATCATTTATTGTCTTTCCTCTTGGCCACATTAGCACTTGGCCATCAACAAATGCAACACAAATTCCTTTAGCATCTAAGGCTGAGATGGAGAGAATATTTTTCTTCAAACCTAGTATTTAGAGAACATCATTCATCTTCATTGATTTCCCTGAGTCTAGTTTGTAAGAGGCTTCTCCACTTCCTTTGATAGGATACTAATAGTCGTCTCCAAGTTTCACCTGTTAGTTTCTATGGTATCTCGGGATGTCCTCCATGGTTCAGATGCCTTGCATGGAGGTACATCAGCAGTATAGGCATCAGTATGGAGTAAAGGGTGAGATACACTCTGCTCAGTGGCATGAGTCCATTGGTGGCTACATGCGGACCTTCTGGGCTGTTTTTCCCTTTACATGCATGAGATTTGCATGACCTGTCAGTGATTAAAAGATGCATGCAAAAGTGACTTTTTGCATGCACCGATATTAGGGTTTTGGTAAACCTAATTCATCGGTGAGATTATTTATAGAGGCAGCGGGTCCCCGGATGAGGTTGCTCAGTTGACTTATCAGAGTGATAGCTCAAGAGTGAGGAGGGCACATTAGTGCATGCAGGGCGAATTTCTGAGAGAGAGAGGAGCTGCTGCAGGAGCTAGGGTGGTCAGATCTGAGTTGGATCAGTGACCATTAGCTCCAGAGGCACTTGGCACTCAGTTCTGTGGACTAAGATAGTTCACTGAGGTGGTTTCTGCTGAATTTGAGGAGGACGTGTTCCACAAAGGAGGAGGGCGCATTACCTAAGGAGAGAGGAGCTCATTCAGAACACTATCGACCGATTCAGAGTCTAAGAGGTTCAGGATAGCCTTGCCTCAGTGTTTGAGGAAGGTTCGTGACGATCAGAGCACAGATCTATTGAGATCTGGCCCAATACAAGTATCAGACATCCAGAGGGGAGGGCGCACTTCTGCATGCAGAGGAGGGCGCATTCTTCAGTTGAGCAGTTGGTTGTCTTTTGTTGCATAGCAGATCAAAGCAGAGGATAGAGAGAGGCAGTACAGTCAGGCGCACCTGCAGAGAGTCTCAAATAAAGACCAGTTAGGGCACATTCTCCCAGTGCATGCATCAGCTAATGCATGCAGATCTAGAGTTTGACCCGTTCAAGGGTTGAGTTACTACTGAGGTAACTGTATTGTATTTGCTTATTTATATATATGCTCTGGGCTCGAGAGAGAGAAGATAGCCCCACATGATTGCTGGTTTTCCCCGGTTGGGGTTTCCAGGGTATATGCAGTGTTATTTGTGTGATTGCATGTGTGTTAAAGTTGTAAAGAGATCTAGTTGTTGAGTTTATGTCTTTATGAGTATTTATTGATACACGAGACTCAAACCGCTTGAGATCTCAGGGCTATCCAGAGGGAGTAGTGATCTCTGGGTTAATTAAAATTTACATCACGTTGTGGGGTGACTCATGTTCTAATAAGTTGATAAAAGATTATTTGTACCCTGTCATGTGCTTGGATGCTCCACTATCCACAAGCCAATCATTGCTTCCATGAGTGATGGTACCTATAAGAGCTGATATTAAAACGTATTCTTCATCACTTGAAGAATCGTCCCTTTCTTCTCTGGTTTTCTTCCTTACTGGTTCATCATCTTCAGCGATGTGAACATGATGCCTCTTCTTGTTGATTCTTCTGGAGGATCCTTGGTTTCTGGGAGAATCTCTTGAATAATGTCCTTTCTCATCACATGTGAAGCAACTAATACTGGAGAGGTCTCTTCTAGGTCCATGAGTCCCATGGGATCTTTTAGACTTCTTGTGATGGTGGTCCTCCCTCTTGTTTTGATTCTTCTTAGTATGAGCAGTTAGGGCTTGGTCATCATTAGCTCCCATCTTTTCTTCTTCTACTACTAATCGAGCTTCCTCTTGGGTGCATTCTTCCCATAATCTGTTGAATGTGATTAGCTTCTTTTTGGCGCTATTCCTTGAATGAATAAGTCCCATGATCTTGAGAGACCATTCAAGGTAGTCATCACAATCTCTCCTTCTTCAACATTATCTTCAATTGCCTCAAGTTGTTCCTTGATCTGAGAGACTCTTGTGAAGTAAGATTGCATAGTTTATGAGTGTTGAATCTTCACATTCTTCAGTTGGTTCCTTAGAGTCATCTTTTGATTGATGTTCTTCCCTTCATATAGTTTGATCAAAGCATCGAACATCTTCTACGGAGTCTTCAAGGATGAAACATGAGAGATGAGGTGATCTTTGATGAAGTCTGTAATAATTCTTTTGGCCTTGATCATGTTCTTGTGAATTGCCTTTGCCTCTTCTCCCTCTGGTTCTGGAACCTCCTCATTGACATACTTGTCCAAGTCATTCTCTTCTAGAATGAGAGAAATTCTATCCTTCCATGCCCAGAAGTTATCAGCTCCTTCAAGCTTATCCTCAAGCTTGGTGTGATTTGACATTTTGATATGAGAACCTCAAATGGAAATAGCAAGGAATTAGATATTACCAATTTGAGATGCCCAACCTAGTTTTGGAGCTGGCTGGCCTAGGGTTTGATAGAGAAACCCTAATTATCCAAACTTGGAATCTTGACTTCAACTTTGATAGAAAGATGCGCCTCCTCAAGGGGATTTGTCCAGTGTACTCCTTTTTCAGGATTGATGGACGGAAGCTCCAAAAATTTGATGCCCTAGTTTTCCCCCAACACTAGTGACTGGGTCAAAAATGAAAATTCTCCAAACTGAATTCTGCTTCCACAAAAAGATGTGCCTCCTTGAGGCAAGTTAGCGTAGCCCTCTTTTCCTGATGATTTGTGGAGAGAAGTCCTTGGATTTGGAACCCCTAGCTTTCTGTTGTTGCACAGTGCCTTCTTTCAGAGCGGCTCTGATACTATGTTAGTATTTGCACTTTAATTCAATTATGTTAGATCTTTAAACTGAAAGATAGACAAGCACAACAATACACAAGAACACAAGAAATTTCCTTGGGGAAACGATAAAGGAGAAAACCCCGCAACTTCTTCAGTAATAGATTCGTCACTACGTACAATATCAAACCAAGATAGAAAACCAAAAGATAAGATGACTTCTGTAGCTTCCTTCTTTCTTCTCCAACGAACTTGTCTTCTCTCCTCCTTGATGCGAACTTGCTTGGTGAGTGTGTTCTCCAAATGAGGGAGGGTTCCTCCCTATTTATACTTTATGTGTGACTGACCTTTTTCCCCAATGGGGCCGACTTCCTTATCTGACTGGGCCGACCTCTCCTAGGGAGATTCAAAAATACATTTTACATTTATTCTTTTGGGGACTATTGCCCCGACTTCAAACGAGGTTTTTCCTCGATATTCTTACATGACCAAATACAATAATGACCTCCCCGAACGGAGGAAAAACATCTCCGACGGAGGTACAATAAAAGTACAATAATAATATACAAAAGAATATCTTCCGAAGTTACATTTACAACAAGAAGTTCAAAACCTATGGTGGAATCAGTGATTGATTCCTATCCTGCAATTGATGGGAGTGTTGTAAAGTTTAGGGATAGGGTTGTTGCATTCCCTTAGGAAGAGGGAGTTGACCTTGATGTTGTTCTTGCTTCAGGATTCTCTCGGAATGAGGGAGGTGACCTTGTTAAGGTTGTTGCTTCAATTGTCGAAATTTTTGAGGTGCATCAGCGAGATATGCATGGTTATAGGTTGTTGACGGTTTTAGATCACGATGTTGACTTGAGGGACGATGGAGTTAGATAGGTTCCTTACAATCCAAGGTTATGTTCCCTTGAATTAGCAAGTCATTAGTGTTCCTTGGAGGTTCGAGATATTTTGGTAGCATCTTGTGTTTTTGGATACAATGAGACTTCTATAGCTTACAAGAACAATATTTCAACATAGTGGAACATTGTGGTGAGCTGAAATGTTAAGCTTGATGAAGATCTGAGGTCCTCTAGTTCATAGGTATCTCCTTCAGAGATTGAAGGGAATGTGGAGGTTGTTTTAGAGGTTAAAAATGGGCCAGATTCAAGGGTGGATGAGGTTAGTATGGGGTGCATGTGCCCTCACCTTCTACTCTATTACAAAGGAAGTTGAGAAGGCTTACTCAAACATTACACGATGAACAGGAGCATGTAGGAATGCCCATATCTTCAGTGAGGACGAGTATACCTCCTAGGAGATATGCTACACCATATTGCATTGGCTTCTTCCAATTGTCTTGGGGAGGAGAGGTGTGCTACCTTGATGGAGGTATGAGAGTTGCATGATACTTGTTTTCTAGGAGCCAGTGGGTTCAAATTTGCAGATGGCAAATTTGGTTGAGTTGTAGAGGCATTAGACTAGTGTTGGTGAAAACACATTCCTCGTAAAGAGAGAGTTTTAGCTTTTGTGGTTACTTCAAATGTGTTTACAGTTTACACCATGCTTGGGGGTGCTTCATGTGATGTGGGGTGCATAGTGTATCAATGACCCTTGGTTAATCCATCATGTACAAACACGTTGGAGTTGGCTTGTTCATTGATTGCTAGAGCTTGTCTTGATGCATATGTGGCATTCTTTCTTGGAACATTGGAGACATAGACAGCATGATGTGCACATGGAGAGTGGGTTGTTTGCTTGGACGATGATTTACATTGGAGGAGAGTTGGGCATCCTCGAAGAGGGCACTGTGCGCTAGATGGCATGGGCACACATTGTTGCTTGTATGGAGGCTTGTACTTGTTTTGAGGATGCTTGGATTGAGGAGTGATCATGCAGGTGTGGCAGACCTGCAAGAGCACATGGTTGAGTAGTTTCAGCTTATATTACAATTTTCAGCTTATGTTACTTCTTGATTTAGTTTCCAGCACTTGTTCATATTGATTTGACATTACATATCAGTGAATTGGTTAAGTGATTTAACACATCTTGAAGATACAAGAACAGATTTTCCGCTGTGATAATCTGCTGTAATAAGACATTTCAGATCTGTTATATGTCTTGAAATGTATGCATTAAGGACTGTAGCATTGTGGTATTGAAGTACACTTGTATGATATTTATTCTCTTGGACTGCCGTGTGAAACTGGGTTGAAGAGAAATCAAATATTACTGTTGTAATTAAATAGTTCTGATCAACCCTAAGGCTGAACGTTCACAGGGATTAGATCTGGGAAACCTCAAGATTGATGTGAAATCTTGAAAGTGGTATTTCTAGAAAACTTCTTCACAAGTTTGCACCACTGTTTTGGAAATATATTGCCTCTCAGTATGCAATTATTTTTATCAGCCGTCTTCATCGGAAAGGAGTCATTTTAGAGACAGGTGGTGAATGATCATATGGTATACCACAGGGAACAACATAAAGTTGACAGGAATCTCCTTTACATGGAAAGGGAGAAGTCAATGTACTATCAACAGAGATGCTTCCCCTTTCTAGTTGGGTGAGGCTAAAATGTTCAGAATAAAATTGGCAGTTCAGGTTTTAGCCAGAATTGGCATTTCTTGTTTCCCTTGAGGATCTAAACTCATTTGAGATTGGGGGTAACGTGGACATATTGGTATATCTTTGGAGGGTTAGCCTGTATAATCACGTCCTCTTAGCTCATTAGTTTGTATGCCTTGATGTGCTTTTTGTTCCGTAATGTAAACATAAAATGCATTTTCAAAAAAAAAAGAAAGAAATCAAATTCTGGATGCAAAATTATCCTCCCAGAGCATGTTCCTGAACTTAGCCAAGCCATTGTACTTGAACAACAGAAATACTATAAAAAATTCAATACTATAGTGTAGTCAAAGACTAATAATTGCTGAGTCCAACTGAGCAATAGAGGGGTATATTTACCGCTTGTCTGGCACAAAGTTCCAGTTCAAACATTCACACACATAGTAACAAAGTGATGCGCCCTCCAACACCACCCTCAGAAGGACCCCTTTCAGCATGCTAGACTCTTTTAAATGCTGGCACCATTGTATTAAACCCAAAAAGACATTTCATGTGGCACAATAGAAAATGGTGTGGTTCAATAAGGTCTCGGTTTTGAGGTTCATTTCCTTTGCATGGTTAATATCTAAGACTTGGTTAATGAGATCAAATACAATAGACATCACATGGGTTTTTATGACCAGCATTTCATTAGACAATAATTTGGTTTGTAACATATTTCATCCCCTACAAATAGTTCACTGTCCCCACTGAGACCTGCTTCACTAACATATCTTGTTGGTTCCCATGTTGCCTATTCTGAGGGCTTATTAGATCGTTGAACTATATAGTTATTAGATTTACTGTTTCTTAGTTTTGTTGTTCTTTCCTCCATAATATTTATTGGTCCAAAAATCTCCTGCTGTAATTCTTGTATATTGAATAACTGGATAAAACATTCTCAAATGGAGTTAATGCTTTTTTGAAATAACTAATACAAGACACTGGATTCATCTTTACACGAGTACATATTGCAAGCTATAAGATGCAGTTTATCTTTTCTTTAAAAGTGAATGCTGCACAATATCTCGGTCACAATTTTGCATATCTTCCATAGGCAAGGAGCTATTAGCCTCAAACCTCAAGTAAACTTTGTCACCAACATCAAAAGACTTTTGAGTACAGTAACTTCCAATTGCTTTTGACTCCTCAAGAGTTCTTTGTAAACCATAGTTTTCATGGATAGATTCAAGTATTCAATCCCTTTTTTTAAATGAAAAATGATAATCAAAGCCAAAGAGTAAGTCCATCCAATCTTTTGTCTCATTAGAAAGCAATTAGTCCAACTCTTACTTGAGAATGCTGGGTGCAGTCTTCATGTATAGCAAAAGGAATATCCTTAGGAATAATCACAGGAGCTACTTTGGGATTGGAACTTGGAGACGAGTATGAATATAAATCTGATGTCTTTGAGAAACCACCTGCCCCACGGAGATAAATTGTGTTCCTGTGGAAAAAAAAAAAAAACATGCAATTTGCCTTTTGGAGGAATAGAGAAAACTAGGGAATAGAATTATAACCAGGACTTTTGGTCTCACCTATTCCTGCAAATCACCTCTTGTGTTTCTTTGTTACAGCTTATAGTTTCTATTTCTAAGATAGCTGCTTTGCCTGCATAAATACACAAAGGTAGTCCTTAAGAAGAATTGTTTTATTATTTACAAGAAGATGGCACAAAGCACATTCTCACAAAAAATGAATACAAACAACTTCTCAGGATATTCCACCCAGCATCCATGTTGCCATATTAATTTTTATAGCTAGTTGCCCATAGAAAATCCTCAGTTCATGTGTCTCTGTTTATTTCAGTTCTAGATAACTGTTTTATATCATCCCTGGATGGGAGTCCTACAAATTTTATCCATCTGCTAATCATTAGTTTATCTTTTGTGGTCAACTACACTATTGAAGATTTTAGCTCATGTATGATCCCCGATTTTTGTGGTGTAACGTAGCAATCACAAGTATGTGATGTTCTTTTCAACCAATACTTTACCATTGGAATGTGTCTATAAAATTATAAACCCCAACAAATTGCTGACGTTAATTCCACCCTCTGATCTGCATTAATTTTCTCCAACCAGAGAATGCATACCTTTATCGTGGAGTCCCGAGATGTGAGTTCTGTTTTGAATCTGAAACCAAATAACAACATAAATCGAAAAGAAAAAAATCAGTTACAGTCCCATTAACTGCCATCAGCAAAGATATAAAGTTATAAACACATAAAACTATTTCAAGGTAGATTGGGTGCCACAAGTGCTGGAAATTCTTAAAAATTGTTCATAAAGGAGATGAAACCTAAACAACAAACAGGCAAAAAGCTTGGCACAGGATAGTATGATAAGTTCAGAAATGTCATTAAAACATACGCATGCAAGCAATGAAGCAAACTCCTGCATTATATAAGAGTATGTAGTTATGTGTGTGTGTCTGAAATTCGGATGCATGCATATATAGATACAGAAAGAACAAAAATGGTAGACTATGAGAAAAAAGAAAATTCACCTCATCAAAGTGCATTTCAGAATATTCAGAATTCAAGGCTCAGATTATGACCTTACAAGTGTCCTAAGAATTTCTGAGCAAACATAAGGATTGTGACCCATATAAATCCTTTCATGATAAAGCATACTCATTATCATGCAAATCTGCAGTAAGAAGATAAACAGATCTACATAATAATTATAGGCATTCTAACGCTGTCACTGCTAGATGCCTCTCCATTCGGGCTGGTGCTTTTCCAGCCACAGTGGGGTGTCATTAAGGTTTTTTATGTGCTATTATTTCTGCATGTAAATCTGTGAAAAAACTTAGAATAAATAAACACAGTAAGCTGCCCTCAAGCATCCAGAAAGTGCTCGAGAACAAGGGAAAAATTATAAATAAAATTGCATGAGGTGGGATTAGCTTATTTAATTAAATTTCAGCAACAAAATGGAAATGAATGGAGAAGACTATGCACTTTGATTGAAAGAACAATTCAAAACAAATGCATAAAAATGAATGTGCCTTGAGCAGAAGAGAAATTCAAAACAAGTGCATAAAAAATTAAAATGACAACACAAACCCTATGCACGATTGCTTGTAGAAAACAACCACGAAAAATCAAACAGCTAGGAAAAAGCATAGTCAAATCTATATGGTATATTAATATAGAGGCAGAAATTATCCACATATACAAGACACCAGGGGCTGCCCTATCAATCTCTGGCAAGAAGTAATGGAAGTGCTATCTGTTAATTTCTCAATACCAGATCTGATTTCTACTCTCAGTAATTTTTATACCCAGCAAAAATTATTGTTGTAGCTTACTGCTGAAATTATAAACAGAAATACACTGATATTTTTTGTTAAAATCCTAATCCTACGGGATTAAGGAATTTCTAACATATGAAAATAATAAGGAATATGAAGAGTTCGTCTTGGAAAGATGAATCCCAACAGTCATATCTTTTTGTATAAATTAACTCTTCATATCATGAATAAAGCAATTTATCCGGAAGTTATTCCTTGGTATCAGAGCTAGGCTCTGCCATACTGTTGTCCCTCTCAGTTTGCTTTGTGATTTCCCTGCTTGGACCTGCCATACGTTTTGATTCTCACTGCGTTTCATCTCCATAAACCCTAACAGTCTTTTGCCCACAGTTGCCTCTCACCCGCGTTTTGCTAGGGTTCTGCAAGACTGGGGCTTCATTCTCTGTTTGAGAGATGTTTCCTGGAGCTATTCTCCACGACCTCTCTCTTCTCTCACGTACCCTAACCCGACTCTCTCCATATTGCTGCGTGATAGTTTTGTTGCACATTGTTGCATGATAGTTTTGCTGTGTATTGCTACATGATAGTTTCCAGTCCTGAACTCTACGTATTGCTGCGTGATAGTTTAGTGGGTGTTAAAGTAACCTGTGCAAATTGTGAACTCCTCTCCTCCAAGAACCCTCGACCCCTCGACCACCTGCGTGAAGGAGATTGATGCGCGGATTTCATCTGTGTACTGAATGCATGCATGAGGGTTACAGTTCATCCATTTGGACACAATTACCAGTTATGCCGGTGAAGATTTGGTTTGGCATAGGCGCACTCCTTGTTTGCTATTGCTCTCATTCGCTCTGCCCTCAAACTGCGACCATCCCCTTGTGCAGCCTGGTAACATTTTTATTTTGCATTTTTCTTGGATATATATGGGCATTCAACTAGATGATGTGATTGAAAGAATTGGAAGACTGAATCTTGAAGAGAATGAAGCACCACCAGCTGATCAACCTGGGCCTTCACGAAAAGTTCTGAAATGGGTCACAAAGAGTGTCCATTCGGATGAAGTTGGAAAGACGGGAAAAAGAAGTTTGACCAGACAAGAAAATGGAGGAGAGGCAGATAATTCAAACTCAGGTGATGTAGAAGATATGGATGTCGCATATGATTGTGAATTGAATTTATCTACTAACCTTGAACCAACTTCCTTTGAAGAAGTTACAGCTCTTGATGAGTGCAAAGAAGCCATGCAAAATGAGTATGATGCTCTCATTTAAAATGGAACCTAGAAGTTGGTTGACCCTCCATTTGGAACCAAACCAATTGGCTGCAAGTGGATCTACAAGAACAAGTATAGATCAGATGGATAACTTGACAAGCACGAGGAGAGGCTTGTGGGGAAAGGCTATGTACAGAAGGAAGGCATTCACTATGAAGAGACTTTCTCCCCCACAGCAAAATGGGATACCATTCGCACCTTATCGTCTTTGGCCGCACAGGATGGGTGGAAAGTTCATCAAATGGATGTGAAGACTGCTTTCTTGAATGGAGACCTAAAAGATAATGTCTTCATGTCTCAGTTGGAAGGATTTGTTGTGAAAAGGAAAGAAAAAAGGGTATGCAAACTCATTAAGTCATTGTATGGCCTAAAACAAGCACCTCGCGCATGGTACAAAAAGCTAACCGAGCATCTTCTGAAGTTAAATTTCAAACACTTTAATCTTGATGATGCTACACTATTTGTAAATAAAGTTGAAAGATTTGTTGTATATCTTGTGGCGTATGTAGATGATCTTTGATGACAGGGAACAATGAAAGCTATATTGCATCCATAAAGAAAGAATTGAAGAAGGGCTTCTAGATTATAGATTTGGGACACCTTCACTACTACTTGGGAATTGAAGCGACTCAACATCCTAAGTATATATTTATCTCCCAAAAGAAGTATGTTGGAGAACTGTTGAATAGATTTTGCATGACAAAATGCAATCCTCTTTCTACTCCAATGGATTAGAATTTGAAGCTCACATCAAATGAAGGAAAGAATTCAAGTATGTGACCAAGTATCGACAGCTTGTAAGAAGCCTTATCTACCTTACAACCACCAGATCAGATATTTCATTTCTTGTTGCGATCCTTTCAAGGTTCATGCAAAAATATTGTCAAGGACATTGGTCTACTGTCAAAAGAGTTCTAAGATACTTGAAGGGGACTCAAGACTTTGGACTCAAGTATTCTAAGGTGGATGACTTCAAACTTATTGGGTGCTCTTATTCAAACTTTAATGGTGAGAAAGAGACGGGAGTATCTACTTCCGGCTACCTCATGAGTCTTGGATAAGCAACTATATCTTGGAGATCACGCAAACAGTTAGTTCCAACAGATTCTACAACAAAGGCGGAATATGTGGTTATTGCAGAAGCAACGAAGGAGATTGTGTGGCTCAGAAAAATACTTGAAGATTTGCTAGAGAAACAAGAGAATTCCAGTCCCCTACTAATCGACAACACTTCCGCAATCAAGTTGGCCAAGAATCCTAGATTGCATGATGGAACCAATCACATCACCACAAAGTACCATCTGATTCGATATCATGTAGAGGCCAAGATAGTTCATTTAAGACATTGTTCCACAAATGAGCAAGTTGCAGACATCTTCACCAAAGCGCTCGGAAGAGAAAAGCTTGAAAATTCAAAAAAACGCTCAGACTCACAAACACCCTTTCAAATTAAGGTGGGAATGTTAGAATCCTAATCCTATTGGATTAAGGAATTTGTAACATATGAAAATAATAAGGAACATGAAGATTTTATCTTGGGAAGATGAATCTCAACAATGATATCTTTTTTGTATAAATTAACTTTTTATATCATGAATAAACTAATTCATCTGGGAGTTATTCCTTTGGTGTTGACATTTTCAACCAATAAAATGCAATGAAACAAAACATGAAATCCCCACAAAGACACAAGTGTTTACCCTGGAAAACCTCAATGGGGAAAAACCAACATTCAATGTTTATTTTATTATTTCTTCGCTCACAGAGAAATTCAAAATTTTACAAAAATGGAACCTGTAACTCAGACCCTCTAGAAAATCTGCTTGCTTGGGCAAATCTACCCCTAAGAAAATTAGCTCTCTCTTTAGCTAATCGACCCCCTGGAGAAATGGACCCTTAGCAAATCGGCTCACTGAATCAAATCGTCCCTATGTCACCCTGCGTCACCTCTGTACAACAATTGTACGGATCACTCCCTATGGCTATATTGTTCGGCTCTCTAGATCGACTAAGCAGTTCGACCCCTTCTCTCTCTCCCGGATCTTCCTCTTGCATCGTTTCTCTCTCTTTCTCTTCAGCCACTGACCCTCTCACTCTTCTCTTTTAGAAAATCTCTCTCTCAAATCATCTTGTGTTGTTATATCTTTCTCCTCTCCTTAGGCTTTCTTTTATAGCATTTCAATGACCAAAACCTTAACCCTCAATCTCCAAAGTGATGGATGGCTAAGATTAGATCTTGAGCCTCACTTAGGATCAATAGTCATGACTTAATCTAAACTTCACTTAACTTTCACTTTAGTAAGCAATAGTCATTAGCCAACATTAAATTAATTAATGTGCTTTTCCTAAGTTAGACTTAGGAAAGAAATATCAAAGTCACTTGCTCAATAAAGCAAGTACCTAGAGAGGTAATTAGAAAACTTCCGCAAGCTTGGCATCTAGCATATGCAGAAGCATATGTCCGAGCTGTAATCATCAACACTCCCTCCTAACGAGGAAGGTATCCTGTACCACTCCTACCTTACCCTTGAAGTAAACAAACTTGCCCTTCATCAAAGCCTTGGTGAGAATATCTACAACCTACTCATCTATGGAGATATAATGAAGCTTCACCGCTCCGCTCTAAACTATGTCCCTGATGAAGTGATATATAATCTCCATATGTTTGGACATGTCATGAAACATTAGATTTTCCAAGAGTTTTATGCAACTTTGATTGTCACAGTGGATCATGGTGGGATCCAACTCTAGCCCAAATAATCTTGTGAGCATCTTGTGAAGCCAAATGGCTTCAAAACTCGCCAAACTCACTACCATGTACTTGACCTTTGTTGAACTAAGTGTCATTGACGTCTGCTTCCTACTAAACCATGAAATCACTGATGATCCCAAGCTAAAACAACACCCAAAGGTGCTTTTTCTATCCACTGCACTCCCAGCCCAATTTGAATCTGTATAGCCATGTAACTGCACTCCACTCCTAACATACCTCATCCCATACTCCACTATACCTCGTAGATATCTGAGTGCATGCTTCGCTACAACCCAATGTAGCCTCCTTGGCTCCACCATAAACTGACTCAACGTATTCACGGCAAAGCATATATCTGGACTAGTGTTGACCAAATACATCAAGGACCCAATCAGCTGCCTATACAATGTAGGATCCACCAACTATGTCTCATGAGCATCCAACTTCTTTAGATTGGTGATCATAGGTGTAGACATAGACCTGCAATCTACCATCCAAATCTCTTCAGAATATCAACTACATATTTTCCTTGTCCTAGGAAAATCTCACATGTCTGTTGCCACACCTCCAATCCTATAAAGTAGTGCATCATGCCGATGTCCTTCATCTCAAACTTCGAAGCTAGATATAGCTTGCACATCTCAATGAGCTACTCTGAACCAGTAAGGAACAAATCATCTACATAAAGTACCAAGATGAGAGGATCATCTCCAACAAGTGTATAATACAAGTTGGGATCTGCCTCACTCTTGATGAAACCCATAGCTAACAGATACCCATCAATCCTCGAGTACCATGCCCTCAGTGCCTATTTGAGTCGTATAATGCCTTCTTCAACCTGCCCACATGAGAATCTCTTCCATGCACCTCAAAACCTTGAGGTTGCTTAATGTACACCTCTTCCTCAATCACTCCGTTGAGGAAGGTTGTCTTCACATCCATTTGATGTATCCTCCACCCCATCTATGAGGCAATAGATATAACAGCCCCAATAGAAGCATACTTGGATACTAGAGCGAATGACAACCCATAGTCTACTCCCCCCTTCTAGGAGAACCCTCTAGCCATGAACCTCACCTTGTACTTCTCAACATTGCCATCTACAACATGCTTGATCTTATAGATCCATCTCGAACTCACCACCGGTTTCCCTTCTGGCCTCCCATACATCATTCTTCATGATGGAAGCATACTCCACCATGGCATCCCTCCAAACCTGGTGGCTTGTTTCCTCCTCATGAATGTAGGCTTGGAATCAATGATGTCACTCATAAGTGCCATGTAACTAGGAAATTGTCTCGATGGTCTGCTCTACTTGAAAGTACTCCTAAGAGCCTTTACATGCTCTTGAGCATCTCTTAGTGTCTGCTTTAGCCATCTCGGCCTCCTCCTAATAGAAGTGGAAGGAGCCTCCAACTCTTCCTGATCTGAAGACTGAGTCCTTGTACCTGTTGGTGTTGGTCTCTCCTCAACGCCTCTCGTTCCTCATTCTTTGCCACTACTGGAAGGGTTTGATGTAACTTCTTAAAGGCTCGACCCTCATCAAAACAAACATCCCTCACCATTGTTTTCCCTAGGGATGGAATGTACATGGATCTCCTTTTTATTACAGAAACTCATGAGAGTCTCGTCAAGCCGCTTCTGGATATTCCAGGTTATCACTAGTTGTCATTAGGAAACTCGGTCTTTTGGTGGTGTCCAAGGTTCTAGTGGTGTGGCATGCTTAGTTCGGGAGTCTATTCAAGGTAAAGCTTCTTTGGTCACAACAAATGAGTTTTCCAAGTTTATGTAGGTTCGGCTTAGCAAATTCTTCAGAGATATCTTTAATGCACGCACCAGAGCCCTCCAGGTCCCTCTACATGACTGCTTTGAGGACGTATTCTATGTTCAGGAGATTAATCCAATTTTGTGGGACTTCATCGATCATCTTATTATATTTTTGGACCTCTGACAGGGTACGACGGGTAGCTCCTGTGGCTTGGTGAATCCCACGAGCTACTGTTCCTTAATGGCCTCCCCTGTTTCCCGGCTTCCCACTCTTTCACTTGTCAGCCTCACAGTTGTGTTCAAAGTGTGGAGGATTATGTCCTTTCCCATCAAACCTTCCCCCTTCATTCATCACTTCATTTTAACCCCCATTCCTCTTGTTGATCATGCTCTCCTCTCCTTCTCCCACTAGATTGGCACCCTACCACCCCCCACCCGCCCTCCTCCACCCTCGGGTCCACCTCGGCCTAATATTCCCTTTGCTGAGGGAGACCCTGACACCTTTACTTCCACCCTCCACTAGATGCTCCCTTTCGTTTCTCGATTTGCTTCCCTCAAATCCACCTCTACCAAGTACATGTATCTTTCTTCTATCATCTAGGAGACTACCCTTCAAATCTACCTATTATCACACAAGCTCTAGCTATTTGGAAATGGGTGTCCCAACAGGGATGGTAGAGGTGAACAGCTAGGAAGGTGTAACCAACAATAACCAGGTCCTCCGTCCAAGGGACAGAAGTCACACCGGACAAGGCTACAGTCACTTTAGACAAGGCACGTAGCCAAGTCAGGGGGGAGACCCCACTCAACCAGTGATGGTTGAGACTCAACAATCAAACACCCAAACCCGAAAGATAAGCAAAGTGAGAGACAAGATGGATGACTAAGTGTGAGATTTCTTCCAGCCTAGTGGAATCGAGATTCTGGATGGGAAAGTATACTGGATGAAGCAAATTCAGATCTAATCACACATGTAAATGATGAATTCTATGAAAGATTAGAAGGCTCGAAATTAAATCAGCAAACAGAAATTTACTAGAGGAGTTGTTGGGGACCCTGCCTATGGGAAATGAAGCTTGTTATGATTTATCAATACATGGCAGAGATGGATCAGCAATTGAAACACATCTTCTAGTGATTATAAGATTATTAGCTAGCTGATTTAAAACACAAAAAACAGGCCAGCAAGAAGTTGAGTGAAACTGCCCTAGGGGAATGAGTTAAACAATGGATAAATGGACCTAGGGCATAGAAAAATGAGCGTTTATACTCACTTCCAGCCAACGAAACTTGATATTCTAAGGTAAAATGGCGTTCTGAAACCAAATATCAAGTACCCATAACCCAGAAATCAACCAAACAGCGTGATTAGATAGTTTTCCTAGGTGGGGCGAATTCAGTGAAGGACTAGTGCCTGGTCAAGTGGGTAGATGGAGTCGGAATCAAATGCAATTTGAAATATAGGCGTTTAAGCATAAAACATTTGTGGGTTTACAAGGAAAACAAATTTTAACGGTTGATTTTAAAGATTTTAGTTTGCTTAACACACACAGTGAAATTTTGGAAATAAGAGACCAGCAAGAGAAACCTACTTGAGAGTGAATGAGATGGATGAAATTGTTGAAGACTAGCTCCCAAATTCAGTTGTTGAGCATCCGGGTGTTCCCTTGTGCGTTTGAGCTCCCAGCTGGCCAAAAACACCCTGGCTACTTGCCACAAATAAGATGAAATCAGTATATGCAGCAAAATAGTTAAACAAACCAGCAAGTAAATGACTAAAAATAGAGGAATTGAAAAGCATTAAGCAATGACAACTCCCTTTTGTTGATACTCTGAAAGAAACCAGCAGTTGTGAGGTTCCCACTCCAAAAACTGCACCCTCCTCCAGATGTGTTCTTCACCTGCAAATCGATTTGGCCAAGGAAAGATAGGAAACACAACAATAACCTCTCAACAAAGCTAAGGCAACTAGATATCAGTCAAACAATCCACATCCATGCATAAACTCCCAAGAAATCAGTAGAAGAATGGCTCTATATCGTCAAAACTCAAGTGCAAAAATGTGCCAAGAGAGAACAATGGAGGTGAGTGCCTTCTCTTATAGAGAGAGGCCACTCCCAAAATAGGTTTCCCCCCAAAATGGAGGGTCGAGATCATCTCCTCAATCCTCAAATCGAATGGTGGAGATGTCTCTATGGAGGGGGGTGCAAATTGCCCCAAGGAAGCGCACTAGTGGATGAGAGGGGGCCCATGTGGGGACCACACAACAATACAAAGGGGTTGGGGGGTGTCTATATGGGGTTTTATCCCCCCAACCATATACAACAAGGGCCCACATGCCCATACAAGCCAAATCGAATTCCCCCATAGGCAAAAAACGCCCCTCTTGGGCCAAATCGACCTCCATGGTGAGCTGTCCAATGTAGGGCCCCACAATGCACAAATACATCATTAAACCTTACCAAAATACCTTAGAGATCAACCTTTTAATTGTCATCCATTGATTTTTCCATTTGCCTATAGTTGCCTTAGTCAAATTCTGATTTTCCATGTAATTTTTGCTGGTTTATATGGCTGAAGATGAAATTTGGGCTTTTGACCCACTTTTATTGCCCGGATTGCCGTACCGTCTGCTACAATGCGATCGTGGACCCCAAAAGTAGTAGGGATGACCACTCGAACGACCCCGATCCATCACTTTGGCATTATTTGCCCCAAATCCATAATTTTTAATTAAAACAGGTCAAAGTTGACCAATAATAATTAAAAATTTCTCAAACGCTTCAGTATTTTGCAATTCCGACACTTGCATGCTCATATGGGATCCCTGTAGATAATAATTGATCGAAATCGAAATTCCGATCGCAACATTTTTTCGGGCCCATTTTGGCCTAGTCAACTCAGTTTGACCAAGTCAAATCTGGTCAACAATAGTGCTAGCTGAATATCTGTATGCAGACATGGAGTGACACGGCTTAATTATACAAGTTAGTACATTACTAAGCATTACAATGATAACATGGTGATCAAAAATACATTAAATCCCGAGATAATACAAGGCCCTGATGAGGTGGGCCCACCACATCCAGAAGACTAAATGCTATGCACATCTTATAGAATTGACCACTTTGCTGACTTTAGGTGATGTGGAAACAGAGGTGGAGGACAATGGGAGGACAAGGATAAAGATCATGTGACCCTTTGGACAACTCGGGAAAGCGGGGTCCACTGAGATAAGTATGCCATGACAGAACACGGGGAAGGGCGGTGCCTCACAAATGGGTATAGTGCAGGGAAACCACCACTAGCCATCTAACAAGAATCTCACGACTCACATCCGTATCCGAAGACTCCGTGAGGTTCTTTTCTAGAGCCGCCAAACTGGGTGTCCGGCAAACCGTAACTTGAGACTCTAGGGGGCAATCTTGAGCTTGTCCCTTGCTCCTTCTCACCTTCTTGTCCCGCGGGACTAGGTGAGGAATAACCACTACAAATGCTGACATGTATGGCTGACATGTATGGCTGACCTGAATCCATGTGTGTTCATAAACACATTGCATGGATTTTACAATGAGTTTCATACTTAAGCCCTTTTTTGGCTAGATTTCACAATTTACAACATAATGGCCTTTTAGCCTGATTTACATTTCTTCAAGGGCCCTCTTGGGCTACATACATATCTCAAAAGATATAAACATGGTGCTCATACTGCAAAGGTAATGGGGGTGAGCAATACGTGCTTCGATGACCGATGGGGAACACCCGGTGAGGCTACATAATCCTAACTGCATTGCAACATCGGGGGCAACCGACAGGAGCAAATCCCAGGTCTAACCGTATATCTCACACACTAAAGAGCCGAGGCACAATAAATAAGGAGTCATGGCAAACTCAGAGATCAGTGGGGAAGGGGTCCTCGGGATCACAAATCGGAATCCAAGTCGGGAACAAGTATCATGGATGAGTCGGATGGAAAGGGAAAGTGATAATGGTGCTAAAGTCAGCTACCGAGAGGGACTAAGTGGTCAAGTCTATGCCAAGTATAGAGGACATGACTCAGCGTGCATATACATAAGTCTAACCGGAGGGGTGGACTGACATCATCAAGGGCCCAATCACATCATACAATAGCTAGATCACCAAATATATCATCTCATGCAAAGTTAGTGTACTAACAAGTATAAATAAGTCTAATCTACAACATGAGCAATAATCATCAAATGCAATACCTGCTGCACCATATACCTGCTGCTATTGAACCTGTCTCTGAGCTGGATCTCTACTCAATCCGGGCATATAATAAACCAGCAATGTATTGTGACAGTCTCGATCAGAACAAGACTAGGCAACTGTCTCAAATGGGCTTGTGTCAAAGCCTGGCAATCAAAGGTGACCCTGTGGTAGATGGTAAGTGACAATGTGTGTAGCACTGTACAAATGTCTGTCCCCTCTGATATATCTGCTAGGGGAAGTCTAAACAAAACTACCTCATCTGAAGGCGGCTAATCTCCAATCTGGAAAAAAAATTATTGTGCGGTCCTCGGCCGCACAGTCTGCAGTATGGTAGCTCCAGCTAACATAGATGTGATAACAAAAGCCACAAAATTTTGTATCACCCAGGATGGGCTGGGATGGAAAAATTTGGATGGTCTTATTCTTAGATGCATCGATGAGCCAGAGTCCAAAAAACTCATGGTTGAGTTTCACTATGGATTTTGTGAAGGGCATTATGCGGCCAAGACAGCAGCCCATAAAATCCTTAGAGCAAGATATTATTGGCCCACTTTGTTTTCAGATGTCCACAAACATGTTAGAAGTTGCCAACAGTGTCAACTTTTCAAAGGAAAACAAAAATTAGCAGCCTTACCTCTTAAACCTGTGGTTGTCCAAGCCCCTTTCCAGAAATGGGGTCTTGATTTCATTGGTCAGTTTAAGGATAATTCTAGCAATGGTTATTCTTGGATCCTTACTACCACTGGTTACTTCACTAAGTGGGTGGAAGCAGTGCCCACGAAAGCAGCAACCGAAAAAGTGATCATGGATTTCTTAGAAGATAGGATAATCACTAGATTTGGTGTGCCTGCAAGGATCACCACCGACAATGCTAAGGCATTCAGCTCAGCAGAAATGTCATCTTTTTGTTTCAAGTATGGCATCATCCTATCACACTCGTCAAATTACCATCCCCAAGGTAATGGTCTGGCAGAATCTAGCAATAAGAACTTAATGACCATAGTTAAGAAAATTGTTGGAGATAACAAGAGAGCCTGGGATAGTAAGATCAAATTTGCACTCTGGGCAAATAGGATCACAAAGAAGAGTTCAACAGGAAAGTCTCCATTTGAATTAGTTTATGGATTGGATGTTACTCTACCTATTCACCTAAAGTTGTCAGTATATCAGTTACTGGAGGAGTGCAGCACAGATCAGGATGCATCCCAGTGTAAGATGGACCAGTTAGTTGAGTTGGATGAAATCAGAAGAAAGGCGGTGGATCAGAGTATAAAGTATCAGGAGAAGGTTAAAAAGAATTTTGATAAGTCATCCAAACCAAGAATATTTCAAATTGGAGACACGGTTCTACTATGGGATAAGAGAAGGGACAAGCCCGGGAAACATGGAAAATTTGACAATCTATGGACAGGCCCCTATCTCATTCATGAAGTAGCAGGCACAAACGCTTTCTACCTAAGCAGTATGGACGGCAAGAAGTGTACCCTCCCAGTTAACAGAGGCCTTCTCAAACTATTCTACAGTGAAAATATTTGATGCCCATGGGGGCATCTTTGTATCAAAATTTATAAACCCTACTCCTAAATTTCATTTCTTAGTTAGATTTATTTTATGTATATTATTGTTGTATACTAATTTTACTTTCTTTTGTACATTAGTTTGAATTTTGCTTATGTACAATAGTTCCTTTTTTTATGAATAAATGTTGCAACTTAGATGTTTCATTTGGTTATTTTTCATATATATGGGACTGATGCACTTATGTTTCCATGCAGGAAACTGAGAATCTGGAGTTCTCGAATGATCTCCTTTTCTAGGAAAAATTAATCACACGTCCCGCAGTTGGAGCCAAATGTTACCAACTGAGTTGCACTTCAGTTGGACTTCAGTGAGCCGCCAGTATTGCACAATTACTTGTGCTTTTTCAGAGTTCAGAAGTTTCATTTTGGCCTTTTCAGGGCCCCTTTTTCATTTTTGTAATGCATAACCATGCCCCACGAGGTTTGTAATAAAGTGTGCTAGCATGGTGGTCTTTGAGCGACTCGATTCCCTAGGACTTGACAACCAAAGAAGGTATTCCGAGGAGTTTTTTCCCTTGTCGATTATGCTTTGCCTTTAGCTGAGTATAATCGATGAGTTTTTCTCCTACACCTCCAAAGCTAGAATGCCCAAAGTGGTGGTTATCCCTTAGGGGGTTATTAGAGTCCATTTTGTAACATTTATAAACATGCTAGACGCTAAAATAATGTCGTTTGGTCATGTACTAGGTCCCCCAGGAGTTTGAGTCAGTTCCGAGAAAAATAATTTTTTCTGCATTTTTAAGCCATTTTTAATGGTTTAAATGGAAAATTTCAGGTGGTGATAAAAGTGTGATCCGAAGGCAGAATTTGGCGCAGGGATGCTCGTTTTCACGCTCAAAGCATCCTCTTTACCCTGGTACTCAATCTTCCTATGTTTCGGGCAATCAAATCATCCCGTGGAATAGTTTTTCCTATCGAAGCTACAAAATGGCACTTTAATGCTAAAAATGCATCAAATTGCACCATTATCAAAAATTTTAAAAATTTAAAAATGGTATTTAGCAGATGCCAATTGACATGGCATTAAGTCACATTTGATGGGCGACTATATTAAAAGGACAAAGCATATGATTAGAAGTCGATTTATAAGGTTGAGCAAATGTATTATTTCCATGCTACTCTTTCTACCTTCACATGGGCCGACTTCTCCACATGGTCGTGTTCGATTTGGTTGAGGATAAGTTCAAAGTGGGGGCGGCTACCTCATTGTGAGGTGGCACAACCCACGTGATTTAGCTTCTAATTAAAGCACCCAATCGGAACCCACCATCCAACGTAGCATGGAAACATCAAGTGTGCGCCCTCTTCCTCGCGTGAGTTGCTTTCTCCACACAGCAGCTTCCTTTTGGAGTGTTGTTTCCATTAAGGAGTGCGCCTACCTCTCTTGAGGTGGCGCATATCCTTTGGCTCTTAGCTACCTTGCTCTACAATCAAGGAAGTCACCCTCCTTAGGGTTTTGCGCCCTAGCTTGCATGTTTTGTGCTATATATTAAGAAGCTGAGGTCCATTATTAACATCTGAAGGTGGAACCTTTGCTCATACTACCATTGCAATATTTTTCTGAGTTTAATAAATAAGGCTTTGGAGGCTAGTCTGGTGATTGTCTTTGGCGAAGGATCTCCATGCTTGTATACTTGAGGTAAACTGTATCATGTTTTCATATTAATATTGTTGGGATTATATGTCTTTTAAAGGGAAGTTACCTTCTTAAATATTAGTAAGTAATACTCTATAGTTTGCTTGCTCATATGAATGATAATAGGATGTTAATAGTAGTGTGATTTCTTGCTTGAATCCATTGCTTTACTGCTTTCTTTTCATTATTTACACATATACTTTTATCCCCTTGCTAGTGTTGCAATTGTGTTACAGGTAGCCTAAGCTACAGGAGTTGATGAACATGTTAGTTCATCCCTTCATTCAGTAGAACCGAACCAAGCAAGTGATCTTACCGGTGCATCAGGGAGCTTGACTCCATTTTCTCCTCTCCAAACGCTCATCCCCCATGGGTTCCATTTTCTGATCCTTTTTTCATCCTATAATATTGGTTACTGGTTACTTGTCTTAAGATTTACATTTTATCAAGAAAACCTAAAATTAGATCTGAGTTATTAGATCTTGATTCTTTTAAAGTATAAATTTCAAATCTAGATCTAGTTTTACATTTTTTCCTTTTCAAGCTTGTTTTATCATCAAATCTAGAATTCTTGATAGGAAAAATTTGTTTTGGTTGAATAGTATATTTAGCATTTAAGTGCTTTGTTTCGCTTAGCTTTTCCAAAAAGCAAGCAAAAGATCCTAAGGAAAGTAGTTTTCTCGCTCACTTTCCTTAGTCATTGACTCCATTTTTGTAGTAGTTAAGTTGGAAAATTTTTTACTTTTTTGCATCTAGACCGAACATACTCTTAAAGTGTGTTTTGGTCGATTCTAGAAACTTTTTGTTCGCTAGAAATTTTTGCATGCATATCAGTCCTAGATTCAAAACTTAATTAAAAGTTACTTAAAGACACAAAAAATTGCCAATAAACTAGTTTTTCACATACTTGTTTAAGCTAGTTTCAATTTTGCACTTTGTAGTATTGCCAAAACACTCCTAAAGTGTCGAGTAATCAGGTGACAGCGCTTGACTGTCACTTGCCCCCAAGGACACACTGAGCGGCTTGAAGGTTTCCTGTCGTGTTCCCCCCAGGTGTGTATTAGGCGGCAACAGGGCTCACGCAGAAGGAAAGCTCACGATAAAGTGATGAAGATAAAACTCACGCACAGAAGGAGGTCGCAGCCTTCTTTCCACGGGATGAAAATAGCAGCAGAATTCAATGACTGAGAATATTGCAGAGGGCAGGTTTGGCAGGGACTGAGAATGCAGGAGTTATAGCAGAGCTGCTCTGACACTGACAGGTAATAACTCCCGGATGTCTTTTCATTCACCAAGCATGTCCATATATACAATGTTTTCTGACCTTTGGTTTTCAGTTTCCAAAAGGTCTGTTGAAGACTCTTTGTCTTCCTACATCTATTCATATTCATTTTATTTATTTACATATGTACACAACATGTGGAACTATAATCCGAGGATTAAGCTTCCAACACTTACAAACACTATTAACTAAGAAACAGAAAAATATATATATATCTAGAGCTTCTACATTCAGTCACCTTCCAGACTCTACATTCTTAACTGAAATTTGTGAACCAACATTGTTGAAACAACTTGCATAGGGAAATCTTTTAAGTTGTACCAATGAAGATGCCTTACACAGCAGTTTGCTGGAAGTGGCTTGTAAATCTCGAAATATTGTTGTCCATGCAACAAAAGACTTGGCTCAAAGCTGAAAGCATCATTTCCAAACAACTCAACATCAGTAATACAGTTGACAAAATAAACTAGAAAAAACAAGAATATTAGTTTTCCACCCTATCTCATCTCACCATACAACACATTAGAAATGCAAGAAAACTCACTGGAGACCAGGAATCCCAAACAAGGTTTCCATGAGTGCATATGGAAACAAAACAGCAAAAGTCGGTAGCACCTGCAACAACACAAAACAAATCATCTAGTATCCTCCATGTAAGCTTCAAATATTAATGATGTAAATCCTATTTGTATTACTGTTACATTTTCAGAAGATTTTCTTCATATTGAATAAACCTGTGTACATGTCAAAAGATGCAAACACATCCTTAGGGGGGGTTTCTAATTTATGACTAATTTCAAATGTTATAGATAAAATTTCTGAGATAGACGTCACAAATATTGTTGATAATAACTTCTCAAAGCATCATAAAAGAGTACATTGTATTTTGTTGCTCATTGTAGTGATAAATAAACTTTGGTAAAAGTTCTAAAGCTATACTATATAATTAGGCAATTTAGACTGATGCCCTAGTACACGTTGAATAACATCAAAGCATGAGGACAATACTAATTACAAGGTTGGTACAAGATGCTGCCAAATGATTGGTAGAAAACATGTAGTTTATAGTATTTACTATTTACTATTTTGTCCCAAATTGTTATGTTGGCTTTTCAGTTCATGGAATTGATTGGTTCTCTAACCATTATCAAAATCATTGAAGATGGAATAGGTCATATTTGATGGAGTACCCTTTGATATTGAAAGATGCATTTAATGATGTCACAAACAATAACTCGTTGACAAAGGGAACATGTTACAAGCAAGAATTTATGCCTCTTCAAGAATCTGAGTAGGGTGTGTTGGGGGGTTTTAATCTCTACTGGAATACCAAAGGGATTTCATGGGAAAATGCCACTTTCATATAAATATTGTTGAGGCTTGCCATACTTCTAGCCATTATTGGCATTGCCTTTGAAAGCTATACTTAATCTATCTGCTAATATAATCAAAATCCAAAATCCAACAGAAAAACTCTTTTGTTGTTGATTTTGATTCAACAAGAAATTGCCTAAACCAATCAAAACAGGCCAGCGCCCCACTTGGAAGTGCTTCTAGCAGATTCTTTGAATATTTTATTGTTGAGTTAGTTTGGTTTGTTACCAATCTAAGTTGCACTTGAGCCACATAGTCCCAATGGCTAATGCAGCCCTAAAGGTATTGTTATCACAGATATTGTAGTGGGGGGATTATCCCTCATTTTTCCAGAGCAGACCACATTTTTTAGTTCGGCCAGTGCTATTGAGTCCCAGAGACAGAGCATTAGATGCAGATGGTTGAGATTCATGAGTTGATATTATGGATGGATCAGTTGAGTGGGCAGTGTTTCAGAGTAGGAGCCCAGGTCAACTACCTACTGATTTTGGGGTCCCTTACATTTTGGAACTTTGGTTACAATGAAGTTCTCCACTATTTGGCAAATGATTGGATCCTGCCTGGCAGTGCCTTGCAGTAGCAGCAGATGATGTATCCTGCATATTACAGTTTGTAGTATGTACTAGAAGCTGTGCCTCGAGGTTATTATATGGATGGTTATATGTGATATTGATTAACTAACTCGCATTTTGATCTATCCTATAGTCTGTGGTTAATTGATAAGTATGATGAGTAGGACACTAGCATAGTATCATATTTGGTTTTAGTTTGTGGCTTATATACATATTCTTCTCTGGCAGGTCTCCACAATGTTGCTCAGATCATTACCTGACCCTTTGGCTTGCCATGATGACCTCTCCCCTTTTCCATCCCTTCCATATTGCATACTACAAATCCTTGTTGATCTGGATATGGCTAAGTGACTCAAGAACTTTCCCCCTCTATGACCTCTTTGTTAGGACGGCCTGCATGTATTCCCTGGTATCTCGGCTCTGATGTGTGTGGCAAAAGCTTGTTGACCCCATTGATCTCTTTTTGCTTGTAGATCTAGGTGGATTGAGTGCGCGTAGATCCAGGCCTACTCACTGGAAGATTACCCCCTAGGTGTTGATGTATTTGTAACTTCGGAATGTATTTCACTTGTATATTTCATATTGTATTCATATGTCATTGTACTTCCAACGGAGAGGTTTCATTCCTCCAATCGGGAAAGCTATCATTGTATTTGAGTGGGTTATTAGACTCCCCTAGTGGGGTCGGCCCAGAGTTAGGTTGTAATGGGTTATTACACTCTCCTAGGAGAAGTCAGCCCAGTTAGGGTAAAAGGCAAGTGAAGTAAAGTATAAATAGAGTCTCGTGTGACTCTCTCATTTGATTCATTCACTCACTCACTCATTCGCATAAGTGAGAGAGAGACAAGTTCGCACAAGTGGAGGAGGAGGAATCTGCTGGAGACCATCTTCTTATTTTGGGGTTTTGTATTATTGCTCATTCTCCAAGTCACCTGACACAAGGACACGAGACACGAGTGTCCCCACGGGACACGATGACCCCCGGAATCAGGACACGAAGGACATGTTTTATATACATATATATATATTTTTAAAATATATTAAAATTTAAAAATATAGACATATAGATCCAATAAAATTTAGAAACTAGAACATTTACCTACAAGAAAACAAACTTGAAACTCCTTCAACTGCAAAAAAACCAAGTCTGGGCTCTCCCTAGCTCTCCCTTACTCTCCCTTCAATTCACAAATGGAAAAAAAAAAATACAAAAATCGACTTTAATGGGCCTGCAAGTTCAATTTTGCCGCGCAGAAGTGTCTTGGAATCAGGACACGGTGTGCAGAGACAGGACACGAGTGTCCTGAAATCAGGACACGAAAAAAGTTGTGTCCCCCACGTGGGGGAGCCGTGTCCGCGCCAACACGTCCCCACAGGACACTTGGCTCTAAAATGACGTGTCCGGTGACTTAGCCCATTCTATCTCTGAGGAAGTTGCGGGGTTTTCTCCTTTATGGTTTCCTCGATGAAATGCTTTGTCTCTTGTCTCTTATGTTTGATATGTTGTGCATCTTGTTCTCTCAGATAAGAACCTAGATCATATTGAATTAAATTGATAAAAATCTAACATGGTATCAGAGCTAACCTGAGAAGAAGACACTATGCAGCTGCGGAATCTAGGGTCTCTTTCCACAGATCATCAAAGGAAAGAGGCTAGGCTAACTCTCCTAAGGAAGGTGCATCTTTCTATCGAAACAGAATTTGATTCCGAGCATTTTCAGTTTTTGACCTGTCACTGCTACGAGAAATTAGGGCTTTTGACAGAAGTGGAATTTTGGAGTGCTCTCAGCATAGGATTGTTCTCCTCGGCAAAATCGAAATTTAGAGACCAAGATCGAACTTTTTGGTTGGGTGAATCTCCGAGAAAGTCAAACCCTAATTTGACTTTCGGACCAGAAAACCAGAATTTGACAGAAATTGCAGATCTAAAATTCGCAAGTCACTTTTGAGGAGTCAATTTTTGGAGTTTTCAAAATCTAAGCACACCAACTTGCTCGCCTCAGTCAATTGCATCTTCTTGTCCAGACAGAAGTTTGAAATTCCAAGTTTGGATTTTTAGGGTTTCTCTGTCAAACCCTAGCCAGCTCCAGATCCAATTTCAGCAAATCAAGTGGTAAGATCTAAATCTTTTATTTCCATTTGATATTCTCATTAAGATGTCTCACCACACCAAGCTTGAGGATAAGCTTGAAGGGGTTGATAACTTCTGAGCATGGAAGTATAGGATTGGTTTAATCCTAGAAGAGAATGAATTGGACACCTACATAAGTGAAGAGGTTCCAGTTCCAGAGGGAGATGAGGCTAAGGCCTTACATAAGAAGAACTTGGTCAAGGCCAAGAGGATCATTGCAGATTCTATCACGGACCATCTCATACCACATGTGTCATCTCTAAAGACACCCAAGGAGATGTTTGATTCCTTGACCAAGCTATTTGAAGGAAAGAATATAAATCGGAAGATGACATTGCGGAACCCATTGAAGAATGTAAAGATTCAAAATGCCGAGACCATGCAGATCCTACTTTTCAAAGGTCTCCCAGATAAAAGAACAACTTGAAGCTATGGGAGAAGATAGAGAGAATGGAGAAGTAGTGATGACCACCTTGAATGGTCTACCTAGGTCATGGGATTCCTTCATTCAAGGAATTTGTGCTAGAAAGAAGCTCATCACATTCAGTAGGCTGTGGGAGGAATGCTCACAAGAAGAAGCTCAAATTGTAGCTCGAGAAGAGAAAATGAGTAGTGAAGACCAAGCTCTCACAGTACACACCAGGAAGAATAACAACAAGAGGGAGCATCCTCATCACAAGAAAGGTAAACACCGTCACCAGAATCAGAGGGATAACTTCAGATCCCGAAGAGATATATCCACCATTCGATGCTATACTTGTGATGAGATGGGACACTATTCCAAAGATTGTCCCAGGAACAAAAGCAACTCCCACAAGAAAAAGAACAACAAAAGAAGACATCATGCTCACACTGCAGAGGATGATGAACCTCCCAGGAAGAGAACCAGAGAAGAAAGTGAAGATTCTTCAAGCGATGAAGAGTATGTTTTGATTTTTGCTCTCACAGGAACTGTTACACATGGAAGCAATGATTGCCTTATAGATAGTGGGGCTTCCAAGCATATGACAGGATTCAAGGAATCCTTTATGAACCTATCTGAACATGAGTCACCCCACAAAGTGAAATTTGGGGATGACTACCAGTATCCTATAAAAGGAAGTGGTGAAGCCTCTTATAAGCTAGACTTTGGAAAGTCTATGAAGATGAAAGATGTCCTGTTTGTACCAGGACTAAAGAAGAACCTTCTCTCCATATCTGCATTGGATGCAAAAGGTATGAGGGTTGCATTTGTAGATGGCCAAGTTCTTATGTGGCCTAAGGGAAAGACCATAGATGATGCAATATTGGTTGGATAGCAAGAGGGAGGTTTGTACAAATTGAAGGGCCAACCTGAACAAGCCTTGGTTCAAGTGAACTATGGCATAGGGGGCTTGCACATGTGCACTACCCAATGCGAAGCGGTTGAAGGACTTCCAGAAATCCAATCGAGGCAAAGAAAGTGAAGAAGGCATCTCCAAGTAGCGAGAGCAAAGCAAAGAGCAAGAGGGAGCACACTCCAGTAGTTCATGCAAGGAAGCAAAGATTGAGAGGCAGTCCACCCAACAAACAAACAAAGATAAGTATTTGAATTGACATTTCTTGTATATCTGATTATTTAAAATTGTTCAATGGTGTATATACTTATGTTCCTAGATTTAGGCTGTGTATTATGCATTTTAGGATATTTGCATTAATGAACAGTATACTACTAATATGCATGTGATGGGTAAGTGGCCTATGGCACTGTACAACATTCCATTGCTACTTATCTAGTATGAAACCTTTTTACTGACATGTTAGGAGTAGTGCACACTCTTAACAATGTTCTGGTAGAGATGGAAGGCATCTAGAAAGTTACGGGATATGGATAAATGTTGTATTGAAGCATTGACTAAAATAATTGCATGACTATATGACCTATGTCTTTATGTGTAAGAATTTGTTATGAAAACTATGAAATGTTTCTAATCATGCAATTGAAGTTGACTTGTAGGAAAGATCGTATAGCATCACCTACAAGAGAGACTTGTTTCGAGGAACAAGCGACGAAGAATCAACATACTTCAGAAAACTACCTATTGAAGATATTGAAGAACCAAAAGTACCCAGGATCCGAGATGCAACAATGAATAAAGTAAATCCAGAATATCATGAAGAATGCAAGATGGAAGACACACAAATCCACCACGTGAGAAGAACTCTGTCAAGAGGAAACTAGCATGGGTACGAGAGGCAATTCAGGATGCAGAGAGATATGGCGCTCCAAAAGGAATGCACAGAGAAAGCAAGAGACCAAGGCCATACACCAGTTATGTAGCCCTGCTATGTGACATCATTAACAAAGAACCTTCCAACTATGAGGAAGCAGCTGAGAAGAAGGAATGGAAGGATGCCATGATCGAGGAGTACCAGTCGATCATGAAGAATGATGTCTGGGATGTGGTCCCAAGACCACAAGGGAAGTCTGTGGTGACTTCCAAGTGGATCTACAAGATCAAGCATACTGCAGATGGCAGCATAGAGAAATACAAGGCAAGATTTGTGGCACGTGGCTTCTCCCAGAAGGAAGGGATAGACTATGAGGAGACATTTGCACCTATAGCCAGATACACTTCCATCATATCAGTACTTGCTCTGGCTGCAGTAATGAAGTGGAAGATACACCAGATGGCTGTCAAGACAGAATTCTTGAATGGTGTAGTGGAAGAGGAAGTATATGTGGAGCAGCCACTCAGGTTTGAGACACATGACAGAGAGACTCATGTGTGCAAACTGAAGAAATCCTTGTACGGTTTGAAACAAGCACCCAGGACATGGTACAGCAGGATTGATAGCTTCCTGACTAGTTTGGGCTTTACCAAGAGTAAAGCGGATTCCAACCTTTACTACAAGGTTGAGGAAGGCAATCTAGTGATACTCCTACTATATGTAGATGACCTGTTTGTGACAAGTGAGGATGGGTTGATTGTTGATACGAAGAGGAAGCTCGTTGCCGAGTTTGAGATGAAGAACTTGGGTATGATGCATTATTTTCTAGGCATGGAGGTGTGGCAGAGTGCGGATGGAATCTTTCTTAGACAAGGGAAGTATGCAGTAGAGATCCTGAAGAGGTTCCAGATGATGGACTGCAAGGCCATGGCCACGCCTATGGCATCAAACTTGAAGCTATTGTGTGATGCTTCATCAGAGTCAGTTGATGTGACAATGTATCGTCAGATGATTAGGTCTTTGATGTACCTGACGAATACGAGACCAGATATTTGCTTTGCTGTGAACACATTGAGCCAGTTCCTGACGGATCCGAGACATGTTCACTTGATTGCTACAAATCATATTCTGAGGTACCAGAAGGGTACGGTGGATTATGGGCTCAAGTATGATGCGAATCAGAAGATTAACCTGGAGGGTTATGTTGATTCGGACTGGGCAGGCAGTGCCATTGATAGGAAGAGCACTTCGGGGTGCTGCTTCAGTATGGGATCAGGTGTGATCTCTTGGTTTAGCAGGAAGCAGTCCTTCGTGGCACTGAGTACAGCCGAAGCAGAGTATGTCGCAGCTTGTTCGGCTAGTTGTGAGGCAGTATGGCTAAGGAAGCTACTATCTGATTTGTTTGATCTCCAGTTGGACGCGACTTGTAAATATTGCGACAACCACAGTTGTGTAAAGTTGTCTGAGAACCCAGTGTTCCATGACAAGTCGAAGCACATCGAGATCAAGTATCACTATATTAGGGATATGGTGCAGAGAGGAGCAGTGAAGCTCCAGTATGTTGCGATGGACGAGCAAATAGCCGATGTGTTGACCAAGCCACTAGCCAGAGTGAAGTTTGAATACTTCAGAGAGAAGCTTGGTGTACTTCAGATCGAGGTTCCTTCCAAGGGGAATTGACGAGTCTGGAAGACGCAGATGCACATGGGCCATTCTCGCATAGTGGTAGGAAAGTCCTCTTATGTTGGTAGATGTAAGGGCCAGGCCATTCTCACATAGTGGTAGGAAAGTCCTCCTATGGTGTAGATGTAAGGGCTGAGCCAATCTCACATGGTGGTAGGAAAGTCCTCCCATGGTGTAGATGTAAGGGCTGGGCCATTCTAGCATGGTGGCAGGAAAGTCCTCCCATGGCCGTTGATGTAAGTGTTGAGCCTTTCCCGAATGGTGGTAGGAAAGTCCTCCCATGTCGGTTGATGTAAGTGTTGTGTCTCACATGCTGGTAGGAAAGTCCTCGCATGTTGGTAGACTGAGTCTCGTATGGTGGTAGGAAAGTCCTCCCATACTAGAGACATTGTGATGTGCATCTGGGCTATGCTCCGTTGATGATGAGATGATCTGAAGATGATGAGATGACGGTAGGGTATACAGGTTTTGCAGAGGCATATAATCAATCCTGGGATGCTCCTTCAGGTTTTGCAGTGGCATATAATCAGTCCTGGGAGATCTTGCAGGTTTTGCAAAGGCATATAATGAGTCCTGAGATGTACCTACTTGATGGCTTGCTCGCAGAGATGATGAAGACCAACATGGAGGCTAGGCCTACATCCAGCATGAAAAAGGGTTGGCTCTGTAGCAACAATGACGATGTTGATCCAGCTTTGATGATGATCAAGATCTCATGATGATCCAGTGAAGAAGACTTGTGCTGATGAACTGTGTCAAGAGAATACCTTCCTAGTTAATAGGGAGTGTTGATGTATTTGTAACTTCGGAATGTATTTCACTTATATATTTCATATTGTATTCATATGTCATTGTACTTCCGACGGAGAGGTTTCATTCCTCCGATCGGGAAAGCTATCATTGTATTTGAGTGGGTTATTAGACTCCCCTAGTGGGGTCGGCCCAGAGTTAGGTTGTAATGGGTTATTAGACTCTCGTAGGAGAAGTCGGCCCAGCTAGGGTAAAAGGCAAGTGAAGTAAAGTATAAATAGAGAGTGTGACTCTCTCATTTGATTCATTCACTCACTCACTCATTCGCATAAGTGAGAGAGAGAGACAAGTTCGCACAAGTGGAGGAGGAGGAAGCTACTGGAGACCATCTTCTTGTTTTGGGGTTTTGTATTATTGCTCATTCTATCTCTGAGGAAGTTGCGGGGTTTTCTCCTTTATGGTTTCCCTGGTGAAATGCTTTGTGTCTCTTGTCTCTTATGTTTGATATGCTATGCATGTTGTTCTCTCAGATAAGATCCTAGATCATATTGAATTAAATTGATAAAAATCTAACACTAGGCTTGAAACAAGTGCTCCCCATCCTTGAAATTGGTTAATGACTAGGAGGGTGGGTAATCCTTGAATTAAGAGGTTAAGCCTACTTGCTCTAAAAAAGCATTATTGTAGCAACTTCGTGGCACCTATGGACAGTGGCTGGCAATGGTGCTAAGGCTGTGTCATAACTGGGGCCCAGAAGGCTATCCAGGGCAAGTACCTTTCACCCATTATCCAACTAAAGGATTGCAAAGTGAAAAGTGCTTCAAAGAAATATCCAAAGAAAGAAATTCAAATGCTAAATCAAATGTGAAATGAAATCCTAAGTTGTAAAGTGAATAGAGGGGGGCTTGCTAGAGTCAAAGCAATACCTTCTAAGCATGTAATCCATTTGTGAGACACCCAGCTTCCCTAATGTTTGCCAAACTAACAAATGTCATAGAGGATACATGTCTCCCTTCATCTCCAAGAGAAACTCATGCCTTCCAATAATCAACACTTCACCTATCCTATCCCTTTGACTACTTGACCACCCATTCCACCCACTAAGGTAAGGTTGATCTTTACAACATTGTGTGATGATTTTCACTGGAGGGTAACATGTATATAACTCATTTACTTGTACTTAATGTGCTACTAAGTTTGTTCTGCTATGTTGACATGTCATAGGAGTCACATAGTAATCACTTGTTATAGGATATGATCTAGTGTTGAGTTGTTTATCAATATTACATACAATTGAGTGTTGTTTCACCTCTACAGGCCTTGCAGATGATCATCCCATCATTTCTCACCTTGGTCAAAGTTTGACTTCTTTTACTTGCAAACTTGACTTTGACTTGGTTAAACGGTTGGTCAAACAACATCATGGGATTTTCACATATACATCGGAGATCATATTTCAACCTTTTGAGGCCAACTGGACCCCTCACTAGAAGTCTCTAATCGTCTCGAATCAAGTATTCCTCATCTTATGAAATCAAAAGCATCGGCTCACATAAATGCTATATCAAAAAGGATGCAAGGGCCAAAATGTCAGGCCATAAATAAAAAGCCAAAATGTTAGGCTATGAAATGAAAAGAAAAAGAAAATGTATTTTTAAATACAAAGTTATGAGACGCATCGGCTTGCTTAAACGCCATATCTAAAAGGATGCAAGGCTATCAAATCAATAAAGCCTAATGAAAGTCAAAACTTGCGATGAACAGCAAGTAAATTATGAAATCTTGCAATGAAAGGCAAGCAGTCTTATAAAAGGATGCTTGTTAAGAGTCTAGAGGAGCCTTCTAAGCACTTTATCCATCTGTGAGACACCTTCTTCCCCTAGTGTTTTCCTATCCAACACATGTCACATTGGTTTCCCTGGATCCCCATGATCCCTTAAAGTGCATTAAGTCTGTCCAATAAGTCAAACTTTCACTTAGCCAAGCCTTGTTTTATTCCACCTCACCCAGGGTAGTGAGGAATGATCTATTTTATACATTGGAATGAATGTGAAAATGAGTATATGGTTGGGACTTCACTTTTGCTATGCAACTAATTCAGTTAAAGTCTTGTTTATGTATTTATTGAGTTGATCACCACTGTTAAACATTGTTAATGCTTTTAGTCTACTATTAATGCATTTAAGAAAGTACTATTGATGCCTCTTGCATGCAAAGACCTTCAAATTGATGCTCAGTTTGATTTTTTATCAGTTTTGACCTGGTCAACTCTCTTGACTTGGTCAACAGGCAGGGCCTGTACCCGGTTTCCACTATAAGTTTTCGGATGTCCATTTTAGTACCTTTAGAGGCTAACCAGATCATTCCATACATGAATTTATAGAAATTTGCTCATTATCATCATTTTTATAAAGTCAACGAGCAAATTTTTAATTATAAGAGATGGAAATTATTCACAAATGTTATTACAGGTTGATCCATGGTGTATTGGTAGTGGATTCTAATGGATTTGGCATCTCTGAGTCCATTGTGCAGTCAGAAGATCATTTTGGGCAAAGGAAGAGTCAGTATTGGGCATTTTGATTATTTACAAAGCATTTAGCAATTTAATTGAATTAACTAAAGTGACCATGGCATGGCAAGTGAAACGAAGGAATAGTGAATGGCAAAGTTTTGACTCGGGTTTTATTAGTTTTGCTTCAGAGGTGTTCCAGGCACACTTCCACATGTTCCCGTCATCAGTTGGCATCGTGACTCATGATTTTCTCCTCCAAGGCATTTGCACTTCCTAGGGAGAGCGACTTTTTGAGATGATGTAGCTCATGTTTATCTTGTGTACCATGTGAAAGTGCTTTCAAGGTGATCAGTCAAATTCCATAAAATTCTTGAATTGCAATTGATCAATTCACTCTGCAGCAGCCCTGCTAGACAAACTCTCAAGAGTCATTGGAAATCTGGCCTCCAAAAGATAAGGCCGAGTTCGGAAATGATCAAACTAGCTTTTTGTTAGCAAACGACAACTATAGGAAGGAATATATGCCATAATTCATAACAGGAGACATACTTAAGAGAAGAAGCAGAATATGGCCAGAACAATGGACAATCATAACCATGGAAAGTGCCAGGAATTTAGGATTAGGGAAGCCTGCCAATCATGAGAGAATTGAAAACAATAACTGGTTCTCTTTCATGCAATCCATGCCCTCAAAATCCTCACTGTCAGCCAGCCTTTAAAATGAGATTTCCCCATAATGTTTTTTTAATTTTGTGGGGTGCAGAGGAGGGGTTGGGTTTTGCTTATAGAAACTTACAGATGTCCCTTCATCAAGCTTCTGCACTATGAAGGGCATATCTATGCAGTCAAATCACTCTGGACTTGCACCTAACCTCATCCTCACCCACTTGGAGGATTTTGAAATGAGAATCACAATTTTGTCAAGACGCGATGGTTTTTATTGCAATACCAACATATACAATAATCCCAAAGCCTAGAAAAATATGAATAATGAGGAAGTCAAAACAGTACTAGTCACATGCCATTGGTCTCCAACATATGGCCTATAAGAAATTTATGGCATTTTGTAGCAGATGCTTCTGCTACAACTTTAAACTCTCATGCAGATTATAACAACTTCTATTTTAAACCTGAACTCAATATAAGGACACCAACAACTAGAAGAAAGACCTGGCACTCCACACTCAAAAATTAACATAAAGATCAAGCATAAATAGCTTTGGCAATAAATTATCAGTTTCATAAAGGGAATTTATTCATGTCACTACTATCAAGCATTAAAATGTTCTTATTCAAACTTGAGCATTCTCGTATGTTGCTTATCCATTTGGCGATGACTATGAAACATCACAAGGTTTACATAGAATTTTTTGAAGAATGATGAAAGATATTAAGAGCATAATTGTCATTGACTGCATGAAATGATGCTCTCCAGCATGCTTATGCTTATTTATATTTGTTATGTAGCTCAATAAGAACACTTGCACTGTTTTAAACTAGTTTATTCTTGCATGAAAAATGTTACCTCGATGCAGGATTGCCCATCTTGATGGTAAACATATTTCAATTCTTTCTCATCAACAGCATTAGCCCCACATGCACCAACACCAAGTGCATAAAGTGCCACATCCCTTCAATCATCCAAATACACAATAATAATGTTATAATGGTATCATCTGAAGTGTCTTAGCCAAAAATACAACATTTGAGGTATGAAATTAGAAAACAGCTACCTCAAAGGTGTCATGGAAGGCATAAAATAAACCGTAACTCTCAATATTAGAAAAAAATCAAAAAATGGAGATACAAGCATAACATATCATACATAAAGCTATCTCAAAGGTGTCATGGAAGGCATAAGATAAACCATAACTCTCAATATTAGAAAAAAAATGGAGATACAAGCATGATGTATCATACCTTTCGGTGTACGTGAATGTTGACTGAGGTTAAGCCAGTGCAATGGACATGTCAAAGATAGAGCTTATCAGATGAAAATTCTAAAACAGACTATTTACTTTGACCAATGTTTATAAACTTACCCAGAATTGCAAACAACATATTAATACAAACAGAGGAACTGCAGAAACAAGTTCTTTTGGAAGCACATGTCGACAATTTCAACCACATGATAAAGAGACGTAACACGTAAGGATACAAGGGGAACACAAAATAAATGTATGATGGAGAAGTTCAGACAGGAAAATATATGATAGGAGATTATGTATTAATAGACAATGAAGTGGGTGCCTTTACAATGACTTTGAGAGTTTGTCATATATTATCCTTTAAAGAATAATGTAATAAACATTAATATATTTAGTAAATGTCAATAATGATAAAAATAATAATAAACAATACTTAACAAAGTGCCACATCCTAATGAAAGGACGTGACCATCCAACCACGTGACCAGTCAATGTGTACATATACCTTCACAGAGGTCATTGTAATCATACCTCTTATATATTCAATCATTTATTATTTATTGAACTCTATGGATTTTTGTTTATTATCTTTCATGTGTTGTATATTTGCTAGAAAATAAACTTTGTTCATTTCATGTGGTATCAAAGCTATGTGTCGATTCATCCTTTAGCCAAATCTCCAACCCCTGTGCAGCCTCCCATGCTCGAGGTCGAGGGTTTTTCATGTTTCAACATAGACTTATGCTTTGTTCTACTTTATTTTACTTTCTTGACTTCTGCCTTTTGCAGGAGACCATTTGGTACTCCTACTTTGTAATGACATCATTGTACTCAATAGTCCCATTGACCTACTTTTGTGGTCATTAGTTGGACATTAATAAAATTATCTCATTTTATCTATCTCTCTTTTTGGTTCTTGCTTAATTCTTGTGGTGAAGTTTATGGATGGTTGATGCTAGCACTATGATGTGGATGTCTTGCTAATGCTTTGGATTACTCTTGGCTCAACAATTGTTGCTATTTTGAGGTTATTTGCAAGTTAGCTCTTTCCTCGGTAAAAATAAATTGTTTGATTATGGATGAATAGGTGGTATATTTTCATCACTTGATTGTATGCCCTAGGATTCCATTATTGAAGAATCTTATGCCCAAAGTAGCATTAAGATACTAATTAGGTTATTCCCTTGTAGATCCTCGCATGAATTCTAGCCTGTATTGATTATGGTAGGGATTGGCATTAAAACCCTAGTTATTCTTGGAGTCTAACATACTCTCTTTCACTAGCCTTGATTGACCCCATAAGCCCAACTTCAAACCCTAGGCACTAGTTCATTTGTTTCTAGCCACTAGTTCATTTTATTCATCTTAGGCATATAAAAAATCTCTGCAAAACCCTAAAAATGGCATTTTTAAAATCCTCTTAGGGTTGCATGTACTTTTCCACATAGATCGTACCCAGGAAAAATTTTAAGGATCCATAATTTTCTTAAAGTCTAGTAATCTTGGCGAATTTTATTAATTCTTAAATTTGCAACCATAAAATGTTGGACGATAATTTTCTAAAAAGATTCAAATTTCTGAGGGTTTTATATAGTTTTTGAACAATGTTGGTGATTTTTAAAGTAAAAAATTTGTATCCCATGGAATTTGGGAGAATCACTTTAGAAAAAAATGGAAAATGGCGAATCTTTTTTGAAAAAATGGTCAAAAATTAACCCATGAGCTAAATCTCGCCCCTAAAATTTTCCCTAGTCATACCCTTAGGGTTGTTTTGTGCATCACTAGATCTGATTTTTAAGGCAGTTTTAGGACTGTTTTTCATGTTAGTTTTACACATAAATTAAGGTGAATATAATTGTAGGATTGCATCTTAAATTTAACCCTAACTGCATTCATTTCTCTTAACAATAGTTGGCTTAAATTTCTAGGTTGTTTAATTCTATTTTACTAGGATAAAATGTTGAAAATTGTAGCTCACACAAGAACTTCTGCACAGGTCTAGTGTCAAATGTGTCGAAGTGATTCAAGTCAATTCTAATTTGTAATTCACTTTAGTAATAAAGTGAAAATATTATATTTAGTTGTTGACTCTAATAAAGTGCATTTTTCATACATTAGTGATTTAGACTAATCTCAACCATACATCTCACTAGGAGATTACAGTTTTAGCTCAAGTATAAAGGCAAACCAAGGTAGAGGGTTAAGAAACATTCATTATTCACTAAAAGACAATTTGGTCAGGAGGTGATTGATTTCATCTATGGAGGGGAGTTAGAGCATCGAAGAGGAGCCAAGTTCAACAACCAAGCAAACAGCACTGTGCAAGTTCGTACAGGACAAATCTGCACCGTCGTATAGACAAATCTATACAATCGTATGGACAGGTCTGTACAACCATACAAAACAAGTTCGTATAGTCATACGGACAACCTATACAGCAAGCAACAAACTACAAGTTCTTTTCCCAATTTTTGGCAGATGGTTTTCATCAGTAAGTGTGCACATTTGTCCCATTTGAATGTACCATACAGTTGTTATTTTGACAGTCTGTGAAGGTTTCCTTGTAAACTTTGAATTATTAATGAAAGGTTGATTTGAAGGAGTAAATTATCTATGTATTGTGTTTTGTATTAGAAACTATGATCCAAAATATTAAGTTTAGGACTTTAGCTTAATAAATGTTTTAGTAAACATTATTGTAAAAGGACACCTACACACTCACCTGATTATGTGAGGTGTCCAAGTCAGTTTTAGTAACGGTAGTTTTAGTTATTAGTCTTGGGTTATTTAAACCCATTTTGTATTTCACGTGAGATAGATTTTGGTCTTTGGCCCTCATGTTTGTGTTGTAATTATTTTCCTCCTTTTAATAAAATTTGTGTGTCTGAGGACACTTTGTCAAAGTGGTGTCAAAGGTCAGTTTGGTTTGGCTTGGATTTTGGAAGATGTTGAAGGTTGAAGACTACATCTCCCTTTAAAAAAAGTGGAGGAATTTTTGGAGGTCTCATAATAGCGAATTACTCCTTATTCCAGTGAATATAGAGTCAAGGTCATCAGCAACTGAAAGGTTTTCGCTATTGCATAACATTTGAAGCAATGGCCTTCAAAATAGATAGTACGCCTGGATCATTTTACAAACCTTAAAGCAAGACGTGTACAGAACTTATGTTCAAGAGGTTCAACAATCATGCGCAGCTACATCTAGCGTAGCTTTCTCTTGCGTGAGTGTTTGCAGAGAACCGGAAGAAGAAGACGATAAACGAGGTTGATCTTCCAGTTCAGTTTCAAAAGAAAGATTTACCTGACAGACTTTTCAAATGCGACTACTCCTCGTAGCAGCAGCAGCAAGTTTTTTGTGTTCGATTTTTTTGCCAGTTTGATCAAACGTTCTTGCAAGCTTAGCATCTCCTTCTAGGGACCAGTGATAGTGTTGGAATGTGTATTTTTAAGAAAATACAAGTGTAATGATGTCTAGTTCATGTCATAAGATGTCATAAGTAGCATTAAAAGGAAAAATCAAACAAAATAACTCTAATATTATAAAATTGAGTTATCCCACACGCATAATAGAGGAAAATACTCACTTCACCATTCATTATATAAAGAGGTGGAAAAACATTTATCCCGCATGTAAAAGATGGGATGTTAGTCTCCCTCACCTCTATTATATAGAGAGGTGGAAAATCATTTATCCCACAAGTAAAAGATGGGATGTTAGTCTTCCACACCTCTTGGTATCTAATAGAGGTGAGGGAGAGCCTTTGGACATGCCAAGCATATCATGGTACATCGAGTCTTATGTTCTGATTATCTTTGTAATGCTCTAGGATAGCATATGTGGAATGGAGCTCGAAGTGTAATGTTGGAGATATTTTGAGGAATAAGAAGATTTTGCTCTTCTCATGGATGTTTTCCACTTTGGGGTTTTACCACATATATCTAGTGTTCTCTTGTCTATTCTCTTATCTCCATTTTTGTTCATGTTCTTTGTTGTTTGATTAGATAGAAGACTAGAATAGCTCACGCTATGCATTTTTTGTATTATTATATGATTTTCTCATATTCTCAATATTCTAATTGAAAATTTTGGAACTCCAACCCGATTTCAAGTTTAATTTTTCACATAGAGTTTAATGCCCAAACACCATGACTACATATTAGCTTTAATGCATAAAAAAATTAATTTTTCTTGAAACACATGGAATTTCTTTTCACTTTTTCAAACTCAGAAAATTTATGACAGCCACACATAAAAAATTCAAGTTCAGAATTTTAGCCAAATAGGCTCAGGAATAACCCCGAAGGGAAAACCTGCTTTAGAGTGAGAATTTATTCTTTTACTTCTAGAAAAGACAAGTACAGCAATATCAAAACAAAAATATATCTTATCTCAACCAACTGAAGTCATTTTTCAGCCTCAAAATCAGTGCTGCAGCTATCTCGATTTTGTGCTGAAACTATCTTGAAATTTGTGCAATCTTCAGATCTGGTTTCACTGCTTCTCACAGCCAAACTGTACCGCGATTTCAATACTAAACATGAACTTCACCTGTGGTTAATATACCCACTCGAACAGCAGCAGAATACCTCTGTTTTTCACACCTAAACAGACTTCAAATTAATGCCCAGACTGTCTAGAATGTACAGTACGGATTTCTGTACGGAACACCTGAAAACCGTGCCCAGATTTTCTCTCAAAGTCTGTGCCTCTTCTCTCGATTTTCGTGCACTAGTTCTATTACTCAAACTGCAAATTTTCTTCCTTGAAACTCATGCCAGGTATGCTGTAGTCTCTTCTTGAAACTCGTGCCCTGTTTCTTGAGGTTTGTGCCTGCTATCTCAGCCCTTAAACTCATGCTAGGGTTTACTCTCTCTCTTATGGAAGAAATCGACCTCTCCTTCCTCTTCTTTCCTCTCTCTTTCTCTCCAAAATCTCTTTGGTGAAAGTGAACAATGAATGAGAATGAATGCCTCAATCCCTAGTTTCTCCCCTTTTTGTTCATGGTAACTTCTTCTTGAGATTCAATGGCCAAGATTAGATCTTGGCTCAATGAGATCTAAGGCTCACATAAAAGACTCATTAATAATTAGAAAAATGAATTTAATGCACTTTTTAACTTAAGTACATTAATGCCCCTTTTAAATTCTCACCCACTTTATTTCTCATAAAGTCAATTTAAAATTAGAACATGAGCAAACTTTATAAAGTGCTTCTCACTTTAATAAAGTGACTAGGGACCACTTTTAATGTTTTATCCACCACTAGGCATCACAAAGTGGAAAAACACTTCCTTGGTACTTTTTCAACACTAATATGGTATCAGAGCAGGTTGTTATACTCTACCTTCTTCAGTAAAATCTTAGATTTTTGTTTTCAAGCAACATTGTCTCATGTTTTTACTTGAGCACTTCAAATTTTATAATTTTGTGACCCGATCTACAATACCCAATTGGTAGTTTTTCAACTATGGATTTATTCTACATATTTGTGTTAATTTTATCCAGAGATCACTACTCCCTCTGGATAGCCCTGAGATCTCAAGCGGTTTGAGTCTCTATAAATCAATAATACAATAAAGATTTAAGAATCAAATGCTATAGAACTCTTAACACTTTGACAATGAAAACTTAATCAATCACACAACACTGGATGTACCCTGGAAACCCCAAATGGGGAAAACCAGCTATCTGTGGGGCTTTCTTCTATCTCAATCCCAGAGCAATATAAGAAGAAAACAAGTACATACAATGTTACCTCAGATGTAATAACCAAACCTGACAAGGTCAAAACCCTAGATCTGCATGCAACAACTGATGAATGCCCAGAGGAATTGTGCCCTAATCTGTCAACTGAATCTGGATCTGTCTGCAGATAACTCTGACAGTACTGCCTCTCCTACTAAACTGCTCTAATCTGCTCTGCTACGGAAGAAGGCCAACTGCTCAATCTGGTGAATGCACCCTTCCTCTGCATGGAAAAGTGCACCCTCCCTCTGGATGTCAAATGCTCATACATAATCAAATCTCAACAGATCTGAGCTCTGATTGTCACAGTCCTTCCTCAAACACTGAGGCAAGGATACTCCGAAAGTTTCGGCTGCTCAATCGGTCAATCGGATCCCGAACGAGCTCTTCTCTCCTCTGGTAATGCGCCCCTCTCCCTCTCTAGAAGACGTCCTCCTCAAACTCTGCAGTAACCACTCTAATGAACTCTCTCAATCCACAGAACTTGGCGCCAAGTGCCTCTGGACAAGTGGTGTCTAATCCAGATCAGATCACACCACTCCCTCATGCAGAAACTCCTTTCTCTCTCCGAAAGTCTCCCTGCATGCACTAATGCGCCCTCATCAATCTTGATTGATCTCTCTTCAGATAAGTCAACTGAGCTACCTCGTCCGGGGACCTCCTGCCTCTATATATAAGTCACTTTTGCATGCATCTTTTAATAAATAACTGGACATGCAAATCTCATGCATACATGAGGAAAAACACCCCAGAAGGTCCGCATGCATCCACCAATGGATTCATGCCACTGAGTAGAGTGTATCTCACCCTCTACTCCATACTGATGCCTATACTGTTGATGTACCTCCATGCAAGGCATCTGAATCATGGAGGACATACCGAGATACCATAATCTCTAACACTCCCTCTTATCAAGGGAGTTCCTACCACTGATGCCTGGGTCCAACAAGTCCCCTATTGCTGACACTGGCCCAACTGTCCTTCCTGTCACTGCTACCCTCTGACCTGTGGTACCCTGATCAACCTCCATAAATGTGGCTCCGAAAGAATCCCCCTGATCAACCACTGACTCTGCCACTGAACTCTGATTCAAACTCCCTCTGAATCTCTGTTGTAACCAATCCTGAAGATTGTTCTCAAGTGGATCCACTGGTCTGTAAGTGAACTCCCTCTGTCTCTGAGCTGACTCAGCGCTCTCCTGAGCTAAGTCCATCTAAACCATCTCATACCAACTCAATCTCTGACTGGTGCCTGTATGAGCATCATGCTCATCCATCTGATATGAGTCCAAGGGCTCAATCCCCTGTGTCACATCAACATCATGAGCATCTCGCTCATCCATCGAAGAAAAGGAATCACTCTTTTGATCCCCATCATCATGGTGAGCATCTCGCTCATCCATCTACTCACTGGACTCACACCTCCTAGCATCATCCCTACTGTGAGCATCTCGCTCTATATCCTCCTTTGACTCTGAAGAAGATGCACTCAACCAACCTAATGTGCCAGATGTGGGTTGTCCCCGAATCGAGTACTCACCGCCGATCCTGTGACCCATCAAGACTGGATCAACTCCCACTGGATAGGTGAATATCAGATCCCTCTGGAACACCACTAAGTAACCAGCAGCCCCCAAAGCTACCACTGAGAGTATACTCCCTCTCAGTCCTAGAATGAACAACACTCCTGATACCTCCAGGAGCTCTCCAAGGTCAAGTAGAAAACGAAAGCTACCCACTCCTGTGACCAAGTGATCAGTCCCCTGCAAATCTCGAATCATCTGCATAGGTGTGTGCTCAAAGACGAGGAATGCATCTCGCATCCCGGTCATGTGCTTGCTCTGCATGCAGTCAACCCTCCATCTCTCATCAACCTGGATCTCTGGCTGACTACTATCATGCCCTAACTGAAATGGGGCTAATGAGAACTCCCTCTCAAACCTAGAAGTAAACTCATCCACCTCCTCTACTACAGCCAACTACTCATCCTTTGCCTACTTACCCTTCTTCTTATGTAGACACTGTCCTGCATAGTGTCCATACTCATTGCAGGCAAAGCACTTGATCTTACTCAAATCCTTCTTCTGTTTGAACCGGTGTTTCCCCTTTGCTGCAAGTGCCACATCCTCCTCCTCAGGAATGGCAGAAGTTGATCCCTGAATATAACCTCTCTGGATCTCCTCTTGGGTGAAATCGTCCCACAGACGATCCCACTTGGGAAGGTTCTCTCTAGCAATGATGGACTGGACAAATACTGCCCATGGCATGGTCACGCCATTAAGAGCTTGTTGAACCAACTCGTTATCCTCAACCTTCTCACCCACAGCTCCCAACTCATCCCTTAGCTGAGTGATCTTGGTGAGATACATGGACATGCTCTCATCCTCGCCCATCTTTATGCTTCTCAATTTCTCTTTGAGTACCATCTTCCTGTTGGCGTTAGAACTCTGGTACAAAAAAAGTGATACAAGAACCTCTCTTGATCACAAATCTGGCCTCCTCTCGCACAGATCTGATAGATCTATTTCAGATCTATCCACCTAGGTCACAGATCTAATAGATCTAACCTCTATTCCACCAAATCTAGTCACCCTCACCAGATATGAGTGTGATTGATCTCCCTGACCCTTACCAAGGCTCTGATACCATGTTAATTTTATCCAGAGATCAATACTCCCTCTGGATAGCCCTGAGATCTCAAGCGGTTTGAGTCTCTATAAATCAATAATACAATATGATTTAAGAATCAAATGCTATAGAACTCTTAACACTTTGACAATGAAAACTTAATCAATCACACAACACTGGATGTACCCTGGAAACCCCAAACGGGGAAACCCATCTATTTGTGGGGCTTTCTTTTATCTCGAGCCCGGAGCAATATAAGAAGAAAACAAGTACATACAATGTTACCTCAGATGTAACAACCAAACCTGATAGGGTCAAAACCCTAGATCTGCATGCAACAATTGATGCATGCACAGAGGAATTGTGCCCTAATCTATCAACTGGATCTGGATCTATCTGCAGGGAACTCTGACAGTACTGCCTCTCCTACTGCACTGCCCTGATCTGCTCTGCTATGGAAGAAGGCCAACTGCTCAATCTGGTGAATGCGCCCTTCATCTGCATGGAAAAGTGCGCCCTCCCTCTGGATGTCAAATGCTCGTACAGAATCAGATCTCAACGGATTTGAGCTTTGATCGTCACAGTCCTTCCTCAAACACTGAGGCAAGGATACTCTGAAAGTCTCAGTTGCTCAATCGGTCAATCGGATCCAGAACGAGCTCTTCTCTCCTCTGGTAATGCACCCCTATCCCTCTTTGGAAGACGTCCTCCTCAAACTCTGCAGTAACCACTATGATGAACTCTCTCAGTCCACAGAACTGGGCGCCAAGTGCCTCTGGACAAGTCGTGTCTGATCCAGCTCAGATCACACCACTCTCCCTCCTGCAGAAGCTCCTCTCTCTCTCAGAAAGTCGCCCTGCATACACTAATGAGCCCTCCTCACTCTTGACTGATCTCTCTCAGATAAGTCAACTGAGCTACCTCGTCCAGGGAGCTCCTGCCTCTATATATAATCTCACTGGTCAATTAGATTTACCAAAAACCTAATATCCGTGCATGCAAAAAGTCGCTTCTGCATGCATCTTTTAATCAATGAATGGACATGCAAATCTCATGCATGCATGAGGCAAAACAAACCAGAAGGTCTGCATGCATCCACCAATGGATTCATGCCACTGAGTAGAGTGTATCTCACCCTCTACTCCATACTGATGCCCACACTACTGATGTACCTCCATGCAAGGCATCTAAATCATGGAGGACATCCCAAGATACCATAATCTCGAACAATTTGAAATTTTTTTCAAGCCCTAACTTTCACCATTAATTTTCAAAAATTTTCAAGTTTTTCTGGATTTATTTTTATAGTTTAGAATTCAAATCTATTGTATAAAATCTAGCATCAAGGATCTATCATTTGGCTTGCAGATTTGGGTGTTTGGTTGTTTATGTTTCAGGTTATTGCAGGTTTCCATCCAAACGGCTTGGGTGACAATTTCCGCGATTTTCTGCAGGTTTTCCTGAATTTGACAGTCATACGTGCCCTATACATTGCCAGAGCGCGTATACGCGCCCTAACTTAAGCCAGCCCACGTATGCATTTTTTCAGCGTTTTTTTTGCTTTCGGCAATTTATGTTCGTTGTTCTATGTAGAGGAGTTGCAGATTTGTCGATTAGTTACAAAAAGGTTTCAGCATTGGTGAAAAAATTCTAATTTTACATCTATTTTCGTCTCTTTGCGACAATTCAATTTTTTGCATTTTGGGTTTAGGATTTTATCACCATGACTTCAGAAGTTGTTTCTATTCCTACATTAGTTGGATCTAACTATCTCTCATGGAAGAGAAAGATGATTGGTGTGCTTAGGAGTAAGAACTTAAGGAGGTTAACTAAAGGTGATCAAGCCAAACAACCGATGCAAAAGAGTTAGCAATATGGGAAGATCGATGTGATCAAGCAAGAGGGTTCATTTGACAAACTGTTTTAGATAGCTTACAAGTACACATTGAGGTTGAGGATAGTCCTTTTGAGGTATGGAAAACCCTAGCTTCTTTATTTAATAAAAGTGATGATGTTTCTGCTTACTATCTTGAAAAAAAATCCATGGATTAGACCCTAAAGATTTTGATAAAATATAGTCATTTCTTGCTGAAATTAAAATTTATAATGAAAAATTAAATAATTGTGGTAAAGATTACAAGAAAATTGACAATGCTCTAACTATTCTTGAAGAACAAAAATTACCTCCATGCTTTGATATGTTCATCCAAACTAGGAATAGGGCCATTGAAATGTCAAAGTGTACTCAAAAACCCTCTTTTGAAGATTTTTGTAAAGGTTTGATAAATGAGCAAGATAGATTAATTGCTAGTGGTCAATTGTCTAATAATAAAGCTCTAGTGGCACATAGTAAAAAGAATCCTAATAAGAATTTTAATAGAAATTCTACACCACATAATCAAGGATCAAGTTCTATTGATGATGCTTCTAATGTTTCTAACATGGTGTCTAACAAAAAGTATGCGTTTAATCCTTGGAGGTATTATGTCAAAACCAACCATCCTGAAAAAAGTTACTTTAAACGGAGTCGTGAACTTGCAAAAGCAAAGAAGAAGTCTTTTGAAGAACAATCGGTGTCCCTGTGTGCCTATCCTGTTCAACCAAGTAATTTTTCTTCTAATGTGGAATTGATAATGGATTCTAGTGCATCTAATCACCTGATTGGTTTAGCTTCTTTGTTTAATTCTTATGACAGTAAAAAGCACACACAATAGAAAGTATCTATAAGTGATGGTAATCATCTTTCAGTTTTAAGATCTGGTACTGTTAATGTTCCTAATGGTACTGTTATCACCTAAACTGTAGTTACCCCTGTGGATGTATCCATAAATGGATGGCAATAGGGAAGGGCAACTCAAAAGGTGCAACCACGATCACCTCGACCTCCAATAAATGGTTGTCACGCCAATCGAGGCAACCCTCGCTTTATGCTATCTAGCCTAGACAACAAAGGCGAAGACCCGATCTACTGCCGACAGGAGAGATCAAAACCAAGACACCAAATCAAGTTAATACTAAGTGAAGTAAGGTGTATGGTTTATCCTAGACCTTCGGATGAAGTCACAAGGTAAGTGAGGGGTTCAATGAGTATAGCTTTGGTTCATTGTTGATGTGAGAGTGACTTATGATATTTGAAGTGAGATCCAGGATTAGAGTATTAGTTCAATGTGAGAAAATCCACTGCCTTGGGAACTATGTCCAATGTAGGGTATTTTAGGGGTTGAATTGGGGCTAACTAGTACAAGGGACAAGCTTGATCATGATATATGATGACATCAAAGGGTTTAGTCCACCACACAAGGATCAAACCACAAGTTAATCCAACAATCTCGGAAAGTTGAATTGACTTGGAGAGAGATCAGTGCCTTGGGAATTGGGATTAATGGAGTCAAAGTGAAGTTAACTTGTGGTTGATGACTCCTATTGCATGAGGCAAGTGGGCAATTAAAGGTTTGATGGATGAATAAGTCTAGATCTAAAGATTCAAGGTTTGACCTAAGTGGACCACAATCCCTTAAAACAAGGAAAGTTATCCCCAAGGCAAGATTTGATAAAGTGACCAACTAGACCTAGGTTTTGAATTATGCCCGTTCCAAATCCACTAAAATCTCATGTACCCACGTCCTAGAAGTGGACCAACTCCAATCTCCAAGGGAGTGTGACTTTGCCCAAGGAGGGTAAAAATGGGGATAAATGGTTCAAGACAAGTCCAATGACATCCAAATTTTAGATCCAAGTAGGTTGATCAAGTGAGAGTGTGGATCTACAATTTCAAGGCAATCCGATGGCTAGATCTTACTAGATCTGAGTTTAAAGATTCCAAGTGATCCAAAATGGGGATTAAATCCCTTAAAATGTGGAATAGGGCCCACAAGGTGGAAATTGCCAAAGTGAAAGTCTAGGGGTAGGTTTTAGGGCATGTAGATCATGAATCAATCGAAATCTCAACTACCCATCAATTAGATCTAGGTCAACTCACCTCACCAAGAAGTGCGCCCTTGCTTGGAGGAGCTAAGTTGGCTTGGGGAAGGGATCAAATGGTGGCCAATCCTCACCAAACTATAGATCCAGGATGCCGTGGATACTATAGAGGTGGGTTTTAAATATTATACCCAACAACCCACTAGATCTCAGTAGATCTAAGAAAATGTAACAATGGGGGTTTTGATTGATTAGGGTTTGAAATATTTTAGACAAGTGGATAGATCATGGAGATAGAAATTACCTTGTGATCATACCTGAGTGATGAAGAGAGATGCCTTGATGTTGAGGAAGATTCCCGTAGAGATCAAATGAGAAATTATTGATTTTGCTTGCCGAATTGATGCCCTAGCCCACAAGTGCGACCTCCTCTACCTGTCAAACCAAGGAATAGCGATTCAATCAATAAGATCAAGTATGGAGGAAATACAAGAGAAATGCAATAGTAACATGAAATAGAAGGTCCTAGGACAGTAATACTCCCTGTTACCAACGAAGAGATCCAAAGAAGAAGTAGGGAGAGTCTTCCCCTACCAATACTTCCTCCTCAAAGCAAATCGGCCTCCACCTGTAGATGCAAAAACGTGGTACAAAAGATATGGCAAAACAAGATCTCCAATAACTCAGTGCAAAGGAAGAACCAACGAACGAACACCAAAAACATTCACCACAACACTGGAGATAGATGCAATAATAATTTTCTATTCCAATAATCCAGAGCCACAAGTCCCCTTTACAATGAGAGGCTCTCTCCTTTAAATAGATAGGAGAGCTCCTTTAAATAGATAGGAGAGGCACCAAAATCCTAACCACTTTTTGAATGAGTGGCTAAGATTAAAAGATACAAATGTCTAATCAATGGTTGAGATGAGCTCAACAATAAAATACATGGATCACTAATAAAATATAACATAAGTGGACAAAATCGCCCTAGGAGAGGGGAATCCCACCATATCATGATGACAAAATATAATAAGAAGCTTATGGTGGGTCCAAGGGGTAATTTTAGCCACCCTTGGTCAATCCCCATAGCACAATAATAATAAAATAGTCATCAATATACCTGTTATCACATTTATAGTAGCCGGGCTACCATACATTATTTTTCTGATGCCAGTACACTATTCAGCCAGTTCCCCTACATTTGAGATGCTGAGATGAGCATCTATATTGGATCACCATCAGATTGTGGACAGCAGTTATATTCCCCATGCCATTACTGAGTCTCAGGACACTCAGAGAGATGACCGATGTAGCCATTATACCATTGGTACAGAGCAGTCAGTAGTGCCCAGAGTTACAGCAGCAGTTTCAGAGGACAGAGGATGGTACAGGTTGATGAGCATTCATGTATATGACTCAGTAGGTATATTGTGGTGTTATGGTTAGATTGCTTTTATACTTATTCTTATAGCATGTCTTAGCACTCAGTGTCATGATTTGGCGATCATATAGATATTTGGACCTGGTCGATCTATTATATATATTACATTGTCCCTACTCAGACTTAGAAGTTCACTATGCATACTCATTGGTTTTACCCTCCTTAGGGAGAATAGAGGTGATCATTCAACCATACCTTGGCTTGCTAGTGTTGGCTCCATTATTCATTGTCTTCATCCATCCATGGCCTACCTTTTAGATTATCACCCTGACTTACTATTTGACTAGTGGCATGGAGGACTTTTCCCCACTGTAGCCTCTGTATTGGATGAGCTTCCCTGTTTATTGTGTCTCGGCTCTGAGTTGGTGACAAAACTTACCTATGGTGAGTTGGAGTTCCTTGTGAATTCCCCCTAGTCACTAAAGTTGTGTTGGCTAAACCTGAAACTTTTAGTGCTGCCATGAATACAAAATCTGAAAAAATGAAATGCTATATCTTGTATGAAAAGCCCATTCATGCAATGTGTTTCTAAACACACATGAATGAGAAGGATGCCAAATGAACATGGCAATGAAAATAAAATGTTATATCTTTTGGAAAATAAATACCTAGGTAAACAAGCTGTCCCTGACACACCTAGAAGTGCTCAGGTAAACAAGTGCCTTAAAAACACACCTGCAGCAGAAAGCCTAAAGAAAAATGTAAATCTATGCAATGTGTTTATAAACACACATAGATCAAGGCTATGGAAACTTCAGGCCCAAAAAGCAATGGAACTTAAATGCTATATCTAAACAATTGCTGGCCTTATTTGTATTATGGATTGTGCGCATCTGTGAAGGTGAATAAACCCTCTTTAAACAACTCATCCATTTGTGAGACACCGCCATTCCCTGTGTTATTGCTCATTCAGTATATACTATGGTGTGTATTCCCTTTCCCTTGCCAAAGTGTCACAAAGTCAAGTCAATCAAGTCATCCCTTAGCCTAGCCAGTTATTTCAGCCTTCACCCTTCACTAGCAAATTGATCACAGCTATGAAGTGAGTATGATCCTGAAAGTCTAGTCTGAGTAATAATAATAATTAACGACACTATATATTTGGATTTAGATCGCCAGTTATGATTACTCTGTGTTATAATTGTTATTTGAATAAGTTGTAGAGCATGTATTAACCTTGACACTTTGCAGCAGCCTTGGATGATGGTCTGAGTTATATTTGGTCTTGGTTAGACCCAGTTGACCATGGAGGACCATGGGGCATGAGATGTTGGACCTTATGATGATATGGATAGATGATATATGGTCTATGTATACACACATGATGATTCTATGCAGCAGCTACAGGGCTATGATGATGATTCTTCGTTTACAACAGTGTTTGGACATTTACAGATTATTATTATTGGCCCTGTTCCGGTATATTGGATATTTATTTTGATCATGCAGAGACTCATATGGTGTATGAGTACACATCTTGGATGGATTTGGACCTTCTAAGTCCAATGGGACAGTTTGTTTTCAGTTCCGGGCACTTACAGTGATGATTGAGCCTCAATAGGCTGTCCTAGTGCAGTTTTGGTCTGTCGGAGGCCTTGTCAGAGCAGATGTGATTTTTATCCGGTTGACCTAGGGCACTGATGATGGAGGGGGTGGTCCAGCCACTTGTTTTTACCATATTACCCCCCTCCCGAACACACTGGTGCCCTCACCTTGACAGTGCAGGCACTCCAGGAGGCTGTTTGGGGCAGTTTCACGCTTCCCGAGGCATTTCAGGATTGGTAGAAATGGCTATTGAGGAAATCGATTTGGGCTACTGAGGCAATGTTATGGCATGGGATGATTAGTGATGATAGATCGGGGTCCTCCACACCTTCTCCAGCAGTTTCAGCTTCATCGGGGCCTGCATCCATCACTTATGGCACTTTCAGTGGATTTCTGAGGTCTTTTGAGGACCACGACTTGACTATGGAGGCACGATTTGGTACATTCATGATTATTTATTAGTTATTATGCTATGGGGATTGACCAAGGAGGGATAAAATTACCCCTTGAACCCACCATAAGCCTCCTATGATATTATGTCATCATGATTTGGTGGGATTCCCCTCTTCTGGGGCGATTTTGTCCACTTACATTATATTTTATTTGTGATCCATGTATTTTATTGTTGAGCTCATCTCAACCATTGATTAGACATTTGTATCTTTTAATCTTAGCCACTCATTCAAAAAGTGGTTAGGGTTTTGGTGCCTCTCCTTCCTATTTAAAGGAGAGAGCCTCTCATTGTAAGGGGTCTTTGGCTCTTGGATTATTGGTATAGAAAAATATTCTTGTGGAAATTCTTGTGGTCTCCTTTGCATCTGGTGTTCTTAGATGGTGATTGGAAAGTCTATTGCAACCTAGCATTTGGAAATTGTGGTAAGATCTATCTTTTTGGAAATCATTGTTTGTCTACAGGAGGGCGACTTCAACAAGGGCGATTTTGCAAGGCTTCTTCAAATCGACTTTCTTGGCATTCGCTTGTATCAGGGGGTTATCATTAGCTTCATTGTGATCTATGCTATCTTTCTGTTACTTCTCTTGTGGCATTAGTCTTATCTCTTGATGCATCAAATCTGATATTGTTGACGTTTGTTGTGCAGGAGAGAGGGCGCATTGGCTTCTTGGATCAAATCGACTTGCATAGAAAACTACCTCAAAGCTTCTCAAATTGATCGGGTTTGCATAGATCATCATCATCAAGGCATCTACAAGGTTACCCAGGTAAGATCCACAGGTTTGTTTCTCTTTCATTTATCCAATCCATTGACATAGTTCATAAATTGTTAAAACCCTAAATATTTCAAAACCCCCTTTTTACATTTTCTCAGATCTACTTAGATCTAGTGGGTTGTTGGGCATAATATTGAAAACCCACCTCTATAGCATCCACGGCATCCCGGATCTATAGTTTGGTGAGGATTGGCTTCCATTTGACCCCCTTCCCAAGCCAACTTAGCTTCTCCCAACCAAAGCGCACTTCCTAGTTGGAGCAAGTTGACCTAGATCTAGGTGGTGGGTGTTTGAGATCCCGCTTGATCCATAATCTACACATCAAATAACATACACCCAGATTGTTACTTTTCTGAAATTCACCTTGTGGGCCCTATTCCACATTTAAAGGGATTTAATCCCCATTTTGGACCATTAGGTGTACTTAAACTCAGATCTAGAAAGATCTAACCGTTGGATTGCCGTGAAATTATAGATCCATACTCCTACTTGACTAACCTACCCGGATCTAAAGTTTGGATGCCATCGGACTTGTCTTGACCCACCTAACCCACCTTTTTAGCCTCCTTGGGTAAAGTCGCACCACCTTGGAGAAGTGAGTTAACTCACTTCTAGGACGTGGGTACTTGAGATTCTTGCGGATCTGGAACGGGAATAATTCAAAACCTAGGTCTAGTGTGTCACTTTGTCAAATCTTGCCTTGGGGATAGCATTCCTTGTTTTAAGGGATTGTGGTCCACTTGGGTCAAACCTAGATCTAGACCTACTTATCCATCAAGACCTCTATTGCCCACTTGTCCCAAGTACTAGGAGTCCTAAACCACAAGTCAACCCTACTTTGACTCCACTTCCCAATTCCCAAGGCACTGGTTTCTCTCCAAGTTGATTCAACTTTCCTAGATTGTTGGATTGACTTATGGTTTGACTTTTGCATGGTGAACTAAACCCTTGAAGCTATCATGTATCATGGTCAAGCTTGTCACTTGTACTAGTTAGCCCCAATTCAACCCTTAAACTACCCTGCATTGGACACGGTTCCCAAGGCAGTGGATCTTCCAACATTGAACTAGTACTCTAACCCTAGATCTCATTTCAAACATTTTAAGTCACTCTCACATCAACTATGGACCAAAGCTATACTACTTGAACCCTTCACTTGGCTTGTGACTTCATCCTAAGGTCTAGGATAAACCATACACCTTACTTCACTTAGAAACAACTTGATTTGGTGTCTTGGTTTTGATCTCTCCTATCGGGAGTAGATCGGGTCTCCCCCTTTGTTGTCTGGGCTAGATAACATAAAGCGAAGGTTGCCTCGACTGGCGTGACAACCATACATTGGAGGTCGAGGTGATCGTGGTTGCACCTTTTGAGTTGCCCTTCCCTATTGCCATCCATGACTGGATACATCCATAGGGGTAACTACAGTTTAGGTGATAACAATACCAAATCGTGCCTCTATGGACAAATCGTGGGCCTTAAGAGGTCTCAGAAATCATCAGAAAGTGCCATAAGTGATGGATGCGGGCCCCGATGAAGCTGAAACTGCTGGAGGAGGTGTGGAAGACATCCACCCATCATCACTGATCATCCCCATGCCAAGACCTTGCCTCAGTAGCCCAAATCGAATTGCTCAATAGCAATTTCTACCAATCCTGAAATGCCTCGGGAAGCGTGAAACTGCACCAAACTGCCTCCTGGAGTGTCTGCGCTATCAAGGTGAGGGCACCAATGTGTCCGAAAGGGGGGTAATATGGTATAAACAAGTGGCTGGACCACCCCCTCCAAGCACAGCGCCCTAGGTCAACCAGATAAAATCCATCTCTGCTCTGACAGGGTCTCCGACAGACCAAAACTGCACTGGGATAGCCTACTGAGGCTCAATCATCACTGTAACTGCCCGGAACTGAAAACAGACTGTCTCATTGGACTCAGAAGATCTAAATCTATCCAAAATGTGTACTCATACACCATATGAATCTCTACATGGTCATATAATATATACAATATACCGGAACAGGTCAAATAATAATAATCTGTAAATGATCAATAAATGCTGAAAACCATGAATCATCATCATAAACCTGTATCTGATGCACATAATCATCATGTACATGTACATAGACCATATATCATCTATCCAGATCATCACAAGGTCCAACCATCTCATGTCCTGTGGTTGACCTTGGTCAAACTAGGTTTGACCAAGTCAACATAACCAAATATAACTCAGACCATCATCAGAAGCTGCTGCAAAGTGTCAAAGGTTAATGCATGCTCTACAACTTATTCAAATAACAATTATAACACAAAGTAATCATTACTGGTGATCTAAATCCAAAGATATAATGTCATTAATTATTATTTAACTCAGACTAGACTTTCAGGATCATACTCACTTCATAGCTGTGATCAATTTGCTAGTGAAGGGTGAAGGCTAAAATAAACTGGCTAAGCTAAAGGATGACTTGACTGACTTAACATTGTGACACTTTGGAAAAGGGAAAGGGAATACACACCATAGTATATACTGAATGAGCAACAACACAGGGAATGGCGGTGTCTCACAAATGGATGAGTTGTTCAAAGAAGGTTTATTTACCTTTAACAGATGCGCACAATCCATAATACAAATGAGGCGATGCGCACAATCCATAATACAAATGAGGCGAGCAATAATTTAGATATAGCATTTAAGTTCCATTGCTTTTTGGGCCTGAGGTTTCCATAGCCTTTGATCTATGTGTGTTTATAAACACATTGCGTAGATTTTCATTTATTTGAGGCTTTCTGCTGCAGGTGTGTTTTTTAGGCACTTGTTTACCTGAGCACTTATAGGTGTGTCACAGACAGCTTGTTTACCTAGGTATTTACATTTCCAAAAGATAAACATTTTATTTTCATGGCCATTTTCATTTGGCATGTCTTTCATTCATGTGTGTTTAAAACCACATTGCATGAACGGGCTTTTCATACAAGATATAACATTTGATTTTCCAGATTTTGTATTCATGGCAACACTAAAAGTTTCAGGTTTAGCCAACACAACTTTAGTGACTAGGGGGAATTCACAAGGAACTCCAACTCACCATAGGCAAGTTTTGTCACCAACTCAGAGCCGAGACACAATAAACAGGGAAGCTCATCCAATACAGAGGCTACAGTGGGGAAAAAATACTCCATGTCACTAGTCAAGTAGGAAGTCAGGGTGATAAATTAAAAGGTAGGCAATGGATGGATGAAGACAATGAATAATGGAGCCAACACTAGCAAGCCAAGGTATGGTGGAATGATCACCTCTATTCTCCCTAGGGAGGGTAGAACCAATGAGTATGAATACTGAACTTCTAAGTCTGAGTAGGGACAATATAATATATATAATAAGATCAACCAGGTCCACATATCTATATGATCGCCAAATCATGACACTAAGTGCTAAGACATGCTATAAGAATAAATATAAAAGCAATATAACCACAACACTATGATATACCCGCTGAGTCATATACCTGAATGCTCATCATCTGAACCATCGTCTGTCCTCTTAAACTGCTGCTGTAACTCTAGGCACTACTGACTGCTCTATACAAATGGTATAATTGCTATATCGGTCATCTCTCTGAGTCTCCTGAGACTCAGTCATGGCATGGGGAATAAAACTGTTGTCCCAAAATCTGATAGTGACCAAAAATAGATGCTTATCTCAGCGTCTCAATGTAAGGGAACTGGCTGAATAGTGTACTGGAATCAAAAAAATAATGTATGGTAGCCCGACTACTGTATATGTGATAACAAGTACTTTGGAAAATGTGTTTCATGTTCAAGGAATGCCCATCAACTTGCTTTCTATTTATCATGCATGTCAAAAAGGTTATAAATATGAAGCTTGACGTGATAAGTGTGTGTTAAAAGATATCAAACAAAACTTTAAAATTGTTTCTTTTGGTCTTGTTGATCATAATGCTGGATTATATAAGTTTACTAGTTTTAATTCAAGTAAAAATCAACATTTTTACTCCAATATTGCTCACATTGATGAATTAAGTAAATTATGGTATAAAATATTATGTCACTTGAATTATGGAAAAATGCAAATGATGTCTAAAATAGTACATGGCTTACTGAAGGGTTATATATATGATATCTTTTGACACTCTTTCTAGACACCTTTTTGTATATTTTTTATTGCTTCTTATACTTACACTGATCCCTTTTTGGACAACCTGTCAAGTTTTAGCATTGGTATGAAATGATCATGTTTCCTTGAGTATTTGTTATTTACTAGTGATTTGGGACATGGTTATGTTGCTTCTGGCTACCTAAAAAGATTTGGTGTTTTAGGTCTGTTGCCTGTTGTAGTTTTGGAGCTACTGAAAGTTTCTTGGAGGCAGTTGCGGAACCCATGATAGAGTGGCTGCAGAACCTATGACAGAGTGGTTGCAAAACCCGTGATAAAGTAGTTGCGGAACCTATAATTGAGTGGCTACGGAACCTATACTTCGTTGGAGTTACGGAACCAAGTGCAACAGTTCCGCAGCTAACTGGGAGAGCTACGGAAACTTATTATAATGTTTCGCAGCCTAATGACACAGCTTGTAACCACTCCCAAGTTTATTGTGCCAACTAGGATCGTGTCTGTTCGAGAGATCACTATCATTAGATCTGATCCTATATTTGTAATGTTAATTTCTTAATTTGGTTTACACAATCATAGGGAGATTGAGTTGGAATGGCGTCATTCTTGGTATTCCATTGCAACTACAGACCATAGATTGTGAACTGTTAGTTCTTTGCAGGATTTATGTGATGTATAAAAACTCTTAATTTCATGTCGAAGACGCTAGCCATAGATCTACAGAACTATTGAATATCATTGTACCAGACTCTGTTATTTTATAAAAGAATTGTTGTTGCTGGTCTCCTGATGCATTGAATAGTTTTGTGTGATTGAGTGGCTTATTCAGCTCTTATCTTCGAAGGCAGGGCCCCCTTCAAAGGACAGGTGCTGATTGTAAATTGCAATAGATTGGTGTGCTTTATTTAATTCATGTTATAGTGATCAGTTTGAGTGCTTTCTTGTTATTGCTTTGATTAGTTATCAATCAGAGTGCTTGTCTCATGATATGGATGTACAAGTTTGGAGTGACTAACTTCTTGGCAGTTGAAGTAGGGTTCTGTAGATGCTGATTGATTTTATATGAATAGTTAATGTTATTTGATTATAGAATCTTGTAGAGTTCGGATTGTGGATTTGAGAAGTATTTACTATTAGTTCATCTATAATCCTTTCCTTTCTATAAGAATAGTCAAGGTTGATTTCCTTTCTGTAGGTTGAAGTAGATATTGAATTCTTCTTGTAGATTAGATACAAATTTATTTTCTCTTTGTAAAAGTAATCTAGTTGGTTTGTTTCTTTCTGCAAAAGTAATTTAGATGATTTGAATTTCCTTCTGCAAAAGTAAATATTTCGGATTAGATTGGTAAGAGTGTGTTATTGTTACGCAAATGATTACTCTTGAGGTCTATTTGATTCTTTAAGTTAAAAAGCATTATTTTCCTTCTGTAAAAATAGTTGATTTAAAAATATCCTTCTGCCAAGACTGTTACTTGCCCTCTAACTGAAGCTCCAACACACAGAAGTAAGATTTCAAGTTTAGAAGAACCAATGAAGTGCAGTTACTAACATAGATTTTGTCTGGTAGCTCATAAGTTCTCAGAACCCCTGGTTTAATAATTAATGAACAGTTCTCAATTGTTTTCTAAGTTATTAGAAGGTGATTGAAAAACCCCATCACTTACCTTCAATTTCTTCCACTAAAGGTGTTTGTGAAGATTGTGTTCTTGGTAAACATCATAAGGAAATGTTTGATAAAGGTAACGCTTGGCGTGCTAAAGAACCATTGCGATTAATTCATAGTGATATTTGTGGACCTCTTGAAACTCCTTTGTTTCAAGCAGTCTATTTTCTTACTTTTATTGATGATTATAGTCGCAAATATTGGGTTTATTTTCTAAAACATAAAAGTGAAACCACGGTTGAGAATGAATCTAGTAAAAGTATTAAGACTTTGAGAACTGATAATGGAGAGGAATTCATTAAAAATGAATTTAATGCATATCCATCTAAGCATGGTATTCAACATCAAATGATTGTTTCTTTACAACTCAATAAAACAAGGTAGTTGAAGAAAGAATAGAACTTTGGTTGAAATGGCTAGATGTGTGCTTTATTCTAAAGAATTACATAAACGTTTTTGGGATGACACTATTTGTTGTGCTAACTATATTTTGAATAGAGTCCCTACTAAAGTAGTTTTGTAGGTTACTCCTGAAGAAAAATGGAATGGAAAAAAACCTTATATTAGTAACTTAAGGTATTTGGCAATGAATGTTGGGCTCATATCCCGAATGAAAAATGGAAAAAGTTAGAACCCCAAGTCTCACAAGTGTATTTTCATTGGTTATTGTGAGGATTCTAAAGCGTACAGAACCACAGGTTGTTTGGTCCCTCAACCCAAGGTATCATTATTAGGCGAGATATTCACTTTGATGAAGTCTCTCCTCCTCCTGAGTCTGTTGAACCTCATGTTACTTTGAATTTGCCTTCACCTTTTGTTACCTCTATCTTTGTTACTCCTTCCTCTCCTTCTATGCCTATTATTGATCCTAGTTCACCCTCTTCTTCAAGTGCTCCACCTGAATGTTTTGAAGATACTAGTATGGGTCCTACCACTACTTCTCTTCCTGTTTGGGCTCGAAAAACGCTTGATCTACAGGTTCTAAGATTGGTCTTCTTTTTGATACTCATCAAACTAGATCTGACTTTGCTCTTATGACCAACGTTTCAGCCATACGTGATCCCTCTACCTATGCTCTAGCCGACGATAAGCCTGAATGGGCGAAAGCCTATTAAACACAGTGCTCACTGAGAGGGGGGGGAGTGAATCAGTGAGTCTATACTTTATTCAATTTCAACTTCAATTACCAATTCTTATATCAGCATATCATATTTCTTCAATAAACTAACTATAAATCCATGTCATTCATTGTTAGTTTTGTACCTAGGGAAGTGTTCCCCTAGTGACTTTTGCCTAAGTCACTTAGAAGGGGGAAAAAGGTGACCCTCAACATTAAATGTCACTTAATGAGACTTTATAAAGTTAAAGTCACTTTTTGATTTAACTTAAGTGGGTGAGTGATTTTATTTATGTGAATTAAATAAAAGGGATTTTCACTCACATTGAATCTCATCCATCGGATTAGATTCAATATTCACCGTTGGATTAAAAACTCACTTAGGGTTAGAACAAAAAGCTTGAGGGAGGCAAGAGAGCTCACTTTTGCTGATTGAAGTGAGAAAACGAGAGAGAGCTGGAGAAGAGGAAGGGCACGATTTTCGAGGAAGCTTGCTGAGAGATTTTTGGTGGGCACAAATATCGAGACAGCCTTCTTTTATTATTGCACAGAAATCGAGGTGTACAGACTGCATTTATTGCTGGTACGGATTTCGAGACAGAGGTACGACTGTTTACTGCTGCACAGTTTTTGAGGTGTACGGATTCCGTACCGTACGGATTATTTTTTTGGGCGCAGTAATCGAGGTCCGTACAGTCGTACGGAATGTACCTTTCTGCACAGATTTCGAGACAGTTTTTCTGCACAGTTTTCGAGGTGGTTTGCTGCACTGTTTTCTAGTAATTTTGGCACAGTTTTCGAGGTGCTTTTAATGCACAGAAATCGAGGCAGAGTTGTGTACAAGATTCGTGAAGTTGTGGCACAGATTTCGGGACCGTGAGGCACAGAATTCGAGGCAGAAATCTGGGTGTCTGTGGGTGGTCAGATAAGTACATTTTGATTGTAATATTTGTACTGGAATATTTTGCTGATGAAATAAAACTCTCTCTCTCTCTCTAACTAGTTTTCCCCGTGGGGGTTTTTCCAGGGCTCGATTTTGGCCAAAAATCTCTAAGTCTATCTTTTCATGTGTGAATGTTTAAAATGTGTTTTCAGCCTGTTAGTAGCATTCTATTGTGTGTTTGATTGTTAAAGAAAAATTTTATAAGTAACCTACAGCCTATGCATAACCGGCTGTAGGTGAAAACCACAAATTGTTAACACAAACCAACAAACAGTAAACTGCAGAATTTCTACATTCATCAACTAAAACACATCATCATCAACACATTGCACAAGAGAGACACAATATAATTGTAATGTTTTTGTATGAATCAACGGCTACAACCGTGAGGCAATTCAGCACCAACTAATATAATGAGCACCAACTCATCATCTAGGACCCACCCTAGGTTTTCTTAGATCCTACTAAGAAAATGATTACAAGACCCTTCTTGTAAGTAAACATATATTACATCAATTATATCTTTGCATTGTCAACCTAATCATATTGTCAACATGTCATCAACATCTCAGCATGTCCATAACCTGTCATATCAACACTTTGTCCATGTACATCCATAGATTTCATCAAACTGTCCAGCATTATATTTCTGTCCATACGACTGTCATAACACAACCAAACATTCTGTCCCTGTAACATTATCAAACTGTCCATTATCATCATCATACACATATCATTAGTCAACATTCTTCAGCATTATAAGCCATTATCATCTTCAACATTTTGCTGCCATATCACCAGCATCTTTACCAATCAATCTTCAGCCATCAAACATATCATTCTGTTCTGGAAATCATCTTCAGCATTCTAACCGAAAGTATGTCTTTATGTAGCCCAAAAGTATCATCAAACCGTCCATGATCATGTCAATATTCTGCCATAGTGAAACCCAGAAAATTCAAAGATAAAAAATAAACTTCATTCTGCTCCTGCTTCTCTACACCAGTCACCGAATTGTCCTCATACTGTCTGAACCCCGAAAATTCCTCAGTGCTGCAGATCCGAAAATCAGAGCTACTGTACTACCTACACCGAGTTCAGAGTTATTTTCCTATACCACGGAGTTCAGGGTTGTTTTCCTATACCACCGAGTTAAGAGTTGCTCTACTCCTCCAAGTCCAAAGCTGTTACATCTCCACCAAAAATTTCAAAGCAGTTAACCCCTGAGTTCAGACTAGAACCCCTGAATTTTTTCCTCCACAAATGAGTAATTCTCCACGTGTATTTATACTGGTCTTTCATCAAACTTTTGGGGCCGACCTGATTGTTATTTTTTATTTCATATCAATTTTTTGTTTCCTCAATTCATGTAGGCCGACTTATCAATTAATATATTATTTTATCAAATAAGATATATTTTTATTTCCATTTTATTTTATCAGATGATATTTTTTTTTTTTTTATTTCCACGTTATCCTTATTCAAATATATATATATATATATATGTATATTTGGTCTTTGATCCCACGAGCATGGTGGTCTTCACATGCCCTCATTGTTTTTCAATGTCTTTGCCAAGTCTCCACTTCATGTTTCGAAGTCATCTTCAAATGTGCCTTAATATTTATGCCACATCATCTTCAAATGACCACAGTATGGGTCATTTGACTCATTAGGTGTTTCTATGGGGTCCAATGCCCACACCCACTGTAATGCTTGCCATTTCCTCCATTTTTCCATGTCATCTTGCTAGTTTACTTTGTCATGTCTTGACACCATCTAGGGTGTTTACTTCAATGCCACTTCATGCTTGCTTAGTCACTTCTTGCCATTTTAAGTCTTCCATGTCCTTGTATCCATGCTTGCCATTGTCTTCCATGTCACCTTTTAGCCTTTGTCATTAATGTATTGCCATCATTGACAATCATTTTCATCAATCTCCCCCTTTGTCATTGATGGCAATCTCAATTTCTCTCCCGCTTTGACATTAATGACAAAGGGTTAGAAATGTCTCCTCTTTAATTTGCTTTTTCTTCTTATACAAGATAAACTGTTCTCATGTAATTCTGAGTTTTCTTCATGCAAGTGCCAAGAAGATCTTCACAAAAGGGACTTAGGCAGTCCTCTCGTAGTTAACTAGTTTATCTTCAAAAAGATGTAGCACAGTTCTTTATCTTCCTCTCCACTAGCTTCATTTATCATTTCATGTAATTTCAGAGTGAAATTCCATTCATACTTCAACCTTTTCTAAGCTCAATCAATTTCACATTACAAAGGTCCTTGCTGCCTATATTTCACCATGTCAAGCTATGTGCAATTTCAGTTGGGTGCTGCAGATCTGCTAAAGAGGATTTAGTACTTGCAGCTGTGCTAAATGGAGCTTGAAACCCGAGATCTTCTTTTGAACTGAGCTATGCCTTGAGGTCTGAAACTTGCGATTCTTCCACAAGAATCAATGCTTGAATGAGCCCCAAAATTACCTTATACCTTTGCCTTTGAGGGTGAACTTATCCAAAAGAATGCTCAACAAGCAATGCTCCAAATCTGACCTTCTCACTTTGCTCATCAAGGAAGTAGTATTCCAAGTTTGTCTTTGTCAAAACAGAAATAAAATCTGCTCCAATATTGCCACTGCTCTTCTCCAAATCTGTAGCTCAATATCAGCACTTAATTCTTTTGAAAACTTCCTTATGCGGGCATCAACCTTCGGAGTCCTTTGTTATTAAATTCTAAGACAAGAAATTTTGTGTTTCTTCAGTTCTGTGGACGATATCACTGTGCTGCGGCCATAGCCTTACATGTTGTGGGCATTTGTTCTTGTGAGTATTTCATCATTGTTGAGTGGTCACTTTAGTTCTGTGTGCATTCTTTCTCCATAAGCAGGCAGCTAGCCATTTCCAGATTGTTCATGATTGTTGTCTCAAATGTCTGTCCTAGATGTCAAGCCATGATTGCTGGTCCAATCAAGATCTTTTCAGGTGTAGTCCTCAACTTCATCATTCTGTCTCTGATCTCTATTTGATCTTCTTGTATCTAGGAACTTGACAGTACTTCAATTACTTCAATGGGTGCCATATTGACTTCTCAAGGTCATCAATATGCTCCCCCTATCATCATGCATATCTGTCAGTGAGTCTTGTTTGCACATATTCACATACTGTAGATGTTGTTAGTATGTCTTCATTACAACCAAAATCATGTATCTCTGATGTCAAGGCTTAAAGGATGATACTTTAGATGATTTTGGATACCTTTCTTATGTCTGTGCAAATCTCCAGACTTTGAATGGTAGAAGTATGTCTTTCTTTTACATAAACATACTCAGAAAAAGTGTAATGACTTTGATGTATCTGTGGCAACTTCTACACTTTATGGATGCCACAATTATCTAGTATGTATCAAGAACAATTTTCCACGCATCACCATGTTGCTTCAGTTTACTTGCTTGATTTTCATACTGCTCCCCCTATCAACTTGCCAATGTAGCCACAATCCTTGGACCTGTCTTTGGAGTAGCCATTTATTGCCTGTGAGTTCATCCTCCAAACTCCATGAACTCAAGGTGCATTAAGGTCTTTGAAGAGACCTTAGTCTTGGCCTGCCACATGGCAGCCATCTCCATTTTTGCATTTATCATCAAATACTGACCCAAACCTTAGAATGTCCTTGGCTAAGATTGTTTGTCTTCTGATCTTCAGTTTTGCCTTCGCTACACTTCTTCCATGATTCATTTGTTCTTTGATCTTTCAATCTGCTTGCATCATTTTTCTTCCAAGATTCATTTGTTCTTCTTGCTGATGTAAATGATGGACTCATCATTTGGTGTCTTCTCGGACTAGTGCAAGCTTGGGCTTTATGTCCAACACCACCACAATTGAAACACCTCAAGGTGTGACAATTTGCAGCCACATGTCCAAACTGATTGCAATCCCAACACCTAACTTTGCCAACAGTGCTTCCAGCACTTCTTTTTCCATAGGATCTACAATTCAAAGCCTTATGACCATAATTAAAGCAAGAAAAATAATAGCCATTAAAACCATTTTCATACCTTGGACTTTGGTTCCATTTTGGTGTTGTTTCTTCTCTGATTTTGTTTTGAGGTGGAGAACTAACTTCTTGATGCACACTTGAGCTTCCAAGATTTTCGTTATTATGTGCAGGTGTATGGAGAGCAGCTTGATTTTCAATTTTGCAGGAGGATGAACTTGCTTCTGATTTCTTGGAAATCTCAAAGACATCTTCATGATCCTCTGCTTCCTTGTTGAAACCCAACCCAGTCTTGTACCCTAGGCCCGATTTGTTAAATGGGGACCTTTGGCAATCTAAAATTTCATCTAGGATAGCTGAGCTGTGTTGGAACTTGCCATATGCATCAAACTTTTTATTTTTTCTTCTCAATTCAACTACCTCCATTTCAAGCTTCTGAATTTCCTTCTCCTTTTCATCCAAGTGATTTTTCAATACTTCTTCTATCTTCTTGGGTTCTTCTAGTTGAGTCTTTAAGCGAATATTATTTCTTCTTGTCTCTTCAAACTCGTTAGGATCTTCACAACTCTCCTTAAGATTTCAATCATTTGGCTCACCTTGTAAGCTTGCCTTGAATAGATCCACAATCTTCTCTTTTTCTTCTAGTTGGTTCTTCATAGCATCAACTGAGTCTTGGAGTCTTATCATCTCATAAATGAGTTTACAAGACAGCTCCATTGACTTCTCATGATACTCTTCAATGAACTTCTCAATTTTCCTTTTAAGCGTCCGATCATGCTTGACATCTTGCATCTTAAAAAGATTTGCCAGAAGATTCTTCTTAGCATCTTCAAGAATGTTTTCAAAGTTATCACAGCCAGGATTACTTAGATTAGTAAGATTCTTACCTTCATTTGCATTCGCAGTTTGAGCCACCTTCTCTTCTTGCTTGTCATCTTCAAAGATATTGACTTTTGTTTCTCGATTTTCTTTTTCAGTGTCCTGTATTTTCTTTTGGTATTTACTCTCCAATTTGAGCCATAGATCCTTTGCTGAAGTACATTCCCCAATACCTTCTTTGACTGATCTTGGAAGTCCATCCAAGAGAAATTTCATGGCTGTGGTATTATCCTTCTTTGTCTCTTTCTGTGCTGCTGCTTTGCCCTTCTTGGTTGATGGATTGGGTGGATTGATCACAATTTCCCAAACTCCAAAATTCTTTAGGTAGGCTTTGATTTTGCTCCTCCAACCAAAATAATCCTTCCCATCAAACATAGGTACATCATTGATGAATTCTTCTTTTGGATCCATAATGGGATTTCCTTCAAGCTTGCTGGGCTAGTAGTGAAGGCCTGCTCTGATACCAATTGTTAGACAAAGTGCTCACTGAAAGGGGGGGGTGAATCAATGAGTCTATACTTTATTCAATTTCAACTTCAATTACCAATTCCTATATCAGCATATCATATTTCTTCAATAAACTAACTATAAATCCATATGTCATTCATCAACTAAAACACATCATCATCAACACATTGCACAAGAGAGACACAATATAATTGTAATGTTTTTGTATGAGTCAACGGCTACAACCGTGAGGCAATTCAGCACCAACTGATATAATGAGCACCAACTCATCATCTAGGACCCACCCTAGGTTTTCTTAGATCCTACTAAGAAAATGATTACAAGACCCTGCTTGTAAGTAAACATATATTACATCAATTATATCTTTGCATTGTCAACCTAATCATATTGTCAACATGTCATCAACATCTCAGCATGTCCATAACCTGTCATATCAACACTTTGTCCATGTACATCCATAGATTTCATCAAACTGTCCAGCATTATATTTCTGTCCATACGACTGTCATAACACAACCAAACATTCTGTCCCTATAACATTATCAAACTGTCCATTATCATCATCATACACATCATTAGTCAGCATTCTTCAGCATTAAAAGCCATTATCATCTTCAACATTTTGCTGCCATATCACCAGCATCTTTACCAATCAATCTTCAGCCATCAAACATATCATTTTGTTCTGGAAATCATCTTCAACATTCTAACCGAAAGTATGTCTTTATGTAGCCCAAAAGTATCATCAAACCGTCCATGATCATGTCAATATTCTGCCATAGTGAAACCTAGAAAATTCAAAGATAAAAAATAAACTTCATTCTGCTCCTGCTTCTCTACAACAGTCACTGAATTGTCCTCATACTGTCTGAACCCCGAAAATTCCTCAGTGCTGCAGATTCGAAAATCAGAACTACTGTACTACCTACACCGAGTTCAGAGTCGTTTTCCTATACCACAGAGTTCAGGGCTGTTTTCCTATACCACCGAGTTCAGAGCTGCTCTACTCCTCCACGTCCAAAGCTGTTACATCTCCACCGAAAATTTCAGAGCAGTTACCCCTCGAGTTCAGAGCTAGAACCCCCGAATTTTTTACTCCACAAATGAGTAATTCTCCACGTGCATTTATACTGGTTTTTCATCAAACTTTTGGGGCCGACCTGATTGTTATTTTTTATTTCATATCAATTTTTTGTTTCCTCAATTCATGTAAGCCGACTTATCAATTAATATCTTATTTTATCAAATAAGATATATTTTTATTTCCATTTTATTTTATCAGATGATATTTTTTTTTTTTTTTTATTTCCACGTTATCCTTATTCAAATATATATATATATATATATGTGTATATTTGGTCTTTGATCCCACAAGCATGGTGGTCTTCACATGCCCTCATTGTTTTTCAATGTCTTTGCCAAGTCTCCACTTCATGTTTCCAAGTCATCTTCAAATGTGCCTTAATCTTTATGCCACATCATCTTCAAATAACCACAATATGGGTCATTTGACTCATTAGGTGTTTCTATGGGGTCCAATGCCCACACCCACTGTAATGCTTGCCATTTCCTCCATTTTGCCATGTCATCTTGCTAGTTTACTTTGTCATGTCTTGACACCATCTAGGGTGTTTACTTCAATGCCACTTCATGCTTGCTTAGTCACTTCTTGCCATTTCAAGTCTTCCATGTCCTTGTATCCATGCTTGCCATTGTCTTCCATGTCACCTTTTAGCCTTTGTCATTAATGTATTGCCATCATTGACAATCATTTTCATCAAAGCCATGCAAACTGAGTATGACTCATTAATGAAGAACAAGACTTGTTCCCCTTCCTCCTGGAAAGAATTTAGTTGGATGTAAGTGGATATATAAAACAAAGTTTACTGCAGACGAAAAGATTGAAAAACATAAAGCTCGATTAATAGCAAAGGGATTCTCTCAACAATAAGGTATAGATTATACTGAAACTTTTGCTCCGGTTGCTAAAATAAACATAATAAGAACTATTATTTCACTTGTTGCATCGTATCAATGGGAAATACTCCAAATGGATGTCAAGGGTGCATTTTTTAATGGTGATCTTATTGAAGACATTTATATGCAACAACCAACTGGATTTATTACTGTTGAAACTTCAAGTTTGGTATGCAACTTGAACAAGTCTTTATATGGTCTTAAGCAAGCACCTAGAGCTTGGTATCAAAAGATTGATACTTATTTACTGAAGAATGGTTTTAAGCGGTGTGTATCTGATCCAAATTTGTATGTGAAGAACTTTGATGATGATGTTCTCATAATGGTACTTTATGTGGATGATCTTATTATCACTGGTAGCTTGCTTACACTTATACAAGAAATGAAGAATAACCTAAAGCATGAATTTGAAATGATCGATTTAGGCCTATTACATTATTTTTTGGGTCTACAAATTTATCATATGGAAGATGGTATTTTACTCTCTCAGCCTAAGTATGCGACAGATTTACTTGCTCGATTTCGTATGAGTGATTGTAAGCCGTCACCTACACCATTTCAGTCCAGTGTAAAGTTAATTGTTGATTGTGACACTCCTCTTGTTAATGCCACATTGTATCGTTAGCTTGTGGGGATTTTGATATATTTGACACACAGTAGACTAGACATCTCTTTTGCAATCAACATGGTTTCGAGGTTTATGCAAAAGCCTCATGAAATTCATTGAACAGTAGCAAAGAGGATTCTCAGATATTTACAGGGGACATTGCATTATGGTGTGTTCTATTCTAGCAGGGCTACAGCCTCACTCCTTGGTTATACAGATTTTGATTGGGCAAGGGATGCTTCGGATCGAAAGACTACTGCAAGGTACATCTTTCAGCTTGGTTCAGGTCTGATTTCATAGTCTAGTAAGAAGTTGAGAACTCTTTCTTTTTTTTCTTGTGAAACAGAGTACAGGGCAGCTAAGGAAGCATCTAAAGAAGCAGTGTGGATCCGGCATGTTCTACTTCTGACAGAGCTTGGGCTAGTACAAAAGTCTCTTACTGAGTTGAGATGTGACAATCAGAATGCCATTTAGCTTTCATATAATTCAGTGTATCACTCCAAGACTAAACACATTGACTTGGGTAATGTCCCCATTTCAGGTTCCCTTGCTCTGCAATTGGAGACAACTGTATGGGTTTATGTCAGGTCAACCAGAGGGCCAATTTGATATTACTAGTGAGTTCAGAGGGTTTAGAGGAGTTATATGATGCTCGTCGAGGTCCTTTTATCATTTTTCATCATCTGGATCACTCATGCACTGTCAGATTTCGATTCCAATGCATTTCGACCATTCCCATAAATTGGGAGTATTATTGAGCATTATTTAATGGATTTCACAAAGGTTGTCATTTTAATAAATTATCTAAAAGGGGTACCTTGGTGTAATTGCTCGTTGGAACCGGGATTAGGAGCTTTAAATGTTGGGAGGATGAAAAGTGACTTCCAATGGCCGAAAATGTTTTAAAATGAAATAAATCACTTTTTGGAGTAAAAAGGCTTAATAAATTAATAAAAGTGACTTTTGGAGAAAAGTGAATAAAAAGCTTTATAAAGTCATTTTATATTTTTAAAAGAAGGAAAAAGACATGAAATCATAAAAAGGAGTTGGGCTTATTCTTTCATTATTCATGACATTTTCATTTTCGAAAAAAGGATTTGGAGAGCTCTTATGGCTTTTTGTTCTTGGGATGCAAACCCTAAGAGAGAAATTGGTTTTGGTGGTGAAACTATCCACCCTAGCTGATTGTGGGAGGGGAAATCACTCAGATATCTTCATTGTGCTCTATTGTCGTGGAAAGGAAGCAAGTTCACTTAAAGATTCGTGGTGTTTTGCTAAGTTTCAGATACTTCTTGAGGGGGGGCACACTGGCCTATGAGGGCACATTGGTTGTGGGGAAAAACCAAGTTCTGAAACAGACTTTTTCTCACCATATCCATTGTTCATTGTCAAAAGGAAAGTTGATTCGCCTCCTGTGGCTGAGATTTCAAATGTGGGACCTCAGATCTGAGTGTGTGGCTGTTTAGAGGGGGCGTTTTTATCATTTGCAGAGGGTGCAGACTATTGTGGAGAGGTTTGGATACCAAGGGCAATGCTAACAACGAATCTGCTGTCAAAATGAGCATGAGGGCAAGCTGCCATTAGTGTTGAGCATTGTCATTGTCATCCTACAAGGGCATGTGACCACCTAAAGCAGGTTGGAAGATTGTTAGAGGGCTGTTACAGTTTCCAAGGATCAGCAAACAGTCACCTACATCCATAACAGTCAAGGAGCAGCCACTACAGCAGTCTTCTTCAACACTATTATCTTCTCCATTTGCCCATCAAATCACCCAATCACATCACAGTCAAATCATGGCAAAGAGAAGGGGGTCTGCGTGGGGAATCTTCACTTTTAAAGTGTTGTCACGTCCTGTTAGCAACAGGCAGATTAGTGAACCTCAAAGGGGCATTTGACTGTCCAAGAAGGCACTGTGACCTACAGTTATGTACAGGTCTGCAAATAAGTGCCTAAATCTGATTTGTTTACTTCCTTATAAATTGTTATTGCATCTAATAAAAGTACAGTCTCTTTCATCCATTTCTGTGGTCTAAATTTTGGTAATACTTACTAGCAAATACATGTTCTATGGGTGCATTCTATGGATCAATGTTATGAAGAAATGAAATCTGAAATATAACAGTCAAAACCATTAGATAAACCCAACAGAGAAAACCAGATCCATCCTAAGCAGGGGTTATTGCAAGGTATCAAGGCAGTGTCACCTAAGTGTTTGTCAAAATTCTTAAACCAAAATACACAAACAGTTAGCACAAAAATCAGTCCAGATCTAGCAAGGGTCACTACAGTGGTATCAGAGCGTGATGGGAAAGTGTTTGACAAAAGCCCGGAACCAAGAAAACCAAAAATATAGCAGCAGCAAACCTAAAATATATCAACAGTAAGGAGAGGGGATATTACAGTGGTATCAGAGCTGTGCATCCTGCCAGCCTGAGGGGTTATTAGTGAAAGATATCTTCAGATTGCTTTGTTAAGTGACCAACACACATATATCACAGTTTTAGCGGATTGTTGGTTTGAGAAAGATGAAGTCTATGCAAGAATTCACGACAAAATTTATGCAAGTCTCTCAAGAATATCAAAAGAATCTAACAACATTGTTAGATCATCCTGAAATATTAGAACCTCTCTTTGCAAAGGAAAGGGAAGCAGATACTAAGGTAAATAATTTTTCCAGTACAGAGGAAAAAGAAAAGGAGGAAGGAAAGAATAAAGAATTTCTTCCTCGTGATTTTGTAGCCTACAGGTGACCCTTTAATAGAGCATGATGATACCCTAATTCTGACACACGGATGTAATGGAGAAGAGGCCCAGAAGGAAGCTGATTTGGAGGCGCATGATTATGAATACCAATCAAAATTTTGCATGGAGATGTTGGATCTAATAAGTCACATCCTTTGGAAGGTCAACTAAGGGTAAATGAAAGTATGGCTGAGGCAGCTCTAACGCATTTTGATCATGTTCATAAGATGATGGCAGCCTGCAGGTTTGTGTTGGAGGGCTCTAGGGTATCACAACGGTTTGAGGGGGGTTCATCTCTTGCCGACTTGCACGAACAGGGTCTAGCTCAGTTGATGGTAGAAGGAAATGAGGTTGCCCTTTGACTTGAAGAAAGGTCACCGCCTATGGTCTCAACAATTCTCCAAGACTTGGAAGAGTGTGGTTGGTATAAGGATATTACTAATTACCTTAAGAATCTTTCATGTCCTCCACACCTTCCAAAGCATAAAAAAAGAAAGTAAGTTAGAGGCTTCTAAATATTGTTTCATTACCGAGGACCTAGTGTGGAGACACCTAGATCGGTTGATTCTCAGATGTGTTCACTCCCCAGAAGCAAAATAAATTAGTGAATAAGTTTCACAATGGATGAGTTTCACAAGGGAATGTGTGGTGGTCATCATTCAGCTACTACAATGGTGCATAAAATCCTAAGAGATGTATATTATTGGCCCACCTTTTTCTAGGATATGCGCAGATTTATAAGAAGATGCCAACCGTGTCAACTCTTTACAGGTAAACGGAAGCTAGTTGCTATGTCGTTACAACCAGTGGTAATAGAAGCACCCTTCCAACAATGAGGCTTTGATTTCATTAGCAAGTTCAAGGATAATTCAAGCAACGGACATAAATGGATACTGACAACTAAAGAATACTTTACGAGATGGGCTGAAGTTATTCCAACAAAGCAAGCTACAGCAAAAGTTGTCATCAACTTCCATGAAGATAAAAGCATCACTTGATTTGGAGTTCCAGCAAAGATTACTATAGACAATGCCCAAGTTTTTAGTTCAAGTGACTTGTCTACTTTCTAATTTGATTATGGCGTTGATTTATCTCATGGTTCCAACTATTATCTGCAAAGGAATGGCCTCGCCGAATCAAGCAATAAGAATTTAATGACTATCATCAAGAAGACTGTGGGAGAAAAAAAAAAGTTGGAATAGCTAGTTAAAATATGAAATATGGGCCGATAGAATAACAAGGAAAGAAGCAACCGAAAAGAACCCAATTGAGCTAGTGTATGGAATGGAAGTAACATTGCCTATTCACTTGAAGATTTCGGTATACAAAGTCCTTCAACAATGTTGCTGCCTAACACACACCTCAGGTAACATGGCAAAAATCTTCAAGCCACTAGGTGCATCCTTGGGGGCAAGTCACAAGTCAAGTTTCTGTCACTTAACACTTGACTCCTCCGTCTAGACCAACTCCAAGTGAAACCAAGGGGGTGGTCCCTAAAAAATAACTAAGGCTAAGTAAACTAAGCATAAAACAATTCTACCAGTTTATTTAACTGAAACAAGAGCAAAATGAAAGCAAACTATTCTAGCAACGGAGAGGAAGAGAACAGTTGGGACAGTCCATGTAACAGCCTTTTCCTAGCGTGCAACTAGAGAGCCCACATCGAACTTGGGGCACATGGCATGGAAGTTGTCCGCAAGGATGGCGGGGCGTGCACCCACCCCCAAAAGGGGTAAATCTCCCAAAGCATGACCAAGTGGGCGCACGAACAGCTCGACTTGAGAGCTTGGCAAGTTAGCGACGGTAGCATGGGTGGAGTGTGTCGAAAGGGGCGCACGCCCAAGCGAGACGGAGGCTTGTGGACCAGCGGCTATGTGGACGTCGCGCGTTGGATGACTTAGCGTGTGGGAGAGGGCAACCATAAGGGAAAAGCCTTAGCACCCATGGACCCAACGCTCAAGTATAAAGGAGCGTGCAATGCTGGCTAGAGAGGCAGATAAGTCCAAGTGTAGATGGTGGAATGAAGTCAAAGCAACCTAGGGAGAAGACTCAGGTGGGGTGCAGTCTGACAGGGGCGGACGGTGCCTCGTGCGGACTAGTGCAGACTCAGTGCAGAAGGAAGTGTCAAGGAGAAACTCGACAGGACAGTGCAATAGGCAAAATCTTGGGGTTTCTTGGAAGTTAGCCAGTTGGGTGCTCTGTTGGATGGCTTGTCTACAGACGCCCCCGTCTTGATGTAATCTATAACTACTCTTTTATATATTTAATAGGGTTTTAGGCACACCCGACTTGGGGTGCCACTCTCATAAATCTTATGTCTCTTGTGTACTGTTGCTAAGTGTGAAATTTGGATAATTGTTACATGGATGACATGATAACCGAATAATTGGCTAAGTAACAATTGAACAAGTGTTAAGTGGTAAAGGGTTTCTGCAGGTTAGGCATAGTCTATAAAACTCCCTGACGAATTGGCCTCACCTTCGGCAAGGGTCCGGTAAGTGCCGCATGGGCTACCGAAAGACAAAACTGAGCGTTTTGAGTCAGGTCAATATGAGCCCGTGACACATGCCTTCTTCAAATCTGAAATATTGATATGAAATCTGAAATGTACATTGTCATCATACCTCATACCAAGATGTAGACTCGCCAAGGTGAACCTTCAAATGCCTACAAAATGCCAGATTCTTCACCCTACAACCAGCAAGTTTTCAAATCTACAAAGAAAAAAGACTTTGTCCCTTCATGGAGTTGCCATGAGAGCAAGAGATCTTCAAATAAATACACTCACCACATCAATGTAGCAAATCTACTCAATATGGATGATGGACTTTATCCCCAAGAACAACACCAAAAATGTTACCTTAACAACCCTAACCTCTGGAGATAAAGCCCTAACACTCAAGTGAGGCGTTGGAGGAACCAAGAGGGATTGCCAATGTTACCACACAAGCCCTCTTTGCACTTTAGGCTAGCTCTCCTCGGCTCAAAAGAGGCTCCACTAGAATAGGACTGCTAGAATTTTAGATAATGGGTGCAAGGTGAAATGAAGAGTAAATTCTAGCAAAACACTTTTGTGTATTTTAGGAAATATAATAGATGGGTGAACCGGAGACTAGTGTCTTATCATTGTGTAATTGAGGTCAAATCAAGGCTTGATGGTGTTAAAATTCCAGCTCACCAAATCTTATACTAAACCAGTAATTAATTAACTCTTTGAATTACTGAAAAAGCAACACACTGATAAGCAACCATAAACAAAGAAAACCACAACATTAGACGTACTGGAAACCCCATTTCTTCAGAGAAAACCAGCAAAATGTTTGTCTTCTTCTTATTGTAGGATTTGATTACAACAGCACTATAGTGGTCCTCCGGATAAAATCTCTAGATCTAGACCAAAACACACAAGAAGGATGCTCCAAACCCTCTCTACAAACTAGATAGACAAACCCTAGATCCACCCTGGATCCGACCGATTACTACAAGAGGAAACCCGTCTCTTGCAACTGTGATGCTGACCACCATAGAAGATCTCCTTTACTCCTATGACTGTGATGATGAACTCATACTCTAAGGCTCCTTTTATAATCTCACACTCATGCAAATACCATGGGCCAACTAGAACCATTTACATGAGGTGTTATAAATCCACCTTTACAATACATGTCTAGAGAACATCTCGGCTCTTCTATGTTGCTAGACACCCCCAACATAGAAGTACCTACTGAGCTACAAAAACTAACACTCCCTCTTAGCGAGGAAGGTACTTCCGGGGACACCATCTCCAGGATCAAACACATCCGTTGTAGCTAAAATTGCTCATCCAGAGAAGGGAGTGTTGATCTCGAGACTTGGGAAAGCCTTGTTATGGAAGAGGAACATGCTAACATTTTATATGATCAGTATGAACCATGCATGAGCATCAACAATGAAGACCTGAAGAAGCAATACAATGAAGGTTCAGATCAGATACATGTAATTGAAGAGCAATCTCAGCAATCATCTTCATATACAGTGGTTCCTTATGATTTGGAGCAGCTTGGGGCTTATGCTTTCACAGAAAGTTATTATCAGAAGAGCCCTTCAGATCAGTATGATGAGGTAGTGGATCTGCCTCATCATTCAGAGTTTTTTCTCAGTCCTATCCAGTCATGGATAGAAGAGGCCTGCAGGAGAACTTACCATTTGGGGAAGCACTTCAAAGATCTATTACATGCTTATGATTTCCCATCCAGAATATCCACGCAGGTTTGCACTTTCTGATAAAGGTATCCTTGCTTTGGCTGGTAACCAAAGACAAGGCAAAAATCTGTTATATTGATGAAATGTTAAGGTGGTTACATTGGATTTATCATTTTCCTTAGCATTTTACTTTATAGCATGCTCAGAGTAGGAAAATAAGCTCCTCAAAGTGAGCATTTACTTTAAAAATTTATTTCTAGTACTTAGGAATAATAATTTTTTCCTTAGTTAGTTTTAGTTTTTATGAATAAATGCAATTTGTGATTCATTGGCTTCTTCATAAAACTTGTGCTACTTAAGGTTTTTCTTGTCAAGTTGAGATGTTTTTACATGTTGTATAAACCAAAGATTTTGGTGTTCTCGCATCCTCTCCTTGCCTGAAGGCCAGATCAAGCACACGTCCCACAGTTGGAGCCAGATGTTATCCACTAAAATTGCACTTAGTGGATTCCGAGTGAACCGTCGAAGACTTGAACAATTTAATTGTTCATCATCAGAGTTCTGAGGTCCATCAAGCCTTCTAGGCCCTATTTTATTTTTTGTACCACATGTTCATACCCCCTCGGGGAATTTTGTAATAATGTGCTAGCATGGTACCTTGTTTGTAAAAGACTCGGCTTCTAGGACTTAAACATTAATTTGACTAGCCCATAGTGTTTTTTTTTCCTTGGAAATTATTGCTTGTTGAACAAACGACTAATCATTTTTGAGTTTTTCACTCAAATCCTCCAAAGTTGGGGTGGTCGACGTAATTTTTAAGCCTTAGGAAGTTATTAGAGTCTATGTGTCAATGTATTAAACCATGCTAGGCATAGTTTTCGAGTCATATGAACATATCTTAAGTCCCCCTAGGTTTTTTTTAAGTTCCGACGAAAAATTATTTTTCCATAAAAACAAGCCATTTTTTAACGGTTTGGTTAAAAAAATTGAAAAAGTGATAAAATCACCGTCTAGGGGTTGTTTTGGCCATGGGGGTGCTCGTTTTCTAACCCGGAGCACCCACATTACCTCTAAACCCACTTTCCATAGTCATTAGACACCTTATTTTTCATCTTTTTGCAAAAATCCAAAAAAACAATCAAAAAGTGCAAAAAAACGCAAAAAAGCCAAAAATGAGAAAATTAAAAATTTCCAAAATTGATGGGATTTTGGACCAGCTATATTTTTGGGATGTGTAAGAGGCATTTAGAAACATTTTGGGGCAGCTAATAAAGTGGGATTGACTCCTATTAAGGTGGGCGCTATTCTCCATATGTTGGGCGCATTTCCCGAGGAGTGGCCCACAACTTAAGGAATATTGCAGCTGATTTATAGCTGGGTATTGGGGCTGATTTGTAGCTGATTTATGGCTGATTTTGGCAGCCAAAATAGAGGGGAGTTGGCAGCCCCATTTGCTCCACCATTTCACCCACTCTCCCTCAACTAATGCATCCTCCCTCCTTGCCCATTCTATATATTTGAGGCACCTCTCTCATTCCAAACTAGTTAGAGTTGGAATGAGAGTAGGCTTGCAATTGTAATCTGTTCTATCTTGCATTAATAATAAAGAAAGCTTTGGAGGCTTAAGTGTGTAGTGTCTTCATGTGTGGAGCAACATTGTCATGCTTTTCATGAGGTAACTGTGGTTTGGTTTCAATTCTTTGCTTCTTCCATTTGTAGATGTGGCTTTGAAAGTATTATTTCTGAATCAATAGGAGTGGAGATTTGTAAGTAAGGTTACTTATTCATTTCCATTTTTATATACATGTTTAAAGATCTAAGATTTACATGTTAAATAAGTTTATTTGCATGTTATTTTTTGTTTTTTTGCATACATATATCCAGATCTCACCGGTTGTTTGCAAGATTGTCATATAGCTTTCAGGTTGCCAAGCTTGGAGGAGACTTGGATCTAGTGTGACTTCACTTCATCTCCAAAAAACATTGAAAGACATTGTCCCTCAACACTCCACGAAGAAGCCTTTTTAGTTGATCTTTAGAGCACGAGGCTCTACTCTTCTTACTATTTCTCTCCGTAAAATTATCATCTTCTTGGATACTGGTTTGTGGTATTTTCAGATCTGTTTGTTTAGTAGGATTATAAAAAAAAATCAGATCTGAAAATTATATGCATAGATCTAACATGCTTTAAATTTTCATTTCATAAGTTTGGGTCTTGCTTAAAAGAGGTCATTAAATAATTTTTACGAGTCAAAATTCTCAGATTTGTTTAATGATTTCTTTTATCCAAAGTTTAAAAGTTCATATCAAGCATTTTAGTGCCTCATTGGCTGCCTTTTAAAGGCTGTCCAAGATCCTAAGTGGGTGGCTTTTAAGCCATTCCATCTTAGTTCATTTTCTTGTACTTAGCTAGTTTTTTTTAACTTAGGTTTTTCTAGAATTTTGTTGTTGCCGAAAAACACTTTTAAAGTGATTTTGGGCACTTTTTGGACTAATAATGTTTGTGGGTTTGTGTACTATGACAGCAGGTAAAGAGATCTGAAGCACTTCTTTCAACGATTTAGGATGATCCAAAACTTCCTTTGAACCGCACCTTTCTTCCGCTACTTTGCTTCTATCTTTGTAACCTCTTCTCTCCAGATCTGTAAGAAGAAAGAGGAGTTCTTTACTTTCAGCATTAAGCATTGTAATTGGTAATAAAATTATTTTTGAAGTAAGCTCACAGAGCTTGCTTTCATCCCCCAGGGGGGATTGATGTCAGTTCGGAATTTTTGTGTTTGTTGTCAATTTTTGCAAACATAAGCAAATTTTAACATTAGATTAGATTAACTTAAAATTAACCAAGTAGATTAAAATCTAACGTCTTGGTCCAATCCAAATATTGGGCCATTGACACACTCAGGACGTAGGAACAGTTTGTTTTATTTTTGCAGATCGTATACTTTCTTTTGCTACAATATTGTTTATCTTTTGCAAAGAAGTAATTCGGATACTAACCCACTACCTTGGTAGTGTAGGTAATTAGAAAACATTTACTTTTCAGTCATTTACAATTCAAAACACCCCCTTGCTTTCCCGAAGTAAGGTTTCAGGATAAGGGCTTGCCCGAGTACTGGCCCGAAAAGAGACTCTTGGGGCATTAAAAAGTAAAATTTTGTGTTCAAAAATATTTTAAAATAAACAAGGCTTTTCCCCGTATGCTCTGTGGTCACTGCAGCTCAGTCTGAACATGTTGATCGCACCAGAAAGGGAATAAGTGACTAGTAATAGGATTAACATTCCCAATAAACCACCTACTTGTGAAAATCCGGCACGAATGAATATTCTTATGTCGTGGGCAAATTTCTCAAAGAGTGTGGGATAACACTGGATAGTAACCTCTTGGAAACCGTTAGGCTTGCCCTCGTTGGTATAGCATCTAAACACCTCCTTGAGACTCCGATCCAGCCCACATGTCTGAGTGAGAAACCACACAGCTGAATTCTGGACATGTTCCCTGCACCTTTTGGTATATCAGGAATCCCCTAGCCTTTAATAAAAAGATCATTACCACATTAATTTTAAAATTGACCAAGAACATTTGCACAATATTTTCTTTTCAGCATTACAAGCAGCAACACAATTTTGACTCCATTCTTCAGCACTAGTCTCTTTATTTATCATTGCAAATTATTTTCAATTGTTATCATGTGTTGAGTGATTTGTTAATCATGTTCAATTTATATGTTGTTTAGATCTTTATGCTGATACACTTCAAGTTATATTGCGAATCTCTTATGTCAGTTTTATCATTATTAAAAAACTCCTAAAAAACTAATTCATCCACTTAACTAGCTTAGCTTAACCAGCCTTAGCAACTTTAGGGTCCACCCCCCTTGGCTTCGTTAGGAGTTTGCCTAAACGGAGGAGTCAAGAATCAAGTGACAGTACTTGACTCGAGGCTTGCCCCTAAGGACACACTTAGTGGCTTGAAGATTTCTGCCACGCTTACCCCAAGTGTGTTTCCGGGCAACACTACCAAAAGTAGCTTCACAAACTCCCTCAAAAACTTCACAGTCCTTGCCCAAGTCCTTTTGGGCACTGCCCAAGGGCTTTTTTGGATTGCTCAATGCTGCTCAGACCCTCCTAGGTTTGCCCACAACCCTGGGCCTAATGCTCGTAGTGAAAAGCACACTTACCACACTGAGAGGGGGGGGGTGTGTTGTGGTATAAGAGACTTTTAAATTCAGAGTTTGACTTGAATTATTAAAATAGTGGCACGTCAAAGTAAAGATGTAGTGACTTGTACAAGAAAACACACCAAACACTTCACTTCAGTATAAATAACAATTTTATTTGGTGTGCATCAGCTGCAACTGATGTGTGAGGCTTCAACCTCTACAAATAATTATCAGCTTCAACTGAAATAAATAATTCAAGCTGCAACCTGGATTTTCTTTAGGCTTCACAATTTCTGTGTCTTTAAAAGGGAATTTAAACTTCTCAGAAAAAATTATAAAACAGAAATTTACAAAATCACTGTTCCTCAGTGGACATCAATTCTTCTCCTCTTCAGTCTATAATTTTGCTGCGTCTTTGGACAATCAATTCGCAGTTCCTTAGACTGTAAATTCACTGTGCCTTAGACGGTCAATTCGCAGCTCCTTATACTCTCCACGTTCTTCCTCTTAGCAACTCCACGGGCTCCCTCTGAGCAGCTCCACAGACTCCCCCTGCGTAGCTCCACGGACTCCCCCTGCACAGCTCCTTAGACTCCTCCTCGCCGCTCCACGGATTCCTCCAGCGTAGCACCACGGGCTCCTCTAGGGCAGCATCACGTGCTCCCTCTGCGCAGCTTCACGGGCTCCCTCTGCGCAGCTCCACGGGCTCCTCCTACGGCAGCACCACGATCTCCCTCTGCACCGCTTCACGGGCTCCCTCTGCGCAGCTCCACTGGTTCCTCCTAGGGCAGCACCACAGGCTCCCTCTACACCGCTTCACGGGCTCCTCCCCCACAGCTCCACGAACTCCCACTTCGCACCACTCAGACCACGCTCTTATCCACGCGCCCAATTTTCTTCATGAAGTGTGTTCTCCGCTTGTGTATTTATACACAATGTGTTCCTTTAAAAAAAAAATCTTTACTGAGCCGACCTGAGCTTTTTCTATATTAATATTTATTGTAAATAGAGCCAACCTGAGTTCCTTCGGGTTAAATGTTGTGGGGCCAAACTGATCTTTTTAAGTTAATTATTTAATTGCAAATGAAGATCGAGCTGCTTGACTTGCATTTAATATTCCTTATTATGAGGATTCGAGACTCTTGTAACTCCATGTTAGAGGCTTGATGGGTTAGAGCATGGATATTCCCAAAATAGAAATCAACATTTACAAGATGTCGATGCCAACAAAAATAGAGACACGACTGAGCAGCAGATCCGAGCAGACCACATTTGACTGCCGAAGCTTAGCATCAGTATTGACCTGGGTTTTAATGCTGCGATTTCTTCATGAATGTTGAGCAACGGTCCTTTTTTTTTATGGTTCTTACTCTATTTCTTTGCAGCAGTTCAAAGTCTGATTCACAATTTCAGATCCGGGTTGACCACACATTTTCTTTACAGCAGTTCAAAGTCTGATTCGTATTTTCAGATCTGGGTTGACCACACAGTTTAGGGCTATCATATGACTAGGTACCATAGATGACTTCTTGGACGGACTCTTTGACATCAATGCCAACCAAAATTTCTAACACGTTGGTGTCCTGGGCTACCCAGATTATCTGCCCTACCCATGACCTTTTATGGGCACTTATGCACCCTGCCCGGCAGCCTCCCGTTGTTGGACACAATGTTCACACTGAGAGGGGGGGGTGAATCAATGTGAGGCCAATTTTCAATCCTTTTCAAAGTTCTACCAATCAACTGACAATTCATCAATGTATTATACTTCCATTTACATCATTGTTGTATTGGCATTCATCACTAATCATCTATGAATCAAAAGCATTTAACTCATTAAACCATAACAAGTATCACAGCACAAGAAACACAAGACAATTTAATATTTGTAATCTTTTTGTATTTGTTTTGGATCGGCTACAACAGTTAAGGTAAATCAGCACCTACTAATACAAAGAGCACCAACTCCTCATCCAGGACCCAGCCTAGTTTTCTTAGACTAGCTTGCATTTACAATACAATATACATACTCATATCATCACATACACACATATCCTCACCAATCACTGTCACATCACAACATCAACAATCAATCTGTCTCAACCAATCTCAACATCAACTTATCACTGTCTTGACCAAGACTATCCACATCAATCACTGTCACTGTCTTCACACTGAGCACATCATTCTGTCTATGAAAGCATCATCAGCATACTGTCCATAAGCTGATCATCTTCACATCATTCAGCATTTTGCTCAACCCATCATCAGCAAGAGCTCATTCTGCTCACCATTCTGTAGCCATCAATATGTCACTGTCAACAATTATGTTCATGAGCATATCAGCAATTTGTCCAAGAGCACATTAGCAGTATCTTGTCCAGGAGATCATCTTCAGCATTCTGCCCAAGAGCACAGCATCATCATTTTGTTCACTCATCACTTTGTCCGAGAGCATATAAGCATCATTCTGTCTAGGAGGTCATCTTCACCAATCAGCACTTCATTCTTTAACATGCCATTTTTGCAACCCCGAAACTCAGATCTATGAACTCAAAGTTGCTCTACTCCAATCTCACGAGCTCATCATCAGCAATCTGTCCAGCACCAAGCTTCAGTTTTCATTGTGTCTTCACAAAAAGAGAAAAAGATAAAATTCATTTGCTGCTCCTCATGTCTGTTGTTGCCCCGAACAATTCAGACCACCGAAAACAGAGCTTACTCTTCTTTCCACCAAAATTCTTCACTCTCACATTCATCTTCAAACCAAGAACTTGTTCTCTAGTTATACTTTTCTTTCCATCAATTCAGGAGGCCAACTTGTCCTTTTGGTTTTATTTTTATCATTGGAATACTTAAATAAATCAAAAAGATTTATTTAAGATGACCATCCTTTATTTAAGGAGTTAACCAACCATGCCACATCATTTTTCATTTTTAACATCCAACAAGAATTACTAGTGGCAACCAGCCTTCAACCATTTGATTTTCATGACACGTAATTTGGTCTCTTTTCATTAATTAAAAATAAACCAAATAAGATTTATTTTAGGTGGTCTTGATTTTTATTCCATGTCATCTTCTTCAAGAAAATATATCATCATACTGTCCTTCAAAATATTTATTACATAAAATAAAGAATTTAGAATGTGCCCTTCAGCTTCCTTGAAAGATGCACGCAAGGGCTCTTTTACTTGTCCACAAATGTCTTCACAAAATGCCCACAAGGGCCTTATCTAACCCTTGCTCAGGATGCCCGCAACATCACCAAAAATGCCCGCAGGCTCCAATTGAAATGCCCGCAAGGGCCTTAATCAAATGCACGCAAGCTTTGAGATATGCCCGCAGCCTCTTCATTAAAATGCCAGCAGGGGCATGTTTAATATGCCCGCAGCTAGGGCTTTCACATGCCTGCAATGGGGCTTTAGAGATGCCCGCAAAGGCACTTATATTATGCCCGCAGATGGCTATCATTGCTTCATAAAATGCTCGCAGGCAGTCCTCCATTCATTTTGCCTTGTCCACCTCAACAATGTTGCCATATCACCAAGCCATCTTGTCCTTTGCCCATTGCCAAGTCATCCATTTCAATTGCTTGTCCTCCATTGCCCTTGCCATGTCCTTCATTGTCCTCCATGTTAAGTCTTGTGTCTTCCATCATGCTTGCTTGCTACTTGTCATTATTGCTTGCCATGTCATCCATGTCAAGTGTCAAGTCTTTGCCATGTCATCACTTTGACCTTTGTCATTAATGTGTTGTCATCAATGAAAACTTTAGCCATCAATCTCCCCCTTTGTCATTGATGGCAACTAACTACAATTTCTCTCCCCCTTTGACATTAATGGCAAAGGGCCAACTAGCCATCAAAGGTTTCACAATACCCCCCAAAAAAATGTATCTTTGTATACATCATGAAATCAATTGCTGAGTTTGATTTTCAATCTTGAAAAAAAATTATATAAGTACATGTATATGCTCCCCCTGTCATGTAGACTTCTTAGATTAATTCTTCCTTGCTGCGGTGATTGCTTCTATAATTGTTGTTGTTGGTTAACCAAAAACTTCCACTCATGCTTCTGAAAATCTCAGTGAATATCCAAATTCAAAAAAATTCTTCTTTTTGCTTAATGAACAAATCAAGAACTTCAACTCTAATGTTGTTCGAATTCATGCCTGGGCTTTTTTGATATTCACACATGTTGTCCACACTCCTGTCATTTCTTATCTGTTTACTAAATCATCCAATGATTTAGTCCTTCAATTTTGTCCTCCAAATTACATACTGCCATGTCACCTGAGTTCAGATCCTTAAGCTTCATTGTGGATTGTGCTTTTATGCTTTCAATCGGGCTTGAAGAATGATGCTTCTGATTTTGATTGCCATAACCAGAAAAGGTAAAATCCTATACTGCTACTGTTATTTGACTTTTGGATCTTCCTGTCTTACTGTGTCACATGATTCCTTGTTTATACAATCAGATACCAACAACAACAAAAATTTCTTTCCAAGCATATCCACAACTGAATGCATTAATAAATTCATAAAAGGTAAGCATACATCAAGAACACTTCTTCAAGAATTACCAGGTTGTTAGCTAACAATACTCCCCCTATCAGCATGTCGAATTGCACTAAACTTGTCTTACCAAACTTCATCCCTGCCTTGCATTAGTTTTCCTTGTGCAAACACAATCCTAGGACCTGTTACTTCTTTTGGAGCAGCCATCATTTGCCATTTGAGTTCATCCTCCAACAATGAACTCATGGAGTTCTTAAAGTCTTTTAAAAGACTTCAAGTATGGCTTTCCATATAGCAGCCATCTTCACTTGTGCACTGATCCTTAATTTCGTTCATATTTAGCACAATATTTTTCTTCATCCACACTTGCTTTTTGGCATCCATCTTTTCATAATTTTCTCCAATATCTTGGTTGGTTTTCTTAGCTGAGCTGTATGCTAATCTTCTCATTGTATTCCAACAGTTTTGAGCTTTGTGCCCAAAGCCATTGCAATCATGACATTTCATAGTTCGACAATATGTAGCAATGTGACCAGACCGATTGCATGTCCAACACCTAACTGAGTTGTTGGAGCTTCCAACACTTCTCTGATCAACTTCTTTTCTCCATCCTTGAGAATGTCTTTGACTGTAGGTTCTTGTCTTTTAATCTTCAATCTTCTTGCTTTGGTCTTCTTCCAAGGTTCACTTGTTCTTCTTGATTGATTTCTTTGACTTGCACAATCTTGGGCTTTGTGCCCAAACCCACTACATATGTAGCATCTTAATGTATGACATGTGGTGGCAACATGTCCATCTTGGTTGCATGTCCAGCATCTAACCTTGTCATTTTATCTTCCAATATTCTTTCTTCTATCTACACAATCCATTGCCTTGTGACCAAAGTTAGAACAAGAAAAACAATAGCCATTAAATCCATATTCATACCTTGGACCTTGTTTCCATTTTGGACTTGTTTCTTTGCATTGAGAATTGGGCCTAGCTCCTTGATATATTCTTGAACAACCAACATCTTTGTTGTCATGTGCAGGTACATGGGATGCATCCTTGGTCGTTGATGGACCTGCTTCTGGAGTCTTGGGAGACCATATGTTATCTTCAGATTTGTCCTCTTCCTTTTTGTACCCAAAACCAGATTTGTCAAAGAGAGATCTTTGACAATCCAAGATTTCATCCAAGATGGCTGAACTATTTCTTAATTTCTCATGTGCACTTGATTTTTCAATCTTCTTTCTGAGATTGACAACCTCCATTTCAAGATTCTGGTTTGTCTTCTTTTTTTCTTCCAACTGGTTTCTTAACACTTCTTCTATCCTCTTGGCTTCCTCCAACTGAGTTTTCAAATCAATATTGGCCTTTCTTGTCTCTTCAAGCTCATCTATTGAGTCTTTATCAAGCTCCTTTTGTTTTATAGTTAGATTGATCAAATCAATCTTTAGCTTTTCTTTTTCTTCCTCTTTGTCCTTCAGCTGATTTAGCCATACTACTCCTTCATGCTTAAGTTTCTTAAGCAATTCCCTTAGTTCCATGTTCTTCTTTTGGAAATTATCCATATATTCAAATGTTGTCTTCCTAAACCTTGTGAAATCAGATTGGTTAAGTTCAGCTCTGTTATGGAACCAATCAGCTTTGAGATCTATGTTGCATACATAGTTTATAATTCTTTGTCTTGCTTTCAACAATTCTTCATCATTATCTTCAATAGCATTTTCAACCTCATCAAATATAGACACACTACAATCAGAATTATCCATACCTTTACTGGAGTCCGATTCTTCCCTTTCTTCATGCTTGATATCCTCAGTAATTTTGACTTTTGTTTCCTGATTGTCTTGTCTTTCCTTTTGGTATTCACTCTCCAATTTGAACCATAGGTCCTTAGCTGATGTGTATTCCCCAATACCTTCTTTGACTGAATTTGGAAGTCCATCCAAGAGAAACTTTAATGCTATTGTATTGTCCTTCTTTGCATCTTTCTGTGCTGCTGCTTTGCCCTTATTGTTTGATAGATTGGGTGGATTGATCACAATCTCCCAAACTCCAAACTTTTTGAGATAGGCTTTCATCTTGCTCCTCCAACCAAAATAATCCTTCACATCAAACTTAGGTACATCATTGATGAATTCTTCCTTTGGATCCATACTTGTGTCCATGGATCTCCTTCAAGCTTGCAAAAGCTAATGATGAAGGCCTGCTCTGATACCAATTGTTGGACACAATGTTCACACTGAGAGGGGGGGTGAATCAGTGTGAGGCCAATTTTCAATCCTTTTCAAACTTCTACCAATCAACTGACAATTTCATCAATGTATTATACTTCCATTTACATCATTGTTGTATTGACATTCATCACTAATCATCTATGAATCAAAAGCATTTAACTCATTGAACCATAACAAGTATCACAGCACAAAAAACACAAGACGATTTAATCTTTGTAATCTTTTTGTATTTGTTTTGGACCGGCTACAACCGTTAAGGTAAATCAGCACCTACTGATACAAAGAGCACCAACTCCTCATCCAGGACCCAGCCTAATTTTCTTAGACCCACCTAAGAAGATTGAGGTTTCCAAACCCCAAATGCAAGACTAGCTTGCATTTACAATACAGTATACATACTCATATCATCACATACACACATATCTTCAGCAATCACTGTCACATCACATCATCAACAGTCAATCTGTCTCAACCAATCTCATCATCAACTTATCACTGTCATGACCAAGACTGTCCACATCAATCACTGTCACTGTCTTCACACTGAGCACATCATTCTATCTATGAAAGCATCATCAGCATACTGTCCATAAGCTGATCATCTTCACATCATTTAGCATTCTGCTCAACCCATCATCAACATGAGCTCATTCTGCTCACCATTCTGTAGCCATCAATATGTCATTGTCAACAATTCTGTTAATGAGCATATCAAAAATTTGTCCAGGAGCACGTTAGCAGTATCTTGTCCAGGAGATCATCTTCAGCATTCTTCCCAAGAACACAGCATCATCATTCTATTCAGTCATCACTTTGTCCAGGAGCATATAAGCATCATTCTGTCCAGGAGGTCATCTTCACCAATCAGCACTTCATTCTTTAACATGCCATTTTTGCAGCCCTGAAACTCAGATCTATGAACTCAAAGTTGCTCTACTCCAATCTCACGAGCTCATCAGCAGCAATCTGTCCAGCACCAAGCTTCAGTTTTCATTGTGTCTTCACAAAAAGAGAAAAAGATAAAATTTATTTGCTGCCCCGAACAATTCAGACCACCGAAAACAGAGCTTACTCTTCTTTCCACCGAAATTCTTCACTCTCACATTCATCTTCAAAGCAAGAACTCGTTCTCTATTTTTACTTTTCTTTCCATCAATTCAGGAGGCCGACTTGTCCTTTTGGTTTTATTTTTATCATTGGAATACTTAAAGAAATCAAAAAGATTTATTTAAGATGACCATCCTTTATTCAAGGAGTTAACCAACCATGCCACGTCATTTTTCATTTTTAACATCCAACAAGAATTACTAGTGGCAACCATCCTTCAACCATTTGATTTTCATGCCACATCATTTGGTCTCTTTTCATTAATTAAATATAAACCAAATAAGATTTATTTTAGGTGGTCTTGATTTGTATTCCACGTCATCTTCTTCAAGAAAATATATCATCATACTATCCTTCAAAATATTTATTACATAAAATAAAGAATTTAGAATGTGCCCTTCAACTTCCTTGAAAGATGCCCGCAAGGGCTCTTTTACTTGTCCACAAATGTCTTCACAAAATGCCCGCAAGGGCCTTGACTAACCCTTACTCAGGATGCCCACAACATCACCAAAAATGCCCGCAGGCTCCAATTGAAATTGTTAGATTATGGTAACTTCGGGATGTCCACCATGGTTCAGATGCCTTACATGGAGGTACATTAGTTGCATAGGCATCAGGATGGAGTAGAGGGTGAGATGCACTCTATTCAGTGGCATGAGCCCAGTAGGGGCTGCATGCGGAGCTTCAAGGGAGATTGACCTATGCATGCATGAGTTTTGCATGGCCTGTCAGCATTCAGTGACTACATGCAAAAGTGACCTTTTGCATGCACCGGGAATTAGGGTTTTGGAAAACCTAATTCATCGATGAGATTATTTATAGAGGCAGGGGGTCCCCAGATGAGGTTACTCAGTTGCATTATCCGAGAGAGATACTACCAAAGTGAGGAGGGCGAATCTGCACATGTGGGGCGACTTTCTGAGATAGAGAGGAGTTGCTGCAGGAGCTAGGAAGGTTAGATCTGAGCTAGATCAGTGACCTTCAGTTCCAGAGAGGCTAGATACCCATTGCTGTGAGCTGAGAGAGCTCAACTGTGAGATTACTGTGGAGATTGGAGGAGGCCGAGTTCTCTTGGAGGAGGATGTTTTTCCTGAGGGAGGAGAAGCTCGTTGTGAGCTAGAATGACCGATTCGGAGTCTGTGACTTCCACGATAGCCTTGCCTCGAGATTTGAGGAAGGTTAGGGACGATCAGAGCTCAAATCTGTTGAGATCTGGACCAGTACGAGTATTTGACATCCAGAGGGGAGGGGCGCACTTGTGCATGCAGAGAGGGTCGATTTCATCAGTGGGCAGTCTTCAGAGTGAGCAGATCAGAGCAGAGAGATCTAGAGAGGGCAGATCAGTCAGAGGCACCGTCAAAGCACTCAGATCCAGTTTGACAGTTAGGGCTTACTTCTTCAGTGCATGCATCAGCTGGATGCATGCAAATTTGAGGTCTGTCCTGTTTCAGAGGGATTGAGTTACCGGCTGAAGTAATCCTGTATTGTACTGTCATTTATACTTCTATATGCTCTAGGCTCGAGAGAGAAGATAGCCCCCTAGTTAGCGAGTTTTTCCCGCAAGGGTTCCAGGGTACATCTGTTGTCTTTGTGGTTGATTTCATTTATATGTTAGTTGGTAAATGCAGATCTAGTTGTTTGAGTCTATGTTTTTATGAGTATGTACTGACATTGAGATTCATACCACTTGAGGTCTTAGAGTGATCCAGAGGGAGTAGTGATCTCTGGATCAAATATTTACAGAAATGCCCACAAGGGCCTTAATCAAATGCACGCAAGCTTTGAGATATGCCCGCAGCCTCTTCATTAAAATGCCAGCAGGGGCATGTTTAATATGCCCGTGGCTAGGGCTTTCGCATGCCCGCAATGGGGCTTTAGAGATGCCCACAAGGGCTCTCTAAAATGCCCGCAAAGGCACTTATATTATGCCCGCAGATGGCTATCATCGCTTCATAAAATGCCCGCAGGCAGTCCTCCATTCATTTTGCCTTGTCCACCTCAACAATGTTGCCATATCACCAAGCCATCTTGTCCTTTGCCCATTGCCAAGTCATCATTTTCAATTGCTTATCCTCCATTTCCCTTGCCATGTCCTTCATTGTCCTCCATGTTAAGTCTTGTATCTTCCATCATGCTTGCTTGCTACTTGTCATTATTGCTTGCCATGTCATCCATGTCAAGTCAAGTCTTTGCCATGTCATCACTTTGACCTTTGTCATTAATGTGTTGTCATCAATGACAACTTTAGCCATCACCCACTACCCTAGACCTGCCCCAATTTCCTGGATTGCCCGCAACCTTTCTGGGCAGTTTATCCCTGCCCGGAGCTGCCTCGCTTCCTGCCCATAGACACACTGCCGGCAGCACTCCGCGGCAATCTCCCGATCTAATGCGCTCGTCCAATGGCCACAAATCTATCGTCACTGCATGAGCCCGCACTTTACCTCGACAGCTGTGGGCGTTCTCCTTGGCGGCTACTTTTGTCTCTAGCGACTGCTGTCTTTCGCAGCCCAGCAGCCTGAACTTCCAGCTCCCTGCTAGCGGATTCCCACTATTGATGTAATGTCCCCATTCAAATAAGTGCATAGTAAGACAATCCCATCAATCCTACTAGTTTCCTAGGTTGGATGGGCACATGTGGGATGGTAATAAGGAAGCTAATAAATGATATTTAGACATTAGAGGGGTTCAAGCATTTAATAAATATGGTGAATAAATAAATTCAAGATAAATTCTAAGTGGCAAGTGGTTTTGGAGACATATGGAGGTGGTGGGACCCACACTAGCTTGATTTTTCATAATACATGGTATCTCTCTTTTGCAAATTCGAATTAATGGGAATGTGAACACTCTTGGGTGAGTTGGTAAGTCATAACACATGTCATTGAGCATCTTAGGTCGAATTGGGAAGGATTGGTAACCTCCATGGAAGATAAAGAGTCAAAGTGGAAGTTTGTGGACACTTGGGCTAGATTCCCTAGCCCCTATGACACCAATGATGGAGCATCTATGACAACTATGACAAATTGCAGACCTGACCTCTGACATCTGACCACTATGACATGTCAGAACCAAAAATAGGCTCAAGGAAGGTGAATTTGGGAGTTGGAGAAGCCAAAGAGACTCAAAATCGAATTTGGGAGAAGATGGAAGGTTGGAACTAGGAGACAAGTGGCAAATGTGGAATATTTCCTAAATGGAAATCTATTGAATCTATTGAGAGGATTTCGACCCTTAGAAGGCTAATGTTGGTTATAAAATGTAGAAATGAAGTATGAGAAGGGCTTTTGATGATTTGAGAAAAATTGCATTTGTGAAGAGAGAGCTAGTGGATGACTAGTTTCTTGCCTTAGCCAATTTCGAGGGTGAAAGATTCCCATCCAAGTTGGTGTTTGGAGAGGCCACTCAGGTCTTTCATGGTGCTTTAATGGAGTTTGTATTTGCAGGTAGCAGCTACAGGAAGTTTCATGGTTTGGTTTAGTGCAGCACTTTCTCTCCACCGTTTCCAATTTTGAAGGCATATTCATGCTCCTTGAGGGAGGGCGTTTTTGGTGAGCACTTGTGCTTCTTGAGAGAGCTTCTCATTATATATTTCTGATTGCAATAGCTTCATATCCTCTGTTATTAATATTCAGAAAGTCTCAGGTCGAAATACCCACTGGTTGTATGCAAAAATATTGATTAATGAGCAAACAATGTCCATTTCCCCAATGCATTGATGTATGACACTATAATGTTGATTATTTCGAATGGATGGATGATTCTCTGATATATTTGTGATCAATATACTGCCATGGATGTCTTCTACAAGTTTCATGTACTGTACTTGAGCATTTGAAGCATTTTTACTCAGTTTAGTTGTATTGGGAGGTGAAATAGTGCCATTTCCCCAAGGGTCGAATTGGGGGTTTTTGCTGTTGAATGTGAGAGAGTTAGAACAGTAGTAAAAATCAATTAATGGTGCATATGAGACCTTAACCACATACTTAACACATTATATACCTCTGTTCATAAATTCGTGGGAGTTTGGAGGCATTTGGAAGGCCATTTGCAGTGTTACCCGGTGGGGATTTGATGCACAAATTACTAGTCAAAATTACATATATTGATCAGAATACAAATCAAGTTTGCAGTAGTATTTGGAGGGCCATAAAACATCCCTGAACCTGATATTCAAGTCTAAATACCATTCATACACTCCTACAGAAGATTTGGGAGCATTTGGGTTGATTTGGAGGTCAAAACAGTTAAACTAGTCAAAGGTCGAAATTGGGGAAAAAGTGGAAAAAATTGGCATTTTAATAGAATTTTGAAAAAGGGTCATTACAATTGACCCCGTCCGACAAAAACTCCACGTCCTATCCCTTTTCGGCAGCATCTGGCTAACAGCCCTGCAGCCACTTAGCCTCAGTCCGTCTCATCACCCAGCCCAAGCCACACGCTCTGTTACTTTACTTCCTCGCAGCAAGCCCGGTCCGACAACGTCATTTTCTTCTGCAGTCAAACTTCACGACCGGCGTCTCTTCTGCTCTTGCCAACCCTGATTTGTTGCAGCTCACCCACAGCGATTCTCCAGGACTACTGTCGCCACAGGCGCGACTTTTCCCGCTGCGACACTCTTCCACCGGTGAGTTGCACCTGTGGCTGAACAAGCCTCTGCCAGCAACTTCTACATCCACAGTAGCAACTTGTTGCACTCTCCACAGCCAACTAACGCTTCACTCCCTCTAGTCGCATCATTCCACGATCGCACCTACTGCACATTTGGGCCCTTCAACTCTGTTGTTTTCTCCACTCACGCATGGCACTTTTTTCCCACGTCCCAGCTCGTGGCCTCCTCGCCGACGTGACTTTTCCAGCAGCCTGCATTCCCTCACGCTCATGCTTTCACGTAATTGTCCCAGCAGCTACTCTTGCCAGCGGCCGCGCCAACCACCTGTCGCTGCTGATCGTGCTCTAGCTACATCCCGCACTCGTCCACCAGTCGTTGGTGGACCCTTGCATGACCTCTAAAACCTTAGCCACCACCACGGGCTTACTCTACCTGCACACGTCCGTGTCTGTCGTGGCTCCCCGATCTGTAGTCGTCTTGCCTATGACCATGCACACCCCCTAGCGAGTGCTTATACGTCAACATCCCAACATCCACAAATGTCTCTTGTGTGTACTTCCACCAGCCACACCTCACTCAACACGGGCGTCAACACCACACCCAGCTGCCACTTCCATCCAGACTACCCACGTGCATCCAACAACACGCACCTAACTATTGCTTCAACTAGTTGTTGAAGCACACTCTGTTTGTCAAAACTGTATGCTGTATGGCACATACTGTGGCCGTACAATACGAAATTCCTCCCCTTTTTTTAATTTCTCGACCATGTGCCAGGTTTCCTCAGACTTGCAGTAATACCATGTTAAAATTCGAGCTCGCCAGATCATATACTAAACCAATAATTAATTAACTCTTTGAATCACTGAAAAACCCAACACACTGATAAGCAACCATAAACAGAGAAAACCACAACACATGATGTACCCTGGAAACCCCATTCCTCCGGGGAAAACCAGCAAAATGTTTCTCTTCTTCTTATTGCAGGATTTGATTGCAACAACACTACAGTAGTCCTCTAGATAAACTCTCTGGATCTGGACCAAAACACACAAGAAGGATGCTCCAAACCCTCTCTGCAAACTAGATAGACAAACCCTAGATCCACCCTGGATCCAACTAATCACTACAAGTGGAAACCCATCTCTTGCAACTGTGATGTTGTCCACCATAGAAGATCCCCGTTACTCCTATGACTGTGATGATGAACTCATACTCTAAGGCTCCTTTTATAATCTCACACTCATGCAAATACCATGGACCAATACCATGGGCCAACTAGAACCATTTACATGAGGTGTTATAAATCCACCTTTACAATACATGTCTAGAGAACATCTCGGCTCTTCTATGTTGCTAGACACCCCCAACATCGAAGTACCTGCCAAGCTACAAAAACTAACAAATGGGAGACTATCTTAGTAAGGAAGAATGCCCATTGAGGCTGAGATGTACAAGCTTCAATAGTCCATTTCCTTGTTGTCCCAACTACAAAAATGTACCTAAGGATATTATTAGAGCAAACAAAATCCAATACACATGAAGATTATGATTACCCAAAATGAAATGTATGTGCATTTTGTTGTTGATGTAGCTACGTGAGGTATCCTCACCAGCCAAGCCGACCTGTAAAAGAAATAAACAATAAATGTATTTTATTATTATAAAATGACAAGTTGACCCAGTTGAAAAGACAAGTCGGCCCAGTTGAGAAAATCACCCAAAAAGTAACGTATAAATAGAGGAGTTGCACTCCTCATTTGTCACTCACCTCAAGCAAGTTCGCTCAAGCAAAGGAAGTTCGACTTTTGGGTTGTAGAAGACATTTTTGGAGTTGTTTTCTTTGGCATCTATTCGTCTTATGATTTTATCTTTGTTGTACTGAATCTCTGAGTAAGAAAGGCTTGCTGGGTTTTTCCCGAGTTTGGGTTTTCCCAGGATAAACTATTGTGTTTCTATTGTTTATGTACATAGTTATTCTTTCACTGATCCTATATTGTTTATAAGTTGAAAGAGATGAAAATTATGCTGCTACAATTAAAAATTTAGCATGGTATCAGAGCAGTACTGAAGGAGACTATTGCCGGAAACTAGGGTTTCTTATTTCTCAACTTTCATCCATAGATTTGGCTCGCTCTTAGCATCATTGAGCTCACCCTATGAAGGCGCAACTTCCTGTGGAAGCATATTTTCATTCTAAAGATTTTCAATTTTGACTTAATTACTGCAGGAGGTCAAGAATTAGGGCTTGTTGTTTTTCATTGTTCTGACCACAGATCAAGAAGAAAAAGAGGCTAATTCAACTCGCCTTGGAAGGGCGAATTCATCTGTGAAAGCAGTTTTTCAAGAATCCAAAGTTCATTTTTGACCTAGCTTTTGCTACGGTTTTTTATCCAGATTGCAGTTCTGCTTCTCAGTCACGATGTCACGCATCAAAGTGAAGATAGGCTTAATGGAGCTTCAAATTTCCAATCATGGAAGTCTAGAGTGCTCATTGCTCTAGAAGAAAATGACCTTCTAAATTTTGTTGGGAAAGGAGTACCAGAACCTAAAGAAGAAGCAAAGAAGACTCGGTGGAAGAAGAATGATGCCAAGACAAGAAGGATCCTAATAGATTCAGTCAAGGATCATTTGATCCCTCAAATTTCTCAAAAGAAGACAACTAAAGCAATGTTTGACACCTTGAAGAAATTGTTTGAGAACACAAATGTCAATAGGGCCCTTGCCCTGAGACAACTCCTATGAAATGTCAAGATGTCCAGATCTAATTCTATTGCATCATATTTCATGAAAATCACAGAGATCAAGGATCAATTGGGCACTATTGGTGAAATTATTGAATATAGAGAATTAGTCACGATGACTCTGAATGGCCTACCTCAAAGCATGAATGGAAGATCTAAGCTACCAAAGTTTGAAAGATTGTGGGCAGACTGTACACAAGAAGAAACCAGACTTGTGGCCAGAGGCAAATCTCATGCCCTTCATGAAGAAGATCAAGCTCTTATTACACATACCAAGAAAAGAGGGAAGCAGACCTTTGGAAGAAAAACAAAGGCAGAAGATCAAGTCCTGCCCCTGAACAAAGGAAGAAGAAAGATCTTTCCAAAATCCAATGCTTCAACTGCAGAAAGTTCGGCCGCTACAAGAATCAATGCAAATCAAAGAAGAGGAAGGAACATGCCTCCACAGCTGATGTAGATGAAGAGACTCAACCAAAGAAATCAAAGAATACAAAAGAAGAATTCTGCATTTCAGCCCTCTCAAGTATTGTTCCTACCAGTAATGATACTTGGTTATTAGATAGTGGATACTTGGTTATTAGATAGTGGTGGTTCTAAACATATGACAAGTTATAAGGAGTTTCTCTCAAATCTAGATGAGAGAGAATCACACCTAAGAGTTATTCTTGGAGACAATGCCAAATATACTGTGAAAGGAACTGGGGCCACTTCCTTCCAGTTAGATTATGGTGATTCTCTACATTTGGGAGAAGTAATCTATGTGCCAGGAATGAAAAGAAATCTTGTCTCTATCTCCGCACTAGAAGACAAGGGTTATAAAGTTGCATTCTCAGATGGAAAGGTTCTTGCAAGGCACAAGAACTCCACCATTGATTCAGCTAGAATAATTGGTGTTCGTGAAGAAAGCTTATACAGATTGACAATACAGCCAATACAAGCTCTAGTTCATGACTCTATCAATTTGAGTGAGCTATGGCATAGAAGACTTGTTCACTTGCACTATAGAGCTCTTCCTCCTCTAAGGAAGATGGCTACAGGTCTTTTCAAACTCCAAGTTGAGCACGATGGCATTTGCAAAGGATGTGCACTTGGAAAGAATGCCAAGGGATCTTTTCCTAACAGTGACACCAGGTCCAAGGGAATATTAGAGTTGGTCCACTCAGACTTATGTGGACCTATGTCAGTTGCATCCTTGGGAGGATTTTGGTATTATGTGACCTTCATAGATGACTACTCCCGAAAGACATGGATTTACTTCTTAAAGTCCAAGGAATCCGAAGAAGTTCTTAACAAGTTCAAGGAATTCAAGGCCCGGGTTGAGAACCTATCCAGGAAAAGGATAAAGGTTCTAAGGTCCGATAATGGAGGAGAGTACACCTCCTCAAAGTTCAGTGATTTTTGAAAGGAAGCAAGAATCAAGAGGGAGTATACCGTCCCTTACAACCCTCAACAAAATGGGGTTGCAGAAAGAAAGAATAAATCTATAGTTGAGGCAGTAAAGGCCATGATTCATGATCAAAATCTATCGATGTTTCTATGAGCAGAAGCCTCAAGCACCGCAGTATATGTTCAGAACAAAGGCCCACACAAGATATTAAAGAACGTGACTCCAGAAGAGGCCTTCATAGGTGTGAAGCCAAAAGTTGGTCATTTGCGAATATTTGGCTGTCCAGTATACATTCATGTACCCAAAGAAAAGAGAACAAAGCTAGAACCTTCAGGAAAGAAGGGTACATTTGTTGGGTACAGTGATTCATCGAGGCATACCGAATCTACATCCCAGGACAGAGACAGATTGAAGTCAGCAAGGATGTTTCCTTCGAAGAGGAGATTGCCTTCAGAAAGGCTAGAAGATCATCCATGGACAATGTGGAGCAAGAAGCTCCAAATGAGATGGAGTCATTTCCCCCTCCCTTTTTAGCGGTTCAGAGGGAGCCGACATATTCAATTGATCTTGTAGATCAAATTGATCATGTTGATCTAGTAGAGCTGACAGACGTTCCTAGAGATATTGCTATTGGCTGGAAGAGGCCTGTCTGGGCTCGACAAACTCTAGAAGATGCAAAGAAGCATGTAGCTCCCCTAGGTACCTTCAGGGAGAGCTAGTGACCTCATAGATATTCAGGATATGTAGCACTAATGTCCCACATCATTGATTCTGAGCCTTCCATTTATGAGGAGGTTGCCAACCAACAGGTTTGGAAAGATACCATGATGGAAGAATATCAATCCATCATGAAAAATGATGTATGGGAAGTTGTGTTGAGACCTGAAGGGAAGTCAATGGTGACTTCCAAGTGGATCTATAAGATTAAGCATGCAGCAAATGGGAGCATTGAGAAGCACAAAGCAAGATTTGTGGCTAGAGGATTCTCTCCGAAAGAGGGAGTCGATTATGATGAGACGTTTGCTCCAATTCCACGATACACGACCATCAAATCATTCATAGCTCTAGCTTCAGCTATGGGATGGAAGTTACATCAGATGGATGTTAAAACTACCTTCCTCAATGAAGTGATTGAGGAAGAATTCTACATTGAGCAACCAGGGGATTTTGAGATTCATGAACACACCTATGGAGGCAAACCTGAAGAAGTTGAGTGAGTCAGCTTCAGAGTCAAACCTGATAGATCCCACCATGTACAGACAATTGATCGATTGATTGATGTATCTAGTTAACACTAGACCAAACACCTGTTTTGCAGTGAGTGCTCTCAGTCAGTTTATGTGTGAACCGAGACAGGTACATTGGGTTGCTGCAAAGCACGTGCTGAGATACTTACGTGGCACTGTGGGATATGGACTAAGATATGCTTCTAGTAGTGATATGAGATTGCATGGATACTCAGATTCTGATTGGGCACGAAGTGCTATGGACAGGAAGAGCACCTCAGGGTGTTGCTTCAATTTGGGTTCTACAGTGATTTCCTGGTGTAGCAAGAAGTAGTCCTCGATAGCATTGAGCACAACCGAGGCAGAGCATATTGCAGTGAGTGTTGCAGCACGAGAAGCATTATGGCTTTGGAAGCTCTTTGCAGGATTGTCCGAACAAACACTTGAGCCTACCGTGATTCACTATGATAATCAAAGTTGTGTGAAGCTTTCAGTGAATCCTGTATCTCATGACAAATCGAAGCTTGTGGAGATCAAGTACCACTATATTAGAGACATGGTACAGAGAGGAGCAGTTCAGCTCCTGTATTATTCCGATTGATGATCAGATTGCCGACATTCTCACCAAGCCTCTTTCCAGAGTGAAGTTTGCATACTTTCGTGAAAGACTTGGAGTATTGGATAATACTTCCCTCAGAGAGAGGGAGTGCTCTTAGTCCAGTATGGATAGGCGGTCCTGTGTACACCGAAAAGAACTCAGTCCAGTTAGGACAGGCGGTCCTGTGTAGACCGAGAAGAGCTCAGTCTAGTTAGGACAGGCGATCCTATGTTGACTGACAGAGCTCAGTCCAATTAGGATAGGTGGTCCTGTGTATACCGAGAAGAGCTCAATCTAGTGAGGATAGGCGGTCCTGTGTAGACCGAGATGAGCTCAGTCCAGTGAGGACAAGCGGTCCTGTGTAGACCAAGATGAGCTCAGTCCAGTGAGGATGGGCGGTCATGTGTAGACCGAGAACAACTTAGTCCAATGAGGACAGGCGGTCTTGTGTAGACCAAGATGAGTTCTGTGTGAACTATTATTCCTGTGTGGAGAGGACTCTTGTGTAGAGTATACTTGGATCCCTATGTGGGATGTTGTCCTGTATGGATTGTGTTGACCTTTCTTATAATGACAAGATGTATGAGACCAACCGTGACGATCAGATGATGCTCAAATGTGTTCCAGCGTGATGATACCTCTCTAGCTAAGAGGGAGTGTTGATGTAGCTACGTGAGGTATCCTCACTAGCCAAGCCGACCTGCAAAAGAAATAAACAATAAATGTATTATATTATTATAAAATGACAGGTCAGCCCAGTTGAAAAGACAAGTCGACCTAGTTGAGAAAATGACCCAAAAAGTACTGTATAAATAGAGGAGTTCCACTCCTCATTTGTCACTCACCTCAAGTAAGTTCGCTCAAGCAAAGGAAGTTCGACTTTTGGGTTGTAGAAGACATTTTTGGAGTTGTTTTCTTTGGCATCTATTCTACTTGTGATTTTATCTTTGTTGTACTGAATCTCTGAGTAAGAAAGGCTTGTTGGGTTTTTCCCAAGTTTGGGTTTTCCCAGGATAAACTATTGTGTCTCTATTGTTTATGTGCATAGTTATTCTTTCACTGATCCTATATTGTTTATAAGTTGAAAGAGATGAAAATTATGATGCTATAATTAAAAATTTAACACATTTAACCAAACATAGAGAAAGAATGCATCAATAAACTAAATTCCATGGATAGCATAAAGGAAAGAGGAATATGGTTACCCATTTCACACTCCATAAGCATTTGTCAAGATAACTTAAGAAAATGGAAAAAGCTAAGTAGCATGACCTGGGGGTAGGGTATGCGTACTCATACCCACTTATCGAATATCTCGTACCCACATACCCTATCGTACCCGAAACTTGGCCAAAGTACCCAAGATGTTTGTCACGGATTCAGGGGAAATTCCTTGCAGAGGGGATGGGGTACCCTTGTTTTGGTGACGCGGGGGGACGCCCAGGGACCAATTTTGTAGGGGGTACCCCTGGTTTGGGGATGCCCGGGGACACCCAAGGAACAATTTGGTACTAGCCCAACCAGTTTTGTACAAGTGATATTAAAGTGAGTAATATTAAATGGTAAAAGTGACATTCTCCTTATCTTTCATTTTCTATCTTTCTACTTAAATTTTTAACATTACCATTAATTGTTTCGGGATGCTTGAGAATGGTTCCAATCTCTTTGGACTTCATATGCAAAAACAAGAATTTTAGATCTTCCAAATTCAACAAACTTAACAGTTTTATGGATTTCAGGATTGCAACATTTCCACTGGATTCTATCATGTATGAGGGTATGGGATGGGCATTTAATCAAGCACGTCAACCTCTCTATGTACCTAGATGTTGGTGGTGCTTATTGTTGAACTCCTCTGTCATGACCTTAACAAAAATGTACCCTTCACTCAAGCAAAATCACTTATTAACTAAGTTGCCAGGGTACTGGGACGGGTACGGGTACGGGTACGCCACTTTTTGAAACAGGGTACTTGGGTACGTCGGGGTACTGTAGATATATATATATATATATATATATATTAAATTTTCAAGTTTATAAATTATATTATATAATAGATACCATTTGTAAGAAATTTCACCTTTAAGTTATTTTAATTCTGGAGGGATACCTTTCGTTTTCAGCAGACCATGTTAGCTGAAAGGTGTAGATTACACTTTATATTTTCTTGTATCATCTGAGCTATACTTTTACATGAGTAACATTAAATTTTCTTTTATCATCAGAAGTTATAATTTTAAATCTAGCTATAACATTAAATTTTCTCTTATCATCAATAGTTATAATTTTAAATCTAGCTATCCTTGGTGTTATGCTAATTATTAAAAGTATGCTTTTTTATCAGAAGAAGAATGCATTTTTCAGTGGAGCCAAAATTATTGATTGGAAACTTGTTGGATGGAGCAATTATCGATTGCCATCTGTTATCAACTCCCATTCTAAAATGGTGAAGCGGTGGAATCAGTTCTTTGTAATATCTTGCCTATTTTCCATCTTTGTGGACCCTCTTTTCTTCTTCTTATTCTCAGTCCGTCAGGTAATTTTCATCTTGTTCATCTTTCAGAAGCTGCAGATTAACTGTTTACAACTTACCGAAGATTAATGTTGACAGGATTTATGCTATTTATTTTCTATTAACTTGGCTTAGATCCTGCGACCATCCTTGGGTTTATAATATAGATAAAGATTGGCAACAATACTTCCAGCCTCTAGGTCATCTCTTCTCTAGTTTGAATTGGATTACTTTCTTCTAACGATGGCCTGTAGTTCACTGCTTTTGGATTTTCTTTCATGATCTCTAATTCTTTGGACCACAACTTTTGATGTTTAAAATGTTTGCACACTACAGTTTGTAGGGATTGCTTTCCCTCTGCTTTCCCATTTCTAGACACTTTCTAATAGATTTTAAGTAGGGAGAGGGCTTCATAAATCATATGTAAATGTCTACCCTATAACTTCTCAGATATTGTTAGGGTCCTAATTTATTTTATAACAACGTAACTACGTAAGTATGTCTATTGCTATTCATAAATTGTGTAATAGCAAATTGAGATAATGTGTTTATTCATGTTGTGGAAGTCATTGGACCAATTGGCTGCACACTTGGACATCTTTGGGAGAGGGCCCCACCATACCCTACCCCCTCTTCACTTCAAAACTATAACAAATTTTGGATTTTGAAGTCCACAGGCTAAGATTTATGGGCCAGAAGTACCCCCGAAGTACCCAAAATCAGGGTACTTTGCCTTTTTTGAAGAACCAGTACCCAACTGGACAGTGGAAAGTACCGGGTACTTGGGCAAGGTACCGGATACTTCTTGGGTACTCCCAGGAGTACTCGTTCCCGTATCGGGTACGACGATACGAGTTCCCGGTACTGGTACGCGTGCCCGACCCCCCGGTACGGGTACCATGGCTACTTAGCTTATTAAGCATGGGAAGCTTTTTCTAACTTATTTGAACACTTGGATTAGGAAGTTTCATCAAACTGTAGGGTGTTGACTAATGTCCTTGTACGACCAACTTCGAGATTCAAAGCAGAGGCAGAGGCTAGAGCCTAGAGGAGGAGGCACAATGTGCTATTAATGAATAGGATCCCAATATAGGCAAGGATTTTGATATGTAATTATTTGTTGTAGCATGAAGTTTTTGGACTTTATAGGGCATTTAGCCTCTTTGTTTATGTATTTTGGGTCAGATATGGATTGCACGTGATATTTTTTAGTTGTATGCACCCTTGCTATATACATGAGAAACTTTGCATATTTTTGTATAATGGTTTGAATTCATATGGATGCACATGAATATATATGTACAGTGAAAATTATTTAAATTTCTTGCGTATTATAATTTATAAATTTATAATTCCCCCACTGCGGGTGCAGAAGGACGTGGCCAGCCACAGGCCAAGCCATGTGCCTGCCAACACGACCAGCCACATGCCCGCCCGCATGCCAACCCACTTGCCCGCCTTCTTCGACCGCAAAGTTGAGCACGTGCTGGCTCAGCCCACCCACGCGTCCCACGCCATCTCTTAATGACCTCGGCAGGCGCCTCGTCCAGCGCTCATTATCTCGCCAGCTGCTCGACCTCTCCTATGTGCGCTTCGTCTCGTCTAGTTGCTCTCGTCCGTCTCAGGGTTCTGGCTATGATTACTCCCACGCATTTGGATGAATGGTGTTGTACTTCCGCCCTCATAGCAATGGCAGGCAGCATAAAGTTTGAAACTTGGGTTCACCAGCACATTGCATTGCGACGTAATTGCTCTGCAAACGTTCGGCTCCGGGCTGTTCAGCGCAAAGGATCCACGGGCACCTGGCTCTATGGTGTTCGGCTCTCCGGTGTTCAGCTCACTGGCACTCGGCTCCCTGGTACTCTGCTCCCTCGGCTCTCTGGTATTCGGCTCTCTGGTGCTCGGCTCTCCGGTGCCCGGCTCTCTCGGCCCTTTGGTGCCCGGCTCTCTCGGCCCTTTGGTGCTAGGCTCTCCAGGCCCTCTCGGCTCTCCGGTGAACGACTCCCTCGGATCTCTAATCAGTTTGTTGTTGAAGCGGACATGTTGCCCACCAAAAAGCTCACACTCGTCGCTCAACGCAGCAGGATAGCCCCTCCTCAAGTACGTCTATGCGCCTCATGCACAGGGTCGTGGGGAAGGCCCGTAGATACAAAAAAGAAATCCCGCAAAAATACAGGAAGCTAAGTATGAGGCTATGGTTTCCCGTGGGTATCTCACCGATGCGGAAATTCGCAGCGAATTTGAGGCCCTGGTTTCGGACCCAAGGACTACCAGGGGCAGGGTCACCCTGTATCAGAAAACTCTTGATTACCATTGGTCCCAGAAAACTGTTATTGGCACGGCACTTGCAGACAGAGATGAAGCCAAAGCTAAAAATTTTCTTCAGCGGGATGATATGGTCGATTTCTTGAAACAAATTCTCTTCAATTAGCAGCAGTTGGCTCGTCATTTCGGGATCACTCTCGCCAAGGATCCTACTACCCATCCTACCCAGGTTGGACAAATGGGTCATACCAGTAGTTAGCTCTGTCTGTTTTCTATTTTGTTTAGACTTTGCGATGCTGCTTCAGGGCACTTATGCCTGTTAGTATGTCTGTTAAACTCTTTTTCTGGACTGCTCTCAACTCTGTTTGCAACTCTATTTTGGGGTATGTTTTCTCTGTTAAGAGAGGGCCCGGTACATCTCTATTACTGTTTATTTTTGTGAAGGCAATATAAGGATTTTCTCTAGCTTACAAAAAAAAAATTATAAATTTATAATTATAAAAATTTAAATATATATATATATATAGTGCCCCCGACACACCCACATCCCCTGTTTCAAAAAGTGGCATCCCCGCACCCGCACCCGTACCCAAGTTTCCTAGCAACTTAGGGAAGAAGCATAAAGATCTACAAGATATTCTCACCCACAAGATAAGTCATCAATCCTTCAAACACTTCAAATAGATATTCCATTAAGCTCCAAGGGGTCTAGCCCCAAATCCAACCAAAAAATAATGTAAAATAGTCCTTGGAGTAGGTGCATCCTTGAATATTCTACAAGGAGGAGCCTTTAGGACCACATTGATCAAGCAATATAATATAAAATAGTCCATGGTGAGGTGCACCCTTGACAAATGTGCCAAGGTATTTATCCTTATTGGATCTACAACCACCCAACAAATCAAATAATCCCCCAAATAGAGGTGTGCCCTAGAGAAATGTGCAATAAGGAGTATTGGGCCACTTTGACTTGTCCATACAATATAAATTTATCCATGAAAAGGATGCACCCTTGAGAAGTGTGCAATAGGACCACATTGACTAAGCCAAGATAAAATAAAATAATCCATAAGACGTTGCACCCCTAAAAAGTGTGCAAGAGTAGTTATAACCTGAACCTCACATCAACAAACAATATAATAATCCCCAAATAGAGCGCACCCTGGGATGATGTGCAAGGTTAGTTAGACTTCTATACACATGCCAAGATGCCTCCTAGGGGAGCGTAGCCTCTATTTGAAGAGTCAACCATACCAAAAATAGCAAGGTTAGTTGAGGCTCTTCCTCCAATGCAATAATCAACCCATCCCTCACGAAATACCATATAAATGTGTGCAAGAAGGTCCACTTTTTTTGCTATAACAACCTCCAAGAGAGGGACAACCAAGGATCATGTGCAAAGGCATAGATCCACATGCAAGAGTCCACCAAACTACTCAAACCATGAGCCAAAGACCTACGAGAATGTGCATTAAGAGTGGAATGCCCTCCAATACAAACATGAAGTGCCCTCAAACCACATATCATCACGTGAACTCATATCAAACCATGGGCAACAGAACGAGTGTGCCCTAAAAAAATGTGCATGAAGAAGGTTTGACCATATACAACCATCAAATAACACCAAGGAATGAGGGAACCCTAGGGGAATGTGCACATGCGGAGCACTCCCCAAGAAGACATCTCATCCATCCAATAAACCATCACAAATACCAATGTAAATGCCATAGAAAAGAGTGCCAAAGGGTGTAGAAACTCAAATAATCGCACTAAACACTTAAGAAACCATAAGTTGATGGGTGTTCCCCTCCAATATGTGTAAGAACCCATGTGAATATATGACATGCTAGTCAAACCAATATATCACCTCAATAATCAATTAAATCAAATAATGAGAGATAATACTTAGGGAAAACCCCTAGTTGATGAGTTTCCCTCTTAATGCAAAGTGCTAGGGGTTAATCAAGAGTGCATTATGCTAAGCCAAGGCACTAAACACTCCACATGTGCAAGATGCAAGCCTCTAAAAAGTGAGATGATGATGCCAACAAGAGATGATAATCTGTGAACAATATGCATCAAAGGTCACAAAAGTATGGCTTCTAATCCATCACCCTCCAAACGCAACCTGCTTGGGCAGGGTCTTCAACCTGGAATAATCCTTATACAATATGAGGGGTAACAAGAGGAACAATGTAAAATCGGGATACAGAAGCAGAATGAGCAAAGGGATGATGATGAAGGAAAAAGGGTGAAACCAAAAAGGGTGCAAGAAGTCAGGTGCAGGAAAATGTCCATATTAATTTGCACAGAAAGAGAGGCACAGAATAAGAAACCTGAAAGAAAATTGTTTCTTGTTATGGTTACCCTTTAATCTGTGATATGAGGCTTTAACAACAATGACAATGAATATTTTCCAGAAAAAGAAACAGAAGTGTCATTCTTTTGTGATAGCTTTTGACTGTGCAGTTTATTTAGATTCTTTGTTTTTATTTACTTTAAAACAAAGGACTAAGATCATTGTCAAGCTGAAATAAGTTGATATGAATGCAGTCTTATCATTGATTGATGAATCCAACAACTAACTAAAAAGGAACAATTCAGATTCAATGCTAGACACCAAGAAAATGCAAATCATGTCAAAAACAAGAGTAAAGTCTAAGAAACGACCTCAGGCAGCTTATGTGCTAGAACTATTTCTGGCTCAATACGAGGCATTGACCCTGTCATGATGAGTCTGTTTTTATGCAGCCGAAAATGATATGGATGCCTTTATGTTCACTGATTTGGACTAACTCTTACCTGAAGGCAAAGCCAAAAGGATTAGCAGCAATAGATCCAAACACTGTGTATTAGCTGCACAGAAATGAAAGGGGAACAGTGCAAAAGGTACAAATGAAACCAAGCACTGAAACTTGAATAAAACACATACATTTTGTCCGATAAGACATTAGCCAAATGAGAAAAAAGAGAGCTGAAATGAAAACTATGTTAGCACCTCAGACTTCCAGACCCAAATTACAAGCATAAAACAGAGATAAAAAGCTTTAGTGGTTACTGTGTGATGCATACATGCTCAATCAAGTAGTTTCCCTCCACTCCCTCAATTCATCTTGCATCTTTTCCAACATTTCCTAGGAATCTCGAGCCTTTCTCTTAAAAAAATTCAAATTCAATTTGATGGGGATCAAAAGATCATAACCATACATGGCTCTAAAATGATTCATACCTATGTCTCTATGACTGTTGTTCTTAAATGTCGTCTCAATAAATGAAAACCTCTCTTCCCAAAAGTTATGCATTGATGTATCTCAGCGTGTCTCTGATAACTTGGTTAACACTTCTCTATCCAACCTTCCAATAATGGATGGTCAACACCAGTGAAGTTTAACTAACATGCATAGAGAACAATGCACTAACATGCACGGAAAATAACGATGGGCGTGGGAGAGAGTACCGGCAGGGAAGGGAGCGACGCTAGAGGAGTATGGGCGGAATGAGGGACTCTATACGACACAAGCGTGAGGGAAGCAATACAAAGCAAGAGGAGGGTGAGCATGCCAAAGGTCACACGGTGTCCCTAGGTCACCATGACAAGCTAGTTTTTGACAAAGTCAAACCAGGGGTCAGAGATGAAGGGGTAGGGCAAGTTTATAGATGTTGAAGCAACTCCTAGGATCATTCCACCAAATTTTATACCTTTGCAATCTATGGAAATAAATGGCTCTATCCGTGCTCTAGTGAGGTCGCTTAATGCCAAGTTCACTAGTATGAGTGCTTTAGGTCCAAGCTACAAAGTTATCTGATTGCCTACCTCTTCCTTCAATGGAGAATTTTATTTTTGTAGAAGATTTTGTGGTGGGTTTGAGCCCTAATTTGAAGCTGACCATGGTAGAGGGTGATGTGAAGGCAATGGGTAAGATTACGATGGTTGAACAACTAAGTATAGATGGGGTTTCCCAACTACATGAGGTACTATGGTGTGTTTGAGCACTAATACGAAACCAATTATGGTAGAGGGTGTTGTGGAGGCAATGGGTAAGACTACGGTGGTGGAACAACTAGGTATAGATGTGGTTCCCCAACCACATGAGCCACTAGGGTCTGCACTCCCATGCAAAGGGTCTTCTGTGGGTTCATTGCCATACCAAAGTTCGGGTTCAGCCCTAGAGCTGGAGGAGAATGGGGAATCAATCTTAACTAAGCCTTCTCAATCCCAGTTGGTGTTGCAAAGGGGCGATCTGTAGAGTCCCCTAGACAAATTTCTTTGAGTAGTGGCACACATCTTCCTAGGATCAAGACGCTTTCAATTTTTCTTCTAGTTAATAACCAAGACTTTTTAGAGGGGTGCCAAAATCCAAAAACTCAATGTGTAATCATGTTTTTTTGTAAAAAATGTGGAGGAAGCCTTCAAGAAAAGGCATATCTTGAACTAGGAAACCAAGAGGATCTCTCTTAATTCATATCAACGTCGAAAATGTCTCAATTGACTCATATGATAGCAAGGAACATGGATATGTCCTCGAATACTACATGCAACCCTTGAAAACCTGAACTGGAAACCTACTAAAAATAGCACAATCTTGTACTATCCCCCTCAAATATTGATCTCTACAATGCAACTAAAACCCTTGAAACTAAAATCTAATAGCTTTGGTGCAAAGGATCATGGCCAATAGAACCCACTAAGAATGTGTCCACGAACCATCGATGTCGAACAACCAAAATGGACTAAGGAGAAGTCCAACCTGATCTTGTGTGGTCACAAACAATAATGAAGGTAACACTTGAATTTACCAAGAGTAAATTTAGTGTTAACAAACTCTAACATACAATTGAGGATGGATTGAAGAGTAATGAAGCTAGTAGAAAAACACGCAATGGCAAGACACACTAACTCTATGTTTCATGTGCATGTCCTCATTAAGTTAAGCATTGAGGTGTAATTATATATGAATTTCGTGATGCTCTTGTCCGATATGATAACCTTCTTGATAAAGTAAACATTGTCGATATCATCTAGCATCAAATCAATGCAACGGGTAATCCATGGATGTTTGTTGACATTTTGCCAACTGCCAAATAATTAACAACATTATCTATTATGACTTGCACAACATGTTGCGCACCTAGGTCATGGATGAAACCATCCAACAAGTTACATAACAATATGTCATTGTTCACATGTGGAGATGCATGAATTGGTCTAATAAACAATGTCCCCTTGGGACAATCAACAAAGAAATTTAGGACAATCCTACCCTTTCCATTCGTCCAACCAATAGACATAACCATGTATCTAGTGCTTTCCCGTGATTTTTTAACTCTAATCTAGTATTGATATTTTCATTTTCTATGAAGGACTAACCACCTCATATCATCAAAAGTAGGGGCCTTATATCCTGGCCTAGCAACAGCAACAACATCACACATTGCCTTGCAGAACAGATTGTTCTAGGGAATGCTAAAGGTATATCTCCCCATAAGAAACACTTGCCCACAATCCTATCAGCATAATATTTTTTCTTTTCTTTAAGAACATATTTGATTAAAGGTTGTGCACCAGCATGCGCACTTAGAACAAAGAATAGTGATGATGTGGTTTCCATGGCGCACTTGGGTGTAAAAGTCCCAATCCACTAGTGCTATCAAAGAGCAACTTCAGAAGAAAGCACCACTGTAACCTCAGTGCTAACTTCCCTAAGTTTAGACCAGCTCTCAAGGTCAAGGGTGGCTTCCTTAGGGTTGATTAGATGAAATGTAGTGAAGAGAGTTAAAAGGGAATTGATTATGATTTAGTTGAAATGTGTGAGTGAATTGCTAAGTTAATATCCCAAAGAGTGCTTGGACATGTGAGATTGTTAAATTATTAAACCAAACACTTAAAAGGAAATACTCAGAAACATCAGCTTGAATAATTAAATTACATTGAACATCAATTCTGGAAATTAAAAGGTACTTTGCAGAAAATAAACTCACAATGAATCAATGCCAAATATGGTTAATGAGTGGGTTCACTTGCTGCTATATGAAAAATATCCAAAACTGAAATAAAAGTGAAACAAGTTTCCCAATAAATTATAAATTTAGTTCACGACTATCTAGCACGAATTCAATACATGAGTCTGCTCACTGTGAATGGGGTGCTCCTTGAATTTTAATTAATTATGTGAACTGCGTTTATCAAATGTCTTGTATTTTTTTCAATCAAAAGAACTGTGATAACATAACCTTCATAGAAATCTATTGCACTGATGAAAATGAATAAACTGAGGTGTGCTTCCAGCGGGCCAAGACCAAAATAAAAGGATTTCACAATGCACTCTGCTAAAAAATTCTGTTAAAAATGAGCATTTTGGACTAAATTGTATATATTTCACAAAAACATCCAAAGCTGCTTTAAAGATTGATTTTAATTTAAAATTTATTTTCCCCGCAACAACCAGATCAGAGTATCCCTACTACTGAAAAAATAACAGTGGGTGCCCTTTGTGTAGAAAACCTAACAGTGCTTCCATGCCCACATGAAATTCAACTTTCGTGTATGATCTTCTACAAGTAAATTCCAAACCCAGCAAGAAAAACTAGACACAAACACAGAGATTACAGATAAGGTATCTTGTAATGCATTTTGCCATAAACTGATAATGCTTTGCCAATGGGATTGTGGCTCAGCCGTTGATAGCTGAATGTCAGAGCACCCACCAAGGTTCAATACCCCCGAGGCAAGAATAAGCAGTTGGAGCCAGGTGCAAGTCCTGGGTAATTTTGACAGAAGAACACAGCCTGTCACAGAAGCTTAGCGGAACAAAAGGGTTTGTGTTCGGTGTTTTACCCCTTGAGGGCCATTTTCCTTGCATAAGCAGGCCACTTGTGGTGACCAATCTCTTCTGGACAGTTCTAACGCTTCCCTTTGAGTTTAAACAAAATACTAGTAAACGACAAAATACCAATGTTTCTACAAAGGTATTTATTAATTCTGAATTGAACTAGTGAAGATTAGGACTTGCATAACTCGTGCTTATTATGCAGCCATGTTCTCACCGTGGCTTGGGAGTTCAAATTGTCAATCATTATGCAATCTCCGCTGTCAACATGTGGATCTCGTGTGGTAACAAAGAGAAGGGAAATGCCAGATTCAGAGGCATCACAGGCACTCTGATATCAACAAGAGATATAGAGATTTATCTATCTGTAAAATGTTTGTAATATTTAAAAATCCACCTTGCAGACTCTAATTCACTCCGTAGCCCATCTAATGAATTTCAAGTATCATATGCACTTGGACTACTAGCAAAAAGCAATGTTTCTGCCCACGCACGGTCACCAGTTCCATTTCAAATATCATTATAAATGAGATTCCACGGTAAAACACGAGTATGTTTTGAAAAAAACTCACAACATTACGGATTTTTCAATTGACAAAACAAATATACTAATACGGTAGATCAGACGTGTTAGCGTTTGTAGAACTGACCTTCGGTTACAGTAGGTATGTGTTTGCCCAGAAAGTTTGGTTCGACAGTCAGAATCCACACGAAGAGTTCATCGAGTTTTTTTTTTGTTAAAACACTGAAACGAGTACCAGCGGGGCTGAAGGGCTCGGCCCCTTCTTAAAAGATTTTTATTTTATTTAATAATTAAAATCACTAATTTTTTTTTTCTTCTTTCCTTATCGAAAACTCTACAAAATATATAATCTCAAGGCTACCACATGTAAACAACATCTAGCGACCTAAAATAACAGGTTTTTATAAAGGGTAGACTTCCATTCCTACAAGATGCTTCTAGGTTTTTGGCCATTAACATATTTTCTTACATTTGAGGAAAACAAATTCGACCTAGCCACCTAAAATAACATCTACAAGATCTCTCTAGGTCTTTCACCATTAACATATTTCCTTGCATTCGAGGAAAACAAGATCTTAACCAATAAAAAGTAGTTTTAGATCATACTCCAGGACCAAAAGACAATTTTAGTCTATTTTTTACAAGAAAGTCAATGTTCTTTATAGTCATCATTAAGGCTACCTCCAATAAGGTAATGTGCTTTCTAATAACATCTAGTTTTAGTTCTATACACGATGCCAGATATTACCCTTGGTTACAATTTAACCTCTTGCCCTAGGGACAAAAACTATGTTACCTACAAGTCTTTCATGAATTTGGTAGAATGGATATCCTTTAAAGCTAGTATTTAAAATTAAGATGTCTTTGTCATACACTAAAAAGAATGATGTTCAATATAAATCCTTAGTAAACTTGGCATAATATATAACCTTATATTTAGAATTTAAGCCATAAGAATGATGAGTATAAGTCATGAACAAATTTAACAAAATCAGCATGCCTAAGCTATGGTATTTAAACAAAATGAAATATGTCTTATGTAGAAATAAATTTTAAATAAATATAAAACTACAATTGTAAGTAAGATGTTGCAACAATGCTAAGTTGTGTGGACAATTCTAAAGTCACAAAATCATAATATATTATTCACAAAGCAACTTAAAACTATTTAAAACTCTTAAGCCCCTAAACAAGTATATGACTTTGTGGCCTCTTACAAATTCAAATACAATCTATTTGGATTAAATTGCCATCAGTTCGGTGTTTGACCAATTAACCTAAAATATTTTAGTGTTTGGGTGGAGGAGCTCTTTTATACCATAAATAAGAGGGTCTCATATACCGATTTGGTGTGTGACTAGGTTGTGGTCATAAAATTATATTGTTGTCGTTATTGTTATCTATAATTTTTATTTGTATAAGGTTAGGTCTTTGACTTGGTCTTTTGTTGTTAACATCAATGCTATCGGATTCTTATTTTTCCTTGATCTTAATGGATTATGTGATCAGTGTGTTAGGACAACTCCATGTAACTAACTTGCTTAAATTGCATTAGACACCACAATTTAGATGATTAAATTGAACATGATGTAATCATTTGTCCATAGAGAATTCACTACACAATCGTGGGCATTATTTGCTCGAATGCCGCCCTGGGAGTTGGTGTTGGGAGATGACAAGGCTCTAGGAAAACTTTGTAGGCTATTGTATACATGCACATTAACCCTACAGACCTACTCGCTCAATGCAGTAGAGCCATAACAACTCCAAACATTCATGGAATGTGAAACGTTGCAATGAATTAAAAAACCTTACTAACCTACTCACTAATACAAGGACTATTTGCTAGTATGCAATCTGAAACAATGACATGTAGTCCCTACTAACCTATCACTAGTACAAGGCCTCTTTATAAACATGCTTACCAAAACAACGACCCGCAATCCCCATTGACCTATTTATTAATACAGTACTTCTTTAACTAGAACAATATGTTAGACACAATGCTCACTGAGAGGGGGGGGTGGATCAGTGAGCCTATACTTTATTTTAATTTCAACTTCAATCACCAACTCTTATATCATCAATTCACATTCACATCATATTCATCAATGAACTAACTATCAACAAATGAAACACCTCAACACATAATACGAGACAAGATGTAGTTTTTGTAATCTTTTTGTATTTGGTTCTATTATCACCAATCTTGTAGTTGCCCCTACAGATGGATCCAAGGTGGATGGTAGAGGGGACAGGCAACTAAAGTGGTGAACCAAGAGAGCCCTAGTTCCCAACAGGATGGTTGTCACGCCAACCAAGGCACTCTTCACTTTAGCTATCAAAGCCAAGATAGCAAGGGGGGGACCCAGATCTACTCCCGATAGGAGAGATCAACCCAATCACCAGATCAAATCAATCAGATGAAGTACGCAGGGTGACAGGTATGGAACCCTAGATTTGAGGAGTTAGGACCACTGTGAAGGCTTAGGAAAGGTGTGATATGATAAGGAAAGATAACACGGTGATTCTAGGATTCAGTATGATTCCAGGATTCAAAGCTAGTTTTAAAAGGTCAAAATCAACTGCCTTGGGAAACATGACCCTTAAAACAAGGAAAGTGTCCCAAAACCTAAATCTAACAGTTAGGGCTTTCTAGCTATGCTTGATGAAGGGATATGACAGTATCTAAGTGTGCAAGCAACCAAACAGAGACCAACCCACAGGGAAATCTGACAACCTAGGAAAGTCGTGAGGGCTTGGAGGAAGATCAATGTCTTGGAAATTGGGCCAAATGGAGCCGGATGTCCACCAAAATATAGATCGGGGTTGTCGAGCTGCAAAACAAGGTGGGTTTTGAAGATCAAAAGCATCCAATGGCTAGATCTCGGTAGATATGAGATTGAAAGTACATCACCCAATGACTCAAGTGGGGCACAACCCTCAAAATGAGGAATGGGGCCCACAAGGAAAAAATCAAAGAAGTGAGGTACTGGGGGTAGGTTATCAAGTGAGAGGAGTTCAAATCAAGCGGTATCTCACCTACCCAGATCTTGGAACAAGCCCCAATAACTTCCCTCAAGGAGTGCGACCTCCCTCAAGAAGGCTAATGTGCCTTGGGAAAAGGGTCAAATGGAAGCCAATCCACACCAAACTATAGATCCGAATTGTCGTGGATGTTATAGAGGTGGGTTTTCAATATCTTACCCAAAAGCTTGCTAGATCCAAGTAGATCTAAAAAAAGGAAAAATTAGGGTTTTAATGACTTAAACAAATGGATAGATCATGGAATGAGAAATATACCTTGAGATCATACCTGAGTGATGGATGAGGTTGCCATGTTGTTGAGGAATGTTCCCGCAGAGATCAAATGGGAGATCTTTGATTTTTCTTGCTTTGAAGTGATGCCCTAGCCCACACGTGCGCCCTCCTCTACCTGTCAAACCAAGGAAGCCGATTCAATCAGAATGATCAAGCATGGAGGAAATACAAGCAAATAGCAAATGATAACAGGAAGTAGAAGGTACTAAGACAGTAATACTCACTGTTACCGACGAAGAAACCCAAAGAAGAAGTAAGGAGATTCTTCCCTACCAATGCGTCCTCATTGAACCAATCCGGCCTCCACCTGTAGATGAAAAATACATGGACAAAAATATAGCAAGATAATCTCCAATAACCCAGTGCAAAGGAAGAACAAACAATTGAACTCCAAAAGCATTCACCACAACACAACAAGTAGATGCAATAGTATTTTTCTATTCCAATAATCCAGAGCCAAAAGTCCCTTTACAATGAGGAGCTCTCTCCTTTAAATAGGATGGAGAGACACCAAAACCCTAACCACCTTTTGAATGGATGGCTAAGATTAAAAGATAAAAGTGATCTAATCAATGGTTGAGATGAGCTTAGCATAAAAGCACATGGATCAATAATAAAATAATACATCAATGGACCAAATCGCCTTAGGAGAGGGGGTCCCACCAAATCTCTATATAAGATCTAGCTCATGGTGGGTCCAAGGGGTAATTTTTAACACCCTTGGTCAATCCCCATGGCACAATATCAATAAAATAATGCTCTAAGCACCAAATCGTGCCTCTCTAGATAAGTCGTGAGCCTTAGGAGGCTCCAAAAATCCATAAAAAATGTCAGAGAGATGAGTGTAGGCCCCACTGAAAGCTGAAACTGTTGGAGAAGGTGTGGAAGACATCCCACTCATCATCAAACATCATCCCATGCCAATCCCTTGCCTCAATAGCCCAAATCGAATCCTTCAGTAGCCATTTTTACCATTTTTTAATTGCCTCGGGAAATGTGTACATGCCCAAACTTCCTCCTGGAGTGCATGCGCTGTCAATGTGAGCCCACCAAGCTCTCTGGGAGGGGGGTAATATGGTAATAAAAAGTGGCTGGACCACCCCCTCCATGCACAACACCCTAGGTGAACCAATCAAAACCAACCACTGCTCTGACATGCCATCTGACAAGCCAAAATTGCACTAGGATAACCAACTGAGGCTAAAAATCACTGTAACTACCCGGAACTAAAAACAGACTGTCTCATTGGACTCAGAGAGCCCGAATCATCTAAGATGTGTACTCATACACCCTATAGATCTCTGCATGATCATATAAAATATCCAACATACCCAACAGACCAAATAATAATAATCTGTAAAAGTGTTGAAAAGCACAAATCATCATCATAAGCCTGAAACCACTGCATAGAACCACCTGGTGACATGTACCAGACCATATAACATATCTCTGCATCATCTAAGGTCTGCCACCTCATGTTCTGTGCTTGACTTTGGTCAAACTAGGTTTGACCAAGTCAAAATGACCAATAATATAACTCATGCTATCATCAAAGCTGCTACAAGTGTCAAAGGTTAAAGCATGCTCTACACTTCATTCAAGTAACAATCATAACAAGAAGTAATCATTTATTGGCGATCTAAAACCAAATATATAAGGTCATTAATTATTATTATTACTCAGACCAGACTTTCAAGACCATACTCACTTCACAGTTGTGATCAATTTGCTAGTGAAGGGTGAGGGCTAAAATTTAAAAGGCTAGGCTAAGGGTTGACTACTCACTTGACCTTGTGACACTTTGGAAATGGAAAGGGAATACACACTCTAACATATGTTGGACAAGCAATAACACGGGGAATGGCAGTGTCTCACAGATGGGTAAGTTGTTTAAAGAGTGATTATTCAACTTAGGCACCATGTCTACTTTTATAAAAGATGATCCAGTTTCATTAGGATCCATTGATTTCATTTCGTGGCCTTTTTGGCCTAAATAACCCTTCGGATCTCAGGTGTGCTGATAAGCACAACTAATTGCAGCTTGCATCCAAGCATGTTCATACATATACATAAGGTTAGCAATCTTTTAGATATAGAGTTTAAGAACCATTGCTTTTTAGACCTTTCTTACACTCTTCAAGGAGTATTTATAGCGTTTCATTGCTCTTGCCCTTTACTCATGTGTGTTGATAAACACATTCTAGAGTTTACAATTTCCATGGGCGAATTTACATAAGTTTCCATAAGTAGTACATGAGTTTTCAGTTTTAGCCAACACATCTTAATTGACTAGGGGGACTTCGTACCAGTGCCAAACATCGAGACAACCGACCAAAATGATTTAGGACTACAATCCAACGCACCAAAGGTAAGTTTTGTCACCAACTCAGAGTCGAGACACAAGAAACAAGGAAGCTTATCCAACACAGAGGTTAAAGCAGGGGAAGGTCCTCCATGCCACTAGTCAAGTAGTAAGTCAGGGTAATAAACAAACCGGGGGGTCACGGATGGATGAAGACAGTGCATAATGAGACCAACACTAGCAAGCCAAAGTATGGTGGGAATGATCACCTCTATTCTCCCTAAGGAGGGTAAAACCAATGAGTATGGATAGTGAACTTCTAAGTTTGAGTGGGGACAATATAATATATATAAAAGTACAACCAGGTCCACATATCTATATGATCGCCATATCATGATACTAAATGCTAAGACATGCTACAAGAATGAATATAAAAACAATATAACCATAACACCAAAATATACCTGCTGAGTCATATACCTGAATGCACATAATCTGAACCAACATCTGTCCTCTGAAACTATTGTTGTAACTCTAGGCAATACTGACTACTCTGTATAAATGGATAAATGGCTACATCGGTCATCTCTCTGAGTGTCCTGAAACTCAGTCATGGCATGGGGAACAAATCTATTGTCCATGTAATAATCATGATCCATAATAGATGCTCATCTCAGCATCTCAATGTAAGGGAACTGGCTGAAAAGTGTACACAAATTTTTACATCCTTGTCACATTAAAACAACACAATCTTGTCATCGCTGTCAACAACACATCATTAACATTAGCACTTGTCCCTGTCTATCGTCATATCATCAGTTATGTCTTCATCAGCATGTCTTTGTTCTACTATTGTTGCTATATCATCATCCAAGCATCATGACTTCATCAACTAGTTGCATCAATCCAACCTAGAAAAGATAAACAAAAAGTTTTACTGCTGCTACACAAATTTTCTAAGCTGTCCACAGTGGCTGCCAATTAAACTCAGATGCCCCCCCAAAAAATTAAAAACCCTTAAAAGATTTATGTTTGCTGCTTTGCTGCTCCCTTGAAGACACCCACGAAAATTAGACCTCAACAAGAACCACACAAAGAAAAATTCTGAGAGGATGTCCACCTTTTGTTGCTACCACTGTCATCACTGTGTAAAATCTACAGTTGCTGCAGTACCCGAAATTTTCTACAGGAATAGTCCGAAAATCCTCAGAGCATTCCGAATTTGTTACTCACTTTTGACTAAGGAATCAATATATTTATACTAGTCAATTGCTATGATTTTTTGGAGCCGACTTGTCTTATAAAAAAAAATTATCATTTTTATTTATTTATTGACTTGTAACTAAGTCGACTTCCACATTACATGGCATGATATGGTTTTCATGCCCATAGGGCTTCCACATTAACCATCAAGCATGCTCGTGGTTGGCTTCAATGTCTTTCTCTCGTAGACTTTCTCTCATGCCCGCGGGGGCCATCTTTTGCCTTCAAATGTGCTCGCAGGTGGTGTTTGGAGATGCCCGTGACCTCTCATGAGGATGCCCACAATTACACTTCTTGTTTGCCTTCTTTGACATGCCTGTATGCCCTCAAGAGACATGCCCGCAAGCTCACGCTTGCTTGGCATATGTCTTCTCTATTTTTGCCATTTGTCCTTCATTTGTTGTCATTCCATTGACCTTGTCCACATACCCACTTCACTAAGTCACCATGCTGCTTCATGTCATTGACCTTGCCCACTTCATCTTTGTCTAGGGTATCACTTCAATCCATCCACACACTTTACCTTTGTCATTACTGTTGTCATCAATGACAATCCTAGACAACCATATTCATCAATCTCCCCCTTTGTCATTGATGGCAACCACCCAACTTCTTCTTCTCCCCCTTTGACATTAATGACAAAGGGTTGAGTAGCCATTAAAGGCTTCACAATGCCCCCCCCAAAAAAAAGTTGAATTCATCATTTTAATTGTTGATTTGAGCTTTTAATCATTTCCAAATTTTCATAAGTATAGACACTCCCCCTATCTGATAAGCTACTTCAAACTTCATCAAAGTTTTGTCTAGTAAATTCATAAAAGGTAAGCATGCATCACCATACTTCAAGCCTTTCATTGCATTAGCATGTCAAAACACTGCTTGTCACAATCTTGTCTTCAAGCCTTCAACTTGTCCACATCAATTATTGCTTATGTAAGTCTACTCATCAAGGTTTGCTCAAAACTGGTCAATCTCTGCTCATCATTCTGCTGGTCAACCTTGTTGGTCCATCTCTGGTCATCAAAGGTTTCATCATCCTCCACTTCGTCATTAACCAATTAGTTCATCAAGGTGTAGTATGTATTATTATGGCATACATCACAACTTCACACTTTTCCATGCATTAGGCTTGCATAGGAGAGCATGCATCATTATCATCATGTCATCATCAACTGGCATAAGTACGTGCTTCTCAAGTACACATCAATGTCATCTCAATATGTACTATATTTGCTTCCCCAATCAATACCAACATAATTTTAGTGCTTCTGCTCCCCCTATCTCAAGTCAAATTGTAACACCTGTAGCCAAAAAAAATTATATTTCTGCTCCCCCTAACAATATGCCATTGTTGTTAGTCAAACCAAGTATGTCTCCAGGATACCAAAATCACCATACTTCCCCTATCAACAGACTCCTTTTCAATTCGGATTGAAATGGTCTGCTGAACTTGTCATCCGGACTGTCTTCTTCAGAAACTAAGATTGATCACTATGTTTTCTGCTATAGTATTTTGAATAAGCTTCAAATTCAATACTTCGGATGCTTGGACCAAGCCTTGATCTTCATGATGTCACAAAAAATGCTACTATTTTTGCCATAAAACTTAGCTTACTATCATAGCTGCTACCATGTGCTCACACATTGGATTACGTGTATGTCAGTATCACCAAGATATTTGTCCACATAGTACACAAGAATATCATATTTCCATCAATTTTTTATTCAAATTATCCATATTAAACAACCCATGCTGCTGCCCAGAAATGATAAGTCTTGATCATACTTCAGCGATGTATTTATCATGTTACCCATAAAACTATGTTGTCATCATTATGTCCAGCATTCCATTTATCAAAATGTCCATCAGCAAATGTCAATCACACTTGCATCAATTTTCATGTCTTTCTTGTCGAGCACACTTCTCATGCTTCTGCTCCAGCTTTTAAAATTTTCGTTTAGTTTTTTTTTGTTGCTACTACAGTGTCTCTTTTCTTAGCTCGAAATTCTTCTTGCTTTGGCTGCCTAGATAATTTCATAAAGAAGTTAATGGAGATGTCATTGCTGCTAAAAAGGTCTGGAACATCATCATAGGGTTTGCATCATTTTGTACAAGCCAACATCATACATTATTCATCATTGTTGGCAACATTAGATTTTCATGCATCCATCTCAGTCATCAATTTTCTTCATCTCAATGTAGTGTTTTCATACCACATGGAATTATATCCACCACAACTACATCATCCGCATACTCCCCCTTACACATGCATATCATGATTTATACTTAAATCATGATCCTTGGACCTGATTTGCTTGGAGTGGTCATTATCATTCCTTAAGTTCATCCTCCAATTCCATGGACTCAAGGTATACTCAAAGTCTTTTAGAAGACTGTTATCACACTAACTCTAGCTGCTACTAAAGATATCCCGTTTAGGATGGTAGAGGGAAAGCAGCTAGGCAGGTGACACCTACAAACACTAAGTCCACCGTTCGAAGAACGGTCGTCACACCGGACAAGGCGTTTGTCACTTCAGACAAGTCAGGTAGCCAAGTCAGGGGGGAGACGAAACAAAATGGACACCCAAATCCCAAAAGATAAATAGATAGAAATAAGAGATGAGTGTTAACAATACCCTAAGCTTGATTTCAGCCAGTGACTGGACACAATTGGTAAGATGGGAGTGATATAGAATGCGACCAGCACTTGAGTATGATGAAATATAATGAATTGGATTAGCAATTATGTGGCTGGAAATCAATTAAGGATGCAAATTAAACTAGAAGTGAAGAGATGAAGCGATTATGCCCAAGGAAGAGGGTTAAACAGTGAATTAGTGGACCTAGGGTAGCGACAAATTAATGTTTTAAGACACTTCTAGCAGATGATAGTTTGATTTCTAATGATAAAATGACGATTTAAACACAAATCAAAACTACCCACAACCCCAAAATGACCCAGCTAGATAGCAAAAGAAAAACACTCAAGGAGGGCGTTTTTGCCAAATTGACCAGTGCTAGTTCTAAGGGTAAATGGAGTCCAATCAAACTGAAATTTTGGATTTAAGCATTTAACAATATTTCAGAAGCTGGTTTAGAAAGAAAAACAAGTTTTAACGGTGAATTTTTAATATTTTAATTTTCCTTTGGTTTTTTATGCAATTTCAGCTCAACAAACACATTAGATATCTAAATGGAGAATTAAGCATGAGAGAAGTACCTGAAACAATGATGAATGGTTGAATATTGTATGAAGACTACTTGCCAAATTCAAGTGATGAGCAACCAGCGCTTTCCCTAAGCGTTTGGGCCAGCCAAAAGACCAAGTGTGCCCTTGCTACCTGCCACACAAATGGAAAATCAGAAATCTGAAGCAAATAGATAGTTTGCACAGCAAAATGAAAGACAAATGATTAAGAAATTGAAAGACAAGTAGTAAATTCAACTCCCTTGTTAAATCCTTGAAGAAGAACACAAGTGTGGAGCTCCCACTCCAAAAATCGCGCCCTCCCTCAAGCGATCTCTCAACCTGCAATTCATTTCAGCTATGTATGATGGGAAATACACTATATAAACTCAGCAATACATCAACAAATAGCTATCAGTCACAACAATGCTCATCTAAACAAACAATGTCTCAAGAACTCTCCAAGAATTTTCTCTATTCATTCCAAGTGCTCACAAAAAATGCCCAAGAGAGCTTCCAATGAGACAACTCCTCTCTTAAGTAGAGAAAGGCTCTCAATCAACCCTAATTCCCTCCAAATCCAAGGGCTGAGATGAACTCTCTCAATGCCCAAATCGATGGTGGAGGGTAGCTCTAGAGAGGGGGGGCGAATTACCCTCTAACGCCCAAGTGGGGGATGGGGCTAGTCGTGGGGCCCATAAACATGTACAATAGGTGGTTGGGGGGTGTCTATGGGATGTTTTAGCCCCCCATACCACTCACCCAGAATCTCATTACATAAAATTTACAAAAAATGAAGTTTTTGCTAAGTGAAAACGCCCCTCTATGAGCAAATTCGCCCCATGTGTTGGGCTGGGAAAAACTGAGGGCCCCACAACATAAAATGAATGTCCAAACATAGCAAAATTTACCTTAGGAGATCCCCTTACCTTAGCTAACCTTTACACTTACCATTTCAATAGTTACCTTGGCCATATTTCATTTTCCATGTTTAATTTATTGCTGAAGATGTAATTTGGGCTTTTGACCCACTTATATTGCCCGGATTAACGAACCGTCTGTTGCAATGCGATTGTGGACCCCAAATATAGTATACCTGGTCACTTGAACGACCTCGATCCATCAATTAGGTATTGTTTGCCCAAAATCCAAGATTTTTAATTAAAACAGGTCCCTAGTGACCCATAATAATTAAAAATCTCATCAACGCTTCAACTTTTTTTGATTCTGACACTTGGAGGCGCATATGGGACGCCAAGACATAATAAATGACTAAAATCGAAATCTTGATTGCAACTTTTTTTTGGGCCATTTTTGGCCTAGTAAACCTGGTTTGGCCAAGTCAAATCTGGTCAAAATGGCAATGCCTGAAAACCTGCATGCAACATGAACCGTCAAGGCTTCCTTATTTATGTTAGTACATTACTCAAAACATATAATGCCGATATGGTGATCAAAAAAATAATATCTTAATAAAAATAGGCCCCGGGTGAGGTGGGCCCACCACCTCCAATAAAGACTCAAAACTGCTATGCACAACTTATAGACTTGACCACTTAGCTAACTTTGGGTGAGGTGGATAAACAAGGTGAAGGATACAAGAAGGCGAGGACCAAGACCATGTGACCCTTCGGATAAACGGGGAAGGCGGGACCCACTAAAACAAGCATACCATGATAATACATAGGGAAGGGCGATGCCTCACAAATGGGTATAGTGCAGGGAAACCACCATTGATCATCTAACATGCACCTTGCAACTCACATCCGTGCCTTCAGAAGACTCCGTGAGGATCTTTTCTAGAGTCGCTATGGCTGGGTGTTCGGCAAACCGTAACTTGAGACTCTAGGGGACAATTTGCATAGCTGTCCCTTACTCCATCACACCTCCTTGCCCCGCAGGACTAGGTGAGGAAATAACCACTACAGTGCTCAGATACATATGGTTGACCTGTGTCTGTGTGTGTTCAAAACACATTACTTGAACTTTACATTTGACTTTCATACTTAGCCTTTTTGGATTGATTTTACATTTCACATAACCTTTTTGGCTTCATTTACATTTCATGGCCCTTTTTGGGCTACATACATATCTCAAAAGATATAACAAGGCGCTCATACTGCAAAGTAATGGGGGCAAGTGTACATGCTTCGATGACCAATGGGGAACACTTGGTGAGTCTACACAATCCTTTACTGCATTGCAACATTGGGGGCAACCGACAAGAGCAAATCCCAGGTTTGAGAATGCATCTCACACACTAAAGAGCTGTGGCACAAGAGACAAGGAATCATGGCATACTCAGAGGTCAATGGGGAAGGGGATCCTCAAGGCCATAAATCAAGGTCCAAGTCGGGAAAAACCAACATGAATGAGTCGGATGGGTGGAAGGAAGTGACAAGTGGATCCAAGGTTAGCTTCCAAGGAGGACAAAATGACAAAGTCCATACCAATAGTGGGGTAGGGACCAGCGTGCATATACATGAGTCTACTAGAATGGGGTGGATTGACATCACCAAGGGCCATACACATCATAATGAAAAACCGAGATCACCACATCAAACATCATACGTCAAGTCCGTGTACTATCATAAATAAACAAGTCTAAACAACAACATGAGCAATGAACCATAAAGTGCTATACCTGCCATACCATATACTTGCTGCTGAAGCTGACTCTGGAATTAGATCTCTGTTGAATCCAGGCAATAAGTGGCAAACCAACAATACTCTGTACTGCTCTCATCACAATATGGCTAGGTAACTCTCTCAATGGGATCATGCAAAGCTCGGAAAGGAAGGGGGACCCTGTAGTCATTGCTCTATAGTAGCTCTGGACCAATACAAAACAAGTTGTCCCCTCTGATATCTCTGCTTGGGGCACTCTGAATACAATGAATTCCCGCTCTGAAGGCATCTAATCTCTGATCTGGAAAAAAAAAAGTAGTATGGTCCCCGACCACACAATCTGCAGCATGGTAGCTCCAACTAACATGGATGTGATAACATCAACTTCAAGTATGGCTTGCCATATGGCAGCCACCTTCACCTTTTGTGCACTGATCCTCAACTACTTCATTTAGATCTAGCAAGATATTTTTCTTCACCCACACCTTAGGCTGTCCTTGGTTGTGAGAGCTTGTCTTCATATCTTCAATTTCGCATGTATTATACTTCTTCCATGATTCATTTTTTTTCCTGCTGATGTATATGATGGGCTCTTCATTTGTTGTCTTCTTGGACTAGTACAAGTTTGGGCCTTATGACCAAATCCATTGCAATTGTAGCATCTCAAGGTGTGGCTGTTGGCAGCTATATGTCCAAGTTGATTGCATGTCCAACATCTCACTGCATTCTTTGGGCCTCCAAAATTCTTTCTTCCATTTACACAATCTATTGCCTTGTGACCAAAGTTAAAACAAGAAAAAAAATATCCATTAAATCTATATTCATACCTTGGACCCTGTTTCCATCTTGGAATTGTTTCTTTGCTTTGAGGATTGGGCCTAGCTCCTTGATGTGTCCTTGAACAACCAACATCTTTGTTTTCATGAGATGCATCCTTGGTCATTAATGGACCAACTTCTGGAGTCTTTGGAGACCACTTGTCTTCTTCTAGATTGTCTTCTACCTTTTTATACCCAAGGCCAGTTTTGTCATGGGGAGACCTTTGGCAATCCAATAATTTATCCAATATGACTGAGTTGTTGTTGAACTTCTCATTATAGTTTGATTTTTCAATTTTCTTCTTGAGTCCAACAACTTCCATCTCAAGCTCTTCATTTTTCTTCTCCTTTTCATCCAAGTGAGTCCTCAATACTTCTTCTCTTCTTTTAGCTTCCTCCAATTGAATTTTCAAATCAAGGTTTACCCATCTTGTCTCTTCAAGTTCTCTAGGATCCACATCAATCTTTTCTTGTTAATTTCCTAGTTGATCCTTCAACCTTTTGACCTCAAGATTTTTATCTTCCAACTCACATTGCAAATCATTGTTCTTGAGTTTTAACTTCAAGAACAAGTCCTTTGTCTCCTTTTGTAAATCTTCAAAAGCTCCCATGATCTTCTTTTTAAGCCTTATATTGGATTTTACATCTTTATCCAATAGAGTACTAGCAAATGCCTCTTTGATCTTCAATAGGTCAACTTCTTCATCCTTTACAAGAGCAACTTCATCATCATTAATTTTAGAATTATTGCCAATAGAAGAGCTCTTACCTTCACTAGTGCTTGATGCTTGAACCTCCTTCATTCCTTGTTCTTCATTTTCAGATGTATTGACTTCCTTTTCTTTGTCCATGTCTTGAATTTTCCTTTTGTGCTCACTTTCAAGTGTACTCCAAAGATCTCTGGCTGAGGTGTACGAATTGATTTTATAAATATTTTTTTAATCACTTTTTATATCTCTTGATTTGTCTTGCTTACCAATTGATTTTATAAATATTTTTTAATCACTTTTTATATTTCTTGATTTATCTTGAGAATTATACGAGCATAGATTCATTTTAAAAGGGGATCTACCAAGTGTCGATGGATCAAATCTCTCAAGGTACAAGTCCGTATTGGGCTATAGAATGCGCCTCTTCAACGCAATCAACAAGGAAGACATTGAATTGAGCATTGCTCTCTGCGAGGAGCATTTTTTATGGGAAATAATTTTACAGTTGGGTGGCAACTGAAATGGTGAAAATACAATAAATCCAAAACCCTTTCCTAAGTATTATGGTGATCATAATGGTTACGTTCCGTGATAAAAGGAAAGCTTGGACAATTAAGTAAAGCTTTGACTAATTAAATTTTCTTTAGATTTCCTAATTGGTGGAAGTCCTAGAAAATCTTCTTTTAAAAAATATCATAACCGTGAAGAAACACTTGAAAAGAGCAATGCATCTCACCAATTATAGTCGGGAGGTATGATGTAGTAAATGGTTTACATTCATTTTCTTAATTCATTTATTCATTTCATTCTTATTTTTCTCGTTAAAAATGTAACAATACTATTGATAATAGATGTTCTCTTAAAAACTTAAAAAAAATGGAAGGTTGAACTTGATTTAGATTACTCAAGGTAGATTGTAAATCATGTAACCTTTTTAAATCTTCATTGTAAAATTGATCATGTTTTAAGTTATGTAACTTAAGAAAAGTATTAAAGAAAAATTATATTTTTTGATAAAAATATATAAAGTGTTTTATCAATAAAGAAATCATTTACAACTCAACTATTTCTCATCTTTCAATGTTTACTATTAGTTTATTTTCCATTATTATCTTTTTGTTTATTTTACATATTTCAACTTTGTACACAATGGTTTCTTTTTTATAATTTTTTAGTTAATTTTTTATTATTATTATAATTGCATACCAAAAAAATGTTTTTTATAAATATGTAAATAGTTATTTATATTTTCTTTATAGTTTACTTTGTTTTAATTATATCTTTATTTTTTATTTTTAAATTAATATTATCTTTTTTCTTAAAAACAAAATAAAAAAAATTAATAACATAAAAATTTAATAACACACAAAAAATAAAATAAATTATGCTAACATGTAACAGTTGACTAGAAAATATATTTTTATTCCACATCCATAAATATTGTATTCTTTTCGATTCAATAGTGTTAACATTAAACATGTATATTTTAATTGTAAATAGAGTGTCTATTATTATACTCAATTCAATAGTGTTAACATTAAACATGTATATTTTAAGTGTAAATAGAGCCGAAGGCAAGTATATAGTAATTGTTTTGTAGTCAATTTCAATTGACTTTTAATTAATTTGTTGTCTACAAAAACAATTTTTCTATAGTTTTATAAAGTTTATAAATATTTATATATTAAATTAAATTTTCTAAAAAATAAAAATTAATTTTTAAAGTTTTTAAATATAAATTTTGAATTTGTAATTGGTGCAAACTTTTGAATTGACTATTTTCCCCTGCTTTTATATTTAATTGTCAAAAAAAAATTAAAAAAAAATAAAAAAAAAACAAAAAACACATTTATTTGACATCTGTACTCTTAATTATTATCCTTCGTCCTGGGTTTTCGTCCGGTCCTATCATACAGGTTTTCGTCCTATTTGCATTTCATGTTTTCGTCTGGTGCATACAAACACAAAATCCAACCGAGTGGGAATTTGGAAACCATGATAATGGCTCGTCCTCCATGAATATGAGTTTTAATAGCACACTTTTCAATTCATTGCACCAAAGTACTGTACTGGCCTTCCAGGTTGCTCGAAGCTACTCCAGGTGTCTAAGGTTCTGAATTACATTTACTGTTGCCATAGTGTGATATGATATATGATAGCTCGTCCTCCATGAATATGAGTTTTAATAGCACACTTTTCAATTCATTGCACCAAAGTACTGTACTGGCCTTCCAGGTTGCTCGAAGCTACTCCAGGTGTCTAAGGTTCTGAATTACATTTACTGTTGCCATAGTGTGATATGATATATGATAGCTCGTCCTCCATGAATATGAGTTTTAATAGCACACTTTTCAATTCATTGCACCAAAGTACTGTACTGGCCTTCCAGGTTGCTCGAAGCTACTCCAGGTGTCTAAGGTTCTGAATTACATTTACTGTTGCCATAGTGTGATATGATATATGATAGCTCGTCCTCCATGAATATGAGTTTTAATAGCACACTTTTCAATTCATTGCACCAAAGTACTGTACTGGCCTTCCAGGTTGCTCGAAGCTACTCCAGGTGTCTAAGGTTCTGAATTACATTTACTGTTGCCATAGTGTGATATGATATATGATAACATATTTTTGAAGATTGAAACTTCTCGAAATGGAGTGATAAGCTACTTACCTTTTCCTTTATTTTCACGTTAAACATTTTACTTTTTTATTATAAAAAAATCACTTCACTATTTATTCCTTTTCCTTTTAAATGATATGGAATTTTACACAATTTTCAAATAAATATGCAAATCTATGATATACTTATCAAAGCATTAAACGTTGAACTAAAGCATTGAAAATCTAAATAATTTTTTATGAAGCAGACTTGTTCATTAAGGTCATGGGAATCTTTAAATGGGCTTTTTCTCATTTTTATTCTAGAAGATTTTGCATGTTGTAACTTGCAAGTATTGATTTAGCAAGTCGATTAGTTTGGCTTGGTGAACAATTTTAGGGATTTATAATTTGATTTGGTAAGAAGTATTAATAGGTTACTTACCTTTTCCTAAACATGTTTATGTCTTACTTTAATTTTGAGACAACCATTCGCTAAAATATTAAACTATTATTTCATTTCTTTCTACTATTCTATAACTTTATTAAATCCATATCATAGCTCTAATAATTATTAAAATGCCAACAGTCACAGAAAATCAAAACTAGATTATGCAGAGACCAATAGATATTTGCGTGTCGACCACTTGAAGTTCTAGAAGTCAAGTGGTGGTATTTTAGCAACTTAAATATTATTTAAAAATATAATCCAATAACATCCACACGTTATGGCTATGGCATCCCATCCATACATTCCACAACCATGATACATATATCCATTCATGTATTGTTGTGCACCACGTCACTGGCCGGATTCAATTTCTAAAATTAATTTTTTTTATTATAATTCGGTTTACATATACCGTCGGCAAATATTTTTTTGTTATAAAATTACACGGCATGGATAAGGAGGAAAGCTAATTTTGAGTTTTACGGAACAAATTACATTTATATTTATATTTTATTATTATTAGTTGGACCGAGTTACATTTATATTTATATTTTATTATTATTAATGGTCCACATTATTATTATTATTGTTAATAAATATTTTGTTGAATAATTATGTTTTGTCTTTTATTTTGAAGGTTTATGAGATAAAAATAAAATATATTTTATATTTTATGAGTATATTAATTTATTATATATATTTAAATATTAGATTCAATAATTATTTTTAATAAAATCTAGATTTGGAAGTCTTTAAATTGTGTTTTGAACATATAAAGTAAAAAATGTGAATATTTTGACTACTCCTATTACATTCAACTATGTCTGATTTAATGATTTAGAGCACTCATACTTTAAAAAATCAAAAATCAAATTTATAGAATTTTACAAAAACAAAATATTTACCTCATTATACTTATATGTTTTTTTTTCCAAATTATTTTTGTTTTTAGATGGATTTTGTACAAATTTCCATAATCTATCGTATCTTGAATTCAAGTAGCTGTGAATTCATTGCAATAAAATTTGTCATAGAAAGTTGGAGAAGGCTAAATTGTAAAATGAAAATTACTTAACTAAAATAATGAAAGTGTGTATCAAGATACTCACTAGAAATTAAAAATCTATATAACTAAAAATATTGATATAATTTTTTTTTAAATGTTAGAAACTAAATAACATATGTGTACTATAAATAGCACTTAAAGTTCACATTGTAAAATATAGCTAATTTTAAGTTATTTTTAAAATATGCTACGATATATGTATCTCTCCATATTTATTATATGTACCTAGGGCCTTATATTGTAAGTTGTCATTTAGGATTTTGTCATCTAATGTCAAAATGCTCTTCCATACTAATTTTGACTATATATAATTATTAATTAAATTACTTATAAATTATTTTCAAAGGGCAGGTATAAGCATCTTTGCTGCTATTTTTACTTGTTTAATTACTCATTTATTTAAAAAGTTTAAAATTCAGGTTTGTATTTTTATTTTTAATATAAAATAAAGAAAAAAATTATAAAAAATAAATTAAAGTAAATATATATTTTGAGAACAATGTTTAAAATTGATTAAAAAAATTATATTTACTTCTCATTCATACTTTTAATTCAAGACACATATTTTCATTCTTTTAAAATTATTGTCATGCCTTAAACAACTTTAAACATCAGGGTGATCATTCCCGCCAGACATATGAGATGAAAGTTAATGAACATCCTGCTCAACATCTTCTAGATGGGAATCCAAAGTAGGCATATGGGTTGCTATATGATGAACAACTTCAAGCAAGGCCTCCATGTGTGAGTTCATCCAACGTAAATGATTACGAATATCTTGTATGAATGCTTGAGCATCTCTTATTCCATCAATGAGCTCCTTTAGTTTTTTCTCAAGATCCACTGCAAGCTTCATAATTACTAAACAAAACAAATCCCCCAAAGTTCCCGAGTCCCAAGATTTCCAAATTAAAGATAGAGTTGATCTTGAACCAAGCCTGCAGAATATTTCATGTAGAATTTCCTCTTCTCACCCAACATAATTTGCAACAAGAAGCCACACCCTAAGGTGGTAGGGAAGGTGCCTATCTCCTATGCATTCTGCACACCATCTCCAAATTGCGAAAAACACCAGTCTTCTCCCCCTCGACTTTGTTCTTGCAAATGCGAAATGAAATGATGGAGCATATGAAGGAGGGAACATTTATCAATGAAGCACGAACCGTTCTGGTGACCAGGCTTCCCAAAGAAACCTCCATGCGTAAGGACACTTGGTGCATGATGACATGCGTTAATGTTCAAGAGTGACATCTAATACCATTTATGAGGGATGGGACCATTCTTATAGAGGTTCGAGCCAATGGTCCCAACCTGCCATTAAACCTCACAACCATCATGAAATTCATTAATGAGACCTTGGGGGCCATTCTACCTTCAAATCCTTAAGGGAGCCGACATAAGGTTTGTTGACCCCCATTTTTTACTATGCTCCTAATTTCTAGAAGAGCCGCATTATTTGCATGTTGATATGTTTGTTGATTATTTTCTCATTTCACATGGAAGATCTCAAAATCAGGGATTTGATTGAGAAGCCTATTGATGCACTTTTGCAACCTTCATGATATCTTGTCTTTGAGTTCTTTTCTTTTCCTAAATCATTAAAAGATTAGTAAGGAATCTCCAATGACAACAATCGATTGGATTCCAAAAGAAATGGTATTCACAAGACCTTGATAGAGGGCATAGCGCCCCGCTTGATTATTTGTGGCTATTCCTAAACCCCATTCAAAAGTTAATACTACATTTCCTCTAGGATCCAAAAGGATCCCCCTGCCCTTCCTAGTTTTTTAGTTTATTATTATTATTATTATTAATATTATTTTAGCCAAAATAGATAGAAGTTTTTATTTTATAAAAGAGAGTGGCTAGGTCACACAACAAAATTACATCTGTCTTAAAAATGTCTAATCGTACACTGTAACTAATACAATAGTTATCCTATCTTTGCAAACCACAAAATATCCTCATGATCGAGGGAATTTAGCCACCACGGTTTGAGTGTACTAGAAGAGTGTTCACTTGGGAGATAACTCATTTCAATTGCAAATGTTTTGTATATGCTTTGGCATGACATAGGTTAATGATATTAAATGAATCCCTGAGGCCCCCTACTTCTTCACCATTGACAACCCTTGGAGAAGAACCAGAGGCTCTGCTTGGTTACTTGTGGTTTTTCCTAACCCCTAGGAAAATCCAAAAATTCTGTCCCTCAGGATTGAGAAGAATCCCTCCCACTCCTGCCGCCCCAGGATTTCCTTTTGAAGCATCGTTAAAGAAGAGACAATATTTATGTTGATCTCGCTCTTTAAACGAGTGTAATACATAGCTCTCATTAGAATAAACCAACATAGATCCATCTTAAACCCATATCTATCAAGCACCGAGAGAAATCCAATTTCTTGAGGTGTATTTCATTTTTAAAATTTAAACTCAAGAAATTTTATCTCTCTTGATTGATAGATCTGGGTTTAAGTTTTAAGTTTTTATTTTGTAAACGACATCGATTTTTTAAATACTTTTCATAATGTTTTATTTTATGAGTCAACATGGATATTTTTTAAATACTTTCCATAATTTTTTATTTTAAAAGCCAACATGAATTTTTTTAATTATTTTGTTAGGAACAAACGTTAAAATATCTCCCCCATACTAAACTAAAGACCTCTTTCAATGCAATAATTTATACATATATTATATGAAATTTTAAAATTCAACCACTACTCCCATTCAACTAATATATGGTCGGGTTTATTAATGCATTTTTATACCCAATCACCCTCACCTTCAGTTTTTTATATACAGACATTGTGCTCACTCCGTACCATGTGGCCTTCTCTTCGTACTCACGTAACTCCTTGTGCAACTATGTATTAATATGCACACAGATCACGCTTTAATGAAACTGGTCAGTAAATCTAGAAGGCGTAATTTCTAGTAGCTTCGTTTAAGATTTTGCTAATTATAAGGATCGCTTCTAAAGAGAAGTGAATCATTAAGTCTCCAACTACTATTTTTTTATGAGTCGTAAATATAAAATCCTCGTTAATCATGGTAGTTAAATAACGCAAGAATTTTCTAACAGCCATATATAGTTCATTAGTCTAATCTGTCAATTAATATACTCCACATATTTTCAAGAATTGAATATAAATCATTAGTTGAGTGTGTCTATTAATTAACTCTACTATTTATTAATTAACTCCATTATTTTTTTGAATCGTAGTTACATCGTTAGTTGACTTTCATCATTTAAAACTAAACACAAATTATGACAATGATTGTGAATCAATTGCATTTAGTGTATCACGATGGAAAAATCCACGATGCATAAATTATTGGCTGTATTAAATATCACTATTATGCTTTGAATCAGAACATCGTCATCATAATTAAAGGACTCCATATATAGATCTTCATATGCTTTCTTAATGACTCAATTGTTGTCGTCCATGCGCCTACCCTTGGTTAATGACAAGTGTTTCCCAAATCACCATATTTTATGCGTATAGTGTAAATTTTTTCCCAAATCACCATATTTTATGCGTATAAGTGTAAAAATTTGACGATTTGGGTCACAATTCATGGATTTTTCTGGCATGATTTTGTAAAAATTTACTTAGAATTTTTCAAAATCCAGTTAATAGCTTTCAAGTTATGGAATTTTAGGTGTCCCAAAGTTTTAAAGGGTGTTGAATGTATTTTTATCATCAAAATTACTATTAGAACATAGTTAAATTCCAATTTTGCAAAATAAAAAAACACTGGATTCCAAAAAAAATGGCCATCTAGCTCAAATCGTCGAATTTTTAGACATCTCCCATTTTTTGACTACAAATAGGTGTCTCCAAGGTTTTGCTAATTACAAAAGGACCGAGTGATATCAAATCAGGAAGTGCATCCTTCATTAACTCTTTTTTTTTAACAGAAATGGGTAAGAGCTTTGTATTAAAAAGGTGGAAATATTACATCATAGTAGGGAGGTTATTCCCAAAATCTCAGAGCCGCTAAAACAGACTCAATGAGTATCAGCCTCTGATTCTCAAAATAAGCTTTTAGTCTATTACATTCAAAAATATTTGTCGAATAAGCACAACTGTAGATAGAAACGAACTGCCCTAATAGAAAACAACATAAACATAACATAAGCAAATATATAGATTATCAGCAGAGATGACTTGTCAGAGGTCTTCATCCTTAGTTTTCATGATTGCTTCGAGCTAAGGTCCCCTTGCTTCCAGTGACAGTGCCGACATTGTCATCATCTATGTTCAGAATGACTGAGGGGCTGTTCCCATTGCTGACCCTAACACAATCAACTTTTGCCTCTACAATTCTCAGACAGCTATAGAAATTATCCATCTTGTTAACCAGTTTCCCAAAACAGTCATTGGTCTTACCAATGCAGGTGCGAACTTCAGAATTGGAGATTTGGACGAAAGTACCAAACTGTGAGATCGTTTTCTTCATTTCCATTATGTCGCCTCTGAGCCAACGCACCTGAGTGTCCAAATCTTGTAGATGAGTTTGAAGTTCCGGAGAGGGACTACCTTGTTCTAACGGAGAGCCCATTCCTGACATGCCTCCCGGTTCTATGGAGCTGCTGCGAAAATTGTGCTGAGCAAAGCTCAGATTATGGTCCCCCAAAGTTGAGAGCCGACCACCTTTTCCCGAAGCTAAGCCACCATTCGAATAATGCATCGTTTGGCCTCCAAGACCATGAGTAAAATTGAGGGGAACCCATCTATTTCCCATGCCCACATCTTCCTTCTAAGACTGGGCGGTGCAATTTTTCTTTGCCCCTCCCTTGGAATGTTCTGAGCCGTCAATACCATGAAAAAAGTCCATGAGACAACGTTTTGGTTCTCCATTGCAGGTCCCTCCAGGCTGCCCCTGGAGGTTCTTCACGCATTTTCGACAGTGCTGGGTAGGAGGACCACAATTACAATCCATGGGGGGAACCGAGACCTTACGAGAGCTACTAGAGGAAACACAAGGATAGAGCAGAAGCACAAACGCGGAGAAGGGCAGAGTGCACAACCCTCCATCAACCTGCTTGAAATAACCCACAGGCCTCATCTTCAATAAATTCTCGCATGAGAGCCACATGGCTTCAGTCCGTGCAAGCCGTCGGTTCTGGGAAAGGCCAGCTTGGGAATTGCGAACGGATCCAACCTCGGATCTTAGGAATAAATGCCACGATGGGATGGCCATGGGTGGTAGATTAGTCGAGGGAATAGGTAGAAAAACCAAGAATTTAAGGAACCCAAGCATTCACATTCAAACACCCATCCTCTAGGAGGTGTCCACAATTCAAACTTGAACCCAAATTGGCCATGGAATCAGCCCTATGATTGTTGGCTCTTAAGATATGAAAGAGATTGAGGGAGACAAAAGCTTTGGCCAGATGGATAAAACGATGGTGCATCATGGAGAGAGGCTTGTGACTGTGGTTTATAAGGCCTCTGGCTTCTTTGATCACAATCATTGAATCTCCAAGGACCACCAATTTACGGATGTCGTTGCTTTTAGCTATGTCAATTCCTTTTATCAAGGCTAACCATTCGGCTGCATTGTTAGTCCTTGAACCAATTCCCCAAGCATAGCTTTTCTTGTTGCTTCCATTGGGATTGAAGAGAACCCCCCCCGCGCTTGCCAACCCTGAAATCAATGTATGGCCAGAATTACATTCATTATATAGGGGTTCCAAGAGCATCATGTCACTTACAGGAATTGAACCTAGATGGGGAAGGTAGAAATCATCCTCCCAACCACCCAAGCTACATCCAATAGAACAAGAATATTGTTGAAAGTCGGATTTGAACCCACGCCCTTTCGGACCATAACATTAATCTGGTGCCTTAGATCAACTCGGCCATCTAAATAGCTGCATCCTTCATTAACTCTTACATAACATGCAATTATACTAATTTCCAAATGTAACATGTGTTGCAAGCACCTCCAATATTTGAGTCAACATCTAAATATTGTACATGCAGAATCGATTTGGTTACCAAGCAAGTAGCAATGAACCGACTAACTACAATGACCATCTTTGTTTTAAGTGGATGTTCTCAACTCTAAAATTAATAGTGGACCAATTTGCCAAGTCATTTTCTGTTGGTGTTTCTAGCGTCGGGAGGCATCCTCCCAAGTCGGCCCAACAAAACAAAATAATATTTAAATATATTTAAATACATTAATAATATTATGATTAATATTTAATGATAATATTTATTATGAAATGGCATTTCGGCAAGCAATAAAGAGATGTGTCCTTTCATTTCATTCACTATAAAGTGAAAGTCATGAACTTGCCATTAAAAAATCATTTATCTATCTCTCTACTACAAAGAAGTAATAAGAAGGATGCAACTTTAATCTCAGTATAAAACTATTTGTTTATGTGCATAGTTTATCTTCTAGTGATCCTATTTATTTTCGTTGCATATGATTGAAATATATTGTTGCTATATTAAATTCTAACACGGTATCAGAGCAGTGTTGAAAGAAATCATTGTTAGAAACTAGGGCTTCTAGATTTTGACTATTATGTTCGTAGATCCGGAGGGAAAAAAAAAAGAGTCAAGATGGTGACCAGTATCAGAGTAGAGGATAGATTAGATGGAGCCTCTAACTTCAGATCATGGAAGACGAGGTTACTTCTTGTCTTGGATGAGAATGAGATCAAGAATTATGTAAAAGAAGACATCTCCAAACCAACAAATGATGCAGAGAAATCTAAATATAAGAAAAATGAAGCAATGGCCAAAAGAATCTTGACAGATTCTGTGAAAGATCACTTGATACCTCATATCTCAGAGTTAAAGATTGTTAAGGCCATGCTTGATGCACTAGTTCGACTATTTGAGAGCAAGGACACCAGTAGGAAATTGGCCTTGGAGAATCAACTCCGCAACACCAAGATGACCAAATCAGATTTTGTAGCTGATTATCTTATGAAAATCTCTCAACTAAAAGAACAACTACATGCTATTGGGGACCTCATTCATGATGAAGAACTTGTCACTCTAGCTCTTAATGGATTTCCTTCCTCATGGGAATCGTTTATTCAAAGCATATGTGGTCGAGAGACACTACCCAAATTTGATCGGTTTGGTCTTACTATGTTCGAGAAGTAACCATAATGTTGTCAAGAAATAACCCAGAAGAACCTCAAGATGGAAATACTCTAGCTATTGCAGCTCATGCAAGAAATGGTAAAGAGAAAAGGAACTTTTAGAAGAAGAATTCATATCAAGGACCAAGGAAGAAGAAGGACATTTCACACATCTAGTGTTACAGGTGTAATAAGTTACGTCACTATGCTTCATATTGTCCTCGGAGAAAGAGAGGGTAGTAGCATGCATCAACAACCTATGTTGATGAGGAGCCTTCACCAAAAAAGACAAAACCTGATGATATGCCAACATAATATTTCTTTTGATTTCCTTTTATTGTAAGTTGGACCATTTTCCTTGGTCCAACATAATTTCTTACTCATTAGTTAGATCATTATTGTAATTGGGCCATTTTCCCTTGCACGAGATCCCAAAAGATTTGTTTTAGTTTCTTTTTATTCAGGAAAAAGTGTCAAGACTCAGTAGGAGTCAAAATACATAAAAGGCAGGAAGGATTGCTTCCATGACAAAGAGGGGGAAATCTCAGGGCCTTACGATAAATGGGAAGAAATCCCATATTTGTAGATCTTATACATACTCTAGGATTGATGATTGACAAAAGGATTCTAGTACTCCAGTATTGATGATTGTCAAGGGGAGCTAGCTTCAGGTCCCAGGGGAGCAAGATGCTCAGAGGCAGAGGAAGCAAGATGCTTGGATGTAGATCAAACATGATATTCAAATGTAGAGGGAGCAAGATGCTCGGATGTAGAGCGAGCATGATGCTCATATATAGATCAAGTGAGATGCTTAGATGCAGAGGGACCAGGACACTCCAACACAAAGGGAGATGTGATGAGCTTGAAGATGGATTTTTGCAACATCGAGTAGACATTCCCCTAGTATTATCCATGTGACTTGGCTAGGGATGAATGGCCCAGAGGCAGGGCAGTATCAGCTCCCAACCACCCTGTGACGGGGTGGGGAGACTGGCCCTTGATGAGTAGTGTTGATGCATCGAGCAGGTGTTCCCCCAGTATTATCCATGTGACTTGGCTAGGGGTGAATGGCTCAGAGTGGGGAAGTTCCCTCTTCCGGACATCCTGTGACAAGGTGGGAAGATTAGCTCTCAATTGCACACACTATCCTCCTAGAGGTTGATGCATCGAGCATTTCCCAGTATTATCCATGTGACTTGGCTAGGGGTGGGTCAAGTGGGATAGTGCCTTCTCTCGAACACCAAGTGGGTTGGAGAGATTAGTCCCTAAGATGACTTAGAATGGGTTAGTGCCTTCTCTCAAACACCAATTGGGGTGGAGAGATTAGTCCCTAAAATGCTCAAAGTGGGTAGTGCCTTCTCCCGGACATCTTGTGATAGGGTGGGGAGATCAGTCCCTAGATTCTCACTCATCACTCATCACTTATGCAAGCTCATGAACTACCTCTCCAGTGCAAGAAGAATAAGTTGATGCTTCAGGATGTATTCATAAGAATGCCTCCCTCATCGAGAGGAAGTGCTGATGATTGCAGCATTGATGAGACATTGATGTGACTCTCTCTTGAGAGGGAGAGACAGGGAGATTGACACTTCTCGACAGACTGAGTTGTGTTGAAGACCTTCCTTATGATGACGAGATGTTCAAGACAAGCCGTGATCTAGATATGTTCCATCGTGATGATACCTCCCTAGCTAAGAAGGAGTGTTGGTGTTGGTAGCGTCGGGAGGCATCCTCCCAAGTCGGCTCAACAAAAAGAAATAATATTTAAATATATTTAAATACATGAATAGTATTATTATTAATATTTAATAATAATATTTATTTTAAAATGAAATTTCGCGAGCAATAAAGAGATGCGTCCTTTCACTTCATTCACTAGAAGTCAAAGTCATGAACTTGCCATTAAAAAAATCATTCATCTATCTCTCTACTACAAATAAGTAATATGAAGGATGCAACTTTGATCTTAGTATAAAATTATTTGTTTTTGGTTTATGTTCCAATGATCGTATTTATTTCCATCACCTATAATTGAAATATATTGCTGTTATCTTAAAATCTAACATTTTCTAGTATACCCATTATTGTTTCCATTGATTTTATCGGAATAGATTCCGGGTGCACTCTTTGCTTATTACCACTTGAAAACGACAACTGCTATAGTTAATTCTATAGTCATCACTTATGGATCTATTGGTTTATATGTGAAATGCGACCATATCAACTCTAAAGGTTGTTCATTTTTACGCAGGAGTATTTTGCTGAAGAGATGGAGAACTGTGTTATTATTTCAAAACTTCTCGACATTTCACTCTTGTTGTCTCAACACACCTTACAATGTGACCGTAAGAGTATAGGTGTAGATGGAGGAGGTTCGGTTACTTGTGATGGATTTCCAACATATCCATTTCGACCATGTCTTCAGGGAGGTTAATACGGTGGCGGACAAGCTCTCGAAGAAGGCACTTTCCTCAGAGTTTGGTGTCATTATGTGGCAAGACTGGCGGGAGGGCACGTTGTTTTCACAGGGTTCACATCTTCTACACTGGTCTTGATTGGCTTGGCTTTTTTGCTTCTATTTTAGTTACATTTTGTTGATGTGTAGTTTTTTCATTGAGGAGATGTGATACTTATGTTCGCTGTTAGTTTTTTCTATGTGCAGATATCACATAGGGGATGCCTCCAACGCCTTGTTGGTTTTTTGCTTTTCTCCTATGTGCGGCTATTTATCAGTTATTTATTGTATGTTTTGGTTACTTAGCATATTGGACATATTTCTATTTCTTTTGGATCGGCAGCTATGACTTATTTGGTTCCATTTGAGAACTTTTTGTGACTCTTGGATGATATCATTGCGGATGTAGAACCTGTTTCTCCTACGGGAGGGGTTCCTGACTTTTATGTATAAACACTTGGAACATGGTTTTTGGTCGTCTTTATGGCTGTTGGCTGGGAGGCCATGTTTGTTTTTACACATGACACTTACACTGCAGGACAGTGAGGAGATGTATGCTTTGGTTTCTGACAGTTGGCAACATTTACTATTTCGTTTATTAATAGTAAGTTACATTTTTCAGTGAAAAAAAAAAAAAGAGTATAGGTGTAGACATCCCTGATTTTAATTAGTTACTTATCTCTCACCATTTATTCACAATTCTCGAATGATTAAAACCTATACATTAATCTATTCAATATCATGTCACCATTTACGGATTAAACCTGTGAGTGATTTGGCAAATGGACAAGCAGAGTCTAATAGATACCTTTGCGCTAACATTTAGTACCTTGACATATTAAATTATTAAGGGTCGTTTATTTCAACAATTGAAGTTGTACTCATCATACAAAACCTTAAAAGTATTTAATTTAATGAGAATAGTAGTGTAACATAGTGTGACATCAACGATTCTCTTGGTTTAACCTCTACACACACTATATATGATGTTGATCGTTCCAAGGATAATTAATGTGGAATTAATGTGATATTGTTACGAGCCAATAATCAAGTTATTATTATTCGTTGCAAAGTACCTCTATTAAGGAAAGGTTATGCTTTGGAGCACCCTTCAAATCATTTAGATATATAAGTATAGGCTACTAACTAAGGTTACCTATAGCCCGAATTTTCCATACCGAGTACCTCGAGGGTAGAGCTACACTTTTTTTTTTCAACTAAGTAGAGCCACACTTACCTTGCCTAGTTACTTAAATCAATTAACAACTGTTGTATTAGCGGATAATATCAAGATAGATTCGAGGTGTTCAATTTCAAATGCCATACACTCCTGTAATTTAATTTACTAGGTTATCATTATTCATCCAATAAATGCCCAAAAATTAGTTGCTAATGGATTTCCATATTTATACAAGAGCCACATGGTGGCAATGTCTCTACCAAACTGCAAATTAGAATTTTGAAACATTGTAAACTGCACTTGCTAATGGATTTCCATATTTATACAAGAGGCACATGGTGGCAATGTCTCTACGAAACTGCAAATTAGGATTTTGAAACATTGTAAATTGCACTTGTTATTGAAGGAATTGCAATGTGCGATGAGGGAATTGAAGTGTTGTGAGTATCCACATTGAAACTAACACAAACATAGACCGCCTTTATTAGACAAATGGTAGAACCATTTTAGTGCAAAATAAAATAAAATTATACTCAGTAGAAGTAATGCAAATGAGATCCATAATTGAATAAACATATTGGAAAGATGGCATTAGTGCAAACGACATTGTAGATTTGAATGCAAATGGCATTGTAAACATAGTTGGAAAAAATGGCACCATTAGAGATCTAATGTTCAAAGAATATAACAAAGATTGCTATAGATGCCATTGCCAAAAAGAAAATAGATTCTTTTAGAAACATTTGTAATTGTAGCTGTTATTTTTTTGAATGTTGTCATCTAGACCAAAGGAAACAAGGGTAACTCATTTGAGTTCTAGCACTAGCAAGTGCACACGTTCTTGGGTGCTCTATTTATCACTCCGCAAGAGTGGTTACTGGGCTGTTGTTCAGATTCTTTCTTTGAGAGCAAGATCTATTTGCCTAGAAATACATTTTCCATCTACATATCCATTTCTATTGGTTGAGAATTTGTGGCTTGGGATCCTGTATGGTCAATCTTCCATAACAATCAGAGAACAATAGACATAATATAAGTTTTGGTGAAATGGATATTGAAGTTGTATTGAAAGGATCAATAAATATTTGAAAATAGAAATGCAAACATGCTTTTGTATGGTGGTTGTGTTCTTGATGAGAACATATGCACATTTTAGGAAGTCTATGTTGATGTGATCTTGACACAATGAATTCAAAGAGTTAAGATAAGGAACTATTAGGAATGGAAGTAAAAGCAAAAGAGAGGAGCGTACAAGTAAAGGGATAATATTTGGCTTTGCAATTTTTTATGCAATAAATTCTTTGAGACTTTTTTGATAGCAAAGTGTCAAGTGGCTTCTACAATAAGTCTTGCAATGTACATGAATAAATAACATATTGTTAAGTAGACCAATCAAAATATATAAAAAAGGAAAAAATAATGCACGCTTATAAAGATTTGAATCAGATTCTATGAAGCTTGAGTTAACTATAAGCAATTAACTATTTCATTTTGGAAAGCAATGCATGGGCACTTTCTATATCTAGCAAGAAGGGACTATATTGTTAAAAAAACAATGTCAACTAACCTTATATCCAATTCTAGCTGATTTTTCTAAGGCATGTGCTTTGAGCAGTGGCAAAATAGCTGTCAATAGATGAAGCAAAAGTACCGTTAGGCCATGCTTTGCTACGAGCCAACAACATAGTAGTAAAGAGTCTAAGTTCTATTTCAACATTTAACTTGGGAAAATGAGCAATAGTGCTAGCAGGTTGATGAACCTGAAGAATGAAAGTCTAGATGATTATAGCTGGGAGTATTCTGATATAAGAAATATTGAGTTATGTGTGTGTAAAACAAGAACACCTCAATTTGGAGATGCCAGGTTATTTGCATAAGATTAGCACAGAGTGTGTGTGCATATCAATTCATGATATCAACAGCTAAAAACACAAGCATAAACCAAAATCACGTACATTTTAAATCTAGATCTTATTCATAAACAATTTGTGAGTATACCTTAAACTCCAATTGAGGTTTTATAATTTTGGACTTAGTTTCATGGCTATTTGATGGATATTTATAACAAACTCCAATGAAGTTTGTCACTGTAAATTCAGTTTTTGGAATACCTAAATTGAAGACCTGCAATTATTTCAATATTTCAGAAAACTGGTTCATCTAGGTCCATAGTTCTTTTCTGCATAATTTATAACTTTCACTATTGTAAGAATGTGTAACATGAAATTTTGAAGACACGAGGGTTGTGTAATTTTGCTAAATAAGATGCATCAGTATGGTGTAAATGTAGATTGGGTTGAAGGGGAACTTATGGTAAGGAAACTTGGACTATAGAAACCGGTATGAGAGCATAACTCAATTGACATTTGATCACAAATAGAGTAGAATTCTGCTATAGCGAGCTCTCGTTTCATTATATAGTTTTCCTTAGAACATGTATCACTTTGCATTATGTTCTTTTAGAACATGTATCACTTTGCATTATGTTCTTAGACCAATTAGAAGCTCTTATTGTTGAGCCATCATTTGTAGTTGTGTTCTCTGATACCAAGAAGCATCAACTGTCAAAATGTCTTTAGCATTGAAGAATTTAAACTATTGAAAATTTTGAATTAAAGCATTGCTCAATTAGTAGACCTGCATGTTGGTAGAAGAGAGAACATGGTATATGCTATGTTGCAGTGCTTGCAATAGCAATATCTAGAAGCTCAAATTGGGGATTATTTTTCCTGATGTCCTAATTGCCATCTAGCAAAAGGAGAAAGCACTAGATGAACCAAGTGTCGTTTCCATGTAAAAAATAATTCAAACCTAGTGGAAATCAAAGGCACATAGCATTGTCTACAATATTTCTTAAAATAGAAAATAGATCTCAAACACTGAATACTGCAGTGGTGTTGAACCTAGGGACCTGAAAGTGGGTTGGCTTGGTCAAGCAAGCAATGGAAAAAAGTGATCTTAAGGATATTAAACTAGAAGGAATTTTTCATATGCAAGTGTCAGTTGAAGAAGGTTTGCTAATGCATATGTCTATGGTTTTAGCACTGACAGTCGAATGTTCTGCTTGAACCTTGACACAAAGTAAAATTCTTCTCAGCTTGACTTCAACTATAAACCATAGAATAAAGAACAAATTCCAACCATGCACTAATTCCAACAAACAAAACACAAGGGAAGCAACTGAAAAAGGGATGGCTAGAACAGGAAAATACATGAGATTTAAAAGCAATTTAGGAACCAAATTGCAACATTAGCAGGTGAACAACACTAAAAGTGAACACAACCATAACACAAGTGTTGAGGGATTTAATTACCCTAATGAATTTTTGGGAGAAGTCACCATAGATCAGATACCCGAAAAGATATACTCAAGCAATCATACATAAAATAAGTTTATAGCAACTACAAGAAAACTTCTTTATCAAACAAAAGAGGCAAGTACAAGAAGACAACCAACCTGGAATCCAACGTTTGATGAAGATATCCTAACTGGAAGCTTTAACCTTCCTTTCTATCTTCAAGGTTCAATTTGAAACACAACAAGATCAAGAAGGATAAGCAATTACTGCTTCAAAAGATATTTAATAAACTTATTGTAAATTGCAAATAACCAAATTACAAGAAAATACAACTTGCACATAAAATCTTGAAATTGGACAGGAAAGAGTGTTCTTTTATATTAATAAGCAACATAAATACAAATAGGAATGTTTCACCTGATTTCTGAAGCAAGCCCTGTTTCTGAAAATAGCTTTCTGGGGTCCTCCAGCCAAATTCCTTCATTCACCCACTCCTTACTCACTTGTGAAAGCTATGCCCAAAGAATCTCTGCAATTATTGGCACAATAAAGAGAAATCTATTTAGAAGTTGAGCACAAGATTTGAATACTATGGCATCAATCTCTATACGACCAGAAAACTGCCTGGAGGGCACCTCAAACTTCAACAATTGGAAGGATAGTATTCTCAACATCCTAGAGGAACATGACTTGGATAGCTACATATCCTTTGTGGTGGAGGAGCCTAAAAATAATGCAGGGTGCATCAACTTCGAGAAGAATCAAGCTAAGGCCAAATGAATCATCTATGATTCAATAAAAGATAACTTGATGCCCGTGATCACATCGTTGAAGAATGCAAAAGAATGTTATGATACATTTAGTAATCTATATGAGAAGAAGGCCCCAACTCAAAAGAGAGCATTGAAGAACAAGTTATGAAACCTCAAGATGGAGAAGGACAAGATAGTGGCCTCCTTCTTCACTAAGATCTCTTAGCTAAGAGATCAAATTGCTGACATTAGAGTTGTAGTGGATGAAGATGATCTCATCCAAACCGCCGTTGATGGTATCCCATCTTCATGGGAGACATTCTTGGTTGCTATCAATGGCCGAGAAGTACAACCCGGGTTTGAAATATTTTGGCATGACTGTATCCAAGAGGAAGGGTGAACAGAGCATAACTATGTGCACTAAAGAAGAAAACCTTGCCCTCATAGCAAGAATGAAGAAAAAATAAACCCTTCTTCCATAAGAAGTTCTTTCATCCAAAGAAGAAGGAGTTCAACAAAGGATTTGACAAGTCAAAAGATAGATGCTTCAATTGCAACAAGAAATGTCATTTCTCAAGAGAATGCAAAGCAAAGTGGAAAGGGAAGTTTCATGCTTCTACCACCATACAAGATGAAACCACTCAAAAGAATGCATTCGAAGAAAAGGAGACAAGAAGAGAGTTTTACCTTGTCTCATCCCTTTCGGGATCCGTCATCACAAGTGCAGACACATGGTTGATTCATAATGGTACATCCACACATATGACTAGTTACAGGAGTTCCACCAATGACCTAAAGGATACAAAGTTCACATGCATGGTAGAGTTGGGGGACAAGTCAACATATTCGATCCCAGGAGTTGGATCCACCTTGTTAGCACCCGAATTGTGTTAAGCATCTAGGAGGGACATTAAATATAGTAGGAGTATCAGCATCCAGTCCCGAAATTGCAAAGGAAAATCAAATTCAAGCTAAATGTAATTTCGTGTGAAGAATATGGGGGTTTTTGATGAAAATGACTGTTTTAGTCATCATTTTGCAGCAGCTGTTTCGGCCAAACCAGAAGGAATTTTGGGAAACTGAGAGAGGTTTATCTCCAGCACGGGCCAATCTCCAATAAAATCTCTCATGATCTGCACAAATCTCACGGTTTGAGAGAATAGAAAGGTTTTTCAGAGGGTAAGTTTCCAAAAATTACGTTTTTTACCTGAGCCATCAACTTCAAAGCTCGATCCCGACCAGCAGGAGGGGAGTGGGGGGAAACAAAGACATGGGTTTTGTCAGGAACGAGCCTGACTACAAAAACCTCTTTCAATTTTTAAACATGTGTCTTCATTTTGGTTATACAGTTGGGGCACCGAAGGCCATTTTCAGTAGTCCGCGTCCAAAATGAGCAAAAATGGTTGGAACTGACTCCCAGGTTGTTGAATCTCTTTGTGCAGGTGTCCATGCAGTTGTAACAGTTTCCTATGGAGATAGCTCGACCTTGAGGGCTGAGAAAAAACTATAAATTCATTGTAATAGAAGTAGAACAGGTTGGAAAATCAAGTGGCTGAGGCCTTGGGAGAGCTCTGCTCTGTATTGAAGCATTTTCTTAATAGAACAACAATGTTTGAAGCTGGTTTTAATGGCAGTTGTCATGTCCCCATCTTGACCCTATTGCATTCGAATGTAAATAATGCAAATGATGTAATATTGTTATGAAATCATGGTGAGGAGCTCAAGGCCAAGGCCCCGCCATCGATTTATTGATGCATATGGTTTGCGTGCTAGCTAGGAACATTGGAACTTCAATGTCATGTAATATGCATTTTAATAAAAATACCCACAACTAGCTATGCAATGCAACAAAGAGATGGGGGCATGATTTTACAAGGAATTGGGAAGGAAAACATTCAAACCCTTGAGCCAACCAAGTCAAGCCAAGTGTCAATGAGAGAACTCATCAAACCCTCAACTATCCATGTTGACTTTTGTACCCAACCATTGATTTCTCCCAAGAATTGGTTGAGGTAGTTAATGCCTTGGGAATGGAGAGGTATGGCTGTCCAAATTCGGGTATGGGAAAGCCACCCTGCATGGAAAATCGTGTTTGTCTCCTTGGGCAAGAAAAGAGCCACGAAATTGCTCTCTAAGCTATTGTTCACCATTGCCTTGTTCCCTCACATAGCTCTAGCTGCCTGGGCGTTTTCCTCCCTGGGTTTTCTGTGTTCCCCTTCATCTTTTAGTTGGGAAGGGGAGTTTTTGTGTTGATTACCAGTGGGGAAGAAAACATAACGTTTTTGGGTCTTCCTGGAGGTCGTTTAGGTCATTGGAAATGATCCTAACCAGTGGGCAGAAATCGGTTTTGCTCCCTGGGGTTGAAATCAAAATTCCACAGTTCGTTTGGGTGAACCACGAGTTGGGAGAGCCAATGTGGACCCTGTTTTGTGAACACCTCTGTTGTAAATGTGTAACCCTGTCAATGATCATTTTGCTGTGAGAAGAAAGAGTATGTTGGGGTATGGGTAATGGGTAATCCATTGTTTTGGCTTGAGCTTGAGGGTAAGCATCTAGGGTTCAAGGGTAGCCTGATAAGCCTAGCTATGGACTGGCTTGGCTCAAATGAAATGCTTAATTGGCTGTGGATGAGCTGAATGTTCCCTTTCCTTGTGAGAATCATGCCCAGCTCGGGGGTGGCCTTCGGACGGACTCAATATAAGCTGTCGAAGAGCCTATGGTTGGGTGGAATGTTGCAGTGACATAGCTAGTTGCTTGGGACAATTGCACAATGAAGATAAGTGTTTTTTGTCTATGTATTTGCTTCTGTAATGCATTAATTTGATGACTGTTTTGATATGCTGGATGGACATGAATTGTGTGTGTGGATTAGTTTTAATTCCGCTATGCATATTGCCTAATTTGTATCTACACACCAATGCTTTTATTCATATGATGCTAATGTATGGGCTGAGTTTGTGTAAAAGCCCCAGAATTTGCCATCCTGTTCCCTTCCACAATTTGGATAGATAGGTGGGTACGTGACAGATGGTATCAGAGCTGCTGGTTGCAGCATTGGGCCTTTATGGGATACCTATCATAGTTGCAGAGGTAAGTATGCTTCCTGCCCAGCATAGACTGTTAAGAAAAATTTCAAATTTTCAAAATTTATCAATTTTTTTTTTTATGTATCTATGAGTTTTCTGCCAAAAAAACTGAGCCGGAGGAAAAACTCGGTGAGTTTGTTCGCAACGGCGGAAGGACTCGGCAAGTTGTTCCGCAACGCGCCAGGAAATCAATAAGTTCGCCGAAACTGCGGAAGAACTTAGTGAGTTGTTCCGCAACGGCGGAAGAACTTGGCAAGTTGGCCCAAAGTTTCGGAAGTGCCCGGGGAAAGGAAGAAAAATTTCAAAAATTTTTCTAAGTGTTTTCGGCAGTCGGACTCGGCGAGTTGGCTCGAAACTGCGGAAGGACTCGGCAAGTCGTTCCGCAACGCGGCAAAACAAATCAATAAGTTCGGCGGAAAGATGGAAAAATTTCGGAAGGAAAAGCTGAGTTCGATCGGAAGAACTCGGCAAGTCGCCCCGCAACGGCGGAAGGACTCGGCGAGTTGGTCCGGAAAAATTTCTAAGTGTTTTCGGTGTCAAAGAAGAAATTTCGGAAGAACTTGGCGAGTTGCTTCGAAACAGCGGGAGAACTCGGCGAGTTGCTCTGAAACGGAGGAAGGTTTTTCTAAGTATTTTTCGACGTCCAAGAGAAAATTTCGGAAGAACTCGGCAAGTCGCCCCGCAACGGAGGAAGGACTCGGCAAGTTGGTCCGCAACGGATTGGTCGAAAAAAAAAAAAATGCCGGAACTCGGCGAGTTGGCTCGAAACAGGCTGGAAGAACTCGCTGAGTTGCTTCGAAACAAGGAATTTCAGTGGCTTTCCAGGAAGATTTTTTCAGGCGCCGAAAGTTGAAAAATGCCATGGAACTTGTGTGCCAGATTGCGTGAAATGGAAAGATTTACAAAAAAATAAAAATGAGGGCGCTGCCCTCGACCTGCCACTGCACAAGGGGGCAAGCCCCCTTGACCCCCGTCGTCCCCTGGAAGACAGTCGTTGAAAGTGTGAAATGCATTCTTGGGATGAGAAGCAGGAATTGCATAGAAGGTTGTGGAGAGTAATTGGCTGTAATATGAATTGCAGAAGAGCAATGGGAGCAGCAAGACAACATTGATAAGAGGGAAACTTCTCACCTTAACTATTTCTGTTATAGCATAGGAATTTCATACTTGAAAAGTAGCAACTAAGAATGTTTTACATTTGTATTAAATTGCTACTTGGTGAGAAATGACAGCTAATGATTTCTTGCGTGCTTGGTAGGGAAACCAAGAAAATGATCAGCTATGACGTGGAGAAGGGACCCCATGTCATGCTTGGAAAGGGATAATTCCTTAACTCCACTATTTCTATTGTTTTTGTATTTTACAAGTTTTATATGCATAGAAGCTATGGCATAGGAATGCTGGAAATGCAAAAGGGATAGATAGATGGCATATTGCACAAGTGCATGTGAAAATGTTTTTGCATGTATATGATATTGCATATTGGTAAAAAAAGTGAGGATTTACATATGCAATGAGCCACTTAAGATCAAATGATGGTGGTTGCTAATAATTAGTTGTGTTCGCATTGGTTATAGGACCAGAGGAAACCGAAGCATGGCTAAGGATGTGGATGATGATTGTTGCATACAACCTCATGAAGAGAGGATGGTGCAACAAATCCATGATCATGATGTTGGCAAAAGGACTGAGTAGCCTTGGTAAGAGGCCGACTGATCAGGTAACATCAAGTGATATTAATAACAACCATGCAGGTAAGGGTTAACTGTGCTTAATTGCATGAATGTTGACAGAGGATTTGGTGAGTCTCTTCAACTAAGCTTAAACTAAGGTGATTTGGTTTGCATTGAGCGCCTGAATGTGAATGCCAACCCATCAAGTATGGTGAGGTGCAGGTAGGTGAAGGAAGGGAGCCTTACACCCTATAGTTTCTAGAAACCTCAATGCATTCATATGAATTCATATCATGCCATTTGTGAATATTGGTTGTGAGTTTAACAACCAAAGCAACTGAGGACTTATGGACCTGTCATGGTAGTGCATGTAATCATGGTTAGGCCATAGTATGTTTGAATGCATAGTATTCATGAAATCATGCAAGATGGCATTGAAGAGATGTGCATTGAAATATTCGGTAAATGTTGTAAATATGCATGCATGTGTAGGTGCACATGTTGAAATGCATTGTGTGAATGCATGGGTGTGACATATATATGTTTCAATGCAGTTAGATAATAGATGAAATGGTGGACTATTGCTAATCCTCAGACCATTTCATAAGCTGCTATGAATGCAGGAGAAGGACTGCATGAAGAAGGTAGACATGTGATGGGCTACCAAAGCACTCTGTTGGAAGGACAGAGTTGCATGGAATATGAAGTAATGAGTATTTACAGTTATTTAAATTGCATGGATAGTGTGACTATGTCTTGAAATTTTATTGTGATAATGATGCATATATAGAAATGTATATATTTCATTGCATTTCACATGTTAAACAGCTGAAGGTGTTTGAATTATTGAGTATTATAATTCTGAGATCACTTCAGTGACTGTTATGGCAATGAATGATTATGTGCATAGATACTCACAACGAGTTTGGCTGATTGAAGTTTCAGTTTTTAGGTAGAAAAGTCTTGCGTATGGCAATGAGGATAAGTCCATAGTAAAGACCGAGATCTACCATGTGCAGAAGCCAAAGGTTATGAGAAGGTTTTCATGGTTGTAATTTATGCATGAAACAAATCTGAAAATTGTCTGGTTTAAGTTTATGAGAATAGTCTCATAGTTGCAAATCCAATTTCTGTAGGAAAACAGATTTACAAATTTCAGATTTGAGAATTTGCTTATAATTGCTAATGACTATTTGGCTTATATAGAATTGTGTCAGGAGGACATGTTGTAGGTGGATGTTCAGGTATGGTAGCAAGGGTGAAACCATAATGGATAGAGTGATACCACCTACGAGAGCCAAACAATATGAGGATAGCCTCATTGCTAAGCAAATCAATTTCTGTAGGAGACATAATTGTCAAATTCATGTTGAATTTAATTATTAATGTTATTGATTGGTTATGAAACAATCATATTTGAGGCTTATTGCTAAATGTTGTTGACTGTTTGGCTATTTGATAAGTGTGCCAGGATGACGCATTGCAGGAAGACCATGTGTGATGGCCTGTAGAAGCCAAACTAGATGGGAAGGATCCCATGCTTTGGAAATGGGTTTTGGGTGAAACGCCATTGTAAACGTTGATAATGTCTCAGCCGAACTGCATGTTGGTAAATCATGTGAGTGAGACAGTAAAATTATGCCAGGAAGGCATGTGTGGGTTAAGGAACGTGAAAATATTAGGGTGGCAACCAGAAGGACTATTGACTCAGAGAAGGGAGCCCCCATTCTTCACCATTAAAGAAAGATACATATGTAAAACGAATGAGTATTCGGTAACCCTAACTAAGGATATACATGTTTGGTTATTAGATTTAATATGCAGAGCATGTTTTATTATTTCATTATTGTTCCAGACTGCTTGAGTGTGACTAAGGCCTACATGGCTCACATCGGAAAGGGATGCATACCTTTCGGGTGATGGGTTATATTAGGGTTTTCAATATTGACTACACCCTAAGGGAATGGACGCATTCCTGGTGCTTCAATACTTGATAGTGAATGTTATTAAATATGGTTACAATTTTAGAGCAGCAATACTGATGAGTCTGCTTATCCTTCTTATGCTATCAGCTTACACAGATGCAATTTGGTGTTGCATGTAAAAGGAAAAGTGAAGAAAAGGTGCTCAAGAGGACTCTATGGGCAGTGGTAACCTTTCTACACTCACACTAAAGGACACTAGAAGAGATGGATAGGCCCGAGGAGCTGTGTTGCAGAAAAGGGGTATCGTCCTTATGTAGTGTGAGTGGGTATTGTGGGGCCATGCTAGCCTGCAGTCAAGTGAGTCACCTATGGAGTTCCTGGAGGGAACCACTAGTTGCATAAGAGAAGGAGCCACGTAATCATGTTATGTTGTTCATATTGCCTGATAAACCCAATCAATGTACTGGCGTGGCAATGGTTTTTGTATGCCTGATAAACCCAATCGGTGTACTGGCTTGGCATTGGTTATTAAGGGTTGTTGAATGCCTGACAAACCCAGTCGGTGTACTGGCTTGGCATTGGTTATTTAGATGTTGTGGAGGTATTGGTGAAGGGTGTTATTTCCTGACAAACCCAGTCGAAGAAATGGCTTGGAAATGATTGCCGTATGCTTGATAAACCCAGTCGGCGTACTAGCTTAGCATACTGATTTTTGAAATGCTTGATAAACCTAGTCGACGTACTGGCTTAGCATACTGATTTTTGAAATGCTTGATAAACCCAGTCGGCGTACTGGCTTAGCATACTGATTTTTGGGATGCCTGATAAACCCAGTCGGCGCATTGGCTTGGCATTGCCTATTCGGATGATGTTGTGGAGCAGCAGGTGTGCTGGCCAAGCATCCACCCCACAGGTGATCTAAGGCTTGTAAAGCAGAGAAGGAAACTTATGGAGTAGCGAGGAAACACACAATACAGATAAGTATTCATTTCAATTTATTTCTTGTTTGGAATAATGAATATTTTAGGTATAAGTCTTCTAACAGCTAAGATGATACACTATTGTTTCCTTGTTGGAAACCATGGCCATTGCAGGAAGAAAGGACCCTGAAAGAACTATAAATTCTTGGTAAACCCAGAGAGTAACTGGTTGGAGCTATAAATGCTTGGTAAAGCCAGAGAGTAACTGGTTGGAGCTATAAATGCTTGGTAAAGCCAGAGAGTAACTGGTTGGGCGCTATAAAATTCTTGGTAAATTCAGAGAATAGTTGGTGGGAACATTAACCACTTGATGTTGTGGAGCAGCCGGCGTGCTGGCCAAACATTCCCTAATTAATTGATAAAAACCAGTCGGCATACTGGCCTGGCATTGCCTATTCGAATGGTTGTGGAGTAGCCTGCGTGCTGTCCCAACATTCGTTATTGTATCCACGGGAAATCCAATGCTTGGAAAGCAAAGAAGGATCCTGTGGAATAAAGTGAAGACATCCGATACAGATAAGTATTTGGTTATCTTGCAACTTCTTGCTTATGAATATATGTGTGTATATGATTTGATTATGATTTCTCAAACTCTTGTCTAGAGATAAACCCTATGAAAATACACTAAACATGTGAATTGATTCAATGTTTGAATGTAGGTATTGCTGGAAGCAAGGACTATGAAAGCATCTAGAGGATGCATGTGGACATATGACTGTCCTAAAGAGCTCAGTATGAGCAGTAATGAAAGATGGTGCTAGTGGAACTGTGTGGGTCCTAGCAGCCAAAGGTTCTGTAAGCAACAACAAAGAAGGGTTCCCTAGTTGAAAAGCATTAGACAGACCTTAGACACTAAAATGTCATAGCCAAGAAATGGCACGCCAAGCATTCACATTGAAGTGAAAGAGGCTAAGGAGCATAGAACCACAAGTGATGGTGTGGCTCCGGATTGGAACAAGACTAAGAGGGGGAAACTCTTACTCTTCTCTTTTCTTTTGACTGATGCATCTCAAAAACAAAAGACTGTTGAGTGCATGTCATAAATGAAAACAAATTATGTTTAATTGCTTGAAATGAATTGTGAATGCTGAAATGGTTATTTTCCGGTGAAAGGATGAACATGAATGAGTTCATGTGTATATTGGGAAAGCATGAAATGTGTGGAAGTCTCATGAGTAAAGCATGGACGTTCCATGTCAATTGGGAAAATAATTGACTAATTTTAACATTGTGTTATGCTTGTCCTAACAGGAATTGCCATGATGAGTCTCACAGGTGAGAAATTGAAAGCCATTGATTACAGCAATTACTAGCCAAGTGTTGCTGGTGAGAAAAGAGAGAGCCATTTGTGCACTGTGATCATGGCAGCAGACCAGAGACTATTTGTTTTGGGCTGGAAATGTTCCTCAGATAGTTGCCGGGACAACAAGAAAGATGGCATCCATGAAATTCTAGACTTGTAGATCAGCTAGAAGGCGAATAAAGGGAAGGGATTGCTTTGGAGCAATTCCCGCCTACAGAGATGGAAGATCAAAGCCAGCAGGAGCAGCTTGAGGAAGCCAAAGGACTTGATCCTGAAAGGTCAAAGTAAAGAGATGGAATGCAGGACATACTTGCCACAATTTGTGAATTTTTGAGGCGTATGTAAAGTGGGTATACATACTGAAGTATTGGAACACCGAGGACGGTGTTATTCCAAGGGGAGGGGAATGTCACGTCCCCATCTTGACCCTATTGCATTCGAATGTAAATAATGAAAATGATGTAATATTGTTATGAAATCATGGCGAGGAGCTTAAGGCCAAGGCTCCGCCATCGATTTATTGATGCATATGGTTTGCGTGCTAGCCAGGCACATTGGAACTTCAATATCATGCAATATGCATTTTAATAAAAATACCCACAACTAGCTATGTAATGCAACAAAGAGATGGGGGCATGATTTTACAAGGAATTGGGAGGGAAAACATTCAAACCCTTGAGCCAACCAAGTCAAGCCAAGTGTCAATGAGAGAACTCATCAAACCCTCAACTACCCATGTTGACTTTTGCACCCAACCATTGATTTCTCCCAAGAGTTGGTTGAGGTAGTTAATGCCTTGGGAATGGAGAAGTATGGCTGTCCAAATTTGGGTATGGGCAAGCCACCCTGCATGGAAAATCGTGTTTGTCTCCTTGGGCAAGAAAAGAGCCACGAAATTGCTCTCTAAGCTATTGTTCACCATTGCCTTGTTCCCTCACGCAGCTCTAGCTGCCTGGACGTTTTCCTCCCTGGGTTTTCTGTGTTCCCCTTCATCTTTTAGTTGGGAAGGGGCGTTTTTGTGTTGATTACCAGTGGGGAAGAAAACATAACGTTTTTGGGTCTTCCTGGAGGTTGTTTAGGCCATTGGAAAGGATCCTAACCAGTGGGGAGAAATCGGTTTTGCTCCCTGGGGTTGAAATCGAAATTCCACAGTTCGTTTGGGTGAACCACTAGTTGGGAGAGCCAATGTGGACCCTGTTTTGTGAACACCTCTGTTGTAAATGTGTAACCCTGTCAATGATCATTTTGCTGTGAGAAGAAAGAGCATATTGGGGTATGGGTAATGGGTAATCCATTGTTTTGGCTTGAGCTTGAGGGTAAGCATCCAGGGTTCAAGGGTAGCCTGATAAACCTAGCTATGGACTGGCTTGGCTCAAATGAAATGCTTAATTGGCTGTGGATGAGCTGAATGTTCCCTTTTCTTGTGAGAATCATGCCCAGCTCGGGGGTGGCCTTCGGATGGACTAAGTATAAGCTGTCGAAGAGCCTATGGTTGGGTGGAATGTTGCAACAACATAGCTAGTTGCTTGGCACAATTGCACAATGAAGATAAGTGTTTTCTGTCTATGTATTTACTTTTGCAATGCATTAATTTGATGCTTGTTTTGATATGCTGGATGGGCATGAATTGTGTGTGTGGATCAGTTTTAATTCCGCTGTGCATATTGCCTAATTTGTATCTACACACCAATGCTTTTATTCATATGATGCTAATGTATGGGCTGAGTTTGTGTAAAATCCCCAGAATTTTCCATCATGTTCCCTTCCATGATTTGGATAGATAGGTGGGTACGTGACAACAGCGATTCCTGTGTCATTCTCCTCAGAGTCTATTCATCTCTTTTCTCATGTGAAATGTTTCTCTTTCATTGTTAATCCATTTTGTATGTTGTTCATGCTTGAATAAGAGTAGCATTGGAATGAGATTCATAGAAATAATGCCCCGTTCCTTTCATTTTAAGCATTGACCACTAATTTATGCTAAAGTTGGTATAGGATTCATCATTGTATGCATTATATCGATGGATTGTTTCTATCTTCTTCCTTATCATCAAATTAAAAGCTCTTTGACTGTGAATGGGTGGCTACCTTGCCTCTGTTTGGATATCTCATGCAACAACACTGTATTTGTTTTATGTTTTTTGTTTTGACTCCATTGCCCATGTTTCTTTTATGATTTTCTCTCCAAATAATTTAAACAATCTGTCCTAATAGAAGTCTGACCTTCTATGTATGCTTCGATTGAATATTTTTGAGTAATGAAGGCTGGTGTGTGTGTTCATTGCTGGCAACCTTGAGTATTTCTAGTTTTTCATAAAGATTGTAGAGAGAGCCCTCTCGGACTGTGCTGGGTCAGTAGCATTAGTCCAAAGTGGTTAATGGTTACCCCAGATTGACCTCTTCACAACCTTGGGGGTTAATTTGGGTGTTAACAAATTGGCGCCGTTGCCGGGGAACGAGAGTCTTATTGTCCCTCGGAAGAACGACAAGGTTCAGATCTGAATGCTGATGGTGAACAACAGTCAAACATTGAGAAGGTTGTATCATTCACCTGGCGACTCCACTCATCCAGATTTCAATATGAAGGTGACTCCACTGGGAGGATCGGTGTCTCCATATCAGAATGTTGAAGGTTTCATGGCAACTCCACTGTTAGAAGGCTTCAAAGTTTGAAGGGCTGGTTCAGTCTCTTCGTCAAATCAAAATGACAGGGCATGTGGAAAATCTTGCTTCTGTTGATGGTTTTAAAGAATATTTTGATATGTTTGATGATGGCCAAATTGAAGAAACCTTCTCAGAATTCTTATCCATATATTTGAAATCATGTAAATGTTCTTATGAAGATAAGATTAGTTTCTTAAATGAGTTTGCTAAGAAACTAAATGGAGAGCTTGAATCCCTAGAAAATTAAATTCAGTCCCAAGATCTTCATTTGTCTTTTGAAAATCCTTTTCAACCGCCTCTAGATGTCCATATTGGGAAATATTTAATGTCTAGAGATGAGTTTTATGATCCAAAACAATACATGCAAGTAGAAGAGACATATGAGGAGTCAATGTGTGATGACCAAGTTCTGATTAGCTGTGGGAGGCAGCCAAACATCCATAATTTTTATGACCCTGTTAGTGAATATATGGAAGGGTTTTTCAGCGTAAATTTGCAGCCATATCTTCATTTTGAAAATGAAAGAGATCACTACTTTCATATGCTGTCATATCCTCTGTCATCGACTGATTTCAAGCATGGTGAAGGAGTCAAATTGTTCAACCATTTGATGGATTGGCTCTACTGGCATTTTTGTGTTACCTGATTAAGCAAAGAAGTTTTGCATCTTAGAGTAGGTAGCTAGTCTGAATAAGCTCGCAGCTGAGCATCTTTTTCAACATATATAGTTTTAGTTATGAATTTTGGTTTCAAGCATTCTTCAATTCTCAGTTTTCAGCATGAACATACTTTCAGCATGTACAACTAGTTTTGAATTTTCAGTCCATAAAATCTCAGTGTGATTTTCAGTCGATGGTTGCATATCAAAGACAAAAAGGAAAGGAGGATTAAAAGAAAGACTTTGAGCAAATAAAAGAAGGAAAGGGGTTTCCATCATTTGGAAAAAGGAAAATGGATTTTGAACCTATGATGGCCTTGTGTTTTAGAGCTAAGGTTTTAAACTTTTATGCAAAGCAAAGGCTTTAAATTTTTTTTATTAGGTGATATGGCCAAAGCTCAGGTTTTATTGGAGGCATGTTTCTAAGTTCTTATGGTTGGGAAAAAGGTTCTTGGATAAAAGTATTAAAGGTAAATTCTGGGCAAAGGAGAAAGGTCTGCAAATTCGAACAAAAGAGAATAAAAAAGGAGAAATAGTTTTTATAATTGGCAAAATTTGAATATAAGCCATGTTGGCTTTATGTTCTTTAGGCCAACGATTTGGTTTTTATGCAAAAGAATTTAATTTTTGAGGCCAAGGTTTTGATGCATTTTGGGCAGAGGTTTAATTTTTATAAAAACCAAAGTTTTAAGCTTCTTACAGAAACGCAGGTTTTTATTGTTAATAAGAAGTAGAGTAAAAGGGCCCAGCCGTGCTCAACACTGAGAGCATTGCCAACAATCAGTTTCCAAGTCAGAGTGGGGACCCACACGCACTAGCCAAGCACCAAGCTCACTTAGGAGCTTACCTTCCTTTTGTTCCTTGGTATATGATATGAGATGTGGTGTATATAAATTATAAAAGGACTTCTCTCCTTCTACATGTGGGACTATTCCCATGAGGTAAAAATGGAAAGCGTAGAGCTTGGAGCAAATTGGTGTTATTCGCATATGTTTTTTGTCGGTACAAAGTGCCACCCCTATTGGAGAAATGATGAATTCCAATATCAATATGGACAAAGAAGAAAGAATTTGACAAGCATTTACCATCACTCTGGCGTCTTTGACGATTTGGGCGTTATGCAGCAGGATTCCATGAGCTAATCCAAAAGCCCGACATTTGCACTCTTTCTGGCAAATTGAGAAAATTCGACACCACAAGTCAGAATCCATTGCATTGTATTTACAACCCTGGCGGTGTTTTCTGTCTTAAGAAGGTTGGTTTAGCATTATAGCTTTGCAGGGACGGGAGAATCCCTATCAAGGAGGAGCCGTGAAGCAGATGAGCATGTTGTTGATCGTGATCGAGAAGAATCCCTCCCACTCCTGCCGCCCCAGGATTCCCTTTTGAAGCATCGTTAAAGAAGAGACAATATTTATGCTGATCTTGCTCTTTAAACGAGTGTAATACATAGCTCTCATTAGAATAAACCAACATAGATCCATCTTAAACCCATATCTATCAAGCACCGAGAGAGATCCAATTTCTTGAGGTGTATTTCATTTTTTAAATTTAAACTCAAGAAATTTTATCTCTCTTGATTGATAGATCCGGGTTTAAGTTTTAAGTTTTTATTTTATAAACGAACATCGATTTTTTAATTACTTTTCATAATTTGTTTATAGAGTGCCATACGCAGAGAAGAAATTTAGAAGAAGAGAGGATCTGCGTTAGTGAAATGAAAGTTCTCGACGTTTCAATCCTTACTGTAGGATCATCATCAGGAGACTTCGCTGTCTCCTGATGATGATCCTACAGTAAGGATTGAAACGTCGAGAACTTTCATTTCACTAACGCAGATCCTCTCTTCTTCTATACTTTTCATAATGTTTTATTTTATGAGTCAACATGGATTTTTTTAAATACTTTCCATAATTTTTTTATTTTAAGAGCCGACATGAATTTTTTAAATTATTTTGTTAGGAACAAACGTTAAAACATCTCCCCCATACTAGACTGTAGAGCACCTCGCTTCTCTCGGTGCAATAACTTATACATATATTATGTGAAATTTTAAGATTTAACTACTACTCCCATTCAGGGTTGGAATTTGATGGGCATTTTTACCGTCAAATACAGGTAATTTTTTAATCAAACCGTTTACGTAAACGGCCAGTTAAATGTTGTAAACGTTTTTTTTGACGTGTAACAATTTTCTGAAGACGTCATTAGTTTTCGTCCAGTTTTTATGACGTGTAGCAATTTTTGGAAGACGTCATTAGTTTTCGTGTGGGAGTCTCACAGTTCGCAGCCACGCCAGCCAGAGTTAATGAAGACATTAACTCCTTCACCATCTCCATCTACCCCTGGCACGGGACACCTCCTCTCGAGAGTCTGAGACTACTACGGATGAAATTTTTGAACCATGGACCATTGTATTAGTAATTGTAAATTGGAATTGGGGATTCGGGGAAGGACTGGGAGCCGGAGGGGGCATCCTGGCTGTTGGTTGTGGAGCCAGATCTTCTAGTCTCATAGATGATATTGTATTAGCCGTGTTTGTACCCCAGTTCTATATGATGTGTAGGTGGACTGTACACTCACCCCAGCGGGGGGGTGTGGGGGGGCATCGCCCCCGAGAAATGGGGGTTCGGGGGCAACGCCCCCGAAGAAAATTTTTGGGGCTGTTTTCGCCAGCTGTTTTGCGGGCCCATGGTTTTGGGTATCCCGTGGTATTTTCCCATTGTATTTCCCTTATAAAAGAAAGACATTGTAATACGGCTAGGGTTGATGTATTAGGTTTTATGCATTGAAAAGATCTTTCAGATCTGGAGAGAGACTGTAAAACAGAGAAGAGGAAGTGCAGCGGTTGTGCTGCAGGTTGTATCCCTTCGACTTGCTGGACGGTAATAATAATAAGGACTGGAAAATTCAGTGTGGACGTAGCCCAAGTTGGGTGAACCACGATATATCTGTGTCTCTCTTGTAATGTGTATGTGTGATTATATTTGCATTTCTGTTTATTGTTATTGCTCTGCGATCCTGTTTTTCTAACAATTGGTATCAGAGCCAAAGGTCTATTTGGCAGTTAAACCCGCAGGAAGCTAGGGTTTCTGGTTCGAGTGGGAGCAATGGCAGAAGAAGGAAAGTTTAAGGTCGAAAAGTTTAATGGCCAAAACTTCGGGTTATGGAAGATGCAAATGGAGGACTATCTGTACCAGAAGGATCTATACCTACCGTTGGGAGGAAAAGCAAAGCAGCCGACGACTATGAAGGACGAAGAATGGGTGGTTCTTGACAGAAAGGCTCTGGGAACAATACGGTTGAGCCTGGCTTCGTCGGTGGCTTTCAATATCTCAAAAGAAACAACAACAGAGGGTTTGATGAAAGCATTGGGTAAGCTGTATGAAAAACCCTCGGCTTCCAACAAGGTATTTCTAATGAAGCGTTTATTTAATATGAAGATGTCTGAAGGTGGATCTGTTACTGATCATTTAAATGAGTTTAATACGGTTACAAATCAGCTAAGTTCTGTAAGTGTGACCTTTGATGATGAGGTTAGGGCTCTTCTAATCTTGTGTTCATTGCCAGAAAGCTGGAATAGCTTGGTCATGGCTGTAAGTAACTCTGTCTCTGGTTCAAACACCTTGAAATTTGATGATGTTATTGGTGTTATTCTTAGCGAGGAAATGCGAAGAAAAAGCACAGGTGAGACATCAGGAAATGCGTTGACCATGGAGAGCAGAGGAAGACAAAAGGAGAGAGGAAAGAGCCAAGGTAATTGTGGAAAGTCTAAAACGGGCAGATCTAAGTCCAGACTGGGAAAGATAGAGTGCTGGAACTGTGGAAAGAAAGGACATCTGAAGAAAGACTGCAAATCTCTAAAGAAGAAAGGAGATGCACAGAAGGAGACTACCCAGGAAGCAAATGTAGCAGGTGATGTGTTACAAGATGCTTTGATTCTTGCATTAGATAATACTAGTGATTATTGGGTAGTAGATTCAGGAGCTTCATGTCATGCTACACCCCATAGGAAATACTTTCATGAGTATGTTCCTGGCGATTTTGGACATGTTTTATTGGGTGATGATGAGCCATGTAAAATTGTTGGAATGGGTAAGGTATGGATAAAAGTTAAGAATGGAACTGATTGGTTGTTGAAAGATGTTAGGCATATTCCTGCTATGAAAAGAAATCTGATCTCAACAGGGCAGTTGGGAGATGGCGGCTGTCTATCTACGTTCGGAGAAAAGTGGTGGAAGATCACTAAAGGATCAATGGTGATAGCAAAAGGAGACAGAGTAGGTACGTTGTATTTATGTCCTCATAATACTGACCATTCTATCTCTTTAGCATCCACAGGAACAGATACAGCATTGTGGCATCATAGGCTTGGCCACATGAGTGAGAAGGGGATGCAGATTCTCCACTCAAGGAAGTTGCTGCCGGATTTGAAGCAGGTAAGTTTGGAATTTTGTGAAAACTGTGTTTATGGAAAACAGAAGAGAGTCAGATTTCTCAGGGTTGGGAAACAGAAGAAGAATGAAAAATTAGAGCTTGTGCATACAGATGTATGGGGACCAGCTCAGGTACAATCTCTTGGTGGCTCTCATTATTATGTTACATTTATTGATGATGCAACTAGAAAAACTTGGGTTTATTGCATTAGACAGAAATCTGATGTGTTTGCTACTTTTAAGAAGTGGAAAGCTTTGGTTGAGAATGAGACAGGAAAAAGGTTGAAGTGTCTCAGATCTGATAATGGAGGTGAGTACTGCGGCAAGGAGTTTGATAGTTACTGTTCATACCATGGGATTCGTAGAGAGAAGACAGTCCCAGGAACACCACAGGAAAATGGTGTGTCAGAAAGAATGAACAGAACGATCATGGAGCGTGCAAGGTGTATGCGACTACATGCAGGGTTGCCCTTACAGTTTTGGGCGGATGCTGTAAATACTGCTGTTTATTTAATAAATAGAGGACCTTCAAGTGCTTTGGATGGTGGTATTCCAGAGGAAGCATGGACAGATAAAAATGTAAACTACTCATTTCTGAGAACGTTTGGTTGTGAAGCATTTGTCCATATTGATAAAGAAAATAGAACAAAGCTTGAAGCAAAATCCAAGAAATGTACCTTTATTGGATATGGGGTTGATGAATTTGGTTATCGATTATGGGATTATGAAAATAACAAAATCATCAGGAGTAGAGATGTGATATTCAATGAAAAGGTCATGTATAAAGATCAGTTGCAGGGAAAGAAACAGGAAAAGGAAAGCACAGAGTACATAGTGCTTGATGAAGTTAAAGAAAATGAAGTTCCGAAGGTGCCAGAAAATCAAGAGCAGCAGCAAGTACCCGAAACTCCTGCAACTGTAAGAAGATCTACCAGGTTAAGTAGACTCCCTGAACGATACTCTCCTTCAATGTATTATTTATTGATGACTGATTCTGGTGAACCAGAATGTTATGAAGAAGCAATGCAGGTGGAAACTAGAAAGAAGTGGGAGCAAGGCATGAATGAGGAGATGGACTCATTGGTAGGAAACCAGACTTGGGATTTGGTTAAATTGCCTGCTGGTAAAAGAGCATTGCAAAACAAATGGATTTACAGGTTGAAGGAAGAAGAAGGAGGTAAGAAGCGGTACAAGGCCAGACTTGTTGTAAAGGGGTTTGCACAGAAGAAAGGTATAGATTTTGATGAAATATTTTCTCCTGTTGTAAAGATGACTTCAATTAGGACTATCTTAAGTCTAGTGGCGGTAGAAGATTTGCATCTTGAACAATTAGATGTAAAAACAGCTTTCCTCCATGGGGATTTGGAGGAAGAAATATATATGCAGCAGCCACAAGGGTATGAAGTCAAAGGTAAGGAGGATCTGGTATGCAGGTTGAAAAAGAGCTTGTATGGCTTGAAGCAAGCTCCAAGGCAATGGTATCTAAAGTTTGACAGGTTTATGACAGAACAAGGTTATAGTAGATGTCATTCTGACCACTGTGTTTATTTCAAGAAGCTAGACAATGGAAGATATATTATCTTGTTATTGTATGTGGATGACATGCTTGTTGCAGGGTCTGACATGCAGGATATAAATGTACTCAAAAGAAAGCTAGCTAATTCATTTGCGATGAAGGATTTGGGTGCTGCAAAGCAAATCCTTGGTATGAGAATAATGAGAGACAGGAAAAATCGCAAATTGACATTGTCTCAAAGTGAGTACATACAAAAGGTGTTGGAGAGGTTCAGAATGCAGAATGAAAAACCTGTAAGTACACCTTTGGCTAGCCATTTCAGTCTAAGTAAGGAAATGTGTCCCAAGACACAAGAAGAGATAGATTACATGTCCAAGGTTCCCTATCAATCAGCAGTTGGCAGCTTGATGTATGCCATGGTGTGCACAAGACCAGATATTGCACATGCAGTGGGAGTTGTGAGCAGATATATGAACAATCCAGGTAAAGAACATTGGAAGGCAGTACAGTGGATTCTCAGGTATTTGAGAGGCACTACCACTGAGGCATTATGTTTTGGAGGTTCAGACACTGTTCTACAGGGATATGTTGATGCAGATATGGCAGGTGACAAGGATAGCAGGAGGAGTACCACAGGGTATGTGTTTACTGTAGGTGGAACAGCAGTAAGCTGGATTTCGAAACTACAGAAGGTTGTTGCACTTTCAACAACAGAAGCAGAGTATGTTGCCATTACAGAGGCTAGTAAAGAGATGATTTGGTTGCAGAGGTTTATGGAGGAAGTGGGTAATAAGCAGAAGGATAGCAGACTGTATAGTGACAACCAGAGTGCCATTCATCTTGCAAAGAACTCAGCATTCCATTCCAGGACTAAACATATACAGCTCAAGTACCATTTCATACGCTCTGTTCTGGAAGATGAACTGTTAAAGTTGGAAAAGATATATACTAGCCAGAATCCTGCAGACATGTTCACAAAGGTAGTGACCAGAGAGAAACTGAGTTCGTGCTCGGTTTCAGTTGGCCTTCTAGCATGAAGGTGAAGAGGAGAAATTTGCTAAGTCCAAGTTCAGCAAGTGCAGCAGCGGTGGAGTTGTTGTGATCAGTCTCCAAGTGGGAGATTGTTGGTTGTGGAGCCAGATCTTCTAGTCTCATAGATGATATTGTATTAGCCGTGTTTGTACCCCAGTTCTATATGATGTGTAGGTGGACTGTACACTCACCCCAGCGGGGGGGTGTGGGGGGGGCATCGCCCCCCCACGGGGTTCCAGGGGCAGCGCCCCCGAGAAATGGGGGTTCGGGGGCAACGCCCCCGAAGAAAATTTTTGGGGCTGTTTTCACCAGCTGTTTTGCGGGCCCATGGTTTTGGGTATCCCGTGGTATTTTACCATTGTATTTCCCTTATAAAAGAAAGACATTGTAATACGGCTAGGGTTGATGTATTAGGTTTTATGCATTGAAAAGATCTTTCAGATCTGGAGAGAGACTGTAAAACAGAGAAGAGGAAGTGCAGCGGTTGTGCTGCAGGTTGTATCCCTTCGACTTGCTGGACGGTAATAATAATAAGGACTGGCAAATTCAGTGTGGACGTAGCCCAAGTTGGGTGAACCACGATATATCTGTGTCTCTCTTGTAATGTGTATGTGTGATTATATTTGCATTTCTTTTTATTGTTATTGCTCTGCGATCCTGTTTTTCTAACACTGGCAGTGGCAGACTACAGGAGACCTCAAAGGCTCAAACTCAAATAGAAACATTGTGGTGGCAACTGGCATTGCTTTCCAAACTCCATTGCCCTCAGCCCTGTACCACCTGGCAGGCTGGCACCGAACCCCGACTTGCAAGCTACAGGATTCGGGAACCTGGAAGGTTGGAACACTACAATTTGCTAATACCAGTGCCAGACTCCAGTGCCACTCCCATCGACCTGCAGGCTGCAGCAAGGTGATCTCCGACTCCGACCAGGCTCCGATATCTACAGGTAAGTCTTCGAAGTTCGAACCTATTATCAATCAAATTTTCAGTAGCTGTAGCTTGTAGCCACAAATTTCAAAATGGGTCTTAATATCTTATATGCCTAAACCCTAAACTACTGGAGTCTCGATATCACCATGCCAAGGCCAGGAAATGTCTTTGAGGCCACGCCTGAGCTTTTCTTCATAGAATTTCTCATAGTCCAGACTCCAGCGTGTCGCCACTGGCCACCGGATTTTTTCAACACAGAGAACTAGAAGGCTTTACTTCAAATATCTCTGCAACAATAGATAGTTGCCCTTTCCTGCCTCCCAGAGACCTCTGCTGCCATCTTCTCGGGCAAATCGAGCGAGTGAGGACATGTACATGGGCTTAATTTCAGTTTCTGAAGCTCGATCTGTGTGCGGGTTAATAAGCATCCTCTTCTCTGTCTGGCCCTATTATCATATGCTTTCTCTTCTTTTGATTTATCCTCGGCTTTGTCCTGTAAAAGCATGCAGGCACGTGGATTTTGTGTCTGTGGTCACATAACCAGGGAGAATATGGAGATAAAGACGTTTAGATGTCATGTAAATTAGTGGCGTTGCCCTAATTATATTCAAAGAATACCTAAAAATTTCAACGATCCATGGCTGCTGGGCCTAAAAATTTCAACGATCTATGGCTGCTGGGCCTGTTCTGTCTGTTAAAAAGGACATATACGTTGTTATTCTGTCTTAACTTTTAACAACGACCCACAATGGATTTGACCTTTTTCAGCAAAAAATAAGCCTGAGCAAGCAAGACTCCCATGATGTCTGCTAAGACTCTGTCAGCTCCATCTCTATTTCAAACCAGAAGCAAACAAAGCCCTGACCAAGTTTCACGGCCCAACCTGTTTTAGCATAGAAATGGCAACCGAAACTTTCTTAGATCCGCCTCTTATGCCACGAAGCATCCCGTCATTGATGGCTTATCATGCTATTTCTATCAACTGTGAACGCAATGACCAGCAATATTAACTATACACCATGGATTAATGAGAATCAGTTGTATCTGCAGTGTCAGCTCTGAGCAGTACAGAAAGCTTAATGTTAGGAAAAGCTCTGAGCAGTACAGAAAGCTTAAAATTAGGAAATGGGAACAAAGACATTAACTTGGTGTGTGACTTCAAGACAAACGAGGGATATAAGAATGAGGAGATTTCAAAGATGATGTTAGTCAAAGGTGGTGAACAGTAACATGAATGAACCAATGCACATCCACGCATTAATTTCTTCACCTTGTAATATGTCTTCGTGAAGCGTTTTTAGTGTTTCAACTATTTCTCTTCAAATAGAAGACCTGATAGATCAAAGCCCCTTGAATAAGAAATGATATCAAATGCGTTTAAGCATATGGGTTTCTTTTCTGTGCTCTCAGTCGAGGTATTCAACATTGAACAAGACTGCTAGCATTATCATCATCTTCTATATCGAAGTTCATGGGTTTGAAATCCTTTTTGAACGACACAGTCTCCCTACCAGAATTCTATTCTAAATTCCTCTCTTCTAAAATGAAATTTTTTCTCGAACCCTCTTTTAAATCTTTGGTGCTTTCTTTATAATATTTATGTGTGCACATAATTCCTGGGAATGTGGATCTGAATGATAGGAGCCGTGTAATAGGTGGTTTTAGTTTGAAAGGAGTCCGTTTCTCTGTCTTCAGTGTATGACCCATTATTGCCAACCAACATCATAGTGAGTGTTTAACCCGGCATAGGAATCATGCCCAATAGCGGCTACACTACTAGGATACTTAGCTACTCAGTTTGGATACTCAGTCAGCTGCTTGGCTACTAGGATGAGCTACTCGGCTGGAGACAGTTAGACCTCGAACTCTTACTCCACGTCTCCACCAATACGGAGGAACCTAGCCCTCGAACTCTACCCTCTAACCTCATGCATTGTGTAACTTTTAGTCCCGGTACGGCTTAGAGTTCTGGCCTTTGGAGGTCGCTCACTCAATCAAATCTTTCTAATCTGGTTGGTTTAATTACTTTGGGGTTAATGTGATGGGTGCCAGCCAGCCTTGGTTAATAAATAAGTCCTTGGCTCCTCTCCCTGTCGGTCGAGCGGGTTCGTCCCTCACCCCAGCACACACAGTGATGGTGTGGCGCCTTGAATAAGAAATGATATCAAATGGGTTTAAGCATATGGGTTTCTTTTCTGTGCTCTTAGTCGAGGTATTCAACATTGAACAAGACTGCTAGCATTATCATCATCTTCTGTATCAAAGTTCACGGGTTTGAAATCCTTTTTGAACGACACAGTCTCCCTACCAGAATTCTGTTCTAAATTCCTCTCTTCTAAAATGAAATTTTTTCTCGAACCCTCTTTTAAATCTTCGGTGCTTTCTTTATAATATTCATGTGTGCACATAATTCCTGGGAATGTGGATCTGAATGATAACCCTATTCCTTTAAATATGAAATAAAGCTTTTAAATTAGACTTTGAAAATAAGATCTTTCGCAACCTATGGACACCACCTTAGATGAATAGCTTCCAAATGACCGCATTCCTATCTTTGGATAAGAAAATTAAATTCAAAATTGTTAACATTAGAATATGCCAAGCAAATTTCAACATTACTTTCCATCACATGCAATGAATATTACAAATAGCTCGATGATGACCCATTTGTAAGTTACTTTGATTTTAAATCTAGAATTGCTAGCTTGATTCTCGTTATGAAGAGTCCAAGTGACATAGAGTTTTGTAGCAGTAAGGTCTTTCATGAATTTATGTCATCAAAGCTAGTACGTACACAGGTCCAAAAAAAAGTATAGTTGCAGTTGAGAAATGCATAGATGTTTCTGCATAACCTCCAATTTTTGACATGATCATTGAGATCGCAGAAAACATTGAAAGAAGTATTTGATAATTTTCACTTCCATTCTCTAGCAAGAAAAAATTGAGCAATTCTGGAAATAAGATTTGCAGCTTGTTGTCTAACCTTTGCAGTCTTGTTATTTAGTCTCCAACTAAATAATAATATTTGCAGCTTGTTCTACATTTTACAAGAAAAAATTAAAACTCTGCCACATCTGAGTTCCATCGTCAACCCCTCTAAAAAGTATGTTGCTCTAGCTTTTCACCTTGAGAATATGAGGAGGTATTTCGGACAGTCTACAAAAAGAGATTTTGCACCCATCTTTTCTTGCTTCAAAGCAATATTTACAGTTCTTGTAAGCTCTATAATCCTAAGTTTTATTATGCTCTCTATAACATAGTGTATAGAAGCATTGACCTTAACCATGACATATTAGTCATACATGTTAATAAATAACAGTTTTTGTTTAACATTGTATGCTTAATTTAAAACTTAACCATTTTTTTTCTTGAAAAAGTTGTGCGCATTGTTTCCCTATTTATAAGATGTTATTTAATATTGATAATATTACCCCTCTTATTGCTTTGTAGCTTAATGCACTCAACCCAAGGCTTTACTCGTAATCTTCAAAATGATGTTTATGAAGCTATATATGTTTTAGGTTGTTTGTGTCATGCGTGGAAACCTTAACATGTTCTCTTTCGCATGATGTTTTTAAATAACGTTAACTTTCAATACATTTTTATCTCTTTTTTTAACAAATTAAAAGTCTTGACACATGTTTCAGTAATGGATTATGATGAAGATGATACATGCTTAAATTGCTAAAGAAGCCATTCCTCCCATGCTTATTTCTCATTTGGAATGATGCATGGTAGTATGTAATAAAGTTATGTATAATTTTCTTTTAATTTTTAGGAAGATTCTTTAGCTTGCCTTTAGAATAAATGGGTTTTATTCTAACTTAGGTTCTTTAAATTTATGTTGTGAATTTATTTTCTTTTTAAATACTTTAATAAAATGGATTTGGATTTCTTTTTACTTTTTTTTTTTCACTTTAGAGTTTCAAGTTTAAAATAGGCCTTGTCATTAGTTTTAAATATGGAACCAAGGATTTGATACAATGTGTAACGGTCCATCATTTTCTGATTTATTTCATTTTAATATTTATGCTCTGCCACATCTAAGTTCCATCGTCATCCTCTCTAAAAAGTATGCTGCTCTAGCTTTTCACCTTCAGAATATGAAGGAGGTATTTCTGATAGTCTGCAAAAAGAGCTTTTGCACCCATCTTTTCTTGCTTCAAAGCAATCTTTACAGTTCTTGTAAGCTCTGTAATCCCAAATTTTATAAAAGTACTTTTGGCTGCAACAATCTTTTCAGGGCCACCAATTACCTCAATAGTTAATAAATTCTCAGATGCATCAATCACTCAGCCTTTAAAGATATCCACTGGTCCTAATACCTTTGTACATTGGGTGGAATTTACATTCAATTTCATAATCATTAGTTCTCGTTGTACTTGCGGTTCTTTTGAAAGATCATCTACCTTCCTGGCATTGACAAGCTTATAATAAGTTTCTTAGTGACATATTACAACACTCTATCAGTGCAAGAAACAACAATGGTGAAGAGTGCTTTTTGCCCAACGTTATATTATAATTATGTATTTAGGTTTATATTTGCACAATTTTATTTTCCATTAACACAATCTGCTTTATTGAGCTAGGTTAATAAGTTGCAAGTTGCACTTTTTCTAGCTTTTTCTAGCTTCAATTTTTTTTTATTGTCATTTTTTTGTGTATAGGTAAATTATTTGAATAGAAATGCCTCCAAAAAATAAAGGCCAATCAACTTTGGACAAATTCTATGGATATTCTGTAATGTCAAAGCCTTCCAATGTCGAAGATATTTCACATATTCCTGACTTGAATGATGAGCCTCATGAAGACATGGATGAAGAGCTTTTTGATGATTTATGAATTCTTGGTCATGACAAGGAAGGTGGATCGAGTAGTCCGAGGAGAAGGAAGTCCTCAAAACGTGAATTTCGAGAGGAGTGGAAAATCAAGCATCCTTGGGTGTATAGTATCAATGTCGATGGAAAAAATCGTATGAAGTGCAGATTTTGTGAGAAGTACAAGGCTCAAGGTCCATGGGGTATCGGAAATGGATGCAACACAATTCAATACGATGCTGTAATAACCCATTCAAAATCTTCTATTCATCAAACATCGGCTCAAAAAAATTTGTATGAAACTGAAAGGTTGGCAAAGCCCATTCCTGAGCACGTAATGATTATAAATGAGGCCAACAAGGAAAGGGTCATAACCACTATGAAGTTAGCATATTTTATTGCACAAAAGGATATTGCAATCACTAATTATGAAGATCTATGCCATCTTCAAATGCATTTGCAAACACCTAGTATGCCTTCTAGAGTGGAGTACTCTTCTTACATAAATAGAAAATATGGCACTGAATTTATTCAATGTATATCAGATTATCTTGAAGAGGTGCAAGTTAAAAATATGTTAGACAGTCCATTTTTCTCTATAATGTTAGATGAAAGCACAGACCGTGGTTTGGAACAACACCTTGTTGTGTATTCTACATATCTAGACTCAAAAGGTTTGGGGCCTCCAATGTCACAATTCATGAAAATTATTAGTGTTCCCAATGGAAAAGGAAAGACAATATATGATACAATCACTAATCTAAAGGAAACAAAGAAGTTGAAAAATGAAAAACTAATAGCAGTTTCGACTGATGGCGCTTCATCAATGGTTGGACGTGAAAATGGATTTGTCACACTGCTAAAGAATGATCTACCAAATCTGATTGGTACACACTGTATTGCACATCGCGAGGCACTTGCTGCTTCAGATGCTTCAAAGACAATACCAGAATTTTTGTTTGCTGAAAAAATAGCAAATAAAGTGTACTCTTGGGTTGGGAATTCAGCGAAGAGAAATAATGAACTGATTTCTTTACTAGAAATAATGGAATTAGAATCCTTACAAGTTCTTCAAATACATGGTATTAGATGGTTATCTAGAGGTCAAGTAGTCGAAAGACTTGTTACGTTGATGCCTGCAATTTTGAGCTTATGGAAGAAAGAAAAAAAAAACTCTTGGTATCATAAGATAAGGATTTTCTCAGTTCAGTTTTGTTTAAATATGCTAGCCGATGTTTTAATGGAGTTAAATAATCTCAACAAAAAATTCCAAGAAGATAATGTCGACGTCACATTGCTTGGAATAGCCATTGATCGTACATTAAATACTCTTCAAAGATATTTCTGTAGGCCAGATTCTTTTGCTGAAGGTGCAGTGCATCTTACTAAATTCTTGCAAGATTCAAAAGATGGATTTCTTGAAAATATTGACAAAGAGGGGACTGTCCATAGACATGATTTGCTATATATTCCAATCCAAGATGAGCAAATGTCACAACAAATGACAACTTGTATCGATGGCTCCTTTGAAAGTTGCATACAACTTACAAGGGATTATGTCCAAGCATTGGTTGAGAGCTTCAATTCAAGGTTTCCAGATCTTCATCTCTTTAATGCAGCGAGGTTGTTTAGTCCTTTCCATTATCCATCAGATCTCTATCTAAGAGAAACTACTGCAAAGCATTGGCTTGAAAGGCTCTTTTCACATTTGCAATATAAAACTTGCAATGAAATAGAAAATGTACCAATGTTTGACATTGCAGCTTGTAAACGAGAGCTGTATGAATTTATTGATATGCTTTATCTAAATGGAGAAAGATTCTCAATGAAAGATGCATGGAAAGTATTTTCTCAAACAAAAGATTGGCATTCTAGATATCCAAATATGTTAAAATTATGGCAAGCAGTGCTTGTAATACCAGCAAGCACAGTTGCATGTGAACGAGGCTTCTCCAAACAAAATCTGATTAAAGATATAAAGAGAACAAGACTATCAATTGATACACTTGATGCATTGATGCGTATATCATTAATAGGTCCTCAGATATCAGAGATCGATTGGGAACGAGTTTATGAGATTTGGCATAATGCAAAGGAAAGAAGAGTTTATGACATGTGAGAGTTATCAAATTTTATGTTCTTTCTATTATTTTGTATATATTTTATACACAATTTTTTTTTTTTTTTTTTTAAATTTTTTTTATGTTTGTTGTCTTGCATTCCAATTTAAATTATGTTTATTTTTATGATATAAGATTCAACTCTAATGTTCTTTTTATATTTGTGCAATGTGGAATACAGGTGATGTTAGTTACATGGATGTCTTGTCATTTCAGCATAATTTTATATATCATCGACATTATTTCAAAGACATGGTGTTGTTAGTTACATGGATGTCTTATCATTTCAACATAATTTTGTATATCCTAGGCAATATTTCAACGACATGGTGTTGTTAGTTACATGGATGTCTTGCTACTTCAACATAATTTGGTATATCTCGGGCCTTATTTCAAAGACATGGTGTTGTTAGTTGCATGGAAGTCTTTTCATTTCAGCATAATTTTGTATATTAGGAGCATTATTTCACAGACATGGTACCATTAGTAGCATGGATGTCTTTCCATTTCAGCATAATTTTGAATATTCTGGGCATTATTTCAAATCCATGGTGCTGTTAGTTGCATGGATGTCTTGTCATCTCAACATAATTTTGTATATACTGGGCATTATTTCAAAGCCATGGTGCTGTGACTTACATGGATGTCTTGTCATTTCAACATAATTTTGTATATCCTGGGAATTATTTCAAAGACATGTTGTTGTTAGTTACATGGATGTCTTGTCATTTCAGCATAATTTTATATCTTCTGGGCATTATTTCAAAGTCATGGTGCAGTTAGTTACATGGATGTGTTGTCATTTTAGCATAATTTATTTTATATCCTGAGCATTATTTCAAAGCCATGGTGTTGTTAGTTACATGGATGTCTTGTCATTCCAGCCTAATTTTGTATATCTTGGGCATTATTTCAAAGACATGGTGTTGTTAGTTACATGTATGTCTTGTCATTTCAGCCTAATTTTGCATATCCTAGGAATTATTTCAAAGTCATGGTGCTGTTAGTTACATGGATGTATTGTTATTTCAGCATAATTTTGTATATTCTAGGCATTATTTCAAAGACCGGGTTTATTTTTGTTCAAGAATTCAACAAGAAAAGATTGTTCCAACACTAAGATTATTCCAGGATTTAATGAGAAATGATTTTTTTTCATGCAGCCTAAAATATCAAGAAGATCAAAGTTATCCTATGAAAGGGTTTTGGCATGTGCTAATGATTTTGTATGCTTTAGTTGTATTTCTTATATTTTTAACACTTTATAGTATCTCTGGTAAAATTTCGTGTTCTTATTTCAAACTCTTTGATTTGAACAGATTGACATATTAGCCAATTTTTGTTAAGATATTAACAGCTACAAGTTTCTGTCATCTATTTTGTGATTTTTGGTACTTATTTTAAGATATTAACATATTTTTACAAGTTCATGGTTTCTATGTTGATTTTGGGTACTTATTTAAAATTTGAAAAATTCTAGTTAAAGTATGAAATGTACTTGTCCTTTAATTCTTTCATTATTTATGTGAGAGTGCAAAATCTATGCTTATATTGTTTTTTGGTAAATTGATATCTCTTAGCAGTCCATGGATTAGAATTATAGATTTTATATCTTTTTTTAGTAAATATACATATTTTGACACTAGCTAGTAGCAAGAACACTTAGGCAAAATTTAGAGTTGTTAATTTAAAAGTTATTTCTCTTCTTCATTTGGACAAAAATGGTCATAGAATTCTTATCTTGTTTTGTTGATTACATTGCGTTATTTCGAGCAGGGCAAGGGTTGTCTTGTTCTTGCTTCCATCATTTTGTCTTTAGCATGCGAGGGAGGTTGTAGTAGTTGATTAGAAGAGGAGAATTGTTTCGAGGTTTGTTGGCAAGTACAAATAGGGTACAGTTCCCAACATTGTTGGGTTTATTAATGACAGCTACTATGATGCCCAGATTTGTCCCTGTAGAAGCTGCAACTTGAATTTGTTTTTTTCCTCTACTATGCAAAAGATATACTCGATGCCAACAACAGTGTTTGCTCCTTTTTTCGTGGACAAGCATTTCATCCTTTTTTCCATTTTGTCTGAGAATATGCTTTCATTATTGGACAGTGGACACCTCTTATATCATCCAAGCCAAGTCACAGTGTTCATTGATGTGTTCTATAGCATTGAGTTCTCTTCTTTAGAAGTGCTCTTGAACAACTTCTACAACAAATCCTTCAGCAGTCTCCTCCTCCACTCTCTTTATTAAAACCTTTGGCATGAAGGCTAAGCGGCATGGGGCAAATAAACAGTGCCCTTAGATATTTTCCACACATCACTATGAAACATACCAACTCCCTCCATCATGGACCAACAATCTTCAATGCATTTGACATTTGGGGAACTTATTTCTATTTTCTTGACTTCTACTTACTCATAAATGCCCTTACATAATGCTTTCCATCAATCCTTCCTATCAATGCTCCCTCTGTTCTGTGGCCCTCAAATTTTGAATACAATGCTTTGCCTTTCCTTAGCTCTAATGGCCATTCACATTCCTCTCCTAATTCGTTTCTTATCCCCTATATGTGCAAGAAAGAACACCTACATGGAAGAAATCAAGTTATTGATGTGAGGAGGGTGTTTTCGTTGTTATAAAACTAGGTAATAAATTGAGTTTTTTGATATTTTTTTTGCAAACAACTACGACAACTGTTAATGAGTAGTTTTTAATTTAAAACTTCATTATGGAAGGGTAATTTTTTAGTTATAACTTCATTATAGAAGGGTTAATTTCTCATCGAAACTTCATTCTTGAAGGCCAAAATTTTGAACAACACGTTCTTTGACGGTCAGTATAGGAAACAAAAACGTCAAAACAAATTTGTATGACGAGCAAAAATGAATACAAATTCCAACCCTGCTCCCATTCAACTAATATATGGTCGGCTTTATTACTGCATTTTTATACCCAATCACCCTCACCTTCAGTTTTTTATATACAGACATTGTGCTCACTCCGTACCATGTGGCCTTCTCTTCGTACTCACGTAACTCCTTGTGCAACTATGTATTAATATGCACACAGATCACGCTTTAATGAAACTGGTCAGTAAATCTAGAAGGCGTAATTTCTAGTAGCTTCGTTTAAGATTTTGCTAATTATAAGGATCGCTTCTAAAGAGAAGTGAATCATTAAGTCTCCAACTACTATTTTTTTATGAGTCGTAAATATAAAATCCTCGTTAATCATGGTAGTTAAATAACGCAAGAATTTTCTAACAGCCATATATAGTTCATTAGTCTAATCTGTCAATTAATATACTCCACATATTTTCAAGAATTGAATATAAATCATTAGTTGAGTGTGTCTATTAATTAACTCTACTATTTATTAATTAACTCCATTATTTTTTTGAATCGTAGTTACATCGTTAGTTGACTTTCATCATTTAAAACTAAACACAAATTATGACAATGATTGTGAATCAATTGCATTTAGTGTATCACGATGGAAAAATCCACGATGCATAAATTATTGGCTGTATTAAATATCACTATTATGCTTTGAATCAGAACATCGTCATCATAATTAAAGGACTCCATATATAGATCTTCATATGCTTTCTTAATGACTCAATTGTTGTCGTCCATGCGCCTACCCTTGGTTAATGACAAGTGTTTCCCAAATCACCATATTTTATGCGTATAGTGTAAATTTTTTCCCAAATCACCATATTTTATGCGTATAAGTGTAAAAATTTGACGATTTGGGTCACAATTCATGGATTTTTCTGGCATGATTTTGTAAAAATTTACTTAGAATTTTTCAAAATCCAGTTAATAGCTTTCAAGTTATGGAATTTTAGGTGTCCCAAAGTTTTAAAGGGTGTTGAATGTATTTTTATCATCAAAATTACTATTAGAACATAGTTAAATTCCAATTTTGCAAAATAAAAAAACACTGGATTCCAAAAAAAATGGCCATCTAGCTCAAATCGTCGAATTTTTAGACATCTCCCATTTTTTGACTACAAATAGGTGTCTCCAAGGTTTTGCTAATTACAAAAGGACCGAGTGATATCAAATCAGGAAGTGCATCCTTCATTAACTCTTTTTTTTTAACAGAAATGGGTAAGAGCTTTGTATTAAAAAGGTGGAAATATTACATCATAGTAGGGAGGTTATTCCCAAAATCTCAGAGCCGCTAAAACAGACTCAATGAGTATCAGCCTCTGATTCTCAAAATAAGCTTTTAGTCTATTACATTCAAAAATATTTGTCGAATAAGCACAACTGTAGATAGAAACGAACTGCCCTAATAGAAAACAACATAAACATAACATAAGCAAATATATAGATTATCAGCAGAGATGACTTGTCAGAGGTCTTCATCCTTAGTTTTCATGATTGCTTCGAGCTAAGGTCCCCTTGCTTCCAGTGACAGTGCCGACATTGTCATCATCTATGTTCAGAATGACTGAGGGGCTGTTCCCATTGCTGACCCTAACACAATCAACTTTTGCCTCTACAATTCTCAGACAGCTATAGAAATTATCCATCTTGTTAACCAGTTTCCCAAAACAGTCATTGGTCTTACCAATGCAGGTGCGAACTTCAGAATTGGAGATTTGGACGAAAGTACCAAACTGTGAGATCGTTTTCTTCATTTCCATTATGTCGCCTCTGAGCCAACGCACCTGAGTGTCCAAATCTTGTAGATGAGTTTGAAGTTCCGGAGAGGGACTACCTTGTTCTAACGGAGAGCCCATTCCTGACATGCCTCCCGGTTCTATGGAGCTGCTGCGAAAATTGTGCTGAGCAAAGCTCAGATTATGGTCCCCCAAAGTTGAGAGCCGACCACCTTTTCCCGAAGCTAAGCCACCATTCGAATAATGCATCGTTTGGCCTCCAAGACCATGAGTAAAATTGAGGGGAACCCATCTATTTCCCATGCCCACATCTTCCTTCTAAGACTGGGCGGTGCAATTTTTCTTTGCCCCTCCCTTGGAATGTTCTGAGCCGTCAATACCATGAAAAAAGTCCATGAGACAACGTTTTGGTTCTCCATTGCAGGTCCCTCCAGGCTGCCCCTGGAGGTTCTTCACGCATTTTCGACAGTGCTGGGTAGGAGGACCACAATTACAATCCATGGGGGGAACCGAGACCTTACGAGAGCTACTAGAGGAAACACAAGGATAGAGCAGAAGCACAAACGCGGAGAAGGGCAGAGTGCACAACCCTCCATCAACCTGCTTGAAATAACCCACAGGCCTCATCTTCAATAAATTCTCGCATGAGAGCCACATGGCTTCAGTCCGTGCAAGCCGTCGGTTCTGGGAAAGGCCAGCTTGGGAATTGCGAACGGATCCAACCTCGGATCTTAGGAATAAATGCCACGATGGGATGGCCATGGGTGGTAGATTAGTCGAGGGAATAGGTAGAAAAACCAAGAATTTAAGGAACCCAAGCATTCACATTCAAACACCCATCCTCTAGGAGGTGTCCACAATTCAAACTTGAACCCAAATTGGCCATGGAATCAGCCCTATGATTGTTGGCTCTTAAGATATGAAAGAGATTGAGGGAGACAAAAGCTTTGGCCAGATGGATAAAACGATGGTGCATCATGGAGAGAGGCTTGTGACTGTGGTTTATAAGGCCTCTGGCTTCTTTGATCACAATCATTGAATCTCCAAGGACCACCAATTTACGGATGTCGTTGCTTTTAGCTATGTCAATTCCTTTTATCAAGGCTAACCATTCGGCTGCATTGTTAGTCCTTGAACCAATTCCCCAAGCATAGCTTTTCTTGTTGCTTCCATTGGGATTGAAGAGAACCCCCCCCGCGCTTGCCAACCCTGAAATCAATGTATGGCCAGAATTACATTCATTATATAGGGGTTCCAAGAGCATCATGTCACTTACAGGAATTGAACCTAGATGGGGAAGGTAGAAATCATCCTCCCAACCACCCAAGCTACATCCAATAGAACAAGAATATTGTTGAAAGTCGGATTTGAACCCACGCCCTTTCGGACCATAACATTAATCTGGTGCCTTAGATCAACTCGGCCATCTAAATAGCTGCATCCTTCATTAACTCTTACATAACATGCAATTATACTAATTTCCAAATGTAACATGTGTTGCAAGCACCTCCAATATTTGAGTCAACATCTAAATATTGTACATGCAGAATCGATTTGGTTACCAAGCAAGTAGCAATGAACCGACTAACTACAATGACCATCTTTGTTTTAAGTGGATGTTCTCAACTCTAAAATTAATAGTGGACCAATTTGCCAAGTCATTTTCTGTTGGTGTTTCTAGCGTCGGGAGGCATCCTCCCAAGTCGGCCCAACAAAACAAAATAATATTTAAATATATTTAAATACATTAATAATATTATGATTAATATTTAATGATAATATTTATTATGAAATGGCATTTCGGCAAGCAATAAAGAGATGTGTCCTTTCATTTCATTCACTATAAAGTGAAAGTCATGAACTTGCCATTAAAAAATCATTTATCTATCTCTCTACTACAAAGAAGTAATAAGAAGGATGCAACTTTAATCTCAGTATAAAACTATTTGTTTATGTGCATAGTTTATCTTCTAGTGATCCTATTTATTTTCGTTGCATATGATTGAAATATATTGTTGCTATATTAAATTCTAACACGGTATCAGAGCAGTGTTGAAAGAAATCATTGTTAGAAACTAGGGCTTCTAGATTTTGACTATTATGTTCGTAGATCCGGAGGGAAAAAAAAAAGAGTCAAGATGGTGACCAGTATCAGAGTAGAGGATAGATTAGATGGAGCCTCTAACTTCAGATCATGGAAGACGAGGTTACTTCTTGTCTTGGATGAGAATGAGATCAAGAATTATGTAAAAGAAGACATCTCCAAACCAACAAATGATGCAGAGAAATCTAAATATAAGAAAAATGAAGCAATGGCCAAAAGAATCTTGACAGATTCTGTGAAAGATCACTTGATACCTCATATCTCAGAGTTAAAGATTGTTAAGGCCATGCTTGATGCACTAGTTCGACTATTTGAGAGCAAGGACACCAGTAGGAAATTGGCCTTGGAGAATCAACTCCGCAACACCAAGATGACCAAATCAGATTTTGTAGCTGATTATCTTATGAAAATCTCTCAACTAAAAGAACAACTACATGCTATTGGGGACCTCATTCATGATGAAGAACTTGTCACTCTAGCTCTTAATGGATTTCCTTCCTCATGGGAATCGTTTATTCAAAGCATATGTGGTCGAGAGACACTACCCAAATTTGATCGGTTTGGTCTTACTATGTTCGAGAAGTAACCATAATGTTGTCAAGAAATAACCCAGAAGAACCTCAAGATGGAAATACTCTAGCTATTGCAGCTCATGCAAGAAATGGTAAAGAGAAAAGGAACTTTTAGAAGAAGAATTCATATCAAGGACCAAGGAAGAAGAAGGACATTTCACACATCTAGTGTTACAGGTGTAATAAGTTACGTCACTATGCTTCATATTGTCCTCGGAGAAAGAGAGGGTAGTAGCATGCATCAACAACCTATGTTGATGAGGAGCCTTCACCAAAAAAGACAAAACCTGATGATATGCCAACATAATATTTCTTTTGATTTCCTTTTATTGTAAGTTGGACCATTTTCCTTGGTCCAACATAATTTCTTACTCATTAGTTAGATCATTATTGTAATTGGGCCATTTTCCCTTGCACGAGATCCCAAAAGATTTGTTTTAGTTTCTTTTTATTCAGGAAAAAGTGTCAAGACTCAGTAGGAGTCAAAATACATAAAAGGCAGGAAGGATTGCTTCCATGACAAAGAGGGGGAAATCTCAGGGCCTTACGATAAATGGGAAGAAATCCCATATTTGTAGATCTTATACATACTCTAGGATTGATGATTGACAAAAGGATTCTAGTACTCCAGTATTGATGATTGTCAAGGGGAGCTAGCTTCAGGTCCCAGGGGAGCAAGATGCTCAGAGGCAGAGGAAGCAAGATGCTTGGATGTAGATCAAACATGATATTCAAATGTAGAGGGAGCAAGATGCTCGGATGTAGAGCGAGCATGATGCTCATATATAGATCAAGTGAGATGCTTAGATGCAGAGGGACCAGGACACTCCAACACAAAGGGAGATGTGATGAGCTTGAAGATGGATTTTTGCAACATCGAGTAGACATTCCCCTAGTATTATCCATGTGACTTGGCTAGGGATGAATGGCCCAGAGGCAGGGCAGTATCAGCTCCCAACCACCCTGTGACGGGGTGGGGAGACTGGCCCTTGATGAGTAGTGTTGATGCATCGAGCAGGTGTTCCCCCAGTATTATCCATGTGACTTGGCTAGGGGTGAATGGCTCAGAGTGGGGAAGTTCCCTCTTCCGGACATCCTGTGACAAGGTGGGAAGATTAGCTCTCAATTGCACACACTATCCTCCTAGAGGTTGATGCATCGAGCATTTCCCAGTATTATCCATGTGACTTGGCTAGGGGTGGGTCAAGTGGGATAGTGCCTTCTCTCGAACACCAAGTGGGTTGGAGAGATTAGTCCCTAAGATGACTTAGAATGGGTTAGTGCCTTCTCTCAAACACCAATTGGGGTGGAGAGATTAGTCCCTAAAATGCTCAAAGTGGGTAGTGCCTTCTCCCGGACATCTTGTGATAGGGTGGGGAGATCAGTCCCTAGATTCTCACTCATCACTCATCACTTATGCAAGCTCATGAACTACCTCTCCAGTGCAAGAAGAATAAGTTGATGCTTCAGGATGTATTCATAAGAATGCCTCCCTCATCGAGAGGAAGTGCTGATGATTGCAGCATTGATGAGACATTGATGTGACTCTCTCTTGAGAGGGAGAGACAGGGAGATTGACACTTCTCGACAGACTGAGTTGTGTTGAAGACCTTCCTTATGATGACGAGATGTTCAAGACAAGCCGTGATCTAGATATGTTCCATCGTGATGATACCTCCCTAGCTAAGAAGGAGTGTTGGTGTTGGTAGCGTCGGGAGGCATCCTCCCAAGTCGGCTCAACAAAAAGAAATAATATTTAAATATATTTAAATACATGAATAGTATTATTATTAATATTTAATAATAATATTTATTTTAAAATGAAATTTCGCGAGCAATAAAGAGATGCGTCCTTTCACTTCATTCACTAGAAGTCAAAGTCATGAACTTGCCATTAAAAAAATCATTCATCTATCTCTCTACTACAAATAAGTAATATGAAGGATGCAACTTTGATCTTAGTATAAAATTATTTGTTTTTGGTTTATGTTCCAATGATCGTATTTATTTCCATCACCTATAATTGAAATATATTGCTGTTATCTTAAAATCTAACATTTTCTAGTATACCCATTATTGTTTCCATTGATTTTATCGGAATAGATTCCGGGTGCACTCTTTGCTTATTACCACTTGAAAACGACAACTGCTATAGTTAATTCTATAGTCATCACTTATGGATCTATTGGTTTATATGTGAAATGCGACCATATCAACTCTAAAGGTTGTTCATTTTTACGCAGGAGTATTTTGCTGAAGAGATGGAGAACTGTGTTATTATTTCAAAACTTCTCGACATTTCACTCTTGTTGTCTCAACACACCTTACAATGTGACCGTAGATAACATTCATTTAAGAGTATAGGTGTAGCCATCCCTGATTTTAATTAGTTACTTATCTCTCACCATTTATTCACAATTCTCGAATGATTAAAACCTATACATTAATCTATTCAATATCATGTCACCATTTACGGATTAGACCTGTGAGTGATTTGGCAAATGGACAAGCAGAGTCTAATAGATACCTTTGCGCTAACTTTTAGTACCTTGACATATTCAATTATTAAGGGTCGTTTATTTCAACAATTGAAGTTGTACTCATCATACAAAACCTTAAAAGTATTTAATTTAATGAGAATAGTAGTGTAACATAGTGTGATATCAATGATTCTCTTGCTTTAACCTCTACACACACTATATATGATGTTGATCGTTCCAAGGATAATTAATGTGGAATTAATGTGATATTGTTACGAGCCAATAATCAAGTTATTATTATTCGTTGCAAAGTACCTCTATTTATGAAAGGTTATGCTTTGGAGCACCCTTCAAATCATTTAGATATATAAGTATAGGCTACTAACTAAGGTTACCTATAGCTCGAATTTTCCATACCGAGTACCTCGAGGGTAGAGCTACACTTTTTTTTTCAACCAAGTAGAGCCACACTTAGCTTGCCTAGTTACTTAAATCAATTAACAACTATTGTATTAGCGGATAATATTAAGATAGATTCGAGGTGTTCAATTTCAAATGCCATACACTCCTGTAATTTAATTTACTAGGTTATCATTATTCATACAATAAATGCCCAAAAATTAGTTGCTAATGGATTTCCATATTTATACAAAAGCCACATGGTGGCAATGTCTCTACCAAATTGCAAATTAGAATTTTGAAACATTGTAAACTACACTTGCTAATGGATTTCCATATTTATACAAGAGGCACATGGTGGCAATGTCTCTACGAAACTGCAAATTAGGATTTTGAAACATTGTAAATTGCACTTGTTATTGAAGGAATTGCAATGTGCAATGAGGGAATTGAAGTGTTGTGAGTATCCGCATTGAAACTAACACAAACATAGACCGCCTTTATTAGACAAATGGTAGAACCATTTTAGCGCAAAAAAAAAAATTATACTCAGTAGAAGTAATGCAAATGAGATCCATAATTGAATAAACATATTGGAAAGATGGCATTAGTGCAAACGACATTGTAGATCTGAATGCAAATGGTATTGTAAACATAGTTGGAAAAAATGGCACCATTAGAGATCTAATGTTCAAAGAATATAACAAAGATTGCTATAGATGCCATTGCCAAAAAGAAAATAGATTCTTTTAGAAACATTTGTAATTGTAGCTGTTATTTTTTTGAATGTTGTCATCTAGACCAAAGGAAACAAGGGTAACTCATTTGAGTTCTAGCACTAGCAAGTGCACACGTTCTTGGGTGCTCTATTTATCACTCTGCAAGAGTGGTTACTATTGCTATTGCTGGGCTGTTGTTCAGATTCTTTCTTTGTGAGCAAGATCTATTTGCCTAGAAATACATTTTCCATCTACATATCCATTTCTATTGGTTGAGAATTTGTGGCTTGGGATCCTGTATGGTCAATCTTCCATAACAATCAGAGAACAATAGACATAATATAAGTTTTGGTGAAATGGATATTGAAGTTGTATTGAAAGGATCAATAAATATTTGAAAATAGAAATGCAAACATGCTTTTGTATGGTGGTTGTGTTCTTGATGAGAACATATGCACATTTTAGGAAGTCTATGTTGATGTGATCTTGACACAATGAATTCAAAGAGTTAAGATAAGGAACTATTAGGAATGGAAGTAAAAGCAGAAGAGAGGAGCGTACAAGTAAAGGGAGAATATTTGGCTTTGCAATTTTTTATACAATAAATTCTTTGAGACTTTTTTGATAGCAAAGTGTCAAGTGGCTTCTACAGTAACTCTTGCAATGTACCTGAATAAATAACATATTGTTAAGTAGACCAATCGAAATATAAAAAAAAGGAAAAAATAATGCACACTTATAAAGCTTTGAATCAGATTCTATGAAGCTTGAGTTAACTATAAGCAATTAACTATTTCATTTTGGAAAGCAATGCATGGGCACTTTCTGTATCTAGCAAGAAGGGACTATATTGTTAAAAAAACAATGTCAACTAACCTTATATCCAATTCTAGCTGATTTTTCTAAGGCATGTGCTTTGAGTAGTGGCAAAATAGTTGTCAATAGATGAAGCAAAAGTACCGTTAGGCCATGCTTTGCTACGAGCCAACAACATAGTAGTAAAGAGTCTAAGTTCTATTTCAACATTTAACTTGGGAAAATAAGCAATAGTGCTAGCAGGTTGATGAACTTGAAGAATGAAAGTCTAGATGATTATAGCTGGGAGTATTCTAATATAAGAAATATTGAGTTATGTGTCTGTAAAACAAGAACACCTCAATTTGGAGATGCCAGGTTATTTGCATAGGATTAGCACAGAGTGTGTGTGCATATCAATTCATGATATCAACAACTAAAAACACAAGCATAAACCAAAATCACGTACATTTTAAATCTAGATCTTATTCATAAACAATTTGTGAGTATACCTTAAACTCCAATTGAGGTTTTATAATTTTGGACTTAGTTTCATGGCTATTTGATGGATATTTATAACAAACTCCAATGAAGTTTGTCAATGTAAATTCAGTTTTTGGAATACCTAAATTGAAGACCTGCAATTATTTCAATATTTCAGAAAACTGGTTCATCTAGGTCCATAGTTCTTTTCTGCATAATTTATAACTTTCACTATTGTAAGAATGTGTAACATGAAATTTTGAAGACACGAGGGTCGTGTAATTTTGCTAAATAAGATGCATCAGTATGGTGTAAATGTAGATTGGGTTGAAGGGGAACTTATGGTAAGGAAACTTGGACTGTAGAAACCGGTATGAGAGCATAACTCAATTGACATTTGATCACAAATAGAGTAGAATTCTGCTATAGCGAGCTCTCATTTCATTATATAGTTTTCCTTAGAACATGTATCACTTTGCATTATGTTCTTTTAGAACATGTCTCACTTTGCATTATGTTCTTAGACCAATTAGAAGCTCTTATTGTTGAGCCATCATTTGTAGTTGTGTTCTCTGATACCAAGAAGCATCGACTGTCAAAATGTCTTTAGCATTGAAGAATTTAAACTATTGAAAATTTTGAATTAAAGCATTGCTCAATTAGTAGACCTGCATGTTGGTAGAAGAGAGAACATGTTATATGCTATATTGCAGTGCTTGCAATAGCAATATCTAGATGCTCAAATTGGGGATTGTTGTTCCTGATGTCCTAATTGCCATCTAGCAAAAGGCGAAAACACTAGATGAACAAAGTGTCGTTTCCATGTGTAAAAAATAATTCAAACTTAGTGGAAATCAAAGGCACATAGCATTGTCTACAATATTTCTTAAAATAGAAAATAGATCTCAAACACTGAATACTGTAGTGGTGTTGAACCTAGGGACCTGAAAGTGGGTTGGCTTGGTCAAGCAAGCAATGGAAAAAAGTGATCTTAAGGATATTAAACTAGAAGGAATTTTTCATATGCAAGTGTCAGTTGAAGAAGGTTTGCCAATGCATATGTCTATGGTTTTAGCACTGACAGTTGAATGTTCTGCTTGAACCTTGACACAAAGTAAAATTCTTCTCAGCTTGACTTCGACTATAAACCATAGAATAAAGAACAAATTCCAACCATGCACTAATTCCAACAAACAAAACACAAGGGAAGCAACTGAAAAAGGGATGGCTAGAACAGGAAAATACATGAGATTTAAAAGCAATTTAGGAACCAAATTGCAACATTAGCAGGTGAACAACACTAAAAGTGAACACCACCATAACACAAGTGTTGAGGGATTTAATTACCCTAATGAATTTTTGGGAGAAGTCACCACAGATCATATACCCGAAAAGATATACTCAAGCAATCATACATAAAATAAGTTTATAGCAACTACAAGAAAACTTCTTTATCAAACAAAAGAGGCAAGTACAAGAAGACAACCAACCTGGAATCCAACGTTTGATGAAGATATCCTGACTGGAAGCTTTAACCTTCCTTTCTATCTTCAAGGTTCAATTTGAAACACAACAAGATCAAGAAGGATAAGCAATTACTCCTTCAAAAGATATTTAATAAACTTATTGTAAATTGCAAATAACCAAATTACAAGAAAATACAACTTGCACATAAAATCTTGAAATTGGACGGGAAAGAGTGTTCTTTTATATTAATAAGCAACATAAATACAAATAGGAATGTTTCACCTGATTTCTGAAGCAAGCCTTGTTTCTGAAAATAGCTTTCTGGGGTCCTCCAGCCAAATTCCTTCATTCACCCACTCCTTACTCACTTGTGAAAGCTATGCCCAAAGAATCTCTGCAATTATTGGCACAATAAAGAGAAATCTATTTAGAAGTTGAGCACAAGATTTGAATACTATGGCATCAATCTCTATACGACCAGAAAACCGTCTGGAGGGCACCTCAAACTTCAACACTTGGAAGGATAGTATTCTCAACATCCTAGAGGAACATGACTTGGATAGCTACATATCCACTGTGGTGGAGGAGCCTAAAAATAATGCAGGGTGTATCAACTTCGAGAAGAATCAAGCTAAGGCCAAATGAATCATCTATGATTCAATAAAAGATAACTTGATGCCCGTGATCACATCGTTGAAGAACACAAAAGAATATTATGATACATGTAGTAATCTATATGAGAAGAAGGCCCCAACTCAAAAGAAAGCATTGAAGAACAAGTTATGAAACCTCAAGATGGAGAAGGACGAGACAGTGGCCTCCTTCTTCACTAAGATCTCTTAGCTAAGGGATCAAATTGCTAACATTAGAGTTGTAGTGGATGAAGATGATCTCATCCAAACCGCCGTTGATGGTATCCCATCTTCATGGGAGACATTCTTGGTTGCTATCAATGGCCGAGAAGTACAACCTGGGTTTGAAATATTTTGGCATGACTGTATCCAAGAGGAAGGGTGAACAGAGCATAACTATGTGCACTAAAGAAGAAAACCTTGCCCTCATAGCAAGAATGAAGAAAAAAAAACCCTTCTTCCAAAAGAAGTTCTCTCATCCAAAGAAGAAGGAGTTCAACAAAGGATTTGACAAGTCAAAAGATAGATGCTTCAATTGTAATAGGAAATGTCATTTCACAAGAGAATGCAAAGCAAAGTGGAAAGGGAAGTTTCATGATTCTACCACCATAGAAGATGAAACCACTCAAAAGAATGCATCCGAAGAAAAGGAGACAAGAAGAGAGTTTTACCTTGTCTCATCCCTTTCAGGATCCGTCATCACAAGTGCAGACACATGGTTGATTCATAATGGTACATCCACACATATGACTAGTTACAGGAGTGCCATCAATGACCTAAAGGATAAAAAGTTCACATGCATGGTAGAGTTGGGGGACAAGTCAACATATTCGATCCCAGGAGTTGGATCCACCTTGTTAGCACCCGAATTGTGCTGAGCATATAGGAGGGACATTAAATATAGTAGGAGTATCAACATCCAGTCCTGAAATTGCAAAGGAAAATCAAATTCAAGCTAAATGTAATTTCGTGTGAAGAATATGGGGGTTTTTGATGAAAATGACTGTTTTAGTCATCATTTTGTAGCAGCTGTTTCGACCAAACCAGAAGGAATTTTGAGAAACTGAGAGAGGTTTATCTCCAGCACGGGCCAATCTCCAATAAAATCTCTTAGAATCTGCACAGATGTCACGGTTTGGGAGAATAGAAAGGTTTTTCAGAGGGTAAGTTTCCAGAAATTACGTTTTTTACCTAAGCTATCAACTTCAAAGCTCAATCCCGGCCAATAGGAGGGGAATGGGGGGAAACAAAAACATGGGTTTTGTCAGGAACGAGCCCGACTACAAAAACCTCTTTTAGTTTTTAAACAGGTGTCTTCATTTTGGTTATACAGCTGGGGCACCGAAGTCCATTTTCAGTAGTCCGCGTCCAAAATGAGCAAAAATGGTTGGAACCGACTCCCAGGTTGTTGAATCTCTTTGTGCAGGTGTCCATGCAGTTGTAACAGTTTCCTACGGAGATAGCTCGACCTTGAGGGCTGAGAAAAAACTATAAATTCATTGTAATAGAAGTAGAACAGGTTGGAAAATCAAGTGGTTGAGGCCTTGGGAGAGCTCTGCTTTGTATTGAAGCATTTTCTTAATAGAACAACAGTGTTTGAAGCTAGTTTTAATGGCAACGATTCCTGTGTCATTCTCCTCACAGTCTATTCATCTCTTTTCTCATGTGAAATGTTTCTCTTTCATTGTTAATCCATTTTGTATGTTGTTCATGCTTGAATAAGAGTAGCATTGGAATGAGATTCATAGAAATAATGCCTTGTTCCTTTCATTTCAAGCATTGACCACTAATTTATGCTAAAGTTGGTATAGGATTCATCATTGTATGCCTTATATCGATGGATTGTTTCTATCTTCTTCCTTATCATCAAATTAAAAGCTCTTTGACTGTGAATGGGTGGTTACCTTGCCTCTGTTTGGATATCTCATGCAGCAACACTGTATTTGTTTTATGTTTTTTGTTTTGACTCCATTGCCCATGTTTCTCTCATGATTTTGTCTCCAAACAATTTAAACAATCTGTCCTAACAGAAGTCTGACCTTCTATGTATGCTTCGATTGAATATTTTTGAGTAATGAAGGCTGGTGTGTGTGTTCATTGCTGGCAACCTTGAGTATTTCCAGTTTTTCATAAAGATTGTAGAGAGAGCCCTCTTGGACTGTGCTGGGTCAGTAGCATTAGTCCAAAGTGGTTAGTGGTTACCCCAGATTGACCTCTTCATAACCTTGGGGGTTAATTTGGGTGTTAACAAATTGGCGCCGTTGCCGGGGAACGAGAGTCTTATTGTCCCTGGGAAGAACAACAAGGTTCATATCTGAATGCTGATGGTGAACAACAGTCAGACATTGAGAATGTTGTATCATTCACTTGGCGACTCCACTCATCCAAATTTCAATATGAAGGTGACTCCACTGGGAGGATCGGTGACTCCATATCAGAATGTTGAAGGTTTCATGGCGACTCCATTGTTAGAAGGCTTTAAAGTTTGAAGGGCTGGTTCAGTCTCTTCATCAAATCAAAATGACAGGGTATGTGGAAAATCTTGCTTCTATTGATGGTTTTAAAGAATATTTTGATATGTTTGATGATGGCCAAATCGAAGAAACCTTCTCAGAATTCTTATCCATATATTTGAAGTCATGTAAATGTTCTTATGAAGATAAGATTAGTTTCTTAAAGGAGTTTGCTGAGAAACTAAATGGAGAGCTTGAAGCCCTAGAAAATTAAATTTAGTCCCAAGATCTTCATTTGTCTTTTGAAAATCCTTTTCAGCCGCCGCTACATGTCAATATTGGGAAATATTTAATGTCTAGAGATGAGTTTTATGATCCAAAACAATACATGCAAGTAGAAGAGACATATGAGGAGTCAATGTGTGATGACCAAGTTCTGATTAGCTGTGGGAGACAGCCAAACATCCATAATTTTTATGACCCTGTTAGTGAATATATGGAAGGGTTTTTCAGTGTAAATTTGCAGCCATATCTTCATTTTGAAAATGAAAGAGATCACTACTTTCATATGCTGTCATATCCTCTGTCATTGACAGATTTCAAGCATGGTGAAGGAGTCAAATTGTTCAACCATTTAATGGATTGGCTCTACTGGCATTTTTGTGTTACTTGATTGAGCAAAGAAGTTTTGCATCTTAGAATAGGTAGCTAGTCTGAATAAGCTCGCAGCTGAGCATCTTTTTCAACATATACAGTTTTAGTTATGAATTTTGGTTTCAAGCATTCTTCAATTCTCAGTTTTCAGCATGAACATACTTTCAGCATGTACAACCAGTTTTGAATTTGCAGTCCATAAAATCTTAGTGTGATTTTCAGTCGATGGTTGCATATCAAAGACAAAAAGGAAAGGAGGATTAAAAGAAAGACTTTGAGCAAATAAAAGAAGGAAAGGGGTTTCCATCATTTGGCAAAAGGAAAATGGATTTTTGAACCTATGATGGCCTTGTATTTTAGAGCTAAGGTTTTAAACTTTTATGCAAAGCAAAGGCTTTAAATTTTTTTTATTAGGTGATATGGCCAAAGCTCAGGTTTTATTGGAGGCAGGTTTCTAAGTTCTTATGGTTGGGAAAAAGGTTCTTGGATAAAAGTATTAAAGGTAAATTTTGGGCAAAGGAGAAAGGTCTGCAAATTCAAACAAAAGAGAATAAAAAAGGAGAAAGAGTTTTTATAATTGGCAAAATTTGAATATAAGCCATGTTGGCTTTATGTTTTTTAGGCCAACGATCTGGTTTTTATGCAAAATAATTTAATTTTTGAGGCCAAGGTTTTGATGCATTTCGGGCAGAGGTTTAATTTTTATAAAAACCAAAGTTTTAAGGTTCTTACAGAAACGCAGGTTTTTATTGTTAATAAGAAGTAGAGTAAAAGGGCCCAGCCGCGCTCAACACTGAGAGCATTGCCAACAATCAGTTTCCAGGTCAGAGTGGGGACCCACGTGCGCCAGCCAAGCACCAAGCTCACTTAGGAGCTTACCTTACTTTTGTTCCTTGGTATATGATATGAGATGTGGTGTATATAAATGATAAAAGGACTTCTCGCCTTCTGCATGTGGGACTATTCCCATGAGGTAAAAATGGAAAGCGTAGAGCTTGGAGCAGATTGGTGTTATTCGCATATGTTTTCTGTCGGCACAAAGCGCCACCCCTATTGGAGAAATGTTGAATTCCAATATCAATATGGATAGAGAAGAAAGAATTTGATGAGCATTTACCATCACTCTGGCGTCTTCGGCGATTTGGGCGTTATGCAGCAGAATTCCATGAGCTAATCCAAAAGCCCGACGTTTGCACTCTTTCTCGCAAATTGAGAAAATTCGACACCACAAGTCATAATCCATTGCATCGTATTTACAACCTTGGCGGTGTTTTCTGTCTTAAGAAGGTTGGTTCAACATTATAGCTTTGCAGGGACGGGAGAATCCCTATCAAGGAGGAGCTGTGAAGTAGATGAGCGTGTTGTTGATCGTAGAATTTGCAACAACATCAACTTTCTTTCTTTGTCATGCACGCGATAGGTTGACGGAATTATGACAACCTGTGCTTGTTTTGATGAGCCTGGCGATTTTTCAACAGACATAGATATTCGCCAAGATTGAAGCGGTAGTGCGTCTGGACCATTTCGGTGGGATCTTGCAAAAGGCGGGGGCTTTAAAAATGATACAGGTCCTGGGTTTCACCTGCATGACACTTGCAATCAGAATTGAAGAGAACCGACCATGAAGCTGAAGAAGGTCGCGAAAGATGGACAACATTATAATAAAGGGAAAGTGGATTTACAAACTTGCTAATAAATAGACTTCTCTTAATATAATACCATGTGTAAGTTTTCAGCCAATCGTCAAGCTCGGGGAGAGAAAGAGATCGACGGTTCTTATTATATTGCATTCACTACATGCTTCAGAAATAAATTTGGTGAGCCTTGCGATGGATGTGACTGGAAGAGATCGACGGTTCTTGTTACATCGCATTCACTACATGCTCCAGAAATAACTTTGGTGAGCGTTGCGATGGATGTGACCGGAGTCACGTGTCATTTGTTTGGAAGTATCGCATATAATCAAAATGGTATTGTAAACAACTTATAAGCCATGCGATACCACTATCCCCGAAGCAAATTAAAGATTAAGAAATTGGGGATAATGACGGTGTCGGCTTCTTCGTCGTTTGTGATGGTGATGGTACTTTCTTCACTGCGGTGGTGTTGCTGGTTGTGGAGATGGTGGCACCCGTAAGTCAAAGGAGGGTGAATCAACTCCAGTGTTCATGCCAGCACAAAGGTGGGGGAGGTGGGACACACCTTTTTCCTCTCACACTGAGAAAAGCCAAGCCAGCTGTGCCAATTGGGGGATGTTACAGGCTAATCAATGTACCAATGAGCAATTGCATTAACAGTGGTATCAACAAGATTTTTATCTTGATGCAGTTTAACTCTCTGTCACTTAATCGCCACCTTGCTCACACATACAGTTTTGGGAATGGTGTAAACTTTGGGGGTGGCTTTGTAGAGCCTCTAGCAGCTACTCAGATCTCGGGTGAAGATGGAAATAAGTGGTTTCAGGGCACTACAGATGCAGTGCGACAATTCACTTGGTTTTTTCAGGATTATGCCAAGAACAAACGTATAGAGCACTTCTTGATTTTGTCTGGTGACCATTTATATCATATGGATTACACAGACTTCACACAGAAGCACATGGATACTGGGACTGATATCAAAATCTCCTGTGTCCCAATGGATGACAGCCGCGCATCTGATTACGGGTTGATGAAAATTGATGATAGAGGTCAAGTGCTCTATTTTAGTGAAAAGCCCAAGGGAGCAGATTTGAAAGCAATGGTAATATAGTAGTCTTTTGTTAGTATAATATAGGAAGTGGACACAACAGTTTTTGGCCTGTCACCTCAAGAGGCTAAAAAGAAACCATACATTGCTTCAATGGGAATTTATGTCTTCAAGGTAGATATTCTTCTTAAACTTCTCAGGTGGAGATACCCAACTGTAAATGATTTTGGTTAAGAAATTATTCCTCCATCTACAAAGGAACACAACGTGCAGGCATATAATTTTAATGATTATTGGGAGGACACATGAACAATCAAGCCCTTATTTGATGCAAATTTAGCTCTTGCAGCTCAGCCTCCAAAGTTCCTATTTTATGATCCTCTAAAGCCTATCTTTACTTCACCTTGTTTTCTTCCACCAACAAAAATAGAAAGATGTCGGGTGTTGGATTCAATAATTTCACATGGATGTTTTCTCAGAGGATGCAGCGTAGAGCATTATGTTGTAGGAATTCGGTCGTGGTTGGAATATGGTGTTGAGTTGAAGGAAACGATGATGATGGGCGCTGACTATTATGAAACTGAAGCTGAAATTGCATTCTTTTTAGCTGAAGGGAAAGTGCCTATTGGTGTCATCTACCCAATTTTTGAGAATAATTATTTTCTACTATTATTCTTTTTGCCAAATACTTTGTATTAAATTATAATTACAAGTTTTGTAATTATGACCAATTAGGTCAAAGATGAATGTAATGACTCATTATTATTATTTAATAAATAAAAATGGGAGACAAACACTCAAGAAAGCTGTTACAAGAGTGTCCACTGGCCCACTAGGAGGAATGGAAGCTGCTGGAAGGATTGGGACAGATGGCAGCATTTGCACTCTACCATTAGCTGTTGGTATGGGACAACTTCCCATAATTTTGTGGCATTTCCCCCTCCAGGTGGAGGGAGGTGAGCAGGTAGCTCACTAATGACCAGTAATTACAAAAAAGACCTAGTCAGCCTATAAAAGGAAATTCGAATTGAGCAGGGAGCTCTTACAATGTTTTCTGCAGAAACATTCCTCATGTGCATCAGGTGATGGCTGAGAGATTTGAATAGGGACGCTGTGGAGAGTGCAAGTATAAGTCTGCAAATGTTACGAGAAGGACAGACCAGAGGTGTTGGTGCTGGTCCAATTGATTACTAAGCCTGTAAGGCTGGATAAATTTCTTGCTGCTGCAAGTAGAGATCCTAAGCTTCAGAACTTTCTTCCTCCTGGTGGATCAGTGGATAGGCTCGGGGGTCCTAAGGCAGACATCTTGGCTGCTTAGGAGCAGGTTGGGTGGAACGGGTTTCTTGAGTGATTTGTTCCTCCTATCACACTCAGGTTCTAATCTTTTATTTTTTTTTAGGTTTCAAATCATATGAATGCTCTCAAAAGATGGCTTAGAAATGTTATTAATGACCAGTAGCAGTAAAATGTTAGATCTTGATTTATTTAAATTTGTTGAACTGATAAAATGACTCCTCTGCATTTTTCCCCATGCGTGAAGCTGCATCGTACTCCAGTACAGAGAGGTAGCATTAAATCTTTACATTTAAAAGTGAAACCTAGCATGCATCTAAATACATAAACCCAAGAGACCACCCATGCACAAACTTATATTCTTATGCATCTTGTTATTTAGTAGCTGCAAAATTAAATCTCTGCATGCACTAAATATACTGTTCAAATTTGAATGCTGAAACAACATACCAGAAACTAGTCACAGCAGTAGGTTCTTTTCTGACTTCTAAAGGTGGACATTGTGTTAACATCTAGGGTTTACTAACCATCAGTTATTTATTCAAAGAAACCAATATCATGCAATCTGTTTAAACCACATACCCATTCTTTTACTTGTTATTTGAATCTGATTGATCTTATAGAAATTATTGTCATCACTGTATTATTTTGTGCAAAAAAGGAGTACTGTATTGTTCATTCATTTTCTCTAGAGGTCCAAATTGGACAAATACAGCGAGATAGAATTAAAATAGACCAACTGTTATATTAATAGGCAAATTAAGCTAACTGATGAATACACTGCAAATTCTTTGATTCTGTATTATCAACTGCATGTGGCAGAATTCACTTCACATAATAGCATGTTCTTAAAAGCAAAGAAAAGAATAGCATTATTGATTTGACAGAGTAAAATACAACATCTCTACACCCAAACCAGGGTTGATCTGTTCTCATCATATTAATATTTACAAACATTTAACAGCTGCAAAATCAAATACTTTCATTATCATAGATATCCTAACTGTAGAATCAAGATCTATTATTCTTGCATTTTAAACATCATTACAGACTAGCAGATTTCATTATCATTATCAGGCTAGGATTTAACATCAACACAGTTGTTTTCAAACCCAAGCTAATACCTTTTTATTATCGGCTTAACCCAAGTATGCACAGATGCAATGCAAGCCAGGTAGATCATTATCGGCTTATAGGCACTATTTAAATAAACATCTTAAATAGGCTTTCTGGTACAATTTTGAAAACATCATAAGTAGACTTTAAACCCTAAACAATGAACATTTCCATTTAAAATCACGATGCAGTATCCTATAGATTGCCTCATTGTTTACCGAAGGTTCCATTCAAAAACCCATTCTTTTTTACACTACTCAGTTATTGCCGAAACAACCTTAGTCAACACTTCTTTTCCCTACAGCTCCACACTCGGTTCTCCCATAGATTTAGAAGTGCAGAACGATAACATAAAACTTTTAACACTGTGCAATCCCTTGCAACAACGAGGGTTCAACTCTATCAAGCTTGCCGAGCCAAGGGTTGGCCGGCCATACATTTTAAGAAATATTCACATCATCTACACTAACAAACAAAACATAAATAGTAACATTTTCCCAATGCCGCAGGTGAGGCAAAAGCCACTGCCGAGAAGACATACTTCCAACACCCTGCTCATCAAGTCCGATTCCAGGAGAACCACGAGGTAGGGGTACCACCGAAGCTTACCGGTGGGTTCACTATATTGCTTCTCCCCGTCAACTTTCTTGGCACACTGCTGTTCGCCGAGAGCTACCTACCAAACGACCATACACTGAGTTAAATATCAATCTTGAAATAATGATGCATGCAACAAGAAAAAATTAAACTTTTGCTACTTTACTGTACCTGAGTCGTGACAGAATATTGATGAAGCCAGCCATCCATCCACTGCGAAGGAGAAGCACCCAACTCGAAGGCCACACTGTGGGATACCTTTTGAAACTCACAACCCGATTGAAACCCCAGACTTTCAAGTCACTACAACGCCCCAACAGACGCACTCACCCAACCTGTGGATTGCCACGCTATTCAACTCCAGACTCGGCCTCCATTGATAGCATTCACTCACAGTTTGGAGGTTGATGCTGGTCTCAGGATCGAGCCCGAGGGAGGCTAAAACATCAAAACCCTAAGTGCCTCTTGGCCGGTTGGCCTCACCCCCAAACCCTACCACCGAAACAAATGCCAAGAAAACGTTACAATATCCCATAAGTTACGTTAAGGTTCTCTACAATCCCAATGCATAGAAATCAATGAGGGAGATCTAAGTTCCATGAGCCACATTGGAGAGTCGTAGGTGCGGTGATAACTCACCCCTCCATCTCCCAAGCCACGAAGTTGCCAACTCTGTCGACACCGAGGCAGGAGGCCCGTTACAACTTAGCATCGACGAACCTTCTCACATGCTGGAGACCCTTCACAACGTGCACGTGATATCTCCATTAACACGGTGGCCAGGCGAATTGATTACTAACCCAATTATTTACTACACCCTTGAATTTCGTACGCAATATTTATACAACACCATCATTCCACCTGCCAACCATATGGATCAACGTTTAATTGCATAAACTTTATAAATTATACCAAGGTTAAACATTCACCGGTAGCATGTATAAAGGAGCTTGTATGTTCCATTTAAAGTCAATACAAATGCACTCATAGCTTAAACACATTAACTTAGGTCGCATTCAATCCTAAGGTAAGGATAGAGTCCGCCCCACCATTATAAAGTTCATCATATAGTTCATCAAGCCTTGGCCATTGCACAAACTCACAAGGTTACACCCCTTTAGGATATAGTTGCCCCATAGAACCATCGCATACATTGCATGGTAGGGTATTAATGCATAATGTATCACCATTATAATTGCCCAGGTAATAGAGAACTAGAATCACCTTATTACTCTCTCTATGGTATGCTTAGGACCATGTGTCCTTGTCTTAAATTTGTCACCATCAAAATTTATGAAAGAATTGTTCTAACAGCCGCAAGTCATTCATGGAATAGTAACAAGTGAAGTCATAAACTCCTAATCAAGGACATTCATAACAATCACACTCTGAGACTGACGTTTTCTGCAGTTTTGAACTAGTCAAGTTCATCTTACAAAATTGGAAAGAAACCGTACTTGTAGCGTCGAATCATAAGCAGTTTTTATTAATATCACAGTTATTACACTCTGAATCTTATCGCTATCTATTACCTGCGAATCTGCGCATGAGGGACGAGTACAATGCTTTAGCTGAGTAAGCTAAGTAAGCCTTGGGGCACCTCGTGGGACCCCTTTCATCATCATCCAGAAAAATTAAACTGTCAGTACTTGTCGAGGAGAATTCTGTTTCCAAATGTATCGAAATTTTCAATCATTCAAGCATATAAATAAGTGTCATAATTATTAATTGGATTCATGACGTGTCACTGACACAGTACACCATCAGAAAACAAAAAGACACAACAGTTAATTTGTTCCGACCAAATGACGAATTTATTAATTACTGCTTTAATTAAACATTTATTATTTCTGCATTTATAATTATTAGTATTTAATGATGATTTAGAAATTTTAAATTTTTATGAAAATAGTGGGATGTTACAATTGGTGTCGGGGAGAATACAAAAATAAGGAATTGTATTATTGACAAAAATGCAAGGATTGGAAAGAATGTTGTGATTGTGAACACCAATAATGTGGAAGAAGCAGAGAGGATAACCATGCAAGCATGATAGGAGAAAATTTTGATATCCCCCGATATATTTCCTCTTTTGCTGGCAACACTATGATCCAGAGTCACTGCTAGTTGCTTAAATTCTACAAGGTTTTTTCTCCTGCTACAAATCGTTATATAATCTGCATGTTGCATTTGTTTTTGTAATGATTGCATGTTAACACTAGGGCTTTACCATCTATCCCTATTATGTATATTCTATGAGTCTCAGTCTGATCAAGCAGCAGCTGAGCAGGTTTGTTTTTTAAGGGGATTACTTTCGTCGCATTTGAGTTCACTTGCAGGATCAAGTAGCAGATTGTAGGGGGGCAGTTGCAGTTTTCAGTGCAAAATTGGGAGCCGCTCAATGGATCAGGCACCGGTCTACCAAGAGTTCTTTGCTACCTCACAGGGAGGATAGCATCCCTGAGTTGGAGTCAGTTGTTAGCACCCGAATTGTGCTAAGCATCTAGGAGGGTCATTAACTATAGTAGGAGTATCAACATCCAGTCCCAAAATTGCAAAGGAAAATCAAATTCAAGCTAAACGTAATTTCGTGTGAAGAATATGGGGGTTTTTAATGAAAATGACTGTTTTAGTCAGCATTTTGAAGCAGTTGTTTTGACCAAACCAGAAGGAATTTTGGGAAAATGAGAGAGGTTTATCTCCAACACGGGCCAATCTCCAATAACCTCTCTCAGAATCTGCACAGGTGTCACGGTTTGGGATAATAAAAAGGTTTTTCAGAGGGTAAGTTTCCATAAATTACATTTTTTACCTGAGTCATCAACTTCAAAGCTCGATCCCGGCCAGCTGGAGGGGAATGGGGGGAAACGAAGACATGGGTTTTGTTAGGAACGAGCCCGACTACAAACATGTATTTTAGTTTTTAAACATGTGTCTTCATTTGGGTTATACAGCTGGGGCACCGAAGGACATTTTTAGTAGTCCGCGGCCAAAATGAGCAAAAATGGTTGGAATCGACTCCCAGGTTGTTGAATCTCTTTGTGCAGGTGTCCATACAGTTGTAACAGTTTCCTATGGAGATAGATCGACCTTGAGGGCTGAGAAAAAACTATAAATTCATTGCAATAGAAGTAGAACAGGTTGGAAAATCAAGTGGTTGAGGCCTTGGGAGAGCTCTGCTCTGTATTGAAGCATTTTCTTAATAGAACAACAGTGTTTGAAGCTGGTTTTAATGGCAGAGATTCCTGTGTCATTCTCCTCACAGTCTGTTCATCTCTTTTCTCATGTGAAATGTTTCTCTTTCATTGTTAATCCATTTTGTATGTTGTTCATGCTTGAATAAGAGTAGCAATGGAATGGGATTCATAGAAATAATGCCCCGTTCCTTTCATTTCAAGCATTCACTACTAATTTCTGCTAAAGTTGGTATAAGATTCATCATTGTATGCCTTATATCGATGGATTGTTTCTATCTTCTTCCTTATCATCAAATTAAAAGCTCTTTGACTGTGAATGGGTGGCTACCTTGCCTCTATTTGGATATATCATGCAACAACACTGTATTGTTTTATGTTTTATGTTTTGACTCCATTTCCCGTGTTTCTCTCATGATTTTCTCTCCAAACAATTTAAACAATCTGTCCTAACAGAAGTTTGACCTTCTATGTATGCTTCAATTGAATATTTTTGAGTAATGAAGGCTGGTGTGTGTGTTCATTGCTGACAACCTTGAGTATTTCCAGTTTTTCATAAAGATTGTAGAGAGATCCCTCTCAGACTGTGTTTAGTTAGTAGCATTAGTCTAAAGTGGTTAGTGGTTACCCCAGATTGCCCTCTTCACAACCTTGGGGGTTACTTTGGGTGTTAACACACCTCATTCCAGCTAAGCACCTGTGATATTCTACATGTGGAGGACATTATATATGTTCCAAGCTTGAAGAAGAACCTCCTTTCAGTTTCGATTCTTGAAGACAAAGGCTTCCGAGTTATCTTCATGGATAACAAAGCAATTTTATGGTTGAAGAACAAAAGCCTAGAATCTGTTGTTGTGATTGGAGTTCGAGAGGGAGGACTCTACAAGGTACCCGAGAAGTACATTCAAGCTATGATTCACCACACTATCATTCTATGCGAGATATGGAACCGAAGGCTTGGACACCTACACTACAAAGCGCTACCAGGACTTCAAAATATGGTAAAAGGTATGCCCATATTTTATTTTGAGCATGATAGTGTATGTCGGGGTTGTGCACTTGGAAAGAATGTTAAGAAATTTTTTTCCAACAATACTACTAGATCTAAAGGGGTTTTAGATTTAATACATTTTGATGTATGTGGTCCCATGTCATCCCCCTCCCTGAGTTGCTTCTTATATTATGTACTGTTCATAGCTGATTTTTCTAGGAAGTCATGGATTTATTTCATGAAGGCTAAAAGTGAAACTCTTAGAAAATTTAAAGAGTTTAAATCCCTAGTTGAAAATCAGAAAGAAAAGCACATCTGTGCATTAAGGTTTGATAATGGAGGTGAGTTTGATTCACATGCATTTAATGAGTTATGTAGCGATGCAAGAATATGTAGATAGTTAAAAATACCATACAATCCTCAACAAAATGGGGTTGCCAAAATGAAGAATAGAACCATATGTGAGGCTGCAAAATCCATGATGCATGATCAAGATATGTCTACCTCATTATAGGAAGAAGCCACCCGTATAACTGTGGACATCCAGAATAGAAGCCCACATGCCATTCTAGATGAGAAGACACCAAAAGAAGTGTTTACTGGTGAGAAGCCAGACATCTCACACTTGAGGATATCCGGGAGCCCAGTATACATTCATGTACCGAAAGAAAATAGAACAAAGATGGATCCTTCTCGAAACAAAGGCACCTTTGTGGGTTATATCGAGTCATCCAAAGCATACCGAATATATGTACCTGGTGAGAGACACATTGAATTTATCTGAGATGTTACCTTCCATGAGGAAGCTCCTTTCAAAAGATCGAAAGAGATTTAATGTGATTCAAAGATGGAGGATCCCGATTCTGATTCCCCCCCTTCAAAGTTTGAGAGGGAGAAACCAGAAGATGCCTCAGATTCGCTAGCTCCTGAAGAACCAATAGAACCGATTAAGAGGTCACCTGATGAATCTCCCGCTAAAAGAAGATCTGCTTGGTGCCGAGATATCTTACAAAATGCAGAGAAACATGGAGCACCAGCAGGCTCAACCAGAGAGCGCAAACAACCTGATAAATATTCAGGGTATGTGGCACTAATGAGTCACATTAGTGATTCAGAACCATCCTCATATGAATAATATGCAAACTAGCAAGTTTGGAAAGATGCAATGACATAAGAGTACAACTCTATAATGAAGAATGATGTTTTGGAGGTTGTTCCCAAACCTTATGGGAAGTCCATTGTTACTTCCAGATGGATTTACAAGATAAATCATGCTGCGGATGGTAGCATTGAGAAGTATAAAGCAGATTCATTGCCATAGGTTTCTCTCGGAAAGAAGGCATCGATTATGATGAGACCTTTTCCCATGTGGCAAGGTACACCAAAATCCGAGCAATGATTCCACTTGCATCTATTCTACGATGGAAACTTCACCAGATGGATGTGAAGACAACCTTCCTCAATGGTGAGGTTGAGGAAGAGGTTTATATTTAGCATCCTGAAGAATTTTTGGTGCATGGGAAGGAGTCCCATGTTTGCAAGCTAAAGAAAGCTCTATATGGGATTAAGCAAGCCACCAGGGCTTGGTACTCCAGAATTGATAGCTACCTTCAGAAACTGGGTTTCTATAAGAGTGAAGTTGATCCAAATTTGTACTTCAAAGTAGTGAAGAACCAACTGTTGATATTGTTTCTGTATGTTGATGATTTGTTTCTCATTGGATATGAACATCTGATTGCTTGGTGCAAGAGGGACCTCACCTCAGAGTTTGAGATGAAAGACTTAGGTTTGATGCACTACTTTCTTGTCCTTGAGATCTGGCAAAGAAAATATGATTTTTTTTTTTTTTTTTTTTTTTTTTTATATCTCAAGGGAAGTGCAATGTGGACATATTGTGCAGGTTTGGTATGATAGATTGCAAATATATGACTACACCGATGGTTTCCAATTTGAGGAAACTTCATGAGTCAGGCTTTGGATAAGATCCAATAGATCCCACTTTGTATAGACATATTATAGGCACACCAATGTACTTGATACATTCGAGGCCTGATGTATGTTATGATGTGAGTATTCTGAGTCATTTTATGTCTAATCCGAGACACATACATTGGATATATACTAAGCATGTGCTTAGGTACCTTTGAGGTACGATTTCATATGGACTCAGATATGCCTCTAGGGGAGGAGTCATGTTACTTGGTTATGCAGACTCAAACTGGGGAGGAATCATTGTGGACAGTAAGAGTACACCCGACTACTGTTATAGCTTAGGATTAGCTATGATATTTTGGTCCAGCAGGAAGTAGGGCTCCGTATCCTAGAGCACTACAGAAGCATAACACATAGCTGCTAGTGTTTCCCGCTGAGAAGCAGTGTGGCTCAGAAAGCTACTTGCAAGCTTGTTCGGTGAAAAGATTGAACTTACAGTTATTAGTTGTGACAATCAAAGTTGCTTCAAGCTTTCCGAAAACCCAGTGTTTCATGACAAGTCGAAGCACATTGAAATGAAGTATCACTTCATCTGAGACATGGTCCATAAAGGTACAGTGAAACTTCAGTACATTGCTACTGATGAGTATATTGCAGATGTGTTAACAAAGCCTTTGTTAGTGACGGAGTTCAGGTACTTCCGAGACAAGCTTGGTATGGTAGAGAATGCCTCCCTCATTGAGAGGGAGTGTTAAATATACAACATCATGAGACATTCTCGAAACCAATCTTGTGTAACCAAGATTGATCCTCCCGTATATAGGTGAGCACTTTGATTTACTTTTGTGTAAAGGTTATTCCTCCTGTATAGAGGTAATTGATCAAAGCAATGATGTTGTAAAGTCTTGGTGGACAAGGCTTTGGACTTGTGTGTCAAGTCATGATTCTCATGTGAACCTTCCATATAAAGGTATCCATGAGATGGACCTCTCGTATAGAGGTGGACCTTCCGTATAAAGGTCATGCTTTACTTGTTAAAAACATTTAATGTTGTGTGATGTATTATTAACCATGATCACCAGATTGCTATTAAGTCTCCTTTAGATATTGATCACCTCTAAAGTGAATTACTTTAGCATATGATCATTTGGTATGGAATAATATACTATGATCACAGCATCTGATAATCCTTCTTAGTATAATGTAATGTGATGGATAATTAAAGTTAGCACATATTGACCATGCAGTAAAAGATAAAGAGATAAAGATAAATGCATAGAGAAAAAGATAATTCGAATTGATCATGAGATGACTAAGTGAACTCGAATTGTCAAGCTTCAATTAAAGCCACAATGTATGCCTCATTTAACTAAATAACTCACATTGGTCACTACAAGTATATCAATCAACATGATTTCATTTAATTAAGTGTTAAATAAGAAGGACTAGTTAACGATTGTGTTTTCACTTTAGTTAAACTAAAATATGACGCTTCAGTAAATCAATGAGAACTCAATTTGATCACTACAGTGATGCTATTAAGAAATATTCAGTTAAAGAGAGTTAACTAAGTGACAACAAAGAAGCTAAATGTTATTGCATGACAACACTTATGTTAAACTAAAAGATGACACTTGAGTTGAGACACTTGCATGATGACACTTAAGTTAGCCACCTAACTAAGTGGGAAAGCTTTCAGTTAAGAGGTGAGTTTATCCTAAGAGACAGTTTAGTGAGATAAAGCACTGCATGATAAGTGGGGTGCACTTCTTCATGCAAAATTGATACATCCAGTCCGAGGGCGAGTTCATCCAGAAGTTGGAAGAAGTCGATGCATGAGAAGAATGTATAAATATGTTATATGAGATTGATGAACTCAATGTGAAGCGAATTCTCTTCTCTCTTGAAGGCAATGTGCTTCTCTTTGTGCAGGTTATTGTTCTTTCTTATTATTGATGTGTTGGGCACATTGGAAAACACATTTGATTGATCTCTCTTCTATATTGCTTCTGTATCTTCACCAAGAGTGTTTGGTGATCTCTTATATTCCGAAAGCAATCTTCTATGTTGTAAAAGAAAGACATTATCTTCTTTCCATTATATTATACTGAGAAGAATTGTTGGGTTTTTTGTTCTCATTATTTTGAGGATTTTCCCTAGGGTATACCTTGTGTTATGGTCGTGTGAATTTCATGTGATTGAATTGTCTCAAGTTTTTGCATCTCAAAGAATTAAAGATCAAATCTCAACCAAATATTAACAATTCCCCCCTGGCAAAGTTGGGTTTGAAAGTCATAAAATCAACCCCCCTCTTGGTGAAGGGGCCTATGACAATAACATGCAAAATAGGAGCTAGATGCGCCCACATATTCTTGGTGAATATTTTACATAGATGACAGTGTTTAACTGCTTCCATACAATATTTAAATATTGAAGGCAAAAACTAACCAGCGTGTAATATTGTTTGGGATGTAGCTAACCTAGACAAATGACCCCCATATGCTCCAATATGGGAATCATTCAAAACTGACTCTGCTTCTTTGTGGGTTAAACATTGATGCAAAATGGAATCAAATCCTCTTCGGCACAAAGTGTCACCGATGATGAGGTAATTATTTGCATTATGACATAAGAATCTTCATTCATCCCTTGAAAAAGAAGGAGGACACTTCAAATTCTGAAGATAGATGAAAATATCTCCATACCATGGGTTTGATGAAGAAATAAAAAATATATGCTCATCAGGGAATGAGATTTCTTCAAATTCAGGTTTTTCTTCATTCAGGAACTCCCAAATTAATTCGGAAAAAACCAAGGATTTCTTTGATTTTGCAGATTGAAATTCAATATCAAATTCTTGTAATATAATATTCCATTTATTGTATTTCCCCCTGATTATATGTCGGGTTAAAACGAATTGAAATGGATTGAAATCTGTAACCAATGTGGCTGTTCGTAATAGAATGTAATGACAAAGTATTTGGATAGCATATACAACTTCCAAGGCCAACTTCTCAACGTGAGAATAATGAAGTTCAAGACCTATCAATGAACGAATAAGGTAATAGATAACATGCTCTTGGAGCTGGTCATCTTCTTGATCTAAGACTATACCAACCGTTGAATATGATGCAGCCAGATATAGAAGGAAATCCCTCGTGTAATCCAACGTGCTAAGTAAAGGATCTGTTAATAAATATTTCTTGAGAGTTTCAAAATAATTTTGAGCAGCCTCATCCCAAAATAATGGGACACCTTCCTTAAGCAGTCGCATGAATCCTTTGGTGATTTTAGCATAGTTTACTATAAATCGACTGAGAAAATTATCCTTCCCTTGAATGCTTTGAATTTGAGGAACAGTACGAGGATGAGGAAGATTTACAATAGCCTCTACTTTTGAAGGATCGACCATGATCCCTTTGTTGGATACAATGAAACCTAACAAGTGTCCAGACTTAACGACAAAAATACACTTATTGGGATTCAAACGAATCTTATAGTGTCTGCACCATTCAAACACAAGGCACAAATGATCAGGATGGTCTCGTCTCTTTTGAGATCGAGCAAGAAGATTATCCAAATAAGGATCTATGATGTGTTTGATATCGTGGAAGGAAAAACTCATAGCATGCTTCAAAGTAGCTCTGCGTTTTTCAAACCGAAGGACATCTTCCTATAAGCGAAGGTACCCCAAGGAAAAATGAAAGCTATCTTATGTTGGTCCTCAGGTTTAATTTGGATTTGATTATAACTTGAATATCCATCCATTAAAGAGAAGATTTCACTTCCAACACATTCATCAATATTTTTTTATTGATAAATGGTGTAGGATAGTTGTCCTTGGGACATGTTTTGTTTAGATCACAAAAATTAGTACAAACTATGATAGTACCATGATTTTGTCTACTGGAACAAGGCTAGATACCCATTCCTTCATAGCAATAGGGTAGATGAAACCATCTTTTAAGAGTTTCTCAACTTCAACTTTAACAACTGCTGCCTTCCTAGGATTAACCAGATGAATTTTTTGTCGAACATGTTTAGCATTAGGTTATGTTCAAATATCATGTTCCACAATAGATGGGTCGATTCCTGGCATCTCCTCATATGACCAGGAAAAAACGTCACGAAATTCTTTAAATAAATCAGTATAAATGTGGATTTCTTCTTTAGAACAATTCACACCGATATAAATATTTTCTATGACATTAGGGTCCTTGGAAATATTGATGGGTATAGTTACTAAAACATTTGACATATTTCCTTCAACATATATTCCTTGTTTAGATAAGGATTTATGGGCCTATCATTATTTCCAGGTAGTCTCAATTGGAACTCCTCATTCTCTATTTTTTCTAAGGTTGGAAGAAAGTAAGACCTATGATGCATATCCTCCCAAGGTTTATCAGGCCCTATTGTAGCTTCTAAAATATCCTCATATGTAGGCAAGGTTGTATCTAAAAAATCTAAGGAATGAGAAGAATCGATAGCCCATGCATGCTCATAACCAAGGTCCAACTCTTCTGAGACTGAAAAATTTGGGGTGGAATCCGTAGCAATATTAAGGGTAGCTTGATAAGAAATTTCTGTTGTGTATAAAGATACAATCAATTGACTGTGTTGAAAATATTTTGCTAACTCAAATGAAGTTGGTAGGATCCAAGGTTCTATCATAAATTAGATGTGAGGGATCTTCAGACATAGGATCAATATTCTAAATACTAGTAGAACTAATAAAATTAACAACAGAAGGAAGGTTGAAAGTGCCCATAAGTGATGGATACATTCTTGCACCTAAAATTTCAGTGGACGGATGAGTTCGATCAATCCAATAAATGTTAGAGTTTGAAGGAGCTGAAGTACTATTTCTAGTAAATTTCAATTAATCAATTGTGACAATTATTCCTTCGTGAGGAAATAATAACACTAGAAACATAAAATATGGGATAGCTTGCATAGCATATGTCCAACTTCTCCCTAACATCAAATTGTATTCAAGGGGAGCATCTACGACTTCAACTTCTACTAAAACTATTTTCCCTTCTAACTCAGTGTCAAAAGTAGGGAGAATTCCATGAGGCCTAAAAGGCCTTCTGTCAAACACAGTGATAAAAGTTGTGGATGGGACCAACTGTGGGGATCCCAAAGCTCTCCAACACAAGATATCAATGACACATGTGGATGTGCCTTTGTCGAAAAAAATTCATCTAATAGTTATGAAAGCATGGACTATGTCAATATAAAAGGGAACATGGTAAGGTAATCGAGGTTTAATGTCCATCATATGAAATTTTTCCACTAGATTATTCGTGGAGTCAATGTTTCCTATAGCAACCAAAAGTGCATTCTGTTGTAATGGGAAACTTTGTAGCACTTCCAGAGCAGACATCACACAAGGTGTTTGAGCCGAGTCTTCAACAATGGAATAACTGGCAACTGCCTTGACATATGGGTTATGTGCAACTCTTTTGTAGACACCTTTCAGTATCTTTGGCATAGGGTCTATATATGGAGAGGAGTTCGCAGTTTAGGATTCTCTTTCTCCTCAAGCGGTAGTTCATGACTATAGTTTTTTTCTCTCGTTTGTAATAAAGTGCTTGAACTCATCATGTGAATGTAGAATTGATCGGATCATGAGGCATTTTGTGTACATCCATCTGAACTAGAGTTACTAGAATCCATATGTTTTCCTTTAGGAAAATGATTCTTTAATACAACAGGTTGTTGTTGCTACAAGAGCTTCTGATCTCGATCAATTAAGGAGCATTGGTGTGTGCGGTGATCTCCTTTGCAAATTTTGCAAGGGGACTTACCCTTCCTATGTTCTTTCTTACCCCCTTCAACATTATTATTGGTTTGGGGCTTGTTTTGATTTCCCTCACCTTTCTTGCCCTTATTGTTGTTTTTCTTTCCACCGGGTTGCTAAGGACATTTTGGATTGGAATGTACATTGTGCACAATAACATTTTGAGACGGGGAGATAGTAACTGCAATTGCGCTCGCTGTATAGATTTTAACAAATAAAGATTTTATTTGCTTTGCAAGTGTTTCTACAATAGGATTATCAATGGATCCAACAATGCCATCAACATGTGGCCCAGGTTTTGGTCTCACAGGATCGGTATTTGGCCTTGATGCGTCAGGTATAATGTCATATAAAATCCTGGATTGCGAATAGATTAGATCTAATTGCTGAGCTTTAAAAATGGCCTCCTCTTCATTAGTAACTCCTGAAGTAGATACATCTTTTGAAATGTAAGGTAAAAGAGATTTTAGAAACCATTCCAGTGAAAATTCAGGAGGTATGTTAGATTTTATCATTCTCTCCTTTCTTTGCCACTCTTGGATATGATCTGAAATGTGCCTGGCTTTGGTTTGCCTAAAAGTAGACAATAAATATGTACCGACATCATACCCAACACGAAGTTGGAAGTAGTTGAGAAAAACCGTCGCCAAAACATGGAAATGATGATAAGCGAATAATAGCAGTTCAATGTACCATTTAGCTGCCACCCCTGTAAGGGTTCTTTGAAATAATCTTAATCTTATCGAATCATCATTTACCGAGTTTGAAGAGCACCACAAATATAAATTTGTGACATGGTCCCCTAGATCCTCACTGGTTTTGCTTTCAAATTTTGAGATATCTGAGGGAAATTTAATAGGGACATGAGGCCAAGTAGGATTGTAGCACACTAGGACGTTATTCATGAGTTTTGAAAAATCTAGCAAGTTCAAAGTTGCCATAAAATAATTCTATGTTGGGTCGCATATGAATTTACAAGCGATCCCATATAGGGAAGATTTCCAGTTCATGTATTTCTAAAAAAATGTGAAGGTATTCCCCCATACATTCCTTGCGAAGGGTGTACCCCTTCCAAAGGATTTGATTGATTTTGGAAGGGGTTTCCCCCATACATCCCTTACGAAGGGTGTATCCCTTAAAAAGGATTTGCATTAGAGCAAATTTGGGGTCTAAAATGGGAATCATAAGAATATGAGCCACCTTGTAAGAAAACAATCCATTGAAATCAAGAGCCAATAGAATTTCAAGAAAAGAGTCAACCATAATGGTTGACATTACATATTTGACATTAAAGAAACTACTTTGTAATTCTTATTTTCAACATATCTCCCTATCATTTTACTCAAATTTCGAGCGGGAACACTAGTTGGATGTGGAATTAAATTCCGCATCCAATGAGTACCTACACTGCATAGTTTTGAGGTACCCCACACCATGAAAAATGAGAAATACATTAAAAAAAAGTGTTCCTTTCAAAGTAACATGTTTTTTGATGTATTTCTCATTTTTAGTGGGGTGGGGTATCTCAAAAGCATGCAGTGTGGGTACTTATTAGATGCAAAATTTAATTCCCCATCCAATAGTGGTCCCACTAGAAATTTGAGTAAAATGACATGGAGATATGTTGAAAATACAAATACAAAATGTAGTTTTATTCCATTATCCTCCAAAATTCATAAATAGTATTTTATTATTTTAACTATTATTTTATTATTTTCCTTAGGAGGACCATTTTAGACCTCAAATTTTCTCTAATGGTTGATTTTGGAAGGGTTTTCCCCCGGTCAGTATAGGTTGGGAGAAATTAAAATTTTTCCCTTGACTACCAAAATGTTGGGCATAACTAGTCCTTGTTGGCATACCAAAAAATGGAAAAGAATCACTTGTCGTACCCGTATTAAAAGAGAAAGGATTCACACCAAAAGGTTGAAAGGTATTACTGGTTTGAGGATTCCATCCCCCAAAAGTATTGGTTCCAGTTGTGGATCCAAAAGGAGGTCCACTTCCTAAAGAAGGGATTGAGAAAGGAATATGAGCACCTCCCCAAGAATAATCTTGAAAGGGTATAGATGCCATTCTTGTTCCCATACTAGAACCAAGAAACATGGGGAAAGAGGTAGGTTGAGTTTGGGGAAGACTAACACTTGTCATCCCATATGAAAAACTAGCTAAAGGATTAGTTTTTGAATTAAGAGTTGATTGAGCGATAACATACAATGGAGTTGTTGAAGTATTAACAATTGAACTCATATTAAGAGTACCAATCTGATTTAGACTAGGGTTTTGGGTAGACACAATAGGAGGAGAAAATCCCCCTAACACAATAGCCAAGTGGGAGTATGAGGTTCACCACTTCCCAAAACTTCTCTAGTGTTATCAATTGGAAATCATCCTAAGTGATTCAAAGCAGTTGAATCAAAGTCTGGTGTAACTGAAACAACTACAAGGAGAGGATCATTAATATCCACTAAAGGTGAATTATAAGGTTTAAAGAAACCTTCAGTTTCAATATCTTCAACCCAGACTTGTTCTTGTGATGTAGTGTTTCTTTCCACGGGTAAAATTATTTTAGAAGAACCCATTGGTTCAAATGAACCAGATGTATTCATTCAGCGCCTCTGGTTGGGAGGTGGCAGATCAACTCTTAAAGGTGATAGATTCTTTAATTGTTTGGAATGATGAATCAGAGGATCTGCCACAATGAAAGAGACATCAATCCTAAGGTCCCACTAAAAACAAATATCAAAGAAGACACCTCTAGAAAATGTCCTAAGGAATTCAACCAAGCACACAGATAATCCTCCCGAAGTTTCCATGTGGGTTGATTAAGTCCCACAACAAAAATAGAAAAGGCTGAGAGAAATTACCAATGCTAGGTGTTCTTCCCTTCTTGGTGCAAGTATCTTTATAAATAGTATACATCCTCTGTAAAAATCATCCTCTAAGGGTACTAATTCTTCGCATTCAAGGGACTAAAATCCTTTGTTAGTACCTGTGTATGAATCCCAGGACAAGATAATAAGGCTACCAATCTGTAATCCACGTCCAAGGGAACAGTCGCAAGTCAGAGTCGTACATATGGGCAGGTTAACTAAGCCCAAAACTCTACAACAACACTATGTGATGATGAAAGTCCTTGTACATGTAAAAATCCTAGTAGATGTTCGATTAGGAATTGGAGGGATCTCTTTGCAACCTAACCTCACACAACCTCGTGCTTAACTCCTTTGAGAGGAGCTTCCCAGCCACAATTCTTACAAGACTATATTTCACTTGACGAATGACCACTATGTTTAAATGTTTAATCTTCTTTGGACAATTTATGACAGTCCCATCCCAAAGCACTAGCCTAAGCTATTTGGTGAATGCCTCTAGAAAAGAGAAAAGTTTCTAATAAATTTAATTAAAGTGTTCTTTTTAAGTGGCTGTGATTACTCAATGGTAATGAAAGGTAAAACTTGTGGTGTTTAATATTGACTCAACATGGAAAGAAAATGCATTTAAGATTAAAAACTTTTAACACTTGAAAAAGTAAAAATGATCTTCTATGAATGTAATGCAAATCACTTGTTTTTTTAAATAAGAAAATTCAAAATGCAACTTTTTCCTTTTCTTTTGAAATGAATCTTTTTTTTTCTTGAAACAAGAAAGAAATCAAAACAAACCAAAGATGAAACCTAACTTTTCATTTTTTTGTTATGCAAAAGGGAAAGAATTTATAACATGAAATGGAAATTTTTAGTTTTCTTTTCTTCGAATGAAACTAAAAGCAATTAAAAATGTAACCCTTAAAATTCCTTCCTAATGTGAAAAGAAAGCAAATTAAAAGTAAACTATATAAACAAAAAGTTTAAGTTTTCTTTTAATGATAAAAAATAAAAAATGAGAACAAACATAAACCTTTTATACAGTCAGATTGCTTAAAAATTTCAAAAGAAGCAATCCAAAACTAAGTTCAAAATATTTATAAAAAAGAATGTTACTTCCTAGAATCAAATAGTCAATTTGACTCAAAGTAGAACCCACAACCCCAAATTTACAAATATAAACTGGAAGAAAGAAGAAAAATTGATGTACGTGACCTGGAAACAGGAAGATTGCGTGCACATGACTGTCTAGTGGATAGCTTGTGTACTTGGGAAAAGGTAAAAATTTCCCAAAAAAAACCCCGAAACATGACTATGTGTATAGTGGGTCGCGTAACTTCACAGGAAAGTGGGAAAAATACTGAAAATGACCCCCAAACACCAGAATATTTTACTATTAAGGCTCTAACAGGAGTATCTAATAGGCTGAATTTGAACAAATTAAAGAAAGCAACAATAATCAATCAAAACAACATAATTCAAAGAGAAAAATAGAAACCCTAAAAGTCCCAAAATGGAGATGCCCCCAACAAAGTTGCCATTTCCGTTGAGGGATTTAATTACCCTAATGAATTTTTGGGAGCAATCACCATAGATCAGATACCCTAGAAGAAACACTCAAGAAATGATACATAAAATAAGTTTATAGCAATTGCAAGCAAAATTCTTTATCAAACAAAAGAGGCAAGTACAAGAAGACAACCAACCTGGAATCCATTGTTTGATGAAGATCTCCTCACTGACAGCTTTAAGCTTCCTTGGTATCTTCAAGGCTAAACCTAAAACACAACAAGATCAAGAAGGACAAGCAATTACTACTGCAAAAGATATTTAATAAACTTATTGTAGATTGCAACTAACCAAATTACAAGAAAATACAACTTGCACATTAAATCTTGAAATTGGACAGGAAAAAGTGTTATTTTCTACTAATAAGCAACCAGAATACAAATAGGAATGTTTCACCTAATTTATGAAGCAAGCACCATTATGAAAGATATTCCCAAATAATCTCCACAATTATTGGCACAGTAAAGGCTTCCAATAGAGGCTGAGAAACAATGTCTCCGATAAGGGAATGGAATTTGTAGACAAAGGAACAAGGGTTTCAATCTTCACTTGATTGCAGCATAAGGATATTCTCTTTGATCTTTCCATATGATATTTTTGCCTCATCTTTTGCTTCATTTATATGATAATGGATTAGTTAGGGAAGTTATTAGGAGGTTATTTTACGGGAATATAAGTTAAGGAATGGAAAAAGCTGTAATTTTCTCGAAAAATCACTTAATTTTCACTTTTTATATTTTTTTACCCTTAAACAGGTAGGCACACGAGATGGACACTGATAGGTCACGCACCTCTTACTAAACTTGGTTTTTAAATAATATTTCCAAGATAAGTTGCTATATGAGGGACCAGGGATGTTTGAAAAGAGGGAAAGGGATCAAATCAACCACTTAGTGCCCATGGGAACATTAATGTGGCAAAAGGAACTATAACAACAAGATAAAATGAAATGTTACTACAATAGCATAAGGTAAATGAAATATTGATACAATTTAAGTGCACAATTTTGTCCCATGCTATCAAATTGCATGAACATTGCATCAAACCCATGTGTGGCAAGATTTTTAGAAGACCACTATCATTATTCAATAAGTCTGTCACTTAAGATTCAACAGTTTTAACTTTGTTGTAATACAATCATGGAGAACATTATAATCTAATTATAGAACGTCAATTGATAAGGTCAACGGAGACTAAGTCTTTCAAAATATTAAAAGGTGGCTAGTGTTACAATGACCTCAACAATCCACAGCCAATTGCTAATTCCAATGCAAGAAAAGAGGGAATGTCCCCCTTATTTTCCAATGGGAAAAAAATGAGTTTCCTTCACATATCAAATGTCATTAATACAAGGACCATTACTTGAAGTTTTTTTGCTATATGCCACAATCCATCAAACACAAGGCAACATACAATGACCCAAAAAACCCATAGAAAACAGAAAACCAGACATTGGTACACATTCCTCCAGTGGAGAGGTTTACAAACTTGTACCGAAGAACACTGCATAAACTAGGAAGAGCAACTATGTGAGAAGCTCACTACCAGAGTAGAATCACATAGGATGTTGCGTCTAGACTTATTGTTTGACCTAGCTAGAGAATCTGCCATAACATAAGCATTTACAATCTTGTAGTCTAACTAGGAAAGATCAATGAACATATCCAAGAACAATCCCAGATAGATCTATAACAATCAACATTAGAGAATAATAGAGATAACTAAATTCTAATGCACATATGTTTCCTTAGAAGCATGCACACACTTAGTGGTTTTGTCCTCATTAGAACTTAAATTCTTGAGAATGTGACCATCAAAACTATCCAGTCTTAAAATTCATTGCACCCATATACTGAGCTAACTATTCCTGCCATGTTTCCTAATTTCTTATTGCAATATATTCTCATTACCATGACCAAGAACCCATGCTAGTATACAAATCGAATAATAGATTCATTGGTCTCTCTCTCTTTCTTTTATACCAAAAAGCACACATGTCAACTATCACCAGTAATCAAATGACACATCCATAGACATCTCAAGCTTGTATGGAGATCCAAGAATCATTCATGCATACTAACCGTTAAGAACAAATTTACATAACATACTATATCCAAACACTTGAAATTCCGTCAAATGTATACTAGAACTAGAACATAGTGTTTACCAACACTCATTGTCTATGCAATTTCTCTTTCACCACAATTTGACAGCTAGGAACATAGTGTTTACATACACTCAAATAACACATAAACATATGCCCTAGACCTTTTTTTTAAATGCACAATCCATCCATCATCACAACAGGTCAATATCTTGGACGATGCTTTTATGAGACCATATGTCACAATAGCATTAATTTTTTTATTAAAGACACAAAAATGCAAGCCACTAATAGAGACAAGGTACTATAACCCATGTTAATGCGAGGTCTGCATAAAGCCAACAAGACAAAAAACTAGCTGGGAAAGATGTATTTTTTCTCAGCATGATGTAATGTGAGAATTGGCCCTATATTTGGCATCATGAGATAATATAGATTGTAGTAAGAGGTTGTGTATGCGTAGAAATAAGGACATGATATAGTTCATGGACCAGGCCTAGAAATAAGATAACTTTGTCAAGGAAAATCTTAATCTTATGGGGAGTCTTTATCGCCAAACAATTATTTTCAAACTGTTGTTTCTTAATTTAATTAAACAAGCTATAGGTTATGGACTAGGTGTAAAATCCAAAAAACCTTACCAAGGAAATCTCATTGGATCTTTATTACCAGGATGGGCATTTTAGTACCCGTTCCATTGAAACTGCACCATCCAATCACCTACTTCTTGTAAAATATCGTCTAATTTGTTTTGTCTTTAATATCAAAATTTGTTATATCCTAAAGTTTCATATGAACTAGTTAATAACGTACCAGGACACTTTCCTTTTCTTTAAAACGCCCTCTAATTTTGCTACTGAGGAGCACTAAAAAATCAACTCAATAGAAAACAGTTTAATTTTGTCGGACATTGCATGTACTCACCATCTTCATTCAAATATAACAGTAAGCTTTTTATCAAGGTTTTCCATTCATTTCATACTTGAATCTTATCCTACAGGTTATCACTATGTGATTTGCATGTACTTTGCATAACTAATGATAGACCAATTTCTAGATGTTGTCCATTGATACCCAAGATCTTAGAAAAGATATGCATTGATTTCAAAGTGTGCTCAATAACCTATAATGCTCTAATTGGGTTTTGCATTTGTTGTTTACTTATGTAAGTGCCATGGAAGAGAACCAGTGGCATGAGATGAATTCTAGTGAGGTAGAGCCTTTGGTTTTATTATTTTAGATGCAAGCCATTACTTTCTTCTATCATTTGTGTTTTTTATGAAGAAACTAAAAATCCTCATAGTATATAACTAGCAACAAACACATTTTTAAATGTGGTTGGTATATACCGATTGTCGTATATCAACCATGACCACACATCTAAAAGTGGTTGATATACGCCGATAAACGTATACCAACCACATTAAAAAATGTGGTTGTTGCTAGTAGACAGTCAACGTGATGAAGAAATAATAAAAATAAAAATAAAATAAAAATAAATAAATAAAATATTAAATCATATTAAATTAAAAGAAATAAAAGTAAAATAAATAAATAATAAAATACATGAAATAAATATAAATTAAATTAAAGAAAAGTAAATTATTTAATTTAATTTAAGTCTTATTAAATGTAATTATTAATTGTAATTAAATGTAAATTAAAATTAAAAATATTAAAAGTGTATAATTATAAAAATATTATTAATATAATTAAAATTGAATTTATTTATTAGAAATATAAATTTGATTTAATCAAATTAAATTTATATTTTTAAGAAGTAAATTCAATTTAAATTAAATTAAAAATATTTTCATAATAATTATAATCATGAAATAAATATTACTATAAAATAATAATATTTATGAAAAATATTTTAAAAAAAGTAATTTAATTTTATGAAAATAAAATTCTAAAAAAAATCATTTTTAACATTTATTAATACTATTATGAAATAATAGTATTTAGTAATATTAATAGATAAGATATGTAATTATTATTTTTAAATATTTTTTATATGATATGATTTTTTATTAAAAGATTTAAATTTATTTGTTAGAAATATTCATATGGTTGAAAAGGAAAAGGTGGAGACATGCACAACCCATCTATGGATTTGGTAATTAAAACAACGAAAGATGACCTTGATGTACCAGAACCTATCAAAGGGCTTAAAGTGCTTCTAAACGATGTTGAAATGCGTACCAATTATGGAGGTTTTTCTTGACTGGAAGGCAGCCAAAACACTGGGCTATAGTCCCTCCTCCTCGCCTAATTTGGAATGCAGGAATCAAATTTGGGGAAACTATATAGCTATATTCTTGAAACTGGCCTAGGCAATAACACATCAAATGCCATTTGATAATGGTATTTGATATTGTCAAAGTATGCAAGTGAAAAAAGATATAGTGTATTCATTGAAGAAAAACAATAAAGTTATTTTTTTTGCAATTGGAATTTCTATTGAACATATAACAAAGCAATATGTACGAATTATTTTTATTTGGAAGGAAATGTACACTGCAAAAACATTGTAAAAGGCCACATAGAAAATTTTTCTGATAAAATTATTTTTATATGAGGAGCAACTTAAACCTCAGTAAAGACATCATGAATTGAATTGATGTTAGGATAAACCGAGAAGATTGAAACGCTTTGAATGAGGTCAAAAACATTTCTAGGTGTTGGAATGGTAAGTTTGAAATGGTCACTCTTTAATACTTCACCATCAACTACATCATCATAAAGAGTGGTACTCAAGTCATAGAAAAAAAAAGTCAACTCGATTGTATTTGCACATAAGCATGTACTTATCAATTGTAGAAACAACAAAATATCCAAGGAAGTTCATATTAATGGCCGAGGTCAACCTGGATAAAAAACTTCCATCGCAAACCATGTCCATGTTGTAAAGAGTTGCATGATAAATTGCTTGGCATTGTTGGACCAGTTCCACAAGTACTATCTTCTATTAACTATATTGTAGTCGAGCCTTGATACATGAAACATAGAAGTTGATTGGAATGAATTGCTAAGCAAACAGACCATGTAGCATGTGATTGCTAAATAAAATCGAAGTGCCATTTGTTGTTGGTAACATCTATCCAATATATCTTATTTGAACATATGGGGCCGACTATGGAAACGACATGACTATGCACCCAACACATTTTTCCATTATGCATAATGACATGAAAACATCACCATCTGGAGGATAAGTTTGTGTTCAATGCATATGAAGACTGCTAAAAATGAAATATTTTGATTGAAATGTGCGATAAACATGTTTGAGAACCATCTAGTCATATTTTGGTTACTGCACATTTCTTTGCACATTTTTCAACAGTATAAAAAAACCCCAATCACCAAGGTCAAGGCACCCTATAGATGTAAAAGTATTTGTGAAAGGGTTAATTATGTAGTAGTTCTTTATTCTATATGAGTTAGTGGGTGAGGAAACCAAAACAAGTGAACCACATGCAAATTTAACTTTATATCTATTACAAAAAAATGGCATAGATATGGTTGATAACTTTCCCACTTGATTTATGTAATGACCATGGAAATGGCGCTCATATTCAGATTGAAATTAAAACTAAAACTCCAAGTTCTTTTTCTCCACATTGTTTCCATGATGAGGTAAAATTGTCATATGATAATATTTGACTCCAATCCTTACAAACACTTTTGAAACAGACAATAGCGAATAAAGGAAACTATAGAAATATCATTTCAAGTATCTCTATTGGTAGGGAGCTCCAGATGGATGGCACCAAATCCATTTCTATAATATAACATAAGAAATTACAATGGTATAGTTATTATCACAGAAAACAATTTGTATCAGAAATTAGAACAAAGCATCTAACGACTTGTTAACTTACGAATAATTAATGCAAAAAGGAACTCTATATATGAGAATATGAAAAACGACATGATATATAAATTTGTGTTGTAAATAATGTATGATGAAATGGTATACAAGATCAGTAACTTTATTTATTATTAATATTATTTATTTAAAGAAAATGGTACTATCTCATATATATTCAAATATAGGATGTTTATTTGAGAAACAATATTGATCTAACATAGGTAAAAAAATCATCGTGACAAAAAGAAATTGGAGTTTTTAAATTCAAACGGTTTCGAACAACACCTTATTGAAAAAAGTACAACGTGTTATGTTAATTATAAAATATGAATATATCAAGCCTTTAAATCTATAAAAGTGCATATAAAAAATACTTCAAAATTTTGAAAAAATATACAATATATATTCGAATGCAATAGTGAAATAAATATTTAAATATTAATCCATGACAGATGCACGACCAATAAACGTTAACACCAAGACTTTGACATATTTTTAAAGATGGATGATGGATGTCTTCAACTCAGAAAAAAACTGAAGTGTATAGTAAAAATATGTGTAGAAGCAGCAAGCAAGCTAGAGATTATATTGTGTGTATGGAAAAAAAATATTCTTTCTTGCAAATTTATGAAGAAATCTAAGTAAATTTAGAAAAAGGTGTGTTTTCAACAACTTTACATCAAGATAAAGAAAAAATAAATAAATATACTTGTTGTTATATAAAGATGAGAATGAGATTAAAAGAAATATTTAAAAAGATATTAAAAAGTAAGACACCTACCTAAAAGAAGAAACAATGTTGTATAAATTTTTTTGGAACTATTATCGCCCCATTTTCAAATCTACAACTAGATTGATGACATATGCAACACCAATTTAGATTAACTTTGACATATCAACTATGCTGGCTATGCAACCATTCTTTTCCGATCTTTCTACCAACATCTCTTTGACATATATGTTTAAATTGCTGAAATATTGACTTAATGCTAGATAAATTAAAAAGGATATTATTGAACAAGTTGCATGGATAACCGATTTTGATACCGACATTATTTTGAAAATATGAAATAAAATCCTCTGTAAAGTTGTGTCATGGATAGCAAAGACAAATATGGAAAGAACAGTGTTGTCCATAACTGTAGGTAAAGAAAAAAATAATACTTTATGTAATAAAATGTAATAAAAATAGTTGTGGGAAATTATGAAAGAAAATCTAAAATATATTAATTTTGTTTTTAAGAAAGAAACATATAAATTGTAAACTTAAGAAAAAATTGAAATAAAAACGTTTGACAAAATAATGTAATAAAATGTAAATTGCAATAATTCCATTTGACATAAAATGTAAAATCAAAATTCCATTTCATTCAAGTAAATGAAAGCAAGCATAAGTATGTATATGAATATGCAACTCATTTTATGAAATCTCTGCAAACTTAGCAATGAGAAGTTATTTTTTTCCACGAGCAATGAAGTATGGAGATACTGTTCATGGTTGTGCATGTTGTGAATTTTATGTCATATAGCTTTATTTGGAACTGAATTTACTTAAGTTGCACAATGTCCAGGGTTGTGAATGATATGTACATGAAGATGGAATGCATTATATAAAATGTTGGCATAGTTATGAACAAATAGTTGTCATTTTTTATGACAAGATACGAATTATCTCCATATTCATCATAGTTTTTCATCATTCATGTATTTGCATTACAATGTGTATGTCATATAGATTTAGTTGAATGTGAATGTTTTTGCTGTATAGATTTATATGGATGTGAATGTAGTCTAGTTGCATAATATGAGGGGTTGCGAATCATTTTTGATAAATGTATTGGAATGGTAGTAACTTATCTCCAACCAGTTCTATACGACAGTCATGCTCTGCAACACACCTTGCAATAGGGGAATTTAAAGATTTCAACATATTTTTGTTATGCATGGAGACAATATTGTTTGAAGGGAAAAGATGGACAATTGCATCAAACAATGTCCTTTCCATAAAAGGAAATCAAGTGTTAGATCGAGACATCAGAACATCCCAATCCTCTACGCAAGCTTGTGCATTACATATGTTACTTAATAATCAATGAAATGAAGCTTGACGAGGTTTATCACCCTGTTGACGAAATATTGTTTCAAGGGTGACAACAATGTTGAAATTGTTCCGCAAGACTTTTGCTACTATTCTTCCTGCATACATTGGCTTATCTCTCACAAGTGGCAATTGACCTAGGTCACCAACAAGAATAATAGATCTACCACCAAAAGAAGTATTTATTTTATCCATAAATGCTTCATGTAATCGAGAATCAATCTGCAGGAATAACCTTGGCCCTATGAAACTCATATCATCAATCAAAACATAATGTATATGCTTCATGTCCTCTTGAAACATAGAAAGAACCAAGGATAATTTTAGGGGCTAAATTTAGCCCATGGGCTATTTCTCCATGTTTTTTTCCAAAAAATATTCTCCAATTTGCATTTTTTGAAGCCCCATTTCACCCAATTTTGATAGGGTAAACTTTTTTTACTCTAAAATTCGCCAAATTATTATATAAACTATATAAAATCCTTATAAATTGAAATAATTTTAGAAAAATATCTCCAAATAATTTATAGTTGCCATTTTAAGAATTGGTAAGATTTGCCAAGTTTTATACACTTTTAAATAAGTATGGGTCCTTAAAATTATCCCTGGAAAGAACTCAACCTTACAGGGGTCGCATATCTTCAATAGGAATTATTAGAGTCGAATGGATTGTGCATGAACGTATATTAAATGCAACTATCCATGTTGGAGCAAGTAAAAGAAAATGATTTTTTCCATTTCCGCTCGAAGAAGAAAGGGCACGAGAAATGCAGTGAATCAGATAGGACTTCCCAGTGCCAGTTTCTCCTTGAATAATAATTTTCAATGGTTGTTTTTGTTCAACCTCCATAGAATGTTGAAATACCATGTCAAAAGCAACATGTTGCTTATCCGACAATAAAGATGGAGTTGGAATATTTTCATTCGCTACCTGTATTAGTTCACCACATGAACGAGCATTTTTTTATAAAAGTTGTTGCCTCTTCTGCAACAACAACATCTATCGTTAGCTCATCCCAATTGAAACTTAAATCAAATTCTCTTCGTCTAAGAGTGGAAATATCTGAAATTTTAATATTATGTGGAGGAACCAAACGAGACAACAACTCACATTCATCCATATCTTCATCCACATGGACAACTTCATCGTATGCATCCATATCTTCATCAACAACATCATTGACCATTGTTGCACGATGGACATGCCAGGGATGGTAACAAAGATGCTGTTAAATTTTCAGAATTTACTTCAATCTGATCTAGGATCTTAACTGAGAGAACAACATGTACAGCATATCTACAGCATATCAATCATGGAGACAATAATGCAAGCACACAAGAGACACAAAGATTTACTTGGGGAAAACCATAAAGGTGAAAAACCCCAATAACTTCCTCAGAGATAGATAGAGCAATGATACAACCAACCAAGAGAGATAGCCATAACCTAGCAGCAGATCCTCCTCCTCCATAAGTGCGCCACTCCTCCTTGAGTGCATGTGTGAGAAGTGAGTGAGCAAATAGAGTGCCTCCCGCACTCTATTTATACTTGACTTGACTTGCCTTTTTACCTAACTCATGTAGGCTCGAACTTAACCACATAATATAATGCTGACTGGGCCGACCCCCAATAGGGTGGTCTAATAACCCTTTGACCCACATGGCCGACCCCCAATAGGGTGGTCTAATAACCCTTCGACCCACATGAATTATACAGGGCTGACCCCAACAAGGTGGTCTAATAACCCATCAAGTATAAGTTATGACACTTACAATATAAATGACGACACTTCCTTATAGAGGAATAATACCATCTCTATAGGAGTACATACAAAATATATGAAATACATTCCGAAGTTACATATACATCAACACTCCCTCTTAACTAGGAAGGTATTTCTCAGCACAGTTCTTCTAGCACAAGTCATCTTCTCTGGATCATCATCACTGGATAATCGTCATCGAGTCATCATCATCGTCACTGCTGCTGCTATCTCAATCAATCTTTGAATCTACTCGTCATAGGAAGTTCTACAGAGCCAGTCCTTTTTCATACTGGATGTAGGCCCACCATCTGCAGGTCTTCATCATCACTGGCCATACTGTGGAATTCTCAGGACTCATTACGTGCGTCACAAAACCTGGCTGCAGCATCCCAGGCTATTACGAGCACACAGCTCTACCTGTAGGATCTCCCAGGAGCACATTACATGTGACCCATCACAAAACCTGGCTGAAGCATCCCAGGCTGTTACGAGCATGCGGCTCTACCTGTCGGATCTCCCAGGAGCACATTACATGTAATCTCACCACAAAACCTGGCTGAAGCATCCCAGGCTGTTACAAGCACACAGCTCTACCTGTCGGATCTCCCAGGAGCACATTACATGTGGTCCACCACAAAACCTAGCTGAAGCATCTGAGGCCTTTTTCATCCTGTCCAGATCTCCCAAGAGCAAATTACATGTGGTCATGGCAAAACCTGGCTGAAGCATCTGAGGCCTTTTTCATCCTGTCCAGATCTCCCAGGAGCAAATTACATGCCATAGGACAAAACCTCGCAAGAGCATCTGCCAGATATCCCAGGGCACCGAATTACATGCCATAGGCAAAACCTCGAAAGACTATCTGCAGATCTCCCAGGGCACAAATTACATGTCTTTCCAAGCAAAACCTCGCAAGAGCATTTTCCAGATGTCCCAGGGCACCGAATTACATGCCATAGGAAAAACCTTGAAAGACCATCTGCAAATCTCCCAGGGCACAAATTACATGCTTACCTGCACAACCTGATCCACGGCCACAAAGTATCATCTGATACTCATCAAACATCATCCTGATGTACACATGATCATCCTAATCATCATCACTGCAACATCCTGCTGCATGTCATCTGGAGAAGCTCGTCATCCACGATCATCCTGATCATACAATGCATCCATCTGATGCACACCAAGTATCCACCTGATACATACATAGATACATGATCCACACAATGTATCCATCAATCATACATGATCTACTTGATCATACAAAGATACATGATCCACACAATGTATCCATCAGCATGCATGATCTACCTAATCATACAAAGATACATGATCCACACAATGTATCCATCAACATACATGATCTGCCTGATCATACAAAGATACATGATCCACACAATGTATCCATCAGCATCCAACATGATGCGTACATACAAAATACATACACATGATCCAACCGATCATATCCAGTATCCAACATGATGCGTATACATACACATGATCCAACTGATCATATCCAGCATCCAACATGATGCATACATATATACATATAATGATCCCACTGATCATATCCAAGCAGAAACCAGAACATCATCCTGATTCTCATCATCCAGCGCTTACATCCATAGCCATGTGAAGGATCCCCCTTCCAACATACTTGGAATGGCTCCAGGAAATGTGTCCATCACTTCTTCCTCGAAGTATCCTCGATCTGAAGCACGCCAAGCCTCTCTCTGAAGTACTCGAACTTCACCCTGGCTAGTGGCTTCATCAGCACATCTGCAATCTGCTCGTCCGTTGCAACATACAGGAGCTTCACAGCTCCTCTCTGCACCATATCCCTGATATAGTGATATTTGATCTCTATGTGTTTCGACCTGTCATGAAACACTGGGTTCTCGGACAGCTTCACACAACTCTGGTTATCACAGAAGATACCAGTAGCATCAACCGGGAGATCAAATAACTCAGACAGTAGCTTCCATATCCATACTGCCTCACAACTAGCTGAACAGGCTGTAACATACTCTGCCTCAGCTATACTCAGTGCTACGCAGGACTGCTTCCTGCTAAACCAAGAGATCACACCTGATCCCATACTGAAATAGCACCCAGATGTGCTCTTCCTATCTGCAGCACTGCCAACCCAATCTGAATCAACATAACCCTACAGGTTAAACTTTTGATTCGCCTCATACCTGAGCCCATAATCCACTGTACCCTTCAGGTACCTCAGAATATGCTTTACAGCAACCAGGTGAACACTCCTCGGATCCATCAGGAACTGGCTCAATGTGTTCATAGCAAAGCAAATGTCTGGTCTCGTGTTCGTTAGGTACATCAAGGACCCAATCATCTGGCGATACATAGAGACATCAATCGGCTCAGATGAAGCATCACATAGAAGCTTCAGATTTGATGCCATAGGTGTGGCCATGGATTTGCAATCCATCATCCCGAACCTCTTTGGGATATCTACTGCATACTTCCCTTGTCCAAGGAAGATTCTATCTGCACTCTGCCACACCTCCATGCCAAAAACAAATAGTGCATCATCCCCAAGTTCCTCAACTCGAACTCGGCAGCAAGCTTCCACTACGTGTCGGCAATCAATCTATCCTCACCTGATACAAACAGGTCATCCACATAGTAGTATCGCTGGATTGCCTTCCTCAACCTTGTAGTAAAGGTTGGAACCTGCTTTACTCTTGGTAAAGACCAAACTGGATAGAAGGTTGTCTATCCTACCATACCAAGTTCTGCACACATATATGACTACACCATGCTGTCTTGAAGTCCATCTGGTGCATCTTCTATTTCATCACTTTTATATTTCTTAATGCTGCCATATGCTTGATCTGAAAGTTTCATTTGGAAGTCATAACAAACTTCCCTTCAGGTCTTGGGACTACATCCCAAACATCGTTCTTCATGATCGACGGATCATGGCATTCCATTTCTTCATCCCAGATCCTGGGAACTTCAATATCTTCAATAGATAATTTTGTTGCTGAACAAATGTTGTAGTTCTTCTTTTGTAGGAGATGGCATACGATCTTTCCTACACAACAAGTTAAATTGCATGATTAGAAAACATCTCACAGTTTTCAGAACAAATTCTTACACATAAAGAAATATGTCATACAGTCATGCAATTATCTTAGCCAATGCTTCAATACAACATTTATCCATATCCCGTAACTTTCTAGATGCCTTCCAATCTCTACCAGAACATTGTTAAGAGTGTGCACAAATCCCAACATGTCAGCAAAGAGGTTTCATTCTAGATAAGTAGCAATGGAATGTTGTATAGTGCCACAGGCCACTTACCCATGTATATTAGTAGTATACTGTCATTAATGCAACTATTCTACTATGCACAATACATATCCTAAGTCTAGGAACATGAGCATATACATCATTGAACAATTTTATTTAAACAAACACATATGCAAGAAATGATAATTAAAATACTTATCTTTGTTTGTTCATTGGGTGGACTCCCTCTGAGTCTTTGCCTTCTTGCAGGAGCTGCTGGAGTCCTAATCTACAGTAGCTTCTTCTACACCTTTCTGTTGTGGAATGTAGAGAGATGGACAACTCCCTCTGAATATCTGCATCCTTGCAGAAACTACTGAAGTGTGCTCCTTTTCTTTCTTGCAGGAACAACTGGAGTGTGCTCCTTTGCTTTCTTGCAGGAGCAACTGGAGTGTGCTCCCTCTTGATCTTTGCTTCCTGGATTACCTGTTCTTGAACTCATATTCATCCTTGGTTCCTATGCATGCTTATTAGTATCATGATTGTGTTATCCTTGTGATCTCATATAAAATCATACATTCATTAGTATACTATTAAAAACACAATAATCTCAAGCATGTATAGACATTATCATTTCAAACATAAATAATAAGCATTATCATTCAAGGTTTATGTAGGATTCTTATGGTTAGTCAAATCATAAGAAGCATAACATGTCTAAACCTGTAATTACTCAAACCTATGACTCTTCGGGTTAGTTGAATCATCAAACAAGATAAGTGATATAATATGCATAAAACTTGTGATTATTCAAACCTATACCTTCATGATTCTTCTGGTTAGTCATATCATCAATGATGGCAAGAAACATAATATGCATACAACCATGATTATTCAAACTTATGACTCTTCAGGAATAATCATTATCAACAACAGTATAAGATCCTAACCCAAGGTAGGATTCTATCTTGATATAGGAAAAACATACCTGGATTAGCATGCTAGTTAGTTATGTCTAACATACTCACAAGATGTCTTCTTGTTCTTCTTCAATGACTTGTGCTAGTAACCTGTATATCTCATAGGTTAGCCATTACAAAACCAAGTCATACATACCTCGTAAATGGATCTTCTATGAGATCCATGACAATGGATGAATCTTTGTCCTCATGTTATCATGATCATATGTTCTTGGACCAGAACATGATTTGTCTTTCTTGGTGTACCTTTCATGTTAGTAGACAACATAAACCTCATACAACACCATAATGCATTAGTATAATCATAAGTGTCAACACCCTAACCAATGAATATCTTCTATCATGCATTCATAATTTTGTTAAGGTGATACGACAAATCTAAAATCAAGATTATACTAACCGTAATAACATGAAGACAAACATACCATAAAATTAATCAAGAACAAATCTCAAAACATACCTCGATGAGTCATACCTGTCAAGATCGCTTGTAATCTTCTTATGTAAGGCCTTAGCCTCATCTCCCTCTGAAACAGGAACTTCTTCACTCATGCAGATGATCAATCCATCTTCTTCTAGGATTAACCCAATCCACTTGATTTGCAAGAACTAGACTTGGAGCTATATATTGGTTTCTCAGAGAAGCCCCAAAAATTCAAACTTTGAATTTCAAACTTCCGAAAGGATAGAAATATGCGCCTTGATGAGCTGATCAAGCTGGTATATTCAGAATTTGAAAACTGCAAAGTTTCACTCCTCAATTTTTCCTTTGAAACTTTCGGATTCACTGGACGTGACCCTAAACTGGGGTTTGATGAAGCCCACTCTTCTGCCCAATCAAAAGGTTTGAACCAAAGCTCTAAGCTTCTATTTTTCTGAGGAGCTTCCAGCCGTGGTCACGGATTTCAAAAATTCCCATTTTTACAGAAGCCCTAATTTTCCACTTTTCTGATCAAAGTCCCGAACTAGGGTTTGATCAAGCCCGGCCTTCTGTCCAACCAAAAATAATGATCTTGGTCTCTAAATTTATATTTTGATGAGTAGCATCCAGCCGTGGTCTCCGATTACAAAAATTCCAACTTTCTCCAAAGCCCTAAATTCCGGAAGCCATGAATGAAGGTACTCAAAAATAATTCTGTTTTGACAGAAATATGTACCTGATTGTTTCTGGTGTACCTCCAAATTTTTCGATCCACAGGGTCTGAAAAAGTTTCCTGAGATAGCCTGACCTGTTATCTTTCCATCCTGACAGGTCTGACCTCAATTGGATTCTCTGAGAGAGAGTTATGCCAAATGTCGCAACGTGACCTGTTTTGGGATAAAACAGGAGAGCGAACTTGTACGGCGTGCCACGTGTCACTATTTTAACTTCGGCCTCTGAAAAAGTTTCTTGAGATATCTCGGCCTGTTTCCTTTCCATCCTGACAGGTCTAACCTTAATTGGACTCTCTGAGAGAGAGTTATTCCAAATGTCGCAACATGACCTGTTTATGGGATAATACAGGAGAGCGAACTTGTACGGAGTGCCACATGTCACTGGTTCAACTTCGGCCTCTGAAAAAGTTTTCTGAGATAGTACAGTCTATGTACTACCTGTCACATTTTGCGAAATTTTATTTGGAGCTTCCTAGCCCAAGTTATGACCTATTTCCCAAGGTCACCTGATTTTGACTCAGATCTGGAAGAGGCAGAAACCCTATATTGCACAGATCATAAATCACAAAGTACAACGAATTAGAGGTTGTCCTTTGGACACAAGGTACCTGGAGATTTAATATTCGTCCTGTAACAATTTCAGATCCTAAAACTTCATGAAAATGGATTTATAGCGAAAGTGCTACGATGACTGGTTTTTGCTATATCAAGCCCTAGCATCGTAAGTGCAACAAGTGTCATACATGCCATATCATGCCTTCTTTCAGGCTAGCTCTGATACAATGTTAAATTTTCAGAATTTACTTCAATATGATCTAGGATCTTAACTGAGAGAACAACATGTACAGCATATCTACATCATATCAATCATGGAGACAATAATGCAAGCACACAAGAGACACAAAGATTTACTTGGGGAAAACCATAAAGGTGAAAAACCCCAATAACTTCCTCAGAGATAGATAGAGCAATGATACAACCAACCAAGAGAGATAGCCATAACCTAGCAGCAGATCCTCCTCCTCCATAAGTGCACCACTCCTCCTTGAGTGCATGTGTGAGAAGTGAGTGAGCAAATAGAGTGCCTCCCGCACTCTATTTATACTTGACTTGACTTGCCTTTTTACCTAACTCATGTAGGCTCGAACTTAACCACATAATATAATGCTGACTGGGCCGACCCCCAATAGGGTGGTCTAATAACCCTTTGACCCACATGGCCGACCCCCAATAGGGTGGTCTAATAACCCTTCGACCCACATGACTTATACAGGGCTGACCCCAACAAGGTGGTCTAATAACCCATCAAGTATAAGTTACGACACTTACAATATAAATGACGACACTTCCTTATAGAGGAATAATACCATCTCTATAGGAGTACATACAACATATATGAAATACATTCCGAAGTTACATATACATCAACAGATGCCTCCAATTTTCAATAATTGTTTATGTCAAAAATCCTATACCTTGCTCAATGTATCTAAAAGGCTTGTACAAAAGCAATTCACTCCAACAAAAAGTCTCGAACTCATCAAAATCCTCAGGAAAAATGAAAAAATAATGTGTCCATACTTGGACAACATCCAAGGCTTTTCTAGCTTTCCAAGGCTCTTTCTTCTAGTTCGCATGATACGCCCAATACCTTGCAGTTTTAATCATGCACAAATGGTCCAAAACGCAGGCCACTTTTGATATAAATCTATGAAATTAGAGGCCATAGAAAAATCATTCGGGTTTGTAGATACTTTTCATAATATCTTCCTCCCGACATTCAATGAGTATAGTTGTTGACTACGTATGAAAAGTGGAAGTTTAAATAGCATATGGTAGGTTTAATGTGCTCCAATGCCCCGATCAACTATAGTTTCAACCAAAAAACGTCTATAAGATGACAAACAAGGATATGTAGAGTCCACAATGTTTGCAATTCTTGTTAACGTATTATGATAACTTTTTGACCTTTTTTCCATTTTAGAAGCATACTTGGTGATATACTTCAAGGCTACATGGCAGGAGACCACTGGTTGGAAATCCACATTTGCACGCCATATTGAAAGAATAGAAGAATTATGAAGATTGAGTCAATCATCATTCCATGCAGGCTCATATTTTTTCTCTCCCTTTTCATTTTTTGTGAGGATAGATTCATCACGAACCGCCCATGGAGTGTTGTAATGAAATTTTAGTACAGAACCTTTTTTTCATAAACACAAATGTAGGCTGAATTTTGTATGTCTTTGAACACGATTAAATAAATTCCCATAATCGTTAAGCGGGTTGCATTCAAATATATACCTAGTGTTTAATAGGTAAGGATCATCATTTAGAGATTGAGGGAGAATGGTATTTATTGTATGAATGTCACGAGGGTTCCAATCATTCACATATCTATCGAAATAATCTTTTGTGTAGCTAGTGTTTTCACACTAGCTAGTGCAAAATGGCACCTGCTAAGGGTTATGGAACCCTTAGTAGCAACTCGTGAATGGATAGCGTGTGAGTGCAAATAAAAGTAAAAAAAAACTAAACTAAATAATTACTGCAGTAAAATGACAAATAAACAAGAACCCATGAATCAAATGTTGATTTTATATTATGTTGTAAAAATGGATTTACAATAGATGGTTACCTCAAAAGGTGAGTAGATGGCACCCTCGCAGCCGTATGAAAAGTGGTGCTCTGGGTCTCCCAGGTTCCTTGCTCTTCTCCAAATGCTTTGATGGTGGTTGAAAATCAACAAGGAAGGGGAAACACAAGCTCAAAGGAAGCTGGGGTTTCAATGGGAATTTCGATAGCACAAGGGTAGAGAATAGTGTATGTGTTGTTATTGAAATGGGGGGCCTCAATCACCTTTTTATAGCAATTTTGGGTGGTGGAGTATTGGCCCATGGTATTGGGAAACCACTAGTATTGGTTCGTGGTATTTTGAGTTTTCCCTCCTTTTTCTTTATTTTGAATAATTTCCCCTTTTTCTTTTTTATTTTATTTTCTTTTTTGGGGATTTTGACTTTTTTGAAGGAATTTAATTATTTTTTAGGGAAATAATTGATTTTTTTCCCATTTGGTTACCAACTTAGGGATTTTTGGGTTTTTGGAGGCCAAAAATGTAGGAAAAAAGGATAAATGGGTTATGTGACTAGGGGGATGAGCTTGGTGAATTTTTTTTGGGTGTTAACAGATTTCGCCTTGATGTGTGAGGGTAGGAGAGCATAAACTAGTTGGAGACCAGAACAAGTCCTTCATACAAACTACAAAGGCTATAACTCCTAAACAATGGATGAGGTACATACAATCTCAAATATATGGACGAGGTGGGAATACCCATGCTTGTATCAAGATATACAAATAATGGTGAGGCCCAAAGGGGACATGATCAATACATAGATAATTTTTGTGTACATTAGAATGGTCTAGAGAGGACACAAAAGTGGACATATTCATGGTGCACCCATGACTGATCTGGAAATAATGGAATATGTCCTGAATGTGGTACCATAATAATTGATGCTTTGTTGGATTTGAAGGGGTCCAGCAACTAGATGGACTCAACGACTAAGAGACAGAATCTCAAATGTACCATGGACTGCATATGAACTAGATACTCTAGGAAGCATATAGCTGAAGGGCTTCCAAACACTACTACCAACACAGAGCGAATATCTACAGGAACATACAACTGGGGGTTCCGAATAGACTCGCCAATGTGTTAGAGTCAGGGGACATACGGGGTCTTCGACCAATAACTGAAGGGATCAATACCCTGTACGAATCTCAGCGATGCGATGATGGAGCTGGATTCGAGCACGTGAGAAACAAGCATTCTAAGAGGTACTAAGGAATCCTCTCAGATGGTCCGTAGGAACTCACCATTGATGGAGATGAGTCCAAGGTACAGGGACCTCTGGGTCTATCCTCTAGAATAGATGTGTTAGCATAGATAGAGGGAGACCTACAACTACCAAGGCAATGATGTTTCCTTGATAGGAGCGTGAGGTGTACAACCAAGATGTGACGGAACTGGATGTGAGACTAGCATAATGTGGGAGGATATGGGGGTCGCAAAGTGATGGGAATCAAACTTCCTTTGTTTAGAGTATGATGGCAAGGATGACCTAGCAACATATGAAACTAACCTCGGGGAAGGGGATAATAGCTTAAGGGATCAAGGACTGTGACTGCAATGGGGGAGACTCGGTGGGGGGGGGGGGGGAACTGATGAGTGAGATCAGGAGACTCCAAGGGTGGCATATTGTAGAATAATTTGAATAAAGGAGACCATACTGGGGATGCTGCCATAATGGTAGGACTAGATGTAATCAGTTGTGGCGCCGAGGGGCACTATTTGGGCCTTCTTCGTAGTTTAAGGAGCTTAATGAAGGGATATAAGTGAGCTCGAGATGATATCATTGTGTGGATTTGTACGAGCCCGGGATGATGCATGCTTGTGGGTGATTTCAATTTTAAGGAGTCTGAAAGCATTAAGAAGAATCTGAAATGGTGAGAAGATACCATCGTGTGGATTTATATGATCCCAGGATGGTGAATGCTCGTGGTTGCTTTCAATTTTAGAGTCTGAAAGCAATAAGAAGACTCCGAGTGGGTTCTTTTTCGTGTGTTAGTCCCCAAGGCCCGAAAAAGCATAAAAGTATGCAATGGAGAAATCTTCTAGCCAGTGTGACTAGAGTATTCCTTTTTCGTAATTAGTCTACCAAGTTTCAGAAAAGGGTTAAACTTATACCAGATAGACGCCCTTTTAGATACTTTAACGAGCATGAAAGGAAGCAAGATTGCTCGACGGTCTTTTCATTCTTTAAGGAGTCAGAAAAGAGATTAACATAAATTCCTTAAGTGTATTTTTCATAAATGAGCTACTCAACCCGAAAAAGGGATAAATGTATATCGAACATATAAGAAATTCAAGCAAGGAGGAAGTGTTCAAACAAAGGTCATGTATGAGTGGACCACAGAAAAAAGGTAAGGGGGAACACTGATGGGGCCTCTTTGCGGGTAGATGAATGGCGGTAAAATAATGTAATAACTGCAGTATGGAGGGAGCAGAGGGATCATGAATAAGACTGCGAGGGAAAAAAGGGAAAAAGATGCCAGGAGCTGCCAACATACTTGATGGCATGCAAATCGAGGCAAGGGGCATGGGAAAGACACGTGAAAGAAAGAGAGTAAGTGAGAGTGAGAAATGATCTCAAGCATCATCACGGGAACTGAATGCTGAATCCGACGGTGCAAATGACATAAAAAACGGAGGTCAGATGACTCCGGAATGGTCAAAGAGATAAAAGAGGCCAAAATGGGCTATAAATAGAAAGGGAGCCTACCTCCACATGTCATTTTCACTGTTGGAAGTGGGAGGAGTGTGGAGGGGGCCATAAAAAGAAATTGTTATTTCTCTCAATCTATCTGTCGGAATCGACTTCTGCATCTTGTAGGTAACTCTTAAGGCTATATTTGTCATTTTCATGGTTATTTTTTGGGATTTGGTCCTCTGGGGAGCCCCGACGAGCTTGGTTAGGTCGCAACTGTGTCAGAGCGCACTTTTAGAGGGAAAATGTGCACCCCGAGCATGATTGTTGGCCAAACGGTCGCACGACTTCCTCTAGGAAAACCATGCTCTGACCACAGTTGTGGGCCAAACAGTCGCGCTTTTGGAGCGCAGCTTCCTCTGGGAAAAGCGCGCTCTGAGCACAGTTGTGGGCCAAACAATCCCGCTTCTGGAGCGCTCTTTCCTCTAGGAAAAACACGCTCTGAGCACGATTGTGGTCCAAACAATCACACTTCTGGATCGTGGTTGTGGGCCAAACAAGCGCGCTCTAGGAGCGCACTTTTCGAAGGGAAAAGCACGCTCCAGAGCGTGTCAATCAGGCAGAAATGTGGCCTTGGAGGGGACTCCTTAGTGTTTCTAAGTACTAATTAGGGGTTTTTTCATGTGTGTGCAGGATGTCGAGGGTGAGATGGCGAGAGAGATATCTCTGGAGGTTGTTGGATGACATTACTGATGATGAGGATGTATAGGGTACTTTGGCCCCGTGTGGATTGCTGAAGTTTTCCAGGGTGCCCCCAATGCGTACGTAAAAGTTACTGTTGAACAAATTGGTAGATTTTTGGGATGTCGATGTGGAGGCATTTGTGATTCAGGGGAAGTGATTGGATATTACATTGATAGATGTGTACTTTCTGATGGGTCTCCCATAGTTGGGTGTGATTGCAGACACACAACCGAGGAATCCCAAAGATGTCTCGATGGAGGATCTATTGGAGCAGCATTGTTATGCGTCGGCCTATGTGCATGACAATGCTATACTGATCTATAATATAGAGAGTCTGGAGACATGGGCCATAGTAGCGTTGGTAGTGCATATACTGGGGTTGAAAGCGCTCATAGAGACTACAGGGGGGAATGCAGAGCTACCACGACCACTCAGCCAAGCATGGGGACCGGATGGTATGTATAGATGTATTGTTGTAGTACCATGTTTTTATACTTCATAGCATATATGATAGATAGAGGATTGATAGGATAATGGTACTGATGAGTTTCTTTTTTGTGTATATGTGGGGCCAAGGCCCCCAGCAAGATACGAGGTTCATAGGGGTCGAGTGGAGGGAGTGGATCCTCTCGGCCATGGGCATCAGCGGCAACAGAGTGCTTTGACGACTTTGGAGTCGCTGTGGGTGGGAATCGACCACTTACTAGAGGGGGTGGTGGATGATAGATGGCAACATCTGGACCAGGAGTTGATCGACATCTGCTACAACGCTCCACGGGATTGGAGACCAGTTATGCAGAGGATTTCTATGGCAGTTGAGGCAGTGAGATCCATGTCTTAGGGGGATGCCCCTTATGATGACGAGAAGGAGGATTCAGATGAGGAGATTGAGTCAAAGGAGGAGGAGGAGGAGGAGGATGAGGACGACATAGATGACTTAGATGACCAGGAAGTTTATGGAACTTCCCCCTAATGCGATGAGCATGGGGAATTTTTGTATTTGGTGATTATTGTTATGACGAGGAAGTTGTTGGGGCTCATCGATGCAGTGATGTTGATGTTATTAAACTATGATATTTTGATGATATATATGCACGTGGATGCACTTTTTTATGTATTTTTGTATGTTAATGAGCCTCTGATGTGATGATGATGTGCATGTACATGATGATGCATGTTTTGTGATTTACTTCCTATATGTGATGATTGATATGCCATTCTATAACGTCATTATTCATTTGGTCTACAACACTATTCTAACATCGTGGGACATGTGTGAATGTAATGGATTCAAAGTGTCTAAGTAATTGTTTAGTGCGTAGGATTTTTTGAAAGAGGCAAGTATCTTGTACCTGGTAGCAGTTGTTGACTTGGGAGACAAGGAGTTGAGAGTCTAAAAATACACGAAGGTGACAAATGCCCAATTGGAGGGCAGCAGTCAAGAAACCAGTCACGGCATTGTACTCATCCTGGTTGTTGGTGGAAGCGCCAATACACACTCCTTCTAGGTGGATCAACACGTGTGAGGGGGAATATAATACCCAAGTTGTTGAGGCAAGGTTCAGAGACTATCTACTTACGCCACAACAAAACCATCAAAGATCGAGGGAGCGAGATCCATCTGGTATCAAGAAAGGAATCAAAATGTGAGGCTCAAAATGTAAAAAGATGGAAAACAAAAAAGGAAAAACTATAAAAACGGGACCAACGGATTTGGGGGGGTTATGGATAAAATCGTTTAAGATATATACAACCCATTACGAGGGTTGGTCAAGGGTAATACTTCAAAGTCGGTGAGGATGTATGCCCCCTTGTTGAGGCAAGTTTTGACTACATAGAGTCCTTGTCATAGGGATTCAAATTTCCCTTTTCCAGTTTTGTCATGGGCTTGGTCGTAAATGAGCACTAGGTCACCCTTTTAGAATGTGCAAGGATGGACGTGAGTATCATAGTGATTTTTTGACTGATATTTGGCAGCTTCAATCATCTGTAAGGCCACCCGATGATCCTCGTCTTCCTGATCCAATGATAGTAAGCGTTGTTCGAGAGGTGAGTTATATGGGAGGAATTCGATATCAATATGCAGGGTTGGGATTTGACACTAGATGAGGAGAATGGACTCCATGCCCTGGACTAGGTGAAATGGGGTGAAACCTGTCGCGGTTTTGGTAGATGTGCGGTAATCCCATAGTGTGGGAAAGAGCATGTGATGCCAATTGGATTTATGCTTATCCATCGTACACTGAAGCATGGTTTTCAAGATCTTATTGACAATCTCAACTTGTCCATTACCTTGGGTGTAGTAGGAGGAAGCATATTGGTGTTCAAATTTAAAAAAGGTGGACAATTAATTCCAGATGGCGTCTTCGAAGTGTCGTCTGTGGTCCAAGACAAGTTGTTTGTGGACCCTAAAACACGTGATGACGTGATTAAAGAAAAAACATGTTGCAGTTAAATGTGGGCATGGATTCAGCCCATTTGGTAAAGTAGTCAAGGACCATGATGATGTACTTGTGACCATTGGTCGAGGTCAGATTACACTCCATGAATTCAATGGCCCATTTGCAGAAAGGACCAACGGTGACGACGGGATGAAGCGGTGCGGCAGGGGTTCGCGCTTTGGGGGCAAAAAGTTGGCGATTGCGACAAAGTTTTACTGCCGGCCAAAAATAACCAACCCAAATGATCTTTTGTGCAGTGGCCATGCCCAAAAAGTGGCCACTGCAGGCTCCACTTTGAAATTCATTCAAAACCTGTTCAACTTCATCATGTGTGAGGCATCGACGCAAAATGGTGTCAACACCACGTCGATAAAGGACATCGTCGATAATGAGGTATCGATAAGCGTGATGGCGTATGCGATGTCGATCATCTTGACTGATATGGGATAGAATTTTCTACGTGCGCAGATACATAAGGATGTATCTGTACCATGGGTCATCCGACGAAATGGTGAAAAAGTGTTCGTTAGGTAGGTCGATGGTGATCGAAGGTGATGTCGACGAAGATGGGAGGTCGATCATGAGATGTGCCAGTGCAAGGGCCTTGGTACTCTTAGGTGTAACAAATTCCAGGTCATATTGTTGGAGGATAATGATCCATTTATCCACGTGGCCTTGAAGGAGGTGGTGACTCAAGAGATAGACCATGGGGTTGGAGTCTGCCACAACTGTAGTTCGGCTCATAAGAATGTAGTGTTGAAAATTCTGAACAGAGAAGACTATGGCTAGAGGCAATTTATCCTCATGGAGGTAGCGTAGTGGTGGACCATACAATGTCTGAATTACATAATATATGAAATTCTCTTGACCCTCACTATCTTCCTAGACTGATACTGTTTGTGAAAAATCCGTTAGTGCGGACACTAATTGATCTCCCTAGTCTGAATGGTTCAGATCTAGAACAAAAGAAGTACACAATACAAATTACTTTCCTAGATTGATCAAATTGCAAAGGATATGAGAATATAACTCACCTTATGAGCACAGTACTATCCCTTTACTTGATATAACTCTTGGTATTCATATCTCTAGCTGCAAAACCATGTACAACAAGTGGAAACAAGCAAGTATTGATAACATATATGTTGGTTGTGGAGCCTGATCTTCCAGTCTCATAGATGATGTTGTTTCAGTCGTATTGTACCCCAGGTTTGGTTATGATCCTGGCACGCACAACAGGGGGTTCGAGGGAGTGTTAGGGCAGTGTTTTTGTGCCAACCGGTTGCGGGCCCATGGTTTTAGTTAACCCGTGGTATTTTTCCATTGTATTTCCCCTTTAAAAGAAAGACATTGTAATACAGCTACGGTTGATGCATTAGGTATTTGTGTATTGTAAATATCTCTGAGATCGTGTAAGAGAGACTGAGAGAGTGTGAAGAGGAAGTTACAGTGGCTGTGTTGTAGGTTGTATCCCTTCACTTTGCTAGATGATATAATAATAAGGACTAACAATTTCTGTGTGGACGTAGCCCATCTTGGGTGAACCACGGTATATTGGTGTCTCTCTTGTAATGCGTCTGTGTGATTATATTTGCATCTTGTTTATTGTTATTGATCTGCGATCCTATTTTTCTAACAATTGGTATCATAGACAAAGGTTTATTTGGAAGATAAACCCGCAGGAAACTAGGGTTTCTGGTTCGAGTGGGAGCAATGGCGAAAGAAGGAAAGTTTAAGGTCGAGAAGTTTAATGGCCAAAACTACCAGTTATGGAAGTGCAAATGCAGGACTATCTGTACCAGAAGGATCTATTCATGCCGTTGGGAGGAAAATCAAAATAGCCGACGACTACGAAGGATGAAGAATGGGAGGTCCTTGACAGAAAGGCACTGGGAACAATATGACTATCCCTGGCTTCGTCGGTGGCTTTCAATATCTCAAAAGAAAAAACAACGGAGGATTTGATGAACGCATTGAGTAAGCTGTATGAAAAACCGTCGGCCTCCAACAAGGTATTTCTAATGAAGCGTTTATTTAATATGAAGATGTCAGAAGGTGGATCTGTTGTTGATCATTTAAATGAATTTAATACGGTTACAAATCAACTAAGTTCTGTAAGTGTGAACTTTGATGATGAGGTTAGGGATATTCTAATCTTGTGTTCATTTCCAGAAAGATGGAATAACTTGGTCATGGCCGTAAGTAACTCTGCCTCTGGTTCAAACACCTTGAAATTTGATGATGTTATTTTTAGTGAGGAAATGCGAATAAAAAGCACAAGTGAGACATCAGGTAATGCGTTGGCCATGGAGAGCAGGGGAAGACAAAGGGAGAAAGGAAAGAGCCAAGGTAATCGCAGCAAGTCTAAAACGGGCAGATCCAAGTCTAGACTGGGAAAGATAGAGTGCTGGAACTGTGGAAAGAAAGGACATATGAAGAAAGACTGCAAATCTCTAAAGAAGAAAGGAGATGGACAGCAGGAGACTACTCAGGAAGCAAATGTAACAGGTGATGTGTTACAAGATGCTTTGATTCTTGCAATAGATAATACTAGTGATTACTGGGTAGTAGATTTAGGGGCTTCATGTCATGCTACATCCCATAGGAAATACTTTCATGATTATGTTCCAGGCGATTTTGGACATGTTTTATTGGGTTATGATGAGCCATGTAAAATTGTTGGAATGGGTAAGGTATGGATAAAATTTAAGAATGGAAGTGAATGGATGCTGAAAGATGTAAGGAATATTCCTGCTATGAAAAGAAATCTGATCTCAACAGGGCAGTTGCGAGATGGCGACTGCTTATCTAGTTTAGAGAAACGTGGTGGAAAATCACTAAAGGATCAATGGTGATAGCAAAAGGAGACATGATAGGTACGTTGTATTTATGTCCTCATAATACTGACCATTTGATCTCTTTAGCTTCCACAGGAACAGATACAACATTGTGGCATCATAGGCTTGGCCACATGAGTGAGAAGGGGATACAGATTATCCACTCAAGGAAGTTGCTGCCAGATCTGAAGTAGGTAAATTTTGAATTCTGTGAGAACTGTGTTTATGGAAAACATAAGAGAGTCATATTTCTCAGGGTTGGAAAACAAAAGAAGAATGAAAGGTTAGAGCTTGTGCATACAGATGTATGGGGACCAGATTAGGTACAATCTCTTGGTGGCTCTCATTATTATGTTACATTTATAGATGATGCAACTAGGAAAACTTGGGTTTATTGCATAAGACATAAATCTGATGTGTTTGCTACTTTTAAGAAGTGGAAAGCTTTGGTTGAGAATGGGATAGGAAAAATGTTGAAGTTTCTCAGATTTGATAATGGAGGTGAGTACCGTGGCAAGAAGTTTGATAGTTACTGTTCATACCATGGGATTCGTAGAGAGAAGACAGTCCCAGGAACACCACAAGAAAATGGTGTGTCAGAAAGGATGAATAGAATGATCATGGAGTGTGTAAGGTGTATGAGATTGCATGCAGGGTTTCCCTTACAGTTTTGGGTAGATGCTGTAAATACTGTTGTTTATTTAATAAACAGAGGGCCTTCAAGTGCTTTGGATGGTGGTATTCCAGAGGAGGCATGGATAGGTAAAAAGGTAAACTACTCATTTCTGAGAAATTTTGGTTGTGAAGCATTTGTCAATATTGATAAAGAAAACAGAACAAAGCTTGAAGCTAAATCCGAGAAATGTACCTTTATTGGATATGGGGTTGATGATTTTGGTTATCGCTTATGGGATTAAAAAATTGCAAAATCATTAGGAGTAGAGATGTGATATTCAATGAAAAGGTCATGTATAAAGATCAGTTGCAGGGAAAGAAACAGGAAAAAGAAAACACAGAGTACACAGTACTTGATGAAATTAAAGAAAATGAAGTTCCAAAGGTGCCAGAAAATCAAGAACAACAGCAAGTACCTGAAACTCTTGCAAGTGTAAGAAGATATACCAGGTTAAGTAGACTCCCTGAACGATACTCTCCTTCAATGTATTATTTATTGATTATTGATGCTGGTGAACCAAAATGTTATGAAGAGACAATGCAGGTGGAAACTAGAAAGAAGTGGGAGCAAGGCATGAATGAGGAGATGGACTCATTGGTAGGAAACCAGACTTGGGATTTGGTTTAGTTGCCTGCTGGTAAAAGAGCATTGCAGAACAAATGGATTTACAGGTTGAAGGAAGAAGAAGGAGGTAAGAAGCGGTACAAGGCCAAACTTGTTGTAAAGGGGTTTGCACAGAAGAAAGGTATATACTTTGATGAAATATTTTCTCCTGTTGTTAAGATGACTTCAATTATGACTATTTTAAGTCTAGTGGCGGTAGACGATTTGCATCTTGAACAGTTAGATGTAAAAACATCCTTTCTCCATGGGGATTTGGAGGAAGAGATATATATGCAGTAGCCACAAGGGTATGAGGTCAAAGGGAAGGAAAATTTGGTATGCAGGTTGAATAAGAGCTTGTATGGCTTGAAGCAAGCTCCAAGGCAGTGGTATTTAAAATTTGACAGGTTTATGACAAAACAAGGTTATAGTAGATGCCATTCTGACCACTATGTTTATTTCAAGAGGCTAGATAATGGAACATATATTATCTTGTTATTTTATGTGGATGACATGCTTGTTGTAGGGTCTAACATGCATGAAATAAATGTGCTCAAAAGGAAGTTAGCTAATTCATTTGCGATGAAGGATTTGGGTGTTGCAAAGCAAATCCTTGGTATGCGAATAACAAGAGACAGGAAAAATCACAAATTGACATTGCCTCAGGGCGAGTACATACAAAAGGTGTTGGAGAGGTTCAAAATGCGGAATGCAAAACCAGTTAGTACACCTTTGGCCAGAAATTTCAAACTAAGTAAGGAAACGTGTCCCAAGACACAGGAAGAGATATATTACATGTCCAAGATTCCCTATTCATCAACAGTTGGCAGCTTGATGTATGCCATGGTGTGCACAAGAGCAGATATTGCACATGCAGTGGGAGTTGTGAGCAGATATATGAACAATCCAGGTAAAGAATGTTGGAAGGAGGTACAGTGGATTCTCAGGTATATGAGAGGTACTACCACTCATGCATTATGTTTTGGAGGTTCAGACATTGTTCTACAGGGTATGTATTTACTATAGGTGGAACAATAGTAAGTTGGATTTCGAACTGCAAAAGGTTGTTGCACTTTCAACAATGGAAGCAGAGTATGTTGCTATTACAGAGGCTAGTAAAGAGATGATTTGGTTGCAAAGTTTTATAGAGGAATTGGGTAAGAAGCAGAAGGATAGCAGGTTGTATAGTGACAGCCAGAGTGCCATTCATCTTGCAAAGAACTCAACATTGCATTCCAGGAATAAACATATACAGCTCAAGTACCATTTCATACGCTCTGTTTTGGAAGATGAACTGTTGAAGTTGGAGAAGCTACATACTAGCCAGAATCCTGTAGACATGTTTACAAAGGTAGTGACCAGAGAGAAACTGAGTTCCTGCTCGGTTTCAGTTGGACTTCTAGCATGAAGGTGAAGATGAGAAATTTTCCAAGTCCAAGTCCAACAAGTACAATAGCGGTGGAGTTGCTGTGATCCGTCTCCAAGTGGGAGATTGTTGGTTGTGGAGCCTGATCTTCTAGTCTCATAGATTCTGTTGTTTCAGTCGTATTGTACCCCAAGTTTGGTTATGATCTCGACACGCGCAATAGGGGGTCCGAGGGAGTGTTGGGGCACTGTTTTTGCACCAACAGGTTGTAGGCCTATGGTTTTGGGTAACTCGTGGTATTTTTCCATTGTATTTCCCGTTTAAAAGAAAGACATTGTAATATGACTAGGGTTGATGCATTAGGTATTTGTGTATTGTAAAGATCACTGAGATCGTGTAAGAGAGATTGAGAGAGTGTGAAGAGGAAGTTGTAGTGACTGTGCTGCAGGTTGTATCCCTTCACTTTGATGGATGATATAATAATAAGGACTGACACTTTATGTGTGGACGTAGCCCATCTTGGGTGAACCGCGGTATATTGGTGTCTCTCTTGTAATGTGTCTGTGTGATTATATTTGCATCTTGTTTATTGTTATTGCTCCGCGATCCTATTTTTCTGACAATATAAACATAGATCAATGTAAACTAGTAGTCAAAGAAGCCAATTCTAAAGATCTTAAAATAACAAGATGTTTATGGAAATAATCTCCATTAATGTAATTATAAGAAGTACGTAGAGAGAGTTTAAAACCGAGCTTTGACGTCATAACTCCTTCCAAATGATCCTAGCCTCAAAGATCCAAGATTTTGCCTCTTGATGGATGAAAGGGAAGCAACTCTAGCAGAATTTCACCAGCATTTAAGTGCTCTATATTCCTCCTCCTTAATCATGGAGAGGGGGTTTGTATTTATAGGCATAAAGGGATAGGAGAAGTTGAGGATTTGTGGGAGAAGCTCAAGGGATCATCCCAAAAGGTAAGGGGATCGAATTCCACCTTTCCTAGTTCATAGGGATAAGCTCCCACGTAACCAAGGATTCTAGAAGCCGCTCGAAGTTTCTCTTTCTCCTTTTAAACTAATAACGCTGCACCTTGCACACATGCAAATCACATCTTTAAGGGGTGACACACATTGTGCAAGGGAAACCAACGTCACTGACGCACTCTGTTAATGTGCAGAGCGCGTCACCAAGGGTTTGATGCACCTTGTCAACGAGAAGGACACGTCGGGGTGACAACAAAAGGTCAAAGGAATAACAACAACTCTCCTTTCAATCATTTGTCCCAAGTGCTTTAGGAATTATGGAAAATAGAGGACATATAACTCATGATGACAAGATTTTGGTGTAATAGAATGCCCCCCAAAGCATGAAGCTAGTGAAATAGGGTAGGTGAGATGCTTTGAAAAATGAGCATTCGAGGCAAGGACCATCAGTTGGATTGATGGACAAAGACTCCCGCAGTATAACAGACTCTGAGATATATGTCTCAAATGACTCATAACATGCTTTCCGACCAATACATTGCAGATCCATGGTAGTATCGACTGACTGAACACAATCATGGATACTAAACACAAATGTAGATCCATGACGAGATAATTACAGAGCCACGACAAATACAAGAGTGGATCTATGTGTATGACTTAAAAGATCTCCATCGAAGCCTTGGGAAGATACAGAAGTTAATCTAGGGTCTTCAAACTGAACTCGTAATGATATGAATCTAACCATGTGATTACAATGTTTTGAAGTCGAACATGGTAGAAATATCTTGATTACCGGTCATTGATGTAAACCGTTAACAAGTGCGAGGGAAATCATCATTGATGTCAATGATCCCCAAGGTATCATAGTACATACCTCTAAATGTGAATCAAATGAGTTGAGCTTGAACATTCAGTGGAATCTTTCAATCAGAAGTCAATGATGTGAACTTACTGTTGAAAGAGAGGTAACCTTCCATTAAGGCATGTAGGCCCAAGGTACTTGAATGGTTTCTAGGTTCAATCATTGGATGATTTGTTGAATTCGAAAAGGATAAACCTTTTGAATGAGGGCCATGATGTTTCCCCCATCATGGACACGAAACAAGATCGAAGATGTTTTGGAGTAGATCGGACTGTAGTGTGATGTTTGAGATTGACTCAAGGGTGGCCGACACAAAGAAAGGTATAATGACTGCGGAGATTGATTCGATCAACAACCTTCTCTTGAACATGGAATGGCATGACTTGGAAGCATTGACATAATGAGACTGACACCAATATCTAATGAAACTAATGATCGATGCATTCTTCAGATGACCCAAAGGAGTAAAATGACTCATGGAATTGGTGAGACTCGAGGACAAGCAGATTATCCAAGCGGTTCGAATGAAATGAAAACGAGTGCCATGTTCAAGAGAGACTACATACTGCCATTACTACAAGTAAATGCAAACTCTCTCGTTATTCCCCATCATGATTGATGAGTACCTCTTTTTTTATTTACGAGCTTGAGGAGGGTAACATATGCTCGGTATAGCTCATCCTTAGGACAAGTCCAATCTCACATGTTTTACGAACCTGATATAGGAGGGGTTCACCCCTAAAAGGGCCCTTCAATGTTAGATTTTAACGAGTCCAAATAAGGTAAACTCGACGTCATTTCATGTTTAGAGAGTCTGAAAGGACTAAAGAATATTTCGGTAAGTAATTTTTCATAAATTTTAGTCTCCTCACCCGAAAAAGGATAAAACATCGTGAGAAAGAAATCTTCTAGTCATGATTAACTAGAGTGCTCCTTTTTTGTAAATAGTCTCGCTGGTCCGAAAAACGGGTAAACTATCACCAGAGAGACGACCTTTCTAATACTTTTACAAGTGTGAAAGAATCAAGTTCGCTTGGTGATCTTTTCTTATTTAGGGAGTTTGAAAAGAGCTTAAAGAAGGACTGCAGGGGGGTTCCTTTTTCGTCGAAATTTTACGAGCCCAAAAAAGAGATAAAAGATAACTCGGTGACTTATTCTCATATATTTACGAGCACGACAAGAAACAAAGACTCAACTCGATACCTTTAATGCTTAGTTTTAACGAGCGTGATAACGGTATAAAAAACGCTCAAAGACATTTTCACACTGGATAAGGAGTATGAAAAGTCAACGATGGTTACCAATATAGTCAAAACACCAGCTTTCCTCTATCTGCAAGCTCCAAGAACCAAGTTAGGATCCATCATAAGGTTTTAAAACGTAAAAATGAGATCAACTATAGTAAACAACCCATGAAATAACAAAAATTAAAAAAGGAATATTCCACTTTTATATAAAAAGGGTGAATAGTAAAAATTATTTACCATTTCACTTTTACCAAGTTGAATAGTGAATAAAAACCTCTTTGGATCTCGATCGCTCAACGACGATTATGGAAGCCTCGGTCAGTCATTCAACCTCCCGTCAATTCTAGGTAATTCTAGACCTTAGTATCTTTGTTTTGATGGTTAAATTTTTGTTTTTAATGCAAATATTTGGGGTTTTTGGACTCCTTCAAAAGGGGGAAATGCGCTCCCTGGGTGAGGCGCTTTCCCCTTTTGGGAAGTGTGTCACTCAGCAGTGACGCGCTTTCCCTATGGGGAAAGCACGTCGCTGACGCCCTGTCTGCAAAGACAAGGTGCGTCGACGCAATTCAACCCACAAACTTGGGAATGGGGCCCAAAAAAAATGTGAAGCAATGACAATGATCTAAAGCCTCTTATTTTGGTGTTTGTGCAGGTTTTAGCCATCAAAATGGTGCAGTGCAAAGAGCGTGAGCATGAATTAGAGTATGTACAAGACACAAATTATTCTCACTCTGCCAATGCTTTGAGGGGATGTGGATTGCTCATATTCTTCCATGTCCAAGGAATGAGGGCCCATATACAATTTTTAGACTATTTGATTAGGTTATGGGACCCATATCAATAGTATTTTAGAGTAGGGGCACATATCATCACCTTGGATGTTGAGGACATATACTTTTTGACAGGATTGTCCAAGCGTGGGGCCCCGATATCACTATTCGAACCTATGGGCAGTGACCGGTCCACTAAGCACCTTATCGCAGAGTTGTGTACCTCAGGCATGCAGATGTTAGGAGGGAAAATATCCATAAAAAATGTACGGGACCTCCCTTTGAGGACTATGCTATTTACCACCAAGCGAGTGGTGGGAAGCAGAGCCCTGCATCAGGCCACCGAGGCCCATATGTTGTATTCCATCGAGTGTATGGAACCCACTATGTTCAACTTGTGTGATGAGATCCTCGTGAACCTAAAAGACCAACTGACTAAGTGCCGTAGAGGGGAGTTGAAACAGTTTGGATATGGTTTCATCGTGGTCTCTTTATTATTGGAAAGGGTTCCACTTCTTCATCCACAGGTTGAGCTTGGTGATCTCGATCTGCGAGATCCACGCATGTAGAGGTGGGATAGGGTGATGGCCCGCCATGGTGGTGGTGGGCGTATGATCACATATGGGTCGACCTTCTTCAGGTGGTTACGTGGGAAATTCCTCATGGTTGAGGATTATGCTTATGCAGGTGCAGATTTTAGAGGAGATAATGATTTAACTCTTTCGGATGAAGAGCAATTGGGAGAGATTAGTAAGAAAGAGACTCTTTTGTTTTCATGTATTTTATGATTTTTCATTTTTTTTGTATTACTGATATGTCATGTATTGATTATATAGATATTGGCCCATCCAGACTGGCAGGTTCCTCACCGATCGAGAGGTGAGGAGTATTTCAGGAGATGGTAGCAGTCCATCAGGAGGTAGTGGAGGAGCTTGATGAGATGGAGGAGAACCTCCAGCAGTTGACCGCTGATATCCCGGACATTTCCATAGATGATCTTCCTTGACATTCCAGTGTAGGATAGTTGGAGTCTCAGGACGTTTTGGTCAGTTACTCCGTCAGGTGGCTAGGGCCATTATATGCTATCATGAGCATCCTCGGGGATAGGCTGTATATATGATGATGTATTGAAATCCATAGGCTTCAGATTTTGTAGATGTGACCTATTGAAAGCTTATGAGCTTCATATTTTGTGTATCATTACCTTTTTGTACAACATTTTGTGAGACATGATATATATAAAACACTATCTAGCAGTTTATACATGTGTTTTTATGATGGATTTGGTTCTTATGAGTGCTTTCATATACACTATGAATAGTTTGCATGTTATGTTGATTTATGCATCCTTGATAAAAATGTTTATGAATGTGTAATATGCCAATCTAATACAAAATTGGCCAATGAATCGGCAACCTTGTTCACATTTCTTGGAATGTGTAGGTATTGAATGGACTCAAAATACCTTTCCAAGAGACGTACCTGATAAGCCTGAATAATAGGTATCCTAATAGCTTTTTTTCCCACAGCGAAACACAAGAAAGGGTGACGAATAGACTTGTTTTGTGGGAGAAATGATTTACCTTGATTATTTAATGAAGTTGTTTTAAAGATTATTCTTGTATGTTTGAAAGCGTGTTCAATAAACTAACTATATGAATATCAAGTATGATTGAGCAGGTCTAGGTGCACTAAAGGACCATACACGCAGATCAAGCGAAGGACTGAAAGATCATGAAAGCTCAGTGCCTTTTTCCTGATTTCTAGAGAGAACTCATGTCCATAACAAAATCGACAATTAGACAGATAGTTAGGTTAAGCATTAGAGGCATATAAATATGGACCTCTCGGCTAGCGAGAGGGGCCTGCTGCCATTTTTGAGAATCATCATTTTTACGTTTATATTGTTGAAGACAATTCGTGTTACAGACCTTGATAAAACTATGAAGTTTCTATTTTGAAATAAAGATTTGATGTTGCTTTCACTTAGGCATATATAAGTTTCCTTCACTCCTGAGTACGGGTTGGAGAGGGCCCCTCCAACACGTAAGTCAAGAGATTTTATTGTTCAGGTATTTTTCATGATGTGCTTTGTATTGATTAAATCCTTGTTGCATGTGAAAGCATCTTTAAATGGCAATTCAATAGTCCGATTTAATTTCTGTAGTAGGGTGACCATTCTGACTCTGTAGTTGGTTGTAGTGTCGTCTGTAGTTCGGTAATACAGTTTCTGTAGTCCTGTAGCAGCATTCCGCCAATACATATTTCAACACTTATTTCCTATGTGCTTGCATTGCTTATGAAACGATGACCCAGATTTTGAAGCTTATGCACTTCTCCATTATTTTAGTTGCTCATGAAGATTAATTACTTTGGTTAATAGATGATTAATTAGTTTAGGCTTTTAAATAGTTTAAATCAGATTCCCAGTTTATGTATTTGAATTGTAGTATTTACTTCTTCAATTAGAAATCCATCTTTTGGTATTTTAGGGTCAATCTATCAAGCTTTTAGCATTTAAATTCATAGCATATATTTACTGTTTTCTGCAAAGTTTATTCTTAAAGTACATTTACTATTTCAACATTTAATTTCTTAAATATAGATTTACGGTTTTCCAGCATTCAAAACTTCTTAGGATAGGTATTTCTTATCCATAGATTAGACAATCCTTTCACATCTTATTCCATTTTTTTAGGCAAACCTCTAAACATTGATATCAACACCCAACTGTGACAAAGACTACCTATAAGAGTACATATAGTGCCTGCACCTCTGAATTTTGTACGTCCCTCGGGTTGATAATTAAAGTAGGCTCCTGGTCTAGTTGCCCTCATTAGGCATCCATACTAAGAGCTCACCACTTTTTGGCGCCGTTTCTGGGGAGGTGCTAAATCTTTTAGGAGACATCTTCAAGAAAAAAAAAACTGGACAAAAAGAAAAAAACATACATAAACCCTGGAAAAAAACACACACACAAAGATCTTTCCATGAATGCCTCGTTGATAGAGGGATAGATTTGGATGCTTTCTGCCTTCCCGTCCTATGAGCATCAACAGTTTTGACAACTCTCAATTCGAATTCCTTCATTCAGAAGAAGAAACTGATTCGAGCTTCGACCCAAACTTAGACAACTTCTTTGATAGCTCTAGCTCCAACACTACTATGGCAGAAGAAGCTGAAGAACCTAGGGAATTGTTCACCTTTCCCATTAGTATACCTCTTGGGGATTCCAGAATGAAGAGCATCAACCCTAACAATCTACCAAACTTCCATGGGTTGACTTCAGAAGACCCTGACACATTCCTGTTTGAGTTTGAGGTAGTTTGCAGATCCTTTTATTACACTACTGATGCACAAAAGCTGAGGCTTTTTCCCTCCACACTGAAAGATCTATCACTTAGGTGGTTCATGAGTTTAGAAGGAAATAGTATTTTCAGTTGGGATCAAATGAAACAGGCATTTCTAGAAAAATATAGGGACTACTGCAAAGCAAAGGATACAAGGGATGAAATCTTTAGGATGCAACAAGGAGAAAGAGAATCATTAGAAGATTATGCCCAAAGATTTCAACTCAGCTACAAACGAGCCAGTCATTGCACCTTAGATCCTGAATCACTAAAACTTGTCCTTCTTAGAGGTTTAAAAGAAGAGAATTTTGAAGTCTTAAACCTTCTAGGAGATGGAGACATATTCCAGAAATATTTTGACCAAATCTTGCAAATCATCAAAAACTACTCTAGATCTAGAAAAAGTAAAAATGGGATAAGGGATACACACACATTTACTGGTGGATCAACATATTCAGGACCAACCCTTACAAAATCTGATTTAGGAAACTTGTTAGATGACATGAAGACTGACATCCTACAATCTCTGGCCATGCAACTTGATGCACTTCAAATTAAAAAGAAACAGGATGAAATTAACCAAGCCTTGGCAGTATTCTGTCCTCGTTGTAGAAAGAAGCATGAGAAGGGGCAATACACACTAAACACCATCAAAATATGTGGTCTTTGCACTGACAACCACTCCACTAACAAATGTCCTTTGTTACCCTCATGTAAGGTTGCTATCCAAGATCCCACAACTGAAGGTGCAATAGAACAACTCTGTTTTGTGAATCAAAGAAGGAATAATTTTCCTAGACCTTAGCAACCCAACAAACCACCTTACTACAATCAGGGAAATAACCAACAGAATCGGAACTCTGTACCAGCCCCATGGCCATCTCAGCAAAATCCAAATCAGTGGTAGCAAAACCAACAATATCAACAACCTTATTACCCACAATCTTACTCTTCATACCCCCCACCTTTTGCTCAACCAACCACAAATTATGGCAATCCATATACTTATTCATCATCGAATTGGAGAGCCCCATTACAACAGCAATAACCACTCATGATGCCACCAACACCACCAAATAACCCACCCCCCAGACCTCCACCAATTCCTGCCCAACCAATCCCAAACCCTAACAACAATAGGCCAAGGAAGCAGCAAGCTTACAATATTGAAACGATGCAATTTCCCACTTACGTAGTAGATACTGTAGAAATCAACGAGATTAATCTAAGGTCTGGAAAAACGCTACAAAATACACATATGCAGAATATACAAGAACCTGAAGCCCATGAGCAAACAACACAACCTCATGTTCAACATCCCGATGAACCAAACCCTCCGGAGGAAGAAATTCGACCACTAACACGAAATAGAAGCCCTCCATTCCCTGAAAAGCTTGTACGAAGTACCAGAGATGAAGAGGAAAACAAAATTCTGAATGAACTGAAACATTTGAATATCCAAATTCCCATCTTGCAGGCCATCAGAGATGTACCCATCTGCAACAAATTCATTAAATAAAATTGTTTGAAGAAACCTGGAAGGAGAAAACGTGACCCACCAACGATCAATGCAGTGGGCCAATTAGGAGATCTAATGCTAGGTATCGTTGTTAACCCTAAATATCTAGTTCCAGGAAGCCCGGTGGTCAACGTGAACATCAATAACAGACAGATAGACAGAAGCTTAATTGATTTGGGAGCTGCTATAAATGTAATGACCAAGGATACTATGGTATACCTAGGACTCCAATCAATGGTCAGACCGACAACTACAGTACTCCAGTTAGCAGACACATCCATTGTGAGACTCAAAGGAATGCTCGAAGAAATAATAATCAATATAGAATCCTGGGACTACCCAGCTGATTTCATAGTCATCAAAGTAAAAAGAAAACTTAGTGGATACCCTATAATACTGGGAAGACTGATCCAGGAGGATCATTGAACATCAATCTCGATCTGCTCGGATTTCACTTGCAGTTGGTTTCATGTTTTCTTTAACCATTTGATGCTCAATATGGTGGTATAAAGACATGTTATTAAGAATACTGTTCTATGTTAGAAATAGTATGAGAGTCGATGAAGTTGGATGCAATAATCATTGTGAGAGACCCGAGCTCAAGAGATTGTCCACCGTTGAATGTCGTGAAGAAGGAAACAACACTGAGTGTTCAGTGTGTCTCGACAGTCGCAGGACTGGTGAATGATGCTGCGTGTACTCTGGCCATGTTCTCATGATCAGTATGTGTATGCGTGGCTCTTCATTTGACGCGTAAATATTGTCTCTATTTGGTTGGCAGAAAATCATCAAAAAGGCAGTAGCTATCTTAATGTTGATATGTAGTGCAACAAATAAATATCACTTGTATTATGATGGTGTTGAGTTTCTGATAACCATAGTGGGAAGCATGAGGTCGCACATCTGCAAGATTGCAAGTTATACGTTGACCAAACGTTTTCCCATACGAAAGATCAATAGAAGTTGATCAGCCAGCTATATACGATGATTGGAACATGTGGTTGATCCATGTGGAGATGCTGCAAGGTGGAGTGGCAATGCTCGGGGGTCAGTGACTTTGTCATGAATCTCAAACATGTTGACAGAAGACCGTAAATCGTGTTGCATTCGACGGAACCCTAAAACCCCTCTAAGACGAGTATTGTCCAGGTTTCTATCTGAGTTTGCATGATGAACTTTTAGATTGTTTAACCTTTGATAATGACAGGAGTCTGTTATCGATCCACATTAATTGGTGAATGTGTTGTTCCACCACACGTCAAGCTTGCAAAGTCATACATATATCGGGTTGACAGATATGGAAAATGCTTCAAATGATTTTGTTTGCTTCTATGATTGGGCTGAATGTCATGTAATTCGACGAATTGTTGTCTAATGGGCTGACAACGGAGATCTTCTTGAAATCACAAGTGACAATTCATTCTATTTTTTTGTACTATCGTGAGATTGTTGCTACGTATCTGGATGGTGGTAAGCCAATTGATGGCAGGTGTTAACCTAAAATAATGCGTTGAGCCAACAAAACTTAACGGGTCAGCAGAAGCTAGTTGTTGATCCTCAAAATGGCAAGCCTACAAATCTTAAGCAGATCCGGATTGGAAAATGGCGGGTGGATACGATGGGAAGACCATCGAATAGTTCAAAATCTTGTAAAACAAATTGATTAAATATTGTATTGGATAGGATAGAATCAAATTTTGTTTTGATTGTAAATCCAAATTTAATATTGGTTGGCGTTTTAAGCCCATATAAACCAATACATGAAAGAAAAGGGAGATTTTTTGTATGAGGAACTTTTAAAGAGTTCTGCGCAAAACTTAAAGAAGAGACTTGAAGACCGAGAGTCTCATTCGTTTGAAGGAGCTGTGTCTTCTTTGTTGTATGGAGAAAGTTCATCGAAGCTACTAGAAGGAGCCGTTGTAATTTGACAAGAAAATTCCATCTTTTGCAATAATAGACAATAGAGCGATCCGAGTTCTGGTTGGAACGGATCCGAAGACGTAGCAGTTGGGCGAACTCCGTTATCAAACCTTATTGTCTTGCATGATTTCTTTATGTGAATTTGGGTAATCTTTGTTTTGACAGGAAATTGCATTTGCTAATTCCGAAATCTGAACATTAGTTAAAGTTTCGTGAAGGATTTTTCTTAGCAGATTTATGAACAATAATTAAAGATTTGTGAAATTAATCGAGTACCCTCCATTTTCAGATCAAAGACCGTGACTGGAAACTGCAGATGCTTACATAGGGTGCAGATTAGGCAACATGACAATCACCAGTGGCCAATCCAGGAAAAAAATCACGATGTATCCACCACCCATGAAATCTTCAGACTTAGAATATCAAAACTGGACTGATGACTACAATGAGACACCAAATCAAAACATAAAACCTGTCCTTACAATTGATGCTTCACTATCACTAAAAACCATAGATGAAGATGGTCATATAGATAGGTTTATACAAAATGAATCTTCTAACAATGATGGTCTTCAAATATTTTTTGACAGAGAGCAGCAAGAAGAAGGCGAAAGTTCAAACCAGAACTTAGATAAAATGTGGGCAAAAGTGATATCTCTGGAAGAATAATCATAGAAAGAAAAGACTGTGGAAATTATACCTGGAAATACAGTCAACATTAATTCCAATATGAAGCCAGAACAAGAAAAGCAGCCGATGAAGTTACTCACAGAGCAGAATAGAACTTTTGCATGGACATATGCTGACATGAAGGGAATCCATCCCGATATATGTAAGCATTACATTTACATCAAGGAAAGTTCTATTCCTATAAGACAACCACCAAGGAGGCTCAACCCAACGTTGAAGGACATAGTCAAAGCTGAACTACAAAAGTTATTAGATGCAGGGTTCATCTACCCCATCTCTGATAGTGAATGGGTATCACCACTGGTCATAGTCTCGAAAAAGGGGTGAAAATGGAGAATTTGTGTGGACTACCGAGAGCTAAACAAAGCTACCAAGAAGGATTACTTTCCTCTCCCATTTATAGACCAAGTACTAGATACATTAGCAGGGAACAAGTTTTTCTCCTTCTTAGATGGGTTCAACGGTTACAATCAAATCCTGATTCACCCAGCTGACCAAGACAAGACAACATTCACATGCCCATGGGGAACTTATGCATACAGAGTGCTTCCATTTGGACTCTGCAATGCCCCAACAACCTTTTAGAGGGCAATTCTAAGTATCTTTTCAGATTTTGTAAATGATCAAATGGAAGTCTTCATGGATGATTTCACACCCTATGGAAAAAACTTTGAGCAGGCATTGAACCATTTGGAATTAGTCTTAAAGAAATGTATTGATATGAGCCTATGTCTGAGTAATGACAAGTGTAGAATGTTAATGGAAGAAGGTATTGTTCTTGGACACCATATATCACAAAGGGGAATCGAGGTTGATCAGGAAAAAGTTTCAGTAATCAAAATACTGCCACCACCAGTTAAACAAAGAGATGTCAGAAGTTTCCTCGGGCAAACATGATACTATAGGAGATTTATTGAGAATTATAGCAGGATCGCTGCACCAATGTTTTCCCTTCTGACAAAGGACACTGAATTCATTTGGACAGAACATTGCATGACAACATTCGACAACCTAAAGGAAAAGACAATTACAGCCCCAGTGCTCCAAGGACCAGACTGGGCACTGCCATTCCACATCCACTCAGATGCATCAGATAAGGCCATTGGGTCTGCCCTTGGACAAGAAAAAGAGAAGAAGCCCTATGCAATATATTATATCAGTAAAAATTTGGTAGGGGCAGAATGAAATTACACTGTCACTGAGAAGGAATTTTTGGCTGTCATACATGCAATTAATAAATTTAGGCACTATATCCCTGGCTACCAATTTTTTGTTCATACAGACCATTCAACCATAAGATATCTCATGAACAAACCCAACACAAGTGCTCAAATCATCAGATGGCTACTACTCCTCCAAGAGTTTGACATCACAATTTTAGTCAAGCTAGGCAAACACAATGTGGTGGCTGACTTTCTATCTAGGCTCACACATGGACAAGACAGTGAAGTAGTCAATGGCAGTTTTCCAGATGAGCACCTTTTTGCAATATCAACCAGAAGCCCATGGTTTGCTGACATAGAAAACTATCTAGTGTCTGGGAAGTTTCCAGAACATTACAGTTACAAAGAAAAGACTAAAGTAATAAGGCAAAGTGCCACATACATATGGATAGAGGGCATGCTCTTCAAACAAGGACTGGATCAGATACTCAGAAGATGCATTAGAGAGGATGAAGTGCACGAAATTATGCACGCCACACACAATGAACCATGTGGAGGACACTATGTTGCAAAGAGGACAACCCATAAAATCTTGCAAACAGGGTATTATTGGCCAACACTCCACAAGGATACTTATGAATATGTTTCACACTGTGATGATTTCCAAAGAATGGGGAAACCAACAAAAAAAAAGAAATGCCAATCCATCCACAAATATCCTTGGAGGCATTCGAAAAATGGGGATTTGATTTTGTTGGTCCAATCAACCCACAGTCTAATCAGAAAAGCTACATCCTGGTATGCACCGACTACCTTACAAAGTGGACTGAGGTAGCAACACTCACTGCAGCAAATGAAACCAACGTGGAAAAATTCTTCATTGAGCAGATATTTCACAGGTTTGGAGTACCAAGAGAGCTAGTTTTTGATCAAGGCCCACAGTTCACAACAAATCTAATAGAAGACTTACTAAAAAGAAACAATGTAAAGCACAGACAGTCCTCCTCCTATCACCCTCAAGAAAATGGTCAATCTGAGGTAACCAATAGAGAATTAGAAAGGATTTTGACAAAGACTGTCCAACTCCACAAAAGAGATTGGGTAGACAGGCTAAGTGAGGCAGTTTGGGCTTACAATACCACCTGGAAGACAACTACAGGATTCACACCTTATGAACTAGTAAATGGAAAGAAAGTCATGCTGCCGATTCAATTTGAAATAAAGACATTAAGAATTGCAGCAAAATTAAATATGGAACTACCAGAGATACAACAAGAATGCATGCTACAATTGAATCAACTAGATGAGCAACGCCAACAAGCACTTGCCCATACTGAAATCATCCAGTAGCAAATAAAGAAGTGGCATGACAAACACCTAAAGGATAAAAAGTTCAAGGAAGGTGACTGGGCACTACTCTATGACTCCAAATTTCACACATTCAAAGGAAAGCTAACAACCAGATGGCTTGGACCTTATATAATTCAAAAGATCTATGAAAATGGAGCTGTAAGGATCATCACAATTGATGAAGAGGAGTTCCCCATGATAGTAAATGGACATCGGCTCAAACTTTACAAGAAGCCACAGTCAAAAGACGAGTTTACACAGGTACTCTACCAACAACAACTGATGCTGGTAGGGAACATAGAAAATAATTGAAATTCAGTTCAAATATATATATTTATATATATATAGAAATAGAAATATATATATATATATATATATATATATATATATATATATATATATATATATATATATATATATATATATATATATAAAACAAAAAGAGAAAAAATATAATTTTTTTTTGAAAGAATGAAAGAAGAAAACCGCAAGGAAAAAATGATAACAAAAAAAAAAAAAAAAAAAATGAACGAGGAGCATAAGCGAAATGCCAAATACCAAACTACAGAAGTGATAAGGTAAAATTACAGGGCATCATACAACCCCACGTAGAAGCATCATGCAAACTGCAGACAATCTAATCAAGTGAGCCTGTCATTATTCAAGCGAGCCAGTAATGAATCCAATCAACAACAAATATATCACAATACATAATTCAATCAAGTGAGCCTGCCGTCGAATACAAGCGAGCCAACAATCCAATTACACCAACCAAGCGAGCTAGCCAAGTATTCAACAAAGAAAGAAAAGGTATCAACTACTACAAAATTCATTTCCAGCAATCAAACTATTTGATCACATCTGCAATATCTTCACGCGAGCTTGCCATCAATTCAAGCGAGCCTGCCATCAATTCAAAAAAGCCTGCCAGCATAGATTACAGCAATACAGGAAAAAAATCAAAAACCCAATACAAAAGTATCATTACAAAGTCAAATCAGAAAATAGCACAAGTTCAAAAGCATCCAATACATCAAATTCAAACGAACCAAAGGAAAAGCGCCAAGAGCATGTAACTACTGACATGCCAGAATTTACTACGAACAATGCCAAATCTACTACAGAATCCGCCACACATATAAATCGGGCCAGATCATCAACTCAGGTACGCTAAGACATAATGAGGTAATCTCTAAACATCTTTGTTTTATTCTTAAGGTAAAATCATTATTCCGCAAAACATTTGTCTCTAAAGCTGAGGACAGCTTATATCTTCATTTGGCAGCACGGTTCAGTTCAGAATGACCTCAATGATTACTACCCTCGTCATGTCAACAAATGATAAACCTGCATCTAGCCGCCATACTTCCAAATAATCAGAGCAAATGGGGCAAGATACAATGACAAAATGTAGTATAGGGCTCGATTATGGAAAGAAAGGGATAAAGCGACAAGTACAATGAACGATGATGGGATAAGTGGGGAAATGCAGTTAAGTAAGGCAGCACAATCTTCCAAAAAGAGCCAGTTCTTGCAAATACGAACCTCTTAGAAATTCTCCAGAAGCGACAAACAAGAAACTGGTGTGCTCACTCGGCCAACAATCCAGTCCTCGAGCCTGTAAGCAAATCCCAACCAGTCAAGGTATAAGCCACATTCAAAGTTTTCTGGTTTTATTTGTTTATAAAAAATATTTTAAGATGACAAAAGCGTTCAAGAAAAGCGAACCTGAGGATCACAACGCTATTTATCAGAGCCCACGAATCTTGCCAATCATTCGCAATGTAGGCTGGATGCCTTTCATCTTAGGATTGAAAGGATACAATATAGAGGTGGCTCTGAAGTTTGCAAGAAATTTAAAGCATATCAAGTATGAACAGTTCGTCACCCAAGTGAAGGGATTACGTATAAGGTTGGATGATGAAGTGATTGCCAAATTCACTAGTCTACCAATGGGTCTGCATTGGGGCAGGGATAACCAGGAGGAAAACCATGAAGCAAAGGAAACATTTTTCGAACAAGGAGATGTCTACGACGAAGATAAAATGGAGTCAAAAGACTCTCCATGCTGGCACCATGGGGTGAAATGGCTGCAATTGTCCTGAAATACATTGCATGCACTGGTAGGCTAAGTTACATCCCTATTTTTCATTTTCAAATTTTGGAGATGCTGAGGCACAAAAGTCACATTCCACTGAACAACAACATTAGCATTCCATACTATCTGCTACAATCTCTGGCAGAAATGAGCAAGAAAGTGATTAAAGGAAAAGAGGATGCGTTAGCCCACCATGGGCTAATCAAATTGATCATCTGTGAGGAATTAAAAGTGCAGATCCCAAAGCTTTCTTGGGAGGAATTCGTGTTGGTATCGGCTGTGGATGTTCAAAGAATGAATGGTACACCCACAGTTGGCATACCCCTACCTCCCGGATTAAAGGACAAGATAGCCTCTACATCAGGAACTAAGAGGAAGATTGACCTAGGCAACGTGGCTGATACCTTGATGAAGATAAAGCATTCACGAGACAACTCCCCCAAAACGGAACTAGGGATTTCCACTAGCGAGTAAGGGTCAAAGAGACGAAGTAAAAGATTCACACAGGCATCTAGAATCCAAATTACCAAGGAGAAGGAAAGGGAACCCAGCCCCCTAGTTCAAAATATGTCTGATGATGATGATGATCATTGGGTAGATCAAGAAGATCCCACTACACCAGAAGAGCTGGATGAACAAGAAGAACAGGATGATGAAGAAAAGCAGAATGCAAAAGAAGAGAAGAATGCACAAGATGAACAAGACAACTTCCAAGGGAACCCTCTTGAGCACAATGTAAACCATGGGGTCGCTGACCAGCTCGTTGAAGCACAAACGAAACTATAAAAGCTCAGAAAGGAGATGGCAACATTGAAAATGGAATCTAGAATCCAACCAGCGTCTCCCCTGTTTTCACCTAAAAAGACACAAATTTTGAAAATGCATCATGTAGGGGAGCTAAAACTGGCTGAGCAGAAACATAAAATTGGTTGAGGCACAAGAGGAGTTAGCCAAAAAGGACCAGGAGATTGTCCAATTGAAGGACGTTTTGGCTACTACCACTAGAATATATGATAAACTACTGGAGCTCAGACCACTATCAACAATTTATGCAGTTTATCTACAAGAAAAATGGGGCAAATTCTAGCTCCAAAGGTTAAAACAGGGGCTCCCGATAGAGATAAAATCCCCCAAGGAATTTATGGATGCATCTCTAAACTCCACCAAGTTGGAGAAGGACTAGCTAAGTGAATTTTTCTTGCACAATTATGTAGTTCCTAGCTCGCCCAACTGGTCGCCAAACCCTTACATGGGTGATTTCCAGTTGAGGGCAATGTGTTAATGGATGAATCATGAAATTGAACGAGCTCAGGACTACCACATTTACGTTGCAGCAAAATGGAAAAATCCATTAATTAGTCAGGGCAGAAGCGACTCACCCTGAAAGAATAATTTACAACCATAGGATCCTCACCAGGATGAGGAGCTGATCCCCATTCTCCTTGCAAAGCATCATGAGGCTGTAGCACACTTTGATGTTACTCTCCAAAGCACATACAAAGAGGTTCATGAGTCTATTAATGAAAGATGGCGCAGAGTAGCAAGTGATCTAAAAAGAAGAGAGCTCCACTCCCCTCTCAGACTTGAAGCTTCTCTTTTCAAAGCCAAACTCTACAAGGAATCCTTGATAAAGAATCAGCTCAGATGGATTGGAATGAGGCTGAATCCCCCATTTTTCCTTCCCCCAGTTATTAAGGAACAGATTAATGAGGAAGAAGAGAGGAGAGCATGGGTCAAGGAGGATCAGAGCATGGGCTACCACAGGTAGGCAGGGACCCCCAGGGTGGTAGCATGGGACATCAGAGAAGTCGTCGAAGAGCTGAACATGTCACCCAAGGATGGGTGAATTCTTCAAGCATGGGGGAGATGATAAGCCTGAATAATAAGTATCCTAATAGCTTTTTTTCCCACAATGAAACACAAGAAAGGGTGACGAAATACACTTGTTTTGTGGGAGAAATGATTTACCTTGATTATTTAATGAAGTTTTTTTAAATATTATTCTTGTATGTTTGAAAGCGTGTTCAATAAACTAACTATATGAAAATCGAGTATGATTGAGCAGGTCCAGGTGCACTAAAGGACTAGACACACAGATCAAGCGAAGGACTAAAAGATCATGAAAGCTCAATGCCTTTTTCCTGATTTCTAGAGAGAACTCATGTCCATAACATAATCGACAATTAGATGGATAGTTAGGTTAAGCATTAGAGGCATATAAATATGGACCTCTTGGCTAGCGAAAGGGGCCTGCTGCCATTTTTGAGAATCATCATTTTTACGTTTATACTATTGAAGACAATTCGTGTTACAGACCTTGAAAAAACTATGAAGTTTCTATTTTGAAATAAAGATTTGATGTTGCTTTCAATTAGGCATATATAAGTTTCCTTCACTCTTGAGTACGGGTTGGAGAGGGACCCTCCAACATGTAAGTCAAGAGATTTTACTGTTCAGGTATTTTTCATGATGTGCTTTGTATTGATTAAATCCATGTTGCATGTGAAAGCATCTTTAAATGGAAATTCAATAGTCCGATTTAATTTCTGTAGTAGGGTGACCATTCTGACTCTGTAGTTGGTTGTAGAGTAGTTTGTAGTTCGGTAATACAGTTTCTATAGTCCAATAGCAGCATTCCGCCAATACATATTTCAACACTTATTTCCTGTGTGCTTGCATTGCTTATGAAACGATGACCCAGATTTTGAAGCTTATACACTTCTCCATTATTTTAGTTGCTCATGAAGATTAATTACTTTGGTTAATAGATGATTAATTAGTTTAGGCTTTTAAATAGTTTAAATCAGATTCCCGGTTTATGTATTTGAATTGCAGTATTTACTTCTTCAATTAGAAATCCAGCTTTTGGTATTTTAGGGTCAATTATTCAAGCTTTTAGCATTTAAATTCATAGCATATATTTACTGTTTTCTACAAAGTTAATTCTTAAAGTACATTTACTTTTTCAACATTTAATTTCTTAAATATAGATTTACGGTTTTCCAACATTCAAAACATCTTAGGATAGGTATTTCTTATCCATAGATTAGACAATCCTTTCACATCTTATTCCATTTTTTTAGGCAAACCTCTAAACATTGCTATCAACACCCAACTGCGACAAAGACTATCCTATAAGAGTACATATAGTGCCTGAACCTCTGAATTTTGTACGTCCCCCGGGTTGATAATTAAAGTAGGCTCCTAGTATAGCTGTCCTCATTAGGCATCCATACTAAGAGCTAACCAGTACCCGCCAAAATAAGCAGAGTAATATAGGGTCACAGATAGAAAAGACACGGTTCAAATGAGAGACCACTAGTTGAGAATCAAGGTAGATAACAACGTGGTCCACACCAAGGGAAAAAGCGTCGGTCAATAATACGATCACCGCGTGATATTCAACGACGTTATTAGTTGCAGGACCTAAGCAAGTTCTTCCTGAGCTTATCAGTTCATCAGCAGGGGAATAGAGTATCCATGTCATCTAGGTGAGGCTGTGGGTGTGCCAGCTAGTGACGTCTGCGAATCCATAGCAGGTTTCCATCTGCACATCAGGTAGAACATGGTATAAGCAAAAATCGAGATAAGACCCTAACACACTAAAAGAAAGTGTCACACCAAACACAGACACATGTCATGCACAATATATACAAAGTACTAATGCAAGATAACTTAAGCATAGTACCGCTTTAGGTAGATCCTATTGCGGGACTCCCCCAAGGATATTTCATCATAGTCAACCAACTCATAAGGTCCCTTTTCCAAAACATGTTTTACTACATATGGGCCATGCCACATGGACTCAAGTTTTCCTCCCCCTAGCTTATCATGTTTTTGGTCGTAGGTTAGCACCAAATCACCCTCATTGAAGATACAGGGTTTTATAGATTTATCGTACTGGGCCTTGATGTGTTTCTTATGTGCTTCGTTGGCTAGAGCTGCATCACAACGAGTTTCGTCGAGTTTTTCCAAGTGTAAGAATCATTCTTCCTCAGCAGTTGTGTTTGGTAAAAGTTAAACGACTAGTATTAAAGACATAATTTCACACTCAATAGGAACTTTTTCTTTCAGAAGAAAAAAGCATACTATTGTTATTCATAAGAGAAACAAATAGTACATCGATAGGCTTATGTATTTTATATAAGACTATTTCAACATTTGCAAGAGTTCATATGGTTCGTATCATGAATCCAAAGTTTCAAAATCAACTATATCTACCAAAAACTATTATGTCCCTCTCTATCATGATTATACAAAACATTTCTAGAGAATTAATCATAGAACCATAAAGTGCCCGAGTCACATATGCGGGCATCCTGAGTTTCTTCCCAAAAAAGATAACCTATTTCTCCCTCCAATGCCAACTTTGAGAGCTTGTCAGTAAGTGAATTGTGATGTCTATAAATATGCCTGAAGGAAATTTTCTTGAAAATTTTGATAGTCGTTCTGATCCTTTTGCACCATTGAAGAAGAGCAGTAACTTTTAGATTATACTCCCCTTCCACCCACTTTATAGTGACTCGAGAATCGCCAAATATTTTGAGCTCAGCTAGCCTGAAATTATGCTCCACCTTTAGGACAACCCATAAAGCCAATAATTCTGCCTTCATATTGGTACCTGTACCACAATTTAGTTTCAAGGAGAAAAAATGCCTCTGATTCAGAAAAATGACTCCCCCAGCTGCACTGATCCCATCTCTTGTGGCCCCATCGAAAAAAGCCACAGGGAAGCTATAAGAGAAATGAAAAATGCCAATTTTCTTAATGTTTTTAGAAACAGGAGTTTTTATAAATTCCTTGTACATATGCATGACCTGAGAGCAGACTTGCGAAATATTTGAACACTAATTTTCAAAGACAACACGATTTCTGTGAAACCATAAACTCTAGGAGATGATAGCTGGGAGATATGGATGATCACGATTCTTTCTAATCCAGGATAGAGAGTTTTGTTCGAAATTTTCAAGTCCCCAAACATTCTCAATATTTAGAATGTAGCAGATTCTTCTCCAGATTTCTCTTGAAAAAATGCATTGAACAAGAATATGGTTACCTGATTCAGCATTAGATTTGCATAGGAGACCTATGTTTGGACCATTCCATCCTCTCTTGACTAAGTTGTCCAGTGTTGTTAGTCTGTTAGATAATGCAAACCACATGAAACATTTATATTTCAGTTGGATGCTCCACTTCCATAATCGTTTGAACCACCACTGTTGCGGGAAATAGCATATGTCCATAATTAATTTTTTATAAGCAGACTTTGCAGTGATTATTCCCATCGCTGAGTTTCCTTTCCAGATGAGAATATCCTTTGTCTTATTCAATATGCATCTTGTACTTTTAAGTGATGATATGTAACCATCCCACTCCCACGCGAATCTTCCAGAAAAACCCAAATCATTTGCATTTAACCAGTACTCAGACTCAGATGATCCTCTTTTGTTTGTTTGTTTGTTGAGGGTGGATAATTCAAAATCCCTGAGGTGTGTAATGATAGGTTCTGAGAGAGTATATTTTTCTTCGAATCCAAGAATGGGATCAATCCCAACTAATATATCTTCCCCGGATCCAACTTGCCAAATAAGTTCCTTTGACAGCCAGTTGTATACATGCATGAAGCCTAGCCAAATAGGAGAAGTATCCCTGATCCTATTTTTTGGATTTCTCAACCAGTTTATGGTATATTCTTTCACATATTTTACAGACATAATGTAGGACCAAAGAGATGTGCCAAAAATACCCCTCCATAAGCTTTTAAGATGCAATGCTTTGCTGAATATGGGAACTTATTAGAGGAAATTTGGATGAAAAATGGGCCTCCTAAGGAAAATGGTAAAAAAATCCACGTAGACAATTTTTTATAGTATTTCGCTTTTATCTAAGTTGCCCAGGGTTATTTCACTTTTATCAAAGCTACCTTAGATATATATTTTATATTAAAATAAATTTATGAGGACGAAGTTCAATGTAGTGTTTTCACCCAAAATAAAGAAAGAAAATTAAATACACAATACCAACTTAAAAGTTATTGGGTCATGTATTACCTAAAATATGGGAGGGTATATTAGATATGATATTAGTTATTATTATATTTAATTATTTTAACTGTTATTATAAAATATTAATTATAATATAATATTATTATATATTAGTTGTAATATTAATTACTATTACTATTATATATTGGTCATGTATTATCTAAAAGATGGATGGGTATGTTAGTTATGATATTAGTTAAAAATTACTAGACTCAACTTTTAAGGGTTATTATAAAATATTAATTATAATATAATATTATTATATATTATTTGTAATATTAATTACTATTACTATTATATATTGATCATGTATTATCTAAAAGATGGATGGGTATATTAGTTATGATATTAGTGGAAAAGAGAAGTTCACTGGGACAAATCCGGGGGGCGTACTATGGTTCTTCACCGAGGGGGGTGGATCGAAGTGATTGCAGCAAAGAATTAATTTGAAACGAAGCACTTCGCCTATGGGTATGGCGGGTGTGTGAAATAAGCTCCTCTTTTTTATTATTCGTTCTTGGTGTTCCTGGATCTCCTGTTCAGGCTCATAATATGTTTACTGTAGGATCACACATTGATACGTGTGCTCACTCTACCACAACTACCATAATAATTGTTGTCCCCACTAGAATCATTTTATTTAGTCGGATCGCTACCATGTGGGGAGGTTCTCTGCATGAAAACCATTGTCCCTGACCTTAATCTTACCTATAATCCCCTCCTTGGTCGTCCTCGAACCCACCACATGTTTCACCGTTGCTTCTTCTGCCTTCCAACAAATAAAGTTTCCATGTTACAATAGAATCGTTACTTTCTCTGGAGATCTCGACTATATGGGCAATACTACTTGCTTCCACCACAAAGTGGATGGGGAGATTACCATTCCCACCATTCGTAGGTCCGATGACATTTCAGAGTATTAGGATGACGATGGCCCTCAATACTCCACTCAAGCCGAGCCCCACTGAGTGAGGCTCATCCTAACCTTATACCTTTTTGAAAATATAGCCTTTAAACAGCTTTATATATATATAAGTAGTTGCATATAAACAGTAAATATAGGAACCTTTTGGAAGAATAACCTATGGCATGGTATGCTACATTGAATTCCCTACCGCATCATATCATATTCGTGTAGGTGATTACTTAGCTAGACGCCAAACTGGATGCACCTATAAATGTGTATGTGCTATTCCCATCATATATAGTGAGTCTGTTTAATAGTAAGTCCCTAATTCACCGAAAAGGAAGGTAGAGGCATGCGTAATCGCCCTAGGACAGTCCAGGTCATTGTCCATGGGAGGGGGCGTAAAACCGGGAATAAATTATAATAGAATAAATGCCAAAGCCAAATATATGAAATCACTCAATGTGCCTTCGGGGAGAGAGCTTAATTCTGGCTGTATCGTTATCCCTGATTGAGAAGAATCTGTTGCAGTTCCTCAGAAGAGATGTATCCATCTATGTTATTATAAAAAACTCAAAATGCTTCCATTAAATCATCAGGCAATTTGGTACTTTCCTTATAATCGATGTTTAATCAAATATCCTTGCACAATAATTCATAGAATGAAATAAACTGATTGAATCTGAGACTTACATCCTCGCTGTTGGAGAGGGGACAAACAAGAAACTCCACATCTTCATCCAACATTTGCATTCCTATCTTATTTAAGAAAAACTGATTTCCTCAATCGTGAGCTTCCCGTTGCCACCATTTAAATCCACAATATCGTAGATTCTACGGAGCCTCACAAATTCAGATGGGTTATAGAATTTACTATATTATTTGCAGCAAATAAATCACTGCATAGGCCGCTTGAGGGACTACTAACTCCTTTACAGAGTATGGCATGATACATATTTACTATGATTAGCAGCAGTAACGGAATTCCTTTAAGTTAATTGTTAAATTCTTGCCTGGAAGCTTGTTCTCTACGTCGGTCGAGTGAAGAGAGGGGCTGAATGAACAAATACAAATATAGAGGCCAGCTATTTAATTGCGCGTGAAGTTAGGTATCGGTGGTATACAGTTGTTTGCTGGAAATACCTGTGACTTTTGGGATGGGATTGCTAAAAAATTCTTTGCAACAACAATTTAGTTGGATTTAAAATGGGATTTCCAACAACAATTTAGTTATATTTAAAATGAAGGGAAGCGAATAGTGTCCAACTCGGGTTTTGCATAGCCGAAAAACACATGGTTCAGGGTCATTTCACATTGTTCATAGAGGTGATCGTTGGTCACCTTTACAACAATATATCATTAAGCCCTTTAAAGATGAGGTACTGTGTTATGTTGCCCCGCTTTGAAGTTTCTTATGTTCTTTTAGGACTGATCTGAAATGGATCACTATCTAATTTGTCATATGTTTTGGTACTATCTAGAGTGGCAAATTGGAGCTATGGACTTATAGGGCCCATTTTAGGGGCAGATCCTATTTTTGGCAATTTGGGGTCCTTTTTACTTTTGGATCTTGTTTTGAGCATTAAACGATCAGGTGACAAAACTTTGCAAACAAAGTCCGAACCCTTCAACATTGCTCTACTCGTTGAGAGCTTTCTAGCAGTAGTCTAATGAACACCCCAATTGGAGTTCGTATGAAGAAGTTATGCCTCCCGCAAGTTGACCTATGCTTTTACAACCGCGGTACCAAGTGGATGACACATCATCACTCATTACTCACACATGTGGAGCTAGTCACGTGTGGACTTTCAAGAATATTATAAAGGGTCAAAAATCCTAACCCTAATCGGGAGTTCAGGAATGCAAAAACCCCAATCCTAACCCTAGATAGCGATCAGGATATGTTAAACACTGAGCCACAAGGAAAGGAAGAGGTTATGTTCTTATTGTATTTATTTATTGTTCCATAGATGAGCAGAGGAAAGGAGTGGGATATTCTTAGCAGAACAGAGGAAGTAAAAGACCCTATAGTAGCAGTTATTCAGGCCATAATGTCTATTGTATCTCCGTAGTGAGTCCATTTTTCTTTGTATCTCGCATTTGAAATATGAGAAGTGAAGAGAAAGGCACAACCCTCATCTTCCTGTTGGGTTTTCCATATTGGGTTTCCCAAGGTACATCTTGTGTTCATTATGTTCATGGTTTGTTCTTTTTATTGTTGTAGCTTCTCTTTTATATTCTCAATTCATTTTCATATTTTGAGCGGCCAGCTTAAAATATTACATTTCAAATTGTAAGTAAGCACTACATAATGGAGCCCTGAGGGTTAACTCAATTGGTTGGCGCCACTGTTGCCAGGACATTGTCGGTAATTCGATGCACTATGCAAGTCTCCGGTTCAATTCCCTGGGGTTCAGGCACACTAATCTGCGTCGCCTACTTTACACTGGGTACCATCCTGAAATCGGGGGGAAGTGCCCGAGAGTTTCCCAAGGAGTTTTTCCCTGGACAAAAAAAACACACTTCATAATAGAGTTCCGTTAGGTCTCGTCCTTTTGAGGGCGAGGAGAACTTAATAGTCTTTTGTCAAACTCTTGTACGATCTATTGTGATGAACTGTGCAGTGAAATATCTACAACAGTTTACAGATAAAGGACAACCATATATGTGGAAGTGTCATGTTTTTTACCAATCGAAGCCCCATAGTGTTATTATCAACCTGGGAGATCATCTCCATAGGATACTAGAGGTAGCACTGACTACTAGAGTCTCTCTAATCACTACTAAGCAATGCAGGAAGAGAATCTCTCTGAAGGGGAGATTTGTCCTCTTCATGGTTCAATAGGAAGGAGCAAACAAAATCACTGCAGTCACTAAGGCCTCTACAAGGGGTCCCTCTACACAACAAAGACTTGTAGATATTCCAGTGGAATAATGTAGGAATACCATTGCAGCGCTAGGTAAAGCATACAATTTATTTCACACTGGGTTCTCCTTTTCCTAGTGGTTGAGTATAAAGATGCTATGTTCTGGAGAATGAGGAGTTCTATAACCAGATTCAAGAGTTTATACAGAAGGGCCATATTCCACCAAGCTCCTCACCTTGTGATAGCTCTATGTATTGGTTCAAAAGAAGGATGGGACATGGTGACTATGTATTGACTACAAAGCCTAAAAAAAAAATAACAGTGAAGAAATGATACTCCATCCTTATAATATTAGTTAAAAGTTATTGGACCTAACTTTTGACGGTTATTATAAAATATTAATTATAATATAATCTTATTATATATTAGTTGTAATGTTAGTTACTATTATTATTATATATTGGTCATGTATTATCTAAAAGATGGATGGGTATATTAGTTAAAAATTATTAGACCCAACTTTTGACGGTTATTATAAAATATTAATTATAATATAATATTATTACATATTAGTTGTAATATTAATTACTAATACTATTATATATTAGTTAGGTATTATCTAAAAAATGGATGGGTATATTAATTAAAAGTTATTGGACCTAAATTTTGACGGTTATTATAAATTATAAATTATAATATATTAGTTATAATATTAATTACTATTACTATGGTCAAATATTGCCTAAAAGATTGATGGGTATGTTAGTTATGATATTAGTTAAATGTTATTGGACCTAACCTTTGACGGTTATTATAAAATATCAATTATAATATAATATTATTATATATTAGTTATAATATTAATTACTATTACTATTATATATTGGTCAAATATTACCTAAAAGATTGATGGGTATATTAGTTATTATTATATGTTCTATATTAGTTATGATAATAATAAAGGTTATTTGACCCAATAATGTTATTATATATTAGTTATAATATTAATTATTATGACTATTATATATTATTTATGGATCACCTATTACCTAAAATCACTTAGCATATTAATTTCATTATCAGTATCCAAGATAATTTCGAGCAGCTTGGGTAGTGGCAGACAAATTTTATTATTAAAAAAGTGTACTTATCCCCAAATTATATAATATTTTTTTTTAAGAGGTGCTCCCTTTTTGAATTTTAAAGCATTTTGATTGGCTAATACATGATGACATGGAATTTGAATTAGAGTTGAAAGCCCCATTTTTCATCCAAATTTCCTGTAATTGATATAGAGTTCATACACCAACTGGAAAGGTGTGAAACCAATAGCAGTTTTGATAGAATTCTGGTATGCCCAAAGGGATGGAAAAAACATCACATGCCAATTTGACTTCTGTGTGCCCACCATGCTCTGAATCATGGTTTTCAAGACCTTGTTAATGGCCTCTACTTGTCCATTTGATTGAGGATAGTATAGGGTTGATTTTTCATGCCGAAAACCCAATTTGGCACTTAGTTCATCCACAATATTGTTTTGGAAATGTGATCCGTGATCGGTGACGATGACTTGAGGGACTCCAAATCTATAAATGATGTGATTGAAGATAAAGAGTGTGGTGGTTTCGCTGTCTTCCTTGTATGTAGGCATAGCCTCGGCCCATTTGGTAAAGTAGTTTATTGCAACAATGATATAACCATGCCCCTCGGCCGAGGTAGGCTTACAATGCATGAAGTCGATACCCCATTTTGCAAAGGGGCCAACGACGATAACTGGATGTAGTGGGGCTGGGTGCGAGCGCATTTTGTAATGAAAAATCTGGCAAGGAGGACACTTCTTGACCGCTTCCATACAATTTTTGAAAATGGATGGCTAGTAGTATCCAACGCGTACGATATTCTGGGTTGTAGCCATCCCAAAAAGATGACCGCCACATTCCCCCGAGTGGCAATCATTTAGGACATGCTTGGCCTCCTCGTGAGTTAAGCAACGTTGTAGGATGGAATCAATACCACGGCGGTATAGTGTATCACCAATGATCAAGTAATATTTCATGTGGTGACGGATACGACAACGTTCATTGCGGGATAAGTGAGGACCAAAGCATTGGGTTTGGAGGTACAATGTGATATCTTCGTACCAAGGGCTAGAAGTACTAATAAAAAACAATGACTCATCGGGGAGAGAGTCAATGGGATCAGATTCTTGTTCAGTACGGGGAAGATCACAAATGAGCCCCACGAATACCAATGAATTTTTGGATTTGGCCTTTTCAAACTAGAGATCGGATTCTTGAAGAATCATGATCCAACACGAATATTTCCTCCCTAATACTTGACGCGTGAGAATGTGGTACATAGGGTTAGAATCAACAATAATGGTAGTAGTGTGGAGCAGGATATAGTGATGGAATTTCTGGACATCGATGACCACTGCTACAGCTAACTTCTCTACATGCGAATAACGGGTTTCAGAGTTGATGAGATCCTTACTAAGGTAGTATATCACATGTTCCTGTGTGTTTCTATCTTCCTGTAATAAAACCATCGTGATAGTTGAAGGATAGGAAACAAGTTAAAGGATGTAATCCGATGGTTGTAACACGGGTGCATGAGTAATAGCGTGTTTGATATTGTCAAAAGCCTTTTGGGCATAGTCATCCCAAATAAACAAGACATCTTTCTTTAACAATCACATGTAACCCTGTGTTTTTTCTACAAAATTACACACAAGACGACGCAGGTAGTTTTCCTTCCCCTGCAAAGTTTGAAGTTTCGTTATGTCTGTGGGTGGGGGTAGGGAAACAATGGCCTCTACCTTGAGGGGATCAATGCAGATCCCGTATTTGGAAATGATAAATCCAAGGAGGCATCTGAACTCCACACAAAATATGCACTTATGGGGATTTAAACAGATATTGTACCATCGACATCTGAAAAACACAGCCGTCAGATGATCGATGTGGAAGTGATGATGATTTGGATGAGCAGGTAGATCGTCGAGGTAAGGTTCCACAAAATCCTTTATATCATGAAAGGCGTACGACATGGCCCGCTAGAATGTGGCACCAACATTCTTAAGGCCAAAAGGTAATTTGTGATATGCAAACGTACCCCATGGGAAGATGAAAGCAGTTTTATGTTGGTTGACGGGGTGGATATAAATCTGATTATAGATAGAAAATCCATCCATAAATCAAAAGATGACACTTCCGACACAATTGTCGATAATTTGGTCGATAAACGGGGTAGGGTAATTGTCCTTAGGGCAAGCCTTATTAAGATCCTTGTACTCAACACAAACTCTGATGGTTCCCTGTTTCTTCGTAACCGAGATGACATTGGAGACCCTATTTTTTAAGGGAATAACATAATTGAACCCATCTTTCAATGGCTTTTCAATCTCTACTTTAATAGCCATAGTCTTCCTAGGGTGCACTAGACGAAGTTTTTTCCAAACAGGTTTTGCTTCGGGATATGTTTGGATTTCATGCATAACAATAGCAGGATCGATACTGGGAATTTCCTCATAACTCCATGCAAATACATCACATAATTGTTTAAACAAGGCCGTAAAAGTCTTGATTTCATCGGGAGAACAAGTTTGGCCTCTGTGAATATGTTCCACGATTCCTGGTTTCACCGAGATGTCTAGAGTGATCGTAGGTGTGATGTTTTCCAAATTCCCCTAGGTTACTATATCCTGGGTAAGAAGAGGAGATTGAGGGTGAAAAAAGACATATGGTGAAACAATAGTATGCATCGCATTCTCTACCGTGTCTAGAGGCGGAAGGAAGGACGATCTATGATGGAGGTCTTCCCATGGATGCTCATCCAAGCTCATAATCTCCATGATCGATTCATTAGAGTGAAAAGTTTGTAGTAGACGATCAGGTGATGGTAGGGATAAGTTCCGTTGGGGCGGAAAATAACCCGAGTTAGATGCCACTGAAGGGTGGGAATCCAGTAAATCAGGTGCTGATTGGATGGATTCATAAGTGGCTTTAGCAGGGATGAGATGCATCACGTCTCCAATCAAATCCATATGCTTAAGATTGGGCACAATCCATTGGTCTGTTGAGTTGGAGGTGGACGGGATCATGGATGAGATCATGTTCATCGTGGAAACATGTGATGGGGGATCTGCTGTTGGAAAGACTCCCATCAAGGATGATTATTTTAAGAGTCCTACCCCCACACTCTCATATATTTGTGATGAGTGTCCCAAGAGAGGGACATTATCCGCAGGATGAGTAGTGGTGTCTGGTGTACAAAAATATAACTGGTCGATAGTGACAATTTTCCCATGATGGGGAAATTGCATGATGCAGAAGACAGATGATGCGACCGCGGTCATGGCATAAAACCATTTTCAACCAAGTAACAAATTATAATCCAATGGGGCAGTGACTACTTCCATGTTAATGGAAACATCCTTACCTTCCAACTCTATGGCTAAGGATTGTAACAGCTCATGGGGTTGAAATCCACGTTCGTCAAATGCCTTCAAAGTAGTATGGGAATGGTTCAACTCAGGAGAGCCGATGGCTCTCCAACAAGAGATCGACATAACCAGAGCCTCCTTCATCTAAAATAGTATGATGGATACATTTCCCAGAAACATTGGTAACGATTTGAAACGCTAATTGGTGGGAAAGCCTTGGCTTGAAATACTCTAATTTGAACATAATAGTGTTGGAGGAATCGGGATCTACTGCTCCTATAGCAGATAGCAGAGTCTTACGCTGATTGGGACAATTTTTTAAGACTTCAAGCGTTGACATAGCACAAGGGGCCTGGGCGAGATCCTCTACAATGTTGTAGTTTTGAGTGGCCCAGGTGTTAGGGTTGAAAATGGCTTTTCGAATTGTGCTCTTTGGTGGACGCAATATTGCATCTGGTAGAGGTTTCTCTATGGTTAAAGGACCTTGTAGTGGAGGAGCATTGGATGTAGATGGGGAAGATTTTTTAGTATTACCTCCATTATATTCCTAATCGGGAATAGAGTCGTATGTATGCGACCTGGTAGATAAGTTGACCGTTTCGCTGCGCATCATTAGAACATGAGTAGTTGTGGACGGTTCTCCTTGAGAAGGAGGTGGTGGTTTTTCAACCATTTGTTGTTGTTGTGTGGGGAAGGGGTCTGTTAAAACTGCAGGTGTGGTGTTTCCCTTGAGAAAATTTTGTACGTTTTCACGATGTGGACATTCTCTCATGAAGTGATCGTCACCACACAGTAAACAAGGATATTTGACCTTCCATATTTGTTTTGTATCGTTAGAATCGGGATTGTTTTTGGGCTCCTGTTGATTAGAAGACTTCTTGGATTTGCCTTTGTTCTTCTTACCATTGGATTTATGAGGTGAAGTAGATTGAACTAAATTCACCTTCGCAGGGGAAGCAGGGTTGGGTGAGCTATTGGTGTTGTTTCCATCCTGTGACGGGGATGGAGTTGAACCAAGGTGGTTCTCTGATCCACTTGATTGAGTAGCAGGATGGGTATGAACGGAAACAATGATTCCATAGGCGTGTGGTCCCTAGGAGGTTTTGTTGGGTAATGTGTAGGGCGTGGGGCATTAGGAATAATGTCATATAATGTTCCAGATTGAGCATAGCCTAGGTCTAGTTACCGAGGACGTGATATGGCTTGTTATTATGTAACGACCCCTCCCATAGAAACGTCTTTAGCTATGATGGGTAATAATGACTTTGTGAACCAATCAACGAGTAGTTGATCTGGAATGGGAGCTTTAATGAGGCAGCGTCTCCTTCTCCATTCATGAATATGATCAGAAATGTGAGTGGAGGTTGATTGTCAGAGGGATGTAAAAATATCCGTTCCAGTTTCATAGCGGATCGGTAATTGAAAGTGAGTCAAAAAGGCCATAGCTAAAGATCTAAAATCGGAAAAAGAGTGTGGTGGTAACTTGATGTACCACTTTGCAGCAGTACCGGTGAGGGTTCGTTGAAACAACCTCAACCACAAATGGTATGTCATTACGTGGTTCTTAGGATCCTCACTTGGTTTTTCGTCAAATTTAGGTATGTCCAATGGTAACTTCATAGGAATAGGTGGCCAATTTATACCATTTTGTATGGGATAATTGGTCAAACGTGACAGATCCGATAGATCTAACGTAGCCATAAATGGTAACTATCAGTTCCGCTGTGGATACTGGTAATAAGGCATCTGAGTACTAGTAGGACCATGGATCGAATGATCATAAGATCCTCCCATGGAGTGTTGGCCATATGGAGGTGGTCCTCCCAGATTAGGAAGTGGACTTGAAGGGGGTCCTCCTCCAGAGTGTGGGGGTCCTTTGGGTGGTGGAGGTGGAGGTGGGACAAGTGGTGGAGGAGGGAGTGGGACAGGCGGTGGGGGTGGTGGTGGGGGGGGGGTGGTTTGTCGGCTGGAGGTCCAGTCGATGGAATATTATGATGCCCCCATGGGGTGTTCATATTTCCAGGATAGGGTAATCCAGGAAAAATATTCCCTGGGTAGTTTTGAACTATTACAATATTATGATTACCTAGGCATGTATGCTGCCATGGGGGTTGGGTCCAAGTAGATGGTCCCCCCATTTGATGTGCCCACGTAGGTTGTCCCATGGATGGGAGTGAACTTCCAACCATATTGTAGTTCATGTATGAAGGATATCCTCTTCTTACACTTTGTCACCTAACTGGATGGTGCCCCCAAGTTAGATTTTGTCCACTGACTAGGGGTTGCCCCCGGGTTGAAGATTGTCCACCAATTGGAGTATTCCCAGTAAGCATATGTTGACCACTAATTGTAGTTTGACCCATGATCATATTTTGACTACTAACTAAAGGGTAGTCTCCGCTCGAATTTTGAGGCGGAGGTGGTATTCTAGTTACAAAGTTTATGGTTGCTGAAGGTTTCCCTCCAGTCGTTGGGGTCAAGTGGGGTGTAGAACCGATAGAATGATCTGGAGGTGTACCAGACGGGAAAGATGGTTGGCCTAGTTCATAAGTGGTCATAATGGGTGTATATATTCCTGGCAAAAAGAAAGAAAAATAATGTATAGGGGAATGTTGTTCAAGGATTGGTACCTCCAGATTGGGTAGCGGAGGAAAAATATGATGTCTAACCCGCTCACCAAGTGAGCATAGACGTTCGATGGTCTTGTATACAGGTGGGGGGATTTCCTCGTTTGGATTCCATCGAGAAGGGGTTAGGAGTGGTGGAGTTTCCACCATTGGAAGGGAACCAAAATTATAAATAGTATGACCTAAGGAGGTCCCCCAAAATGATGCAGTTGGACCAAAAGCGGCCGTTATCGGTTCGTCCTGGGATCGAGTGAAAATCCAATCGATGGCTCCAAGGTTACCTTCAAGGGAGTGATGAAAATATGTGTCATGAGGAGGAGGTTGTTCCACCAAAAAAGTTATTGTAGGATCAATGATGGGTGGATTTGTAGGAGGAGAGTAGTTTACTCCTGATTCAAGGGTAGGAATTCCTTCTTCCCGTGATTCAGATGTTGTGGGTGGATCCATGCTTGCTCCTGAGTTCTCCTCCTAGATAAGGGGATATTCAGGTGGAAAATTTAATATTCTACAGGATCTTCTTAAGGGATGCTCAGTTAGGGAGGCTGGTGTAAGGCTTCTCCTAAAAGTATTCCAAAAATAAAAAAACACACTTCAAGTCCTACTCAAGCTAAAGCCACAAGAAAAATGATGTGATAGGTGGGATTCAAAAGTATGGAACCTCACGTGATTATCAAGGTGTTGCAACTCGTGATATACTGCAGGGTAAAACAATAATACTCAGACCAATTTTTCAGATCCCTAACCAGGGAGGATTAGGACCGTACCCCTAACCGTATTACCCAACTAAACTACCTAGAAGTACGTGCATAGTATCTCCCCGAGTGTTGTTCTCGGTGTACTTCTATGCCAAGACATGAAATGGTTAGCTCGGATGGTTTTAGGAATCCTAGTGGGGTCTCCCGATATACACAAGGTATGTAGGATCTCTAATTCGTAGTGGTGTTTTCTAATGCACGACTGTACGGTAGGAGCCTTTTGATATACTGTCGAGTACGTGAAGTACCTTTCTCTATACTCAAAGGTACGTGAAAGGTCATTCGATACATCAACTGGTACGTGGAAGAACTACAATCCCCCGGGATGCAGTGCAAGCATATAACAACAGCTACTACGTTTTAAGACGCTAGAATACATCTCTACCCTATCACACGAGTTTCTATACAATTTTAACCTAGTCTACCGCTTGATTTTATCTTGTACGGTTAGGTGAATGCATGAAGTGTAGACTTGTAAAGTAAACAAGATGCACAAATAATCTAAATGGAGTGCAAGTCTTTCGCTTTTCTTTTCAATGAAAACTAACTAAAGTAAGGAGAAATATTTTATTTTCCGAAAGAAAATGAATAGAGTATCTCCTTTTAATTTCTTTTCAAATTTAACCAAAAGACTAAAAGTACTCTTTCCTGTAATCCAACAAAATAAAAAATAACACACCAAATAAAAAAATAAAAACTTTTTTCTTTCCAAATAAGCAAAATGAAAAGACGAACTTCACTTTCGATTGCAATAACTCTACTTTGAAAACAAAGACTAAAAGAAGTGAAAAGAAAATAAAAATATGAGAACATTCACTAGCTTTTACAACACTTCGAGAAGACCTATATTCACTTTATGTTTTCAAGGAAATGAATATGAACTTTTCAAAACCAAGAGAACATAAGCATTGACAATTTTTGAGTTTTTTCAAAATTTCTTAATCAACTATGCAAAGCATGAAATAATCTTCACAACAATCCCAAGTAATCTACTCAAAATGAAGATAATAAAGAAATCTTGATTTTCCAAACTAATGTACTAAAAAATCTGAGAATGATTCCACTTCTTATACCTTGATTCAGAATACGAGAGACTGCTTACTACTGCAATCCTCAATCAAATAGAATTTCTCAAGAAATTAATCACCCAAAATCGTAATACAACACAAAAATCCACACCAAATTTTGCAAAAATCATGACAACTTAACTTTTGGAGGGCTTAGAAATTAGAGTGAACAAATCAGAGATGTTGAAAGGGAGTCACAAGACTGGATGTACTCCCGAGGAATTGAAATTTACCATGACTAGAGAAACATCCGCTTGACTAACTAGGACTCAAATCGAACACTAAATTCTGAAAATAGACCAAGGATAAAGCACATTGGGTTTGAGGGATACTATAGGTGTAAAGGAAAAAACACAAACCTCAGCAAACCAAGCCAAAACCAATTTGTGAGACTTTTTGACCCTATGCAATAAGTTTTGTAGGACGACGTGCCTTGCAAGTGTACACCAGAGCGTTGGAATCCCAACGACGCTCTTTGCACACACGGGAAGTGCATTAGTGACACAGGTTGATCACAAACAAATTGCGACAGTGACGTAGATCGCCTAAATGAAAGGTGCATCAGAGTAACAGTGACATAGGAAAAAAGCTTCCCAGGTGCGTTGGGTGAAATCCATGTTTGAAAAAATAAAAAAATATCAGGAACAAAAAGATAAATGGCTAAGCTAAAAGTCCCAATCAGAGTCTAGATCACCCAGTAACTCTACGGTAAACAGATCCAATGAAAAAGAGGCAATTAAGAGGCTATTGGACGAAAACTAAGAAATACAAAATTACAAACAATTCAAATATTATGGGCTACTCCTCCCTAGTGTGGTCGCCAATTTTGTTTGCGGACAATATGTCAGTGTAGACACTAACCGGTCTCCCTAGTTCGAATGGTTCGGATCTAGAACGAAAGAAGTACACAATACAAATTACTTTCCTAGATTGATCAAATTGCAAAGGATATGAGAAGATAACTCACCTTATGAATGCAGTACTATCCCCTTGCTTGATATAACTCTTGGTCTTCATATCTCTAGCTGCAAAACCATGTACAACGAATGGAAACAAGCAGGTACTAATAGCATATAAACATACATCAATCTAAACTAGGAGTCAAAGAAGCCAATTCTAAATATATTACAATAACAAGATGTTTATGGAAAGAATATGCATTAATGTAATTATAAGAAGTACGTAGAGAGAGGTTACAACCTATCTTTGACGTAGTAACTCCTTCCAAATGATCCTTGCCTCAAAGATCTAAGATTTTTCCTCTTGATGGATGAAAGGGAAGCAACTCTAGTAGAATTTAACCAGCATTTAAGTGCTCTATCTTCCTCCTCCTTGATTATGGAGAGGGGGTTTGTCTTTATAGGCCTAAAGGGATAGGAGAAGTTGATGATTTTTGGGAGAAGCTAGAGGGATCATCCCAAAAGGTAAGGGGATCGAATGCCACCTTTCCTAGTTCACAAGGATAAGCCCCCATGTAACCAAGGATTCTAGAAGCCACTCGAAGCTTCTCTTTCTCTTTTTAAACTAACAATGCCGCACCTTGCACACAGGAAAATCGCGTCTTTAAGGGGTGACTCACCTTGTCCAAGGGAAACCAGCGTCACTATCGCCCTCTGTTAATATGCAAAGCGCGTCACCAAGGGTTTGACACATCTTGTCAATGAGAAGGATGCGTTGAGGTGTCAACAAAAGGTAAAAGGAATAACAACAATTCTCCTTTCAATCATTTGGCCCAGGTGCTTTAGGAATTAGGAAAAATAGAGGACACATAACTCATGATGACAAGATTTCGGTATAACAAATACACCAGAAACGACATATTAGGATGCAAAAACATAGAGGATAAAATCCTTCGAGAAATCAGGAGGTGAAATCAAGGGAGCATAAGTTAGGGCTTGTTTTAATGCTTCAAAGGCTGCTTGTGCCTGTTCATCCCAAACGAAGGGCACAATGGTCTAAAGCAAGCGAAGGAAACCATGAACTTTCGTAGCATAGTCAAGAATGAAGCGGTGGAGAAAATTGTCCTTGCCTTGAAGGATTTGTAATCGGCGTAATGTGTGTGGGGATGGGAGGTCAAGAATGGCTTGAACCTTCAAAGCGTCCATAGTGATCCCTTTGTGGGAAACAATAAATCCCAATAAGCGGCTGACAGGAATGAAAAAAACACACTTGAGGGGGTTCAAGCGAATGTTGTACTTGGGACAACGCAAAAATACTTGTCGGAGATCGTCCAGATGGTTGGAACATTTCTCAGAGCGAGCAGTGAGATTGTCTAGCTAGATGAGGATAATATGGTCCAAGTCATGAAAACAAAAGGTCATGGCCCATTGAAATGTGGCTCTAGCATTTTTAAGACCAAACGACATGATGCGATAGGAAAAGGTGCCTCATGGAGTAGTGAATGCCGTCTTATATTGATCCTCCTTGCAGATTTGAATCAGGTTGTAACTAGAGAAACCATCCATGAAGGATAGGATATGATCTCTCATGGCTCACACATGCATCGATGAGTTGATTGATGAAAGGCATAAGAAAGTTATCTTTGGGACAGGTTAAATTTAGATCATGAAAATCATTACAGATGCGAATGGTGCCCTATTTTTTGTTAACCGATAATGGATTGGACACCCATTTGGTGTAAGCTAGGGGGTAAATGAACCCATCTTGGCGTAGTTTTTCGATTTCGGCCTTCACTGCTGGCAGTTTAGAGGGGTGAATGGGCCGCTGCTTTTGGCAGACAGGTGAGATGTCAGGACAAGTATCAATATGGTTCTCAACAATAGCAGGATCAAGACCAAGCATCTCAGTATATGACCAAGCAAAAATATCACAGAACTGTTGAAAAATATTCTTATAGGAAACTACTTTGTTGGGAGTATACGAGGCACCTAAGGTAATGTTCTCAACTATACTAGGTTTGACTGAAATATCAACTTGGATGGTGGGCAAGATGTTATCCATGTTACCTTCTTAGAAGGCATATGGAGCTGGGATGGGGTTCTTGAACCAGTCCACTTGGCCATGGATGAAGTCTTTTGACTTGACCAAAAGTTGGTCGGCCGTAATAGGAGTGGACTACTCGGGAATGAAATAGGCTCTATGATGCATGTCATCCCAAGGGAAGTCAGGTGCGGTTAGTGCTTCGAGGATTTCTTAGTCACTTTGAAAACATCGTGTGGAAATATTGGAGGAGGTAGAGATAGTAGGTGGGGGAATGGATGGTTCGCCAATTGTGGAAATCAGATAAATAGTGTTAACCTCTGCTGAGGAGGAGGATTTGGGCGGGTGAGTCTCCTCAATGATAGTAATGGATGATTCTAAATAAGGTTGGCTGATTTCATGAATCACCAACCGATACTCTGGTAAGTTGGGACAGTGGTGGGAGTAATGGTCGTAAATGCCGCATATGGCGCAGGAATGATTGGTGCGTAATGTTTTGTTACACGGTGGAGGAGTGGTTGGTAATTCAACAACTGGTATATTAGGGTCATCCTCCAATGTCTTCATATGCTTTGGAAGGTCGGGAAAGTGTGGACAATTGTGGGTTGTGTGACCCAAAACATCACACAAGGCACTCTTGGGAGGTGCGCGTGCTGGAGGAGGGGGGTGCACAAATTTAGTCGCATTTGACACAATATGATTTTGCATGGATTTTCCTCCAACGTTCTTGGAAGATTAAGGGATGGTGTTTGAGGAAGATGTTTCGGACATACCGGGAGGTGGATGATTGGTGGTGGTGATCGGTTAGACCAATTGAAGAATGACTTGTGGTGTTGGAGTGGGATTAAGGGAAAGTAAATACCATGCGGGAATTTCTAATGTCAATCCTATGAGATTTAGTGTTTTCATGATGGGAATACTTACTACCCCTGATGGTGGAAACACGAAAGTAATTGTGTGGATCGGTGTGGCTCCCACGTGGCTAAGTATTGATGGTGGTTGAGGTTCCCATGAAGTGCTAGGATGTGAGGTAGTGGCTGATTTACTTGACGAAATGGTGCACAAGTCTGAGATCTCAATGGTCGACAAAGGAGGGGGTATGGAATGAAATGTGGAGACCGGTAGAGCCTTTGAATAAAGTCCAGGTCCCATAGGGGAGATAAAAGGGGCAGGCACACCAAATACTGGTTTTTCGACCATGGGGAGAACATTCTCTGGTGTAGCAGGCACATTAGGGTCATAATAAGTGACCTCGTCGATTTTGACAACCCATCCCTCATGGGGGAACATCATAATCTGGGACACATATGAGGCAACAACCTTCATGGCTTACATGTAGCTTCGTCCTAGGAGAAAGTTATAGTCGAGCTGTGCGTTGATGACTGCAATGTCAATCAAGACAATTTTTCCAGCTAATTGGACCGGAACATTGGCAAGAAGGCCTTGTGGCTGAGCTGAACGGCCATGGTAAGCTCTTAGGGAAGTCGTGGATGGCTATAGGGGAGGGGATCCGAGCTTCTTCCACATGAATGTAGACATGATGCATGTATAGGCACCCTCATCGATAATGCATTGATAGATAACGAGGTTCTGGATTGAAACTGACATATGGCAGATAATAGTGTTTTACGTTGTGTTGGGCAATTCTTTAAAACTTCTAAGGCTAACATAGCATCGGGGGATTGGGATAAATCATCCAAGATATTGTAGTTAGGGGAAGCACAAGAATTGGCGTTGTTATTGAAGCGGCGCAGAGGAAGTATAGGAGCTTTGGGGGCCCCTTCTAGCGATGGTGGGGGTATACGTAATGACTTATATATGGGAAGAGTGGTAGCGTCCTTATCCGTAGGAATGGTCTTGGTGGTTGAACCATATTGATTACAACGCGCTTGAAGGTTGATGTCAGACGAAGACATCATTAAAAGGTGGTGAGTGCTTGAGTCAATGGGTTGATTAACATGAGCAAAGTAAGTAACTGGTTGTTGTGGTGTGGTATCCCCTTGAGGGGGATCGAAAGGTTGGGTGGATACTACCCCTTTCCTGGGTAGGGTGTTCTGCAACACCAGAGGTTGAGTGTTGGGTTGCGGGGGTTTTGGTGGTTCCAGAGGTGCAGCATGTCCTTGACATTGGGCCTCCTCATTCCAGAGTTGGTGAGATCTCGCCATATGGGGAATATTGTGTGTGTAATGGCTATAGACCCCGCAAATAGAACATGGATGGTTCGTACGTAAGTTGGAATTTTTACCTTGTCGAGGTGGTCGATCAGGATTTTGGTTAGCCGACGCGGCACCATTATTATCAGGGGGGTTCGATGGGGGACCTCCTCTGCCGGGAGGCTGGTTATTACCTCGATTACATCCGCGTCTCCTATTTTGTTTTCCTTATTGGTTTCGTTGGGAAGGCTGGTTCGACAGTTGGTTTTGTTGGGCATAAACTTGCCATTGGAGAGTCGGAGTATTTTGCGGTTGGGCTGGTGTTGGGGCAGCTGGTGGTGGATAATAAGCGGAAGGGGTTTGAGGTTGTGCGGGTACGAGTGCATCCGATGGATGGTAGGAGGCAGGTGGTGCTGTAGGGGGGGTGTATGTTGGCGGGGTATGACCTTATCAATGCGTCGGACAAGAAGGTCCATGTATATGAGGGGCTTGGGTCAGGGGCACATATGAAGGTGTTGCTCTAGAATGGGTCATGGTGTGCAAAAGGTCAGGACCACCACTCATGGTGAGTGGTGCAAAATTACACATAGGATTATAATCAGGGGTGGGGGTGGGAGGCATATGGAAATATGGTTGACTGGTAGATGCAACATGTCCAATGATTCCATCGACAACTTGGGTTGCCCCTGGCGCGTCCTTCCGTGAGGAATCACCACGAGGAGAATCAGGTAAAATGGTGTAAAGGTAGCTCGACTGTGCATAGACAAGGTCAAACCATTGGGATTTTTTATGGATTCTTCTTCAGTTTGAGGCCATTCGGGTGCCACATACTTAGTCATGGATGGTATGAGAGACTTCAAGAACCGATATAAAAAGATATGGTCATCTAATTTGATCTTTCACAAACTATGGCGAAAACGCCACTCATGGATACGGTCAGTGATGTGGGTAGCCATGTTTTGTATACAAGATAGTAGAATCTCAACACCAGTGTCGTAATGGACAGGTATCTGGAATAACTGTAAGAAATTCGAAGTGAGGGAAGCAAAAGTGGAGTCTGTCCAATGTGGCTGGTCAATATACCACTTGGTTGCAGCACCAGTGAGTGTCTGTTGTAAAAGGTGTAGGCGGATCGAGTCATCCACTATGGAGTTGGAGGAACACCATAAGTGGAAGGACATGATATGGTTCTTGTGATATTCTATGTCACAACATATCTAAGAGCTGAGGATACCTCATAAAGAAAGAATGAGCATAAAATTTGATAAAGAGTGAAAATTGTAGTAAAAAATAGCAGAAGAATAATTATGAAGCATAACTCATATAGGAGTTGAATAATATCACATATTCCAATAATCAGTATAATAAGCAATGATGATACAATGGGGAGAATTCGAACCTCAGTTGGTCTAGCATAGGGATTATCACCACTGGAAGGATTCAGAAGGCTCAAACTCAACTGAACTGAACCTAAACTCAGCTCACTGAAGACATAGTCAGTTAACTAATTAAGGAGGGAGAAATAGTGAGTTTGTCATGCATTCCAGTCAGAAAAGGGTGTATGAGCCCACAATCAGTGGCATCCGAAGCTCTAACCCCCCACAATAGTCAACTAACTTAGCTGGACTGCACTGTAACACTCAGTAGGTTCCTATAAAATAGGAAATTGACTAAATGTTCCTAAAATAATGCATGTCGGGATCACGAGGTGGTAGATGGATCATGGATGACATATGCACATCACTAGGGGGAAATGACATCATCAACAACTAGGAAAAATAAATAATGCTAGGTAGGACAAGGATGGAGTATTGAAATATCCTAACACACCCCCTTAATCCATCCTTTTGCATCTTGGGCCTTGGTTACTAAGACCAAAGGTCACCCATACAATCAAATAAATGATAAAAAATAATTGTCCATGAACCAAGGAAATGGGGAAAAACCTCATTGGAAAAATTACCCCCCCCCAAAAAAAGAACAACATTAGGGAACTCAAAGAACCTTCATACTAAGTAGAGAAGGAAAACCTTTCCTTAGTGAAATACTTTGCAAAAATATTGGTAAGCTGCTCCTCTGTAGGATAGCAATGCAGGTGCTAGATCTAGATCTGGATCTGGATCTATGATGTACCTCCCACGGTGTAGAAGTTGTATTTGCCAAAAAAATTCTTTCAGGAACCCTTCTTTCTACTGGAGTGAATGGATCATTGTGTTCCAAATCATGAACCTTTGAATACCTTTTTTAAGACAATCGAGATTTGCACTTGGTTGTAGATCCCCCATGGAAAGTCTCTCCAAGAGATTATGGATCAAACCCCGCCATCATGTAGCACCTCTCTGAGAGAAGTGGATATGCATGACATAGTGCAAGTTTTGGATGATACTGAGATCTGGTGGTTCTATGGTAAGATGGATCCCCAACTATGTTCCCAAAAGCTAAAAGGACTTTGTGATCCCATATTGTCCTTGGCCATGGATTGGGAGCATGTGTTGGATTTGGATCTGAATATGAATCTCTTTGAACTTTATTCCCAACATCAAGATCTTGATCCTCATATTCATTTGAAGAGATATCAGTCTGATCTTCCTCATATTCTGAAGGGGTAGGCAGAGAGTATGGAAAAAAATGTGAAAATTCATATGCCTTGGAGGCATGGTTTGCAAACCCTTTCGCTATAATATTCCCACTAGAGATCTCTACAATCTCAACTATATCAGGACCAAAGACCACTTTCTAAAGGTGAACCTGTGTGAGTCATCTGATATACATACAACAAATTTGCTGACAAAGAAGGAACAAATATAACATTTTTGAACTTCCTATGCTCCATATATATTGTTCCCTTCCCTTCAATAGAGATATGAGAGTTGTCCCCCATGTGAATAATCAGACCATCTTTAAGAAAATGATTCTCTGGAGGCAACCATGTGGCTAGAGGATCCTGAATCTATGAGGAGGGCTTGTGATTTTGAAAATAAAACCTTCAGTGCATGGCATCTCTCATGACCATCTGACTCACTTCCAGAATCAGTCTCTCTTGCACCTTTTGGGAGGGAAATGTTTTGTTGTTCAAGAAGTTTGGTCATCTGATCTATCTTCTTCTGCATGCAATATTCTCTGGGTGGTTTCCTTTCTTGCAATAAGAGCACTTGGATCTCTCAAATCCCTTATGTTTGTCCTTCTTAGAGCTGGAGGATCCTTCTGATGGACTTGACTTGGCATTTTGCTTGGGTTAGATGGCCTCTTATCCTTTCCCTTGTGCTTCCCCTTCCAATTCACACTTTTTGCTTCTCCATCCATAAGAGCTTGATATTTGGAGGGCTTCGAGGCACCCATCTGGATCAAATTATCTTGTTCTTGTATGAGAGATTCAGTGAAAACATCTAAGGAGGGAATCTTCCAACCAGGGATTGAAATTTTCCTAGAATGGAAGGTAGAGACAAAGATGGAGAACTTAAGACCTATCTTTCTCATAATGGATAACACCAGCTACTCATCCTTCTTCTCAATGCCACACTGCTTGCATTGCATAACTAGAGGTTTGAATTTTGAAAAGAATTGATGAATAGTCTCGAAACTGCTCGGTTGAAGAGCAATCAACTCATTCTCCAGAATATGCCCTCTTAGCTCATCTTGTTTTCCAAAGAGGGTCTCTAACTTCAACCATAACTCTCTTGTAGAATTCAATCCTTCGATGTGAAAGAGTAGATCTCTAGAAATATGAATACACATGAAACCAAATGCTTCATCCAATATATTCAGATACTTGGTTTTCTCCACAACTGATGCTGGTTCGGGATCCTTCCCCATTGTTACCTTGTACATTGATTTGTTGTGCAATAAAATATGCATATCATCCCTCCAATCAAGGTAATTTAAGGGTGTCAGGATCTTGGGAGAGAGAGAGAGGGTGTCAGGATCCTATAGCGAATACAAGATGAAAACTGTTGCTTCTGCAACAAAACTGCTGCAACTGCAGAAAAATGTTGCTATTGCAAAAAACTACTGCAACACTTAAAAAATTTGAATAACTTGCAAAAAATTCTCAATAATGGAGGTAGACTATTACTGAGAACTGCTTTAGGACAGTAGGCACTTTTATCCGGATCCTTCACACCTGGATAGACCTCATTGGATTTCTCCAATGAATTCAATGCAATGGCACCAGGATTTGTTGTCAAAATCCAAAGGCTTCTGGTGCACTACCAAAAGTAGCTTCTCAACCTATTCACTCAAATGGATCTGATACCATGTGAAATTCTATGTCACAATAGATCTAAGAGCCGAGGATACCTCACAAAGAAAGAATGAGCAAAAAAGTTGAATAAGAGTGAAAACTACAGTAAAAAGGAGCAGAAGAATAATTATGCAACAAAAATCAGATAGGAGAAGAATAATATCACGTATTCCAATAATCACTATAATAAACATTGATGATACAATGGAGAGAATTTGAATCACACAGGATAATTCAAACCTCAGTTGGTATAACATAGGGACTATCACCACTGGAGTGCTTCGGAAGGCTCAAACTCAACTGAACAGAACCTAAACTCAACTAACTGAAGACATAATCAGTTAACTGACTAAGGAGAGTGCAATAGTGATTTTTTCATGCATGCCAGTCAGAAAAGGGTGCATGAGGCCACAATCAGTGGCATCCGGAGCTCTAACCCCCCACAAGAGTCATCTAACTTAGGTGGATTGCACTAGAACACTCACCAGGTTCCTATAAAATAGGGAACTGACTGAAGTGGTCCTAAAATTATGCATGCAGGGCTCAAAAGGTGCTAGATGGATCCTGGATGACATCTACACACCACCACTATGGGGAAAATGACATCATCAACAACTAGGAAAAATAAATAATGCTAGTTAGGACAAGGATGAAGTATTGAAATATCTTAACAGTTCTGGGGGTCCTCACCACCCTTTCCCTCAAACTTTGGTATTTCTGAACGAAGTTTGGTATGCATGGGATGGAACATAGGGTTATTTCAGATTGGATTGTTAGATAATCTGGCCAGATCAGGTAGGTTGAGACTGACCATGAATGGTAAAGTAATAGAAGGATGTGACATGGTCGAAGTGGCCTGTGTGCTAGCCATGGTTGTGACTGTGGGGCCACCTACGCAAGGTGGTGGTGCAATGGCGTGAGTCATGAATGGGATCGAGGGACCTCCCGTAAGGGGTGGAGGGATCTAAAAAGAGGGCCTGGTTCCCCCAAGGGTACCACTAGTAACCAAAGGGATGGTGGTCGGAATAGATCTGCTACCGATGGGTATAGAGGTAGCAATTGTAATGCCAGGCGTAGGTTTTGTAGATGGAATAGCAGGGATGGATGTTGAAGTGGTAGCGGTGCTAGTATTGGATCCATTCCTGACAATCCCACCGTAAAACAGGTTGGGATTCATGCCGGCCATGGGGATAGATGAAGCTATGTGTATGGTTGAATCTGACTCAGAATTAGAGGTGAAATAAGGGGCGTAGAGATGAAGATCCAATGATGAACATGTGAGTCTCAAGGGAGCGTGACGAGTGGGGTCTAATGGACCGTACTGCGGGACTTTCCCCCATAGGTGACGAGAGTGTCTCGGGGAATCAATAGTGATATGTGTAAAAGTGATAAAGGGATGTGGTAGATAAAATGATAAAAAATCCTATTGCAACCGTGCGTGCAAAAGGAGATCTCGCAAAGAGACGACATTCAGGCCAACAACAAGCTAAAAAACACTTGTTGCAATAGCGTGCTACAACAGGTGGAGCAGAAATAAAATGGTCAGAATACCAACAGGAAGCACTCCTAGAAATAAAAAAGACTCACTAACCTATGGAGGTATAAGAGCATGTAAACACCTATCTAAAAGATATGGAAGCTCACACAAATCGTATCCCCTATAGGGTGATGAAATTCACAGCCGGGCAATACGAAACGGAGAACCAAATGGCTAAAGGATATCCCCCTACCGAGAGGGATTCTAGGTAAAAGAGTCCTAGAAGAATGGAAGCTAAGCTACCCCATTCATGGCACGTCCTGAAAGCTATCCCACTACTTCAGTTCTTTGGTCGCCGCGCACTAGGTATGGGGGCCAACATGCATGATGAGAACAACGAGTTTTTATCCTTCAGTACAAAGTGGAGAATAGTATTCCACTCAGAATTCCAGAACTAGTCTTTCCACTCTCTCTGCTAGAGGAGAGGCCTTCCTACAAATTGGTGTCAACTGTACCAATAAATAATAGGGGATTTTGTCTCCCTAAAGGACAACAACTATGTCTCAAATGTGTATGATAGAGGGGGTGTTAATTGGATGCCTAACCCCAATGTCCTACCTAGATACAAAGTTGTTTTTGGGTCCCCAAGTGGGGTTAATATGTGTTCAATTAACCAATTTTAGTCTCACTTGAAATATGGGAAGTGTGTGGGTGCACAAGGGGTGTAAACAACTCAAGATACGCTGATAGTAAGTGTTGAAATAAATAACTGACACGGAAAAGTACTAACTTCTATGACATGTATGCAGTAAATGAACTCACTGAAATATAATGCAAGAGATAACAATGCACTAAGGATGCACGCAAGCCGAAATGTCTCAAATGCTACATCAAGCAAATAGTAGAAAAGTACCAATGTCAATGGGTGCAAATAAACAAGAGGCTGTAAGTGCAACCAAGGTGAATAAACGAGTCTAAAACAGGTGTAGGAAGCGTCTGTTGAAGGAAAAGTCACGCTCTGGGTGCTGCAGACTGCAGAATAATCATGTCAGAACAGAAAAAAAAAAACTCAAGAAAAAGGGTGTGGGTCTGGTCACGAAAGGCGCGGCTGGTGCGCGCTTATCGGGAAAAGAGTCACACTTAGAGCGTGGGCTACTAGCTGAGAAGCGCGGGTTTAGGATGGATTCGCGCTCGGGGTGTAAGTTGCAGGACGGAAGTCGCGCTCGGGGCATGAGTTGCAGGCTGGAGATTCCACTCAGGGTGCGAGTTGCAGGCCAAAAGTCACGCTCGGTGCGCGAGTTGCAAGACAAAATTTGCGCTCAGGAGCGCGGAAAAAAACACTTGAAGTCGCGGGTCGGGCCGTGAAAATGGAAAAAAATAAAAGGTACTGCGATAGAAAGGGCCAGATATGCAAGTACGGGGTGCAAGGCTAGGCCAGAAAATAAAAATGCAAGCAAAACAAGAAATACAAAACTAAAAATAAGTATTGATTATACCAAACCACAGATCGATGGGAATCGACCTGGTTGGAGTCACCAAAAACTGTAGCTTGTGTTTTCACACTAACTAGTGCAAAAGGGCACCTGCTAAGGGTTATGGAACCCTTAGTAGTAGCTCATGAATGGATAGTGTGTGAGTGAAAATAAAAGTAAAAAACAACTAAACTAAATAATTACTGCAGTAAAATGATAATTAAACATGAACGCATGAATCGAATGTTGATTTTATATTATGTTGTAAAAATGGATTTACAATAGATGGTTACCTCAAAAGGTGAGTAGATGGGGTCCTCACATCCATATGAAGACTAGTGCTCTGGGTCTCCAGGGTTCCTTTCACTTCTCCAAATGCTCTGATGGTGGTCGAAACTCAACCAGGAAGGGGAAACACAAGCTCAAAGGGAAGTTGGGGTTTCAATGGGAATTTCGGCAGCATAAGGGTAGGGAAGAGTGCATGTGTTGTTGTTATTAAAATGGGGGGCCTCCATCACCTTTTTATAGCAATTTTGGATGGTGGAGTATTGGCCCATGGTTTTGGGCAACCACTAGTATTGGTTCGTGGTATTTTGTGTTTTCCCTCCTTTTTTGTTTATTTTGAATGATTTCCCCTTTTTCTTTTTTGGGGATTTTGACTTTTTTGAAGGAATTTAATTGTTTTTGAGGGAAATAATTGATTTTTTTTCTCATTTTCCCATTTGGTTACCAACTTAGGAATTTTTGGGTTTTTGGAGGCAAAAAATGTAGGAAAAATGGATAAATGGGTTATGTGACTAGGGGGATGAGCTTGGTGAACAATTTTTGGGTGTTAACACTTTGCATCTTACATGGATGATGAATTAGACCAATCCAACATGTCCATGTTTGGAGCATCTTCAAGCCATAAAAATCCATGTATATGTGCGGAGCCTCGATGTTGCCACTCATACCTACAACAAATCCATATATTGTAAGAATATAACTATCTATCATGAGAAAATGAAGAACATGTCTTTCTTATAGAAGTAGGCACATAGAAGAATGAAAACTTGTACCACATATCTTTTGTTCTAAGATATTTTTTGAGGATTTACTCACAGAAAATTGTAAACCTGTGGTGCATATACAATGCAACAATATATGGGTAATCTATAACGTTTTGAATCTTTGTAACATGTTCGTTAAAAGACTTACAGTGTCGCTTGTACGACATCATCGAATGCAAGTCGGGCCACTTTGTATCGGATTCACTCAAGGTAAAAAACAATGTGGGGCATCCTAATTGAGCAATCATGTCTACTAAATCACCATAACACTTATTCCAATACAACCTCGTACCTATAAGCAAAGAATCGAACCTCATCAAACTCTCAACCAACTTATGATTAGGAAATTCGGTTAGTTGTCAATGCAAATTTGCTATTTTCATGGGCGAATTATCATGCATATTCTTTTGTACAAACAAAGCAATTGAATCTTGGATTCGATTTCGCATAATCATGTTTAACAACAAATAACAAAAGCGAGGGTGTCTTCCAAAGCAGTGGTCAGAGTACTTGAGAAGATGCAGTCCATATTCATGCAATGCAATGCTACATATTCTTGGTTGCAATCAATCAACAACACCTATTGGGAACAATGTGGGGAATTCCATATCAAATAAACCATCTGTATTATATTTATTTACAGGCCAAGGCCAATATTTGGCCAATCGATTTGTTGTATATCTGAACCATCTACATTTTCAATAAAAGATCTAATATCTTCTATCTCTCTATGTGAATTTGGTTGGAGAGAGACAAAAGATGAAGGATGAGCAGGCAAGAAATTCCTTTCCATGTCTTCCTCTTCCCCATATGCATTGTCTGCTTCATGTTCTTGAATATTAGAATCAATGAACTTTATCCTATTTGAAACATATGTCGCTACTTCAGGAAAAGGAGCAAGAGATTCCATGTCAATTTCAACATCCATATAATATTTATCCATCTGGAGCTTGTAGCGTAATTCATTTATGACTCATGATATCTTAACATAACAATCATAAGATCTACCTTGCAGGCTTCGAACAATTATGATGTCAAGGTTTTATACACGACATGGAAGGGATTTCACAACCATAGATATATCTTGTGGAAATCAAATAGTATGGACACTATATTTATATTGGCCACCATGGACATGTGTCAATTGCAATATATGGTTTACACAGGCTGTAAACATCTCCTCCACTTGTGTAAGAACCCTCAGAATTTTAGGTTGTTCATTGGGATCCATTTCATTCTAACGAGAAAATTGGTGGGAGCCTCACTCATTCTTACATCGTTTTCAGACAGGTCCATCTGGAATTCTTTGAACTTTCATCCCAACATAGGATTCATGACAAAGATGACACATTTGCACAATGGAGAGGTTGTCAATCCTAGAACAAAATTGTTATGGCATGTGATCATTGCATCATTAAAATGGGAAGCAACATGATTATAGAGACCTACATTATGGGAAGTTGGTGCACACTACCATTGTCGAAAAATAGATTTCTAGAAGGTATGCCAGTGTGGACACCATCATCATACGTAACAAGCATAAACAAATTTTCTGGAGGCCCATTAAGCCGAGTACCAGCATCAATGATTTCTCTACGTACCCCCAATTGATTACATTGGATAGTGTCATCCATGGGCATATAAAGTGAATGAAATATTAGCCATGTATATCTTTTACTGTTACTGGAAGCATGGAAGAAAAGGGGAACTATTGCATCTCTTACTCAAAATAAATCTTATTATGGATCTCTTATTAGTGGAGAAAGAGGGGAAGAAAAGGGGAATTCATCATTAACACTTACAGAATCTTGAAAATGTGATGGGCTAGCTTCAAAATCATTTCTACCCTATCTATCCACAAATCTATTCATCTTGATATTGTCCTATGCAAGAGAAGAATATAAGTACCACACAACGACACTTGTCAAAGAAGTAGATAAAAAAAGGATGTTTGCAATGCAAAATAAGAGAACAAATATCCATATGTGGACCATTCACAACATGGAGAGTATTTGATGTGCTTGATTGACGTCTAACATGAGACTCCTTACAAATTCCATCAAAATCTCTTTCATCAACATTTCCTTGAAGAATTCCTTTAGATCAACCGGTGTCCTATCATTACATGAAGAAGAAAAAAAGAATGAAGGTGATAAGTAAAAAAAAACATATGTAGAAGATCAATAATTGGACAAAAGGGTATAAAGGATTAACCAATATCGTCGTTGTGCCAAGGAAAATAGTATGTGGCACAACAGACTCCACCAACATTGTCGAATTTTGTGGACACAATTCATATACACTAGGTGAATAGTTCCAGTGTTCTCATCTGCATGGTTAACTTCATCAAACAATTGACGAAGCACATTCATGCCAGACAATAGGGAAGATTGTTGTCTATCTCTTTGTAAAACAATGTGCTCTTACATCAGGTATGTGCACATTTTCCCCATGCTACACAGTTAAAGATAAATGTGGTGATGACTAAGCCTATTGGTTCATAGCAGGATTTTCAGTTCACAGCAGGATTTTCAGTTGCACAATCTTTTGAAGAGAAATACATTGACGAAGCAAAAGAGAAAGTGTTTTCTAAGCACTTCTTCAAGAGAAGATGGGAAAAGGACAATAAAGTGAAAGACTTTTTACATGAAAATAGTGTACGTTTGTATACATACCATTCGAATAAATATGACAGGGGAGCGATGTTGTTGAACTTCTTAAACGATACAACTCTCAACGTCCAACATTTTGCACTTTTTTGGTTTTTGCATACCTTAATGGAGCAACTGCATGTCTTTTCATTTGTGATGCTACAAAACTTGTTCGTTTGGTGTGACGAATATTATTTGTTCCACTCTCCTACGATTTCCTCAACGAGGGTAAAAAAATAAAAGCATAACAATGAAGATTAAGAAAAGGCACCATGAATAGATGAAAAAGAGACAAATTTTTCGCGAGAGGGATTGTTCAAAAACTTGATATTGCCATGCAGAACAAAAGAAAATAAGTACCTGACAGTGACGCATGTCAAAGACGTAGATAATAAAAAAATGAATTTGATGTTTGCAATGCAAAACAAGAGCCACGAAGTGGCAATGTCCCCGACAACAGATTTAAGATTTAATGTTAAGTGAAAGTTTACTTTATGGTTCTTTTGCATTGCCCAGATTTTTGCAAACTAGGAAGAATCAAATTCAATTAAAGTCTCTAGTATCGGTCTAGAAAGAAGTTTGTTGGAGACACTGAAAGCCGAAGGGTTTTGGCATAGACGCGTTGTGCATGGATCAAGCCAGTTGTGGACACAAGTGCAACTGGGGGTACCTTATTCAACACAATGTGGTAAAAGTGATCACGATAAAATTATTGATTGAAGTTTCTTGTGCAACACACCTTGATCATTTTTGGTGGTGACAAGGACGCTCATGCATGAGCACTATAGGCCAATGGTTTGATCTTTGTCTTTTATTATTATTGAATATGGACATCTAAAGTTTGTTCATATCATCTATCATATCATGTATCTTTTGGATGGTTTTGTAAATATAAAATTTTGGAGTTAAGTGAAGTGGTGGTTATTGTGAGAATAAAGGTTAAATGTAAGTTAGAATGATTTTTAAAAAATGTGGTAAATTGGATAAAGTTATTATAAAATTCATTTTTACATTTTAAGATTTATAATATTTAAGATATAAAAATGATATTATGGAAATATATCATTGTATAGTTGACATAGTCTCCCATAGTAATCAAGTGGTAGAGGAAGTCCCAATATACCTCATTTAAAAAATATGATGTTTTTTTCTCAAAATGCATATACCTTTATTGAAAAAGATAACTTGCAAAGTGACAACATTACAAACATTGAATAAGTTAATATGCATTTTCTAATTTGCTTTGGTGTTTGAAAAAGAATGTTCACCATTCCAAAGAAAGACACCACAAAGGAATTTCAGATACTTAATATATTAAATTTATTTACCATTATAAAATGTGTAACTCTTTTGCTTTAGAAATCAACATAGATGCATTTAAACTTTATATAATTTCATTTTTGGTATTATGCTTTGACCACTCTAATAATTACAAATCAAACTTACACTTATTAGATAATATTTTTTATTTCAAATTTTCAAGATAAATTAATTTTGTTATCATCATAAAATTCATTAATTTTTGCAACCTCTTACCTTACACAAATTACTTTTATTTACACTATAATTTATAATACACATAATCTATTAATATAAACATAACATCATTAATATTTTTTCTTAATAATTAATAATTAATATTAATAGAGTTAAAATTTATGATTTTTTAAAAGTATATGAAAGTTTTTAATGTTTAATTTTTTTTCTTAAAATCCAACGTATTAAAGAACTGATTTTAACATATTAACTACTTGAATTGATTTTGATTCATAATATTACTAAAAATATTTCGTTTCCTCTTGTTTTTTTATTTGGACTTCCATCTTATTACTTGAAATCAAGTAACTGTCAGCAAAGACTTCAGTTACTACTCTTGAAGCTAATGCAGTTTTCTTAGTTTCTGCAGCTTCCTCAGCTTCCTGAGGAGTGTCTCGAGTTCCTCCAGAATATCTTTTATGAATTCTTTTAGAATATGTATAGGGTCACGGATGCATGCGGACACCACTAAATTTCTTTTGTTCTACCTTTATCCACTTGAATTCTTCCTGTCTCTTCTTGTATTCTTCGACAGAAAGCTTCCTTTTTTTCTACCACCCATTGGAGGTTGAGTTCTATGTGACACCCATTGTTATTGTTTGTTAGAATTCTGCAAAAACATAACAATCCAATGTTAATGAGAATTGAGATGAAAAAATATTAAAATAGGCACTCACAAACCTTTAAACTTTGATAATCCATGAGTGTATGAACTTCTTAATCTTGAACGTGTATGACACAACTTCTCCAGATATATCTATTCATTTATGTTAAATAATGTGATCTTACATTTTCTAAATTTCTTTTTAATATTTTTTTAATTAATTGTGTAATGATAAAGAGAAGAGTAACTATCTAACATCCAGTTACGTTGTTTGATTTTTAATTGTGGATGATAATAACTATACATACATAGGTAGTAATGATTAGTGTTACTTAATAACCATAAAAACTGCATGTTAACTTTGAAACGATTGTGGTTGGTCAAGAAAATCCTAATTATTGTCCCACCACCCCGTCATATTCATATATCAATTTATAACTTTTAATATTGTTTTTAATGTCAATATTAGTTTATTATTTTGGTTACTTAATAGTTTTTTGAAAAAATTCAAAACATTGAAATGATTTCAATATTAATATTAATTTATTATTTTGATTACGTAATTACTTTTGTGAAAAATTTCAAAATATTGAAATGATTTCAATATTTCAAGTGGATTGAAATTAATTTGTAAAAATAAAAAATAAAAAGATAGTTATTTATTAACCATTTAAAGAATTCTGGCTGGTCAATAAAACTCTACAAAGGCAATAATTATAACAATAGAAAAGCAAGAAAACCCTCGTTACCAAGCAAATTTGAATTGAATGGCATACTTTCAAGTTCTAGAAAATCCCAGTCCGCTTGGAAGTTCCACGATTTGCTGCGATTGCAATCCAAATCGCCTCGGATTCATTGGAGCCTTCTACCCATTTCCTAGTTCCAAAGTTCAGAGTTCGCATAAGGTTTTTATTCCTGGTCCAATTGTCAGGTTTTTGCATATTCATATATTAATTTATAACTTTTATTATTATTATTAATTTATTATTTTGATTATCTAATTAGTTTATATGGGAAAAAATTTCCAAATATTGAAATGATTTAGGATTGGAATTAACATGTAATCTAAATAATAAATCAAATAAATGTGAGAATGAACAACAAGGACGTCTAGAATAATTCAAACTTTAGTGCATTCAGTTTCGACCACTCAGTCTGAAACAAAAATAAAATTCTATCTGTTCCAAGTGTTTTATGATGAAGAATCTCCTCCATATCACACAGCTCCTGAATAATTTAATTCCTTTGGTAAAGGGATGATCCTAACGCTGGATTATCCCCGCTTTACCTACAATTTATAAATTAATTAACTTAATAGTTATCTTAGAGTGGAATTACATAGGCTTCTTTGTATAATGCCAGTTCATGATAATATATTCATGGCATTTATTCTGCCTGAAGGTCTATCAGTCGATGGCTTCTTCACCATCAATCCAGTTCAATATGAATGAAGTTACCAGTTCATCTATTTCATTATATGGTGTGAGGAATTTTATATATAGACTTCAACCGAAAAAAAAGAAGCCTTGAGTTGCATCCAAAGGACTGATAGTATTTTTGAAAATTTAATGCCAGGTTTAATCTTTTCATTAACACTATTCAATTCAAATTACTTTAAAAAAACAATCCTCGCCCGAAATAGAGGAACCATTGAAATTTTATCAATATTGCCACTAATAAGTTTACTCTTCCTCAATGTAAGAGAACACTGGTGACTATGCTCTATCCTTCTCGTCTGTACGTTTGTCTAGTGGTTGTCTGTGCTTGTTAACACTGAAGTCAAGATACTGACAGCAAAGTGAATGTAGTGTTTTATGTGGATGAGATGAATGGTATGGTTTTTAGAACTTAACTGGCATAACATAACCAGGTCTGAAATGGCCCACAATAAATATAATATACATGTCACAATAAACATAATATACATGTCATGCTTGTTGCATCATTGTATCCATGGAAACAGAAATGGTGCCATGGCAAGTTTTCTCTTGCTACGGATGTGACCACCAACCATTTTAACGGTAGAGTACTTTTATGTGGTAGTAATGGTGCCAACAACAAAAATCAAGTATACAAATCAAGTATACAGTAATTGCCTTCCTGCTCTGCTTTTCTCTCACAAATGTATAAGACCGACTACAATGAAATAGATGTTGCAGTGTGGATGCGTGGATGTGAACTGAGAGCTCATAATATTTTTTTGGTCATGTACAGCTGAGGACTGGATTTGGAGAATTCGCTTTTTTTTTCCTGTACAGGTAAGGACTGGATTTGGAGAATTCGCTTTTTTTTTTCCTGTACAGGTGAGGACTGTATTTGGAGAATTCCTCTATCACAGGTATTAGCACAGGTATTATACAACAAAAGACAAAGAAATAAAAACATGATCTAATCATAGTCAATAACAAATCCATCTATATAATCCCATTGAAAACAACCACATTATTCATTAAAGATAGAAAGATAGAAACAACCATGGTATTGTCTCAATGTTAAATTATAAAAAAATATCGAGTTAGACAGCAACCATACATTGTATGGAGTATAACCAAGATCCACAGAAAATCGATGCTAGTGCATGACACATGCCTTTGAACCTAAATGTATTTAGAAGATTTTAAACATATATATTATTGAAATTACTACTGAAAGAGTTTTGTTTAAACTTCTCGGTAATTTTTTTTATTAAAAAAGAGGTCTTACACATTGCCATGACTGAATCCATAGAGTGGTGTGGTGAGAGGAGTCTATGCATTTTGAGCAAATTCCACAAATAGAAAGAGAGCCAAATTCAATCGAGACTTACCCACGATTACCATTGTCAAGAAGAAAATGGACCTGCAAAACAGAAACAAAATTTGCACAGGAGAGGTGATTTCGCATATCAGAAGTGGGTTTCATATTTTAAAACCTGCAAGCTAAACCATTCAAACCATAATCCAATTACAATTCAAATAAACCCATTAAGTGACTCGAAGATGGAGTGTAGCAAGCGAGAGGGAGTTGTTAGAAAACTAGTAAAGGAATTGATAACCAGTAAAATAATTGTTGCATCCAGAGCTAGGGCACGTGGGCCTCATGCAAGTATCATACATGGTATAAATTGGGTCATTTGTGTACGCGTGGCCTTAATGCAGGCAGGGTCCTTGAGGTTGCATGCAGTGAGGTTTCAAAAGAAGCTGCATGGTTTCTTTGTTGTTGGGTGGCAAGCTCTAGAACGAGCGCAATGGCAATGTGTACCACCTGCACCTAATTAATGCTCCCAACAACTTTCTGCCACCCCGTTCATCCACCTCATGACAGCTCTAAAAGGTTGGAGCCAAATTAATAAAACATTGGGTTGATTAACAAAGCTTACCGTAAAAATGCTCATCCACATTAAATTTCGCAGATGTGAGAAAGCTATCCTTAGGCGTCAGCCCGCCGCCCCCTCTTGGGAAGGGAGAATCGAGGATGGCGTCACTGTTTTCCAACCAATAAGACTTTCAAAAAATACTAAATTTAAAAATTTGATTTAATATAATATAATTTAAACTATAGACTTGACGGAAAAATTATAGGTTCTAGGGTATACTAGCCCAAAATAATAGGAGCTCTACGAAACATAGATGATCCCCTTCGGGGACATAATAAGAGAATATTTTTTCATATATGGATCACTCACAACATGGAGATTATTTGATGCACTTAATTGGCGTTTAGAACGAGACGCTTTACGAATGCCGTCAAAATCTCTTACATCTTCATTTAATTGAATGTGACAAGGAAAAAGAAAAGCATATGTAGTAAATCAACAATTTGATGAATATAAAGGAATGACCAACACCTTAGGTGTGCCAATGAAAATAGTATGTGGCACAATAGACTGAACTAGCAGTGGGCTATTTTGATGACCATTTTCATATGGTGAACAATTGCATTGTTCTCCTCTGTGTGCTTAACTTCATCAAACAACCAATGAAGCACATTCCTGTTAGACAAGACAAGAGATTGTTGTCTCTCTTTGTAAATAAGGTGGTCTGAGACTTTGACATTAGGCATGTGTAGGTTTTCCCCATGCTGCACACTTGGATATTGAGGAATTGTTGGCAGAGCGTGTTGGTTCATAGCAGGAACCATGTTCATCATCATGGCTATTGTTTACCTAAGGATTATTTGAAGATGTTTGCAGTTGTTGTTGCATATCCATTCGAGTTGTTTGATGTAGTTTATGATCATTTTATGAAGGCCCTCCTTCCCCACTACCACAAGGATTTTCGAAGGGAAGTGTGGCTCTCATGATATCGACCAAACTCTTATGGTTACGAATCTTAGTTTTGATAGGGACAATTCCATGTCCATTCCATTATGTTCATAACTCATATCTCCATAGTTTGACTGCTGGGCTCTAGTAAATTGTCCATGTGACATCAGAGAACGACATTGTTTGCTTGTCGCTTTACTTGTTCTCTTTGACACCAAATTAGCGAGACTTGAAAAAAGTTGAAATAGATTTTCAACGAACTTAATAGAAATCATGTTAAAGGGAAGCTAATAAAATGTGAAGTAATGATTTCTAGAATATATGCCAATCAATGCATTTGATATAATTATGTTATGATATCAAGGTTTTAGGCGTTCATTTGTTGAATCTATTTTGTGGTGATACCATGAACAACGAAGTTATTTTATCATTTCCACGCGATGGTAGACTTCCTTTTCTATTGATACTTGTTTCTTTATACGAGATTTCTACGTATAGAATGGAATTTGGTTTTACCAAAAATTGAGAACATAATAACAAAAGAGAAGACTATGAGAATAACAGTGCACATTTGATGAAATACCAATGCACATTACAACAAGATTGAAACCATTTCAATTTAGAAATAACAAAGCACATGTGATGAAAGCATATATAGAAATTTAGAAATATCGTTTGAATAAAAAAATCTAATAATATTTTATTACATGTCAAAAATGGGATAAGCCATGATATATTTACCGATAGGTGGAATGCTAACAATAGAGTATGTATTTGGAAAAAAGCGAAAAAATGTTTGCACTCTCAATTAGATAACTGCAATGTTCATTCAATGGAAAAGGAAACCCAAAATTATGAAAGAATGACACATTATTAGAAGTCGATGGCATACAGATGCCAGTCATCAAATCATATAATATGAATGGAACTTCATAACGTTTGCAGAAAATAACTATTCCATTCAACAAGCACAACGAAATATATTCAAGACATTTGTTATTTATATATGTAGAAAGGGTATGTAATAAATTTCATTCCAATCCCCAACCATCTTCAAAATAGTCTTCTCTCCATTGAGCATGCAGTTGACCAAATCAAAATCTACTAATTCCTCAATGGACCAAACCGAGGTGGAACCATTATTGATAACACAATCAAGTTTGTTGTTGTATAATGCTATTGACATACATCGTATGTAAGGGATTTTCACAAATGAAAAACCTCATTCATTTTTCAAAACATTCAGCGAATAATTAGTATATCCATAAACACTATATAGTCTTCATAATATTAGTCTAAACACAACCAATACAATATAGTAAATAGTTTTGAAGAATATATGTATTTTAAGTTAAGACCAACAATGTTAAAGTAAAAAAATAACTTTAGTGATCTAACATTGTTAAGTAATCATCATTGTACATCATTGTTAGGTAAGGGTGGTAAAATAATGATGGAAAAAATAACCGAATATTAATATTTAAAATTTCATTAATAATTTATAGGTAAATAAATATTGTTTCACTATATCATTCGATAAATAATCAAGACATGAAAAAAACATATTCGAAAACATATTAGTAGAAATTGTTAGCGATATTAAAATCACTATATGTATATATTAATTATCTTATTTATGAAATAAGAATAAATACAAAATACATGAGAATATTTTGAAACACCAATTGATAAAGAAAAAATTAGTTATATGTAAATGCAATATAAATCTAAAGTAAGACAAAAAGATGTTCCCATTAATAAATATTGAACATTTATTGACTTACATGGTTCAAGGTAGAAAAAAAACTATAAACAATTAGATAGATCAACCAAGGAAGGGAATGTCATATGCAGAGTCAGGACCAGGGGTTAGTGGGAAAAAATTCCCACTAAGAACAAAATCACTACAAGTATGGCCTTTGGGCATGGGAATATGAATTTGTATAGATATTGTTAAGTCATTAACCCCAACAAATGTTGTTGTTCGACTTGTCAAATCATAATACAACAAAGGTCTTTGAGAAAAGTTGCACATAATTATTATGTTTCCAATCGCACGAAAAGAAAGATATCCACTGCACTTCTTGATAATATATGATGTGAGGTCTTTCACGAGAGTACAACTCATTCTGCTACCATGTTCCTGATATCCATTTGTGCATTTTGGAGGGCACTTACCAGTTTCAAAATCTAGTATTATATCACCAGACCAAACAATAGTGTAACGATGATATACAATCCATGACAATTGATTTTCATGAAGTGCGAGGCACATAGATCCCCTAATAAATTCACGATGGACAAAATGCGTAGCCCATTTTTTTTTCTCAATATCAAGAGAAAATAACTTGTGCTTGATTCTTGGGTATCCACCAGAGAACATCTAAGCACACAACCAATATATTTTTCCCTTATGGAAGACCACATCCCCAGTAGTTCAGGTTCTACATCAGATAAGTCTATATCCATCCATGTCCTATTAATACTAGTACACACACTATATCTTGACACATCTCCATCAAAATCATGTTTGACGTGTATCCAATCATATTTCTGTTCACTAATATTACTCAAGATGATGAAGAAACCACAATACCCTGTTTCAATAGAATCTATAAAGGTGGATACTTTGATAAAATGGTTCATTACATAATATTATAGACATGATGGATTTGAATCAGGGAGAGATAACAAAAGAAGGGAACCACATGAACGTTTGAGGGTTTACAATGGGTACGGGAAAGGTATAGAAAGATGTGATATTACAACTTTGTTACTCATGTAGGAACATATAGAATGATTTCGATACATATTCCATTCGTTAATGAAGAAACCAATATCTTCTATGTGTTTCATGTGACGTCATTCAACAAGATGATTGTTACATATAACCAGATTCCACATCTTCGACAATATTTTAAATCGAAACAAATCCGACAAAGGGAACCACATAAATATCATTTCAACCAACTCAACTGACAAGAAAATCCATATAAAAGGATCCATATCCAATGTACTATACATTGCAAAAAACCAACCCAAACAAAATTAATAACATAAAAGTATTTGCATATTTCATATCAGTGAATGTATATAAGAAAAGAAGAAAAAAGAAGGTGTTTTTAAAAAGTACATATAAAAAATAGAATAAAAAACAAAATCCAATTACAAGAGACATTGCATTGAAATGACATGTATTCACAATGTTAAGCTAAGTGACATTCTTAATCTAAGTGGACATTATTTCAGTTTAAGTAAACATTGTTTAACTTATGTTTTCATATTACTCTTGGAAATCGTGTGGCAAATAATTTTAGTTTTAAGAACCAAGTATGTAGTAATATGTAGAAATTTTGTGAAATCCTAAAAAGCATTAATGAAATTTTTAAGATAGGAAATATTGTAAATAGCTTTACAAAAAAGAAGAAGGGTGGGTAGAGTGTCAAGTTGAAGAACTTGGAAATCTATCTAAACACTTTATATGTAATTGAAGTAAACATTGGTTGTGCTAGCAAACATTGTGAACATTCTATAATGTAAATGTGCTTCTGATAGAAAGTTAAAACTAAAAAGTTGTTCTCTAACTTAAGCAAACATTGTTTATGTAAGTTAGTAAACATTCTATATGTAAGTTAAGTATACATTGGTTATGCTGCTAGTAAACAAGTTCATTTAAATTAATTCATTATATATATATAGCAAAGGTAAAATTTGTTTTTAAGTAAACATGGTATATGCAATTGAAGTAAACATTGGTCATGCGAGCAATCATTGTAAACATTTATTTAATTTCCAATATGTAAATATTATTAACTAATGTGGCTCATGTGTCGTGGCCTTGCGTTAACGCTCATCCTGCTTTAAGTATAGTTCATGAATGGAAGGGAAGGGAATGAGTGTGTAAATTTTGGTCATTTCTTGTTGAATGATTGCCTCATTGTATTCATCAATGGAAACATGAGATCGAGCCCTTTCCGTATACTGGATTGTTGAACAACATGCGGCCATCGACCGGTTCATGCCAAGTAAGAAAAGCATGCCTCTGTTCTTTTCTTACTCCTCTATCCACTTCAATCCGATTTGCTTAATCAAATATTAACAACAACAACAAAAAAATGTATTTCTGTGGCAGATTGTGATACCATTGTCATAGTAAGACTCTCACAAGAAATCATTGCCACCGATACTTAGCTTTTAACTTATAAGTACAAAAGAATTAATAATTCTAGCTCGGGCCTTCCATAGAACCCTTATTCTATTAACACCCCTTTTCATATCATTTCATCATTTGTGCTAGTGTTTTTGGCTCCATCAGAGGAGGGGTGTTTTCCTCCTCCAGGGTTTGACTTCTATTTGAGATTAGCTCGATCGGTGTGATGGCATTGCATTAATGGTCATTCTGCTATAAATATAGTTCATGATTCTGCTATAAATATAGTTCATGGTTCTATGTTTTCTTATTGACTGACTGCCTCATTGAAAAGATGAGAGTGAGCGCTTTCCGTATACCAGACTGTATTTCCGTGCGTTTTGTTTGGCAGCATGAATCTCAGGACCAACTCCGTGGCAGGATGAAGTGGGGACAGTATAAGGGCTAACTAAAACACCCCCAACTCGTTTGAATCCGGCAAAGCCATAATAGCTGAAATGGCAATTTGGAGTGCTCAAATCGCATTTCGACGATTTGGGTAGTTTTAAAATAGGGCATTCATTTTGGGATAAGCAACTACGATTGATGAAATTGCAAAATTGCTGAAATAGAAATTTCCGAGAACAAATTTGATTGATTTTTATGAAAAAATCGCTGGAAAAGTGAGGCGTTTTAGTTGTCTTTTATCCCAGGCCTACCGGGGTTGACCAACATGCAACCATCTATTGAATATGGTTGTCATTGATGACAAGCCATTAATGACAAAGGTTGAATTGATGACATAACAAGCACACTAAGAGCAATGGCATGAAAATTGCATGAAGGAGTGACAAGGGTTGATGACATGGCATGAAGGACATGAAAGTTTGGCAAGAAGGATCAAATGATCCATTATGTGGTCATTTGTGGCTTGATGATGGTTGCATGATGTTGGTACTCTTGTGATGATGAAGATATATATAGTGGAACCATTGGATATGTTTTTAATGATATGGAGACCTTGAACATGATGATATTGAAGCCCTCGTGCCTTTGATGATGTCCATTGAAGCCTTTGACCTTGGAACTTATGCATAAGGTAACATGGTATTTGACACCATTATGTGTGGGGTCTTTGACGTCCTATACAAATTGAATATTTTAAGAATGAAGGACCATGTATTTGCAAACAAGTCCATCATAAGATGATAGCCCTGGTCATGTCGTTTCCAACGGTAGGTGGCACGCCACGTAATTCCTCACGGTTGATGAAATATGAATTTTTAAAGTTGAAGTATTTCATCTTTTGGGTCAATCGACCAAACAAAATTAAATTAAACTTTAAATTAAAAATAAAAATGATTTTATTGCAAGTCGGCTCCATAAAAAAAAATAAAAAATAAAAAATGGAAAATGTGTATAAATAGGAGCCAACGCTCTTGTTTATGGGTGGAAGAATAGTGTGCACTAAGCTCTGAAATTCGGACTGTTCTACTGTGAAAATTCGGGCAGCAACGGAGTTCATTTTTGTAGACCCGAATTTTGCAGCAAGGGAAGTTTTTTTTTGGGTTGAAACAACACCAGATTTTGACAGTGATTAAGTTGAACAGTGCTCTGAGGTAGCTCATAGGAAAGGGTTGTTTGGATAGCTCAGAATCCGAGGTTGAAGGCACAATAAAGTCTTCCCAAAATTTGAGGTTGAAGGCACAGTTTGAGGTTACATCAGTTGTTGGTTAAGTGTGCTTGCAGTCACAAATTGCAAGGGTTCATCTCACCATAAAAGTTATCATGTTTTACCTCAGAATGATGTGTGTATATATATATGTTCAGTAAAGTGATACTATACAGTGATACTTTCGGTAATGCGAAGTATATAACATGCTCAGAAAACTCAGTGATATGCACAGAGATAAAATGTTTACCCAGTGATATGTTAGAATACAATGGTATGAAGATTACACATTGAAACAAACAATGATAGAGCTGATGGCATGACATTGATTAGTGAATAGCAGAGCAAACAGTGGTAATGTGCAGTGATGAAAGTGACAAGTTGAATTGACATGACAGTGATGACAGTGACAAGTTGAATTGACATGACAGTGATGACAGTGACAACATGATGAGCAGCAGTTGGTTGTTTGAAGAAATGTGATAAGGCAAGAATTTGTATGTAAATACAAGCAGGGTCTTGTATGTATATTTTCTTAGTAGGATCTAAGAAAAGACCAAGTAGGATCTTGGAATGGAAGTTGGTGCTTCTAATTTCAGTTGTAGTTGAATTACCTCACGGTTGTAGCCAGTTGAACAAATACAAAAGATTACAATTATATTGTGTGTCCCTTGTTGGTGATTATATGTTTTACTTGACATGTGCTTAGATGATATAGGTTATTGATGAATATGGTATTGAATTAAATGTGTGAATGATGATATAAGATTGAAGAAGAAATTGAAATTGGTTAAAGTGTAAGCTCACTGATTCACCCCCCCCTCTCGGTGAGCATTGTGTCTAACACCATCAAGTAGTTGAGTCCATGGAATAAAAACATGTCCTTGTTTTTTTCAAGATACTCCTGTATCTACTTCAATCCGATTTTCTTAATTGAATATTAACAAAAAAAATTGTATTTATTGAATTAACAAATTTTCGTGCACTGATACCATGTATTACGATTTAGCCTTTTTGCTTGTAAAAGTTTAATATCAAGGTTTTCATTTATACCCTAGGTTTGGGATTTTTCAAGTTTATTACTCTCCGTCACTTGGATGTTTTATGTTATTGATTATCATTCAATATTTTGTAATCTGGGTACTACGTATTTACTAGCTTATTCGAGAGCAAAGACTCCAAAAACTGTGCTCTATCAATGTTTTCTGAAACTGTGTTTAGCACTTAATGTGGTTTATAATTGTGACTTGGTAGAATTTTTGCATAGTGTGACTGATCATTTTTTATTATTCTTCATAAAGTAAACTTTACTTGTCAAATACGCTCGACGTGATGTTATTTATTACATTTCTTGGTAGGTTGTCAAATCTTAGTCATTCAATCTATGATGCCGACGAATGTTTTTGGAGGATTATGCCAAAGAGGTGCATCGCAGCCGCCCATCCTAAATCGCTAATTAAAAGGAAACGATTACCTCGAGGGTGCAATTTTCATTGTAGTCGCCTATCCGTGAATTATGGGTCCAAGAGAGCCATGATCGACGGTCTACCAGCCTTAATACTATTCACTTGCAGAGGTTGATTGTGCCCCCACTTCAAGGGCACAATAAAGTCTTACAGAAATTACAAAATCTATCTTTGAGTTTATTTGAAGGGTGTGGAATTATGTCAAGGTTCAACAATGCCTAGTGAAGCCTAAAGTTTCCCATAATGCTAGATTTTGATTTGGACCATTGCTCCAATTTGGAGGAATTTCCCACTAGTATTTGTGACTAACAGTCACCTATATTTGCATGTCTAGGTCTGAACAAGATTCCAACAATATATGGACATTTTTTTATGGAGTTCTTAAAACATCTTCCAGAGGAAATAGGAAAATTAAATAAACTTGAGGAACTTGACATGAGAGACTGCTCTTGATTTAGGAAGTTTCCTAATTCAGTTGGAGGTTTGAGATCTCTAAAGCATGTTATCTATGATGAGAAGATTGGGAAACAATGGAGGCATATCAAGAGCTATGTTGACACAAATCTGTCGACGGGGGTTCAATTCACACTATGTCAACAAATCTTGACACAAAATCCCATAGATATTGGCCCAGAAAGGGTTTAGCCTTTCCAAAAACACCCGCAGAGCGAGTGAGGTCTCACCCGAGATACCTAAGGGGGATACAGGAACCACGTTTCCACAGATATAAGAGAACATTCATCATTCACATTTAATCACAATGTTACCCGACGATCGACATAATCATCATTCGCATCACAACATGCTAATAAGATCTACTCAATAACATATTATAGAAGCATATCTAACCGATCGGAGATACATAACACAACTGCTACATTATATATTCATTCATAAACCATATTTAATCATGTTGCGATAACATACATTCAACTATACTGCAATAACACATATTCAATCATATTGTGACAAGTTACAAAAGAGACAAAGACATAGACAAAATGATCATTCTCATTACTCATCATTCTGTCTTACACATTGTGGAATCAGGGATACACATCCGCAGAACCAATCCTATGTCCGATCTGGAGATCAAAATCAAGACAAAAAATATTAAAGACGCCAAAGATAAGATTCCCTTAGGCTTACAATGCTACTCCTATTTATAGGTTCACTTGGTAGTTACAAAGGCGGTCCACTTCGCAAAGTGACCCATTAATTAATTAATTAATTAATCTGCATTATCCACTTCACTTCCGCTTTATCCGCTTTGTTGCACTCCGCGACTGATACTTTACCCTTGTCGCTGATTGTACCAAACATTTTGCGAGGTAGCCCCGTGCCAACAGGCCCCCAACACAAACTTGTGGCTCACCCTCGAGCTACCTCATTCGGACGTTGCTGGTACATCCACCCGCTTCTTGAACTCTTTGTAGGATGCCTTGATTTGGTCGACATATTCCTTCGCCATGGCTTTGAGCATTGTGTAGTCTTCAATTTCTTTCACTTTTGGGTGCTCACCTCCTGTCTATTGCACTTTCTCTAGATCTTAATTTATTTGCATCATTACTAGAATCGCTTTGACTTCCAGTTGCTCCGCTTTCGACTGCAGCTCATCCAACTGCGTTGTTCTTCTTTGTTGCCTCGCTCGCACCTTGTTGACATGATGCTGTAATTCTTTTAGTTATGTTGCTTTCATCATTTGTGTCAGTAGGGGCATTTCCTTTAGATCTTCCCTCAATGCTTCTAACTGCGCCTCTGCATCTCCAAGTTGCACGTTGAGCTGGTGCAACTACTCGTCTTGCACAAGACTTCCCCAAAATTGCGAGACTTCTTTCGTAATGCTCTGCGGTGCTTTCTCTAATTCTGTGATCTCTGTCATAGCATCCTCAATGATGTTCCTCCTTGCTTCCACTTGCTCCGGTGGTGTGCTCGGCAACACCCTTGTTTGCAATTCCTCATTAGCTTTTCGAAGATCTGCAATAATTGCACCCAACCTCAACGCCTTAGCTTTCACGATCATTTCTTTGCCGATTTCCAGTTCATCTTCACATGCCATGGAGATGGCATGTTCCAATCTCATCCTATCCTCCATCGCCTTTTCTCTTTCATTCATTACCACCTCCTTTTCCTCACAGAGTCATTCAACCTTCACTTCAATGCTTCTTACTTGTCATTTATAGGTGATCATTTGATCATGCGCTGACGCTTCCTGGTCATTGATTTCTTCGCTCACCCCAGTGTGAGTGTGATGAAGCATAAACATGGGTAGCATATTCAAATCTACGCTGATAGTGTCTTCTCCTCGCAATGCGGCATCCAATTTTTCATTTCCTGTGGTGATCGCACTAGGTAACACTTGTACGATCTACCGCTGAGTGCCGATAACAACATCGACACGTCACACTTATGATGCACTTGGCTCTACATGTCCTAGTTGCTCCCTTGTTTCCATAATTGTGGTGCTTAGTGTCTGCAATAACTGCGACACTTGATGAAAGTACTTCATCTCATGCTTCGTTACCTTTGTGCGGTTCTTTCGCAATGCTCTACGCCGCTTTCCCTAATTTTGCGATCTCTATCGCAGCATCCTCAATGATGTTCCTCCTTGCTTCCACTTGCTCCGGTGGTGTGCTCAGCACCACCCTTGTTTGCAATTCCTCATTAGATTTCCGAAGATCTGCGATAACTGTGCCCAACCTCAACGCCTTAGATTCTGCGATCATTTATTTGCCTATTTCCGGCAACGAAACCATTTGTTGACACGGATCTATCGACAGGGGTTCACTTTGCACTATGTCAACAAATATCGACACAAAATCTCATATATGTCGGCCCGGAAAGGGTTTATCCTTTCCATCAACACCCACAAAGGGAGTGGAGTCATACCTAAGGGGGATGCAGGAACCACATTTATGCAGATATAAGAGAATTTGCATCATTCACATTCAATCAAAATGTAACCCAGACATCGACATAATAATCATTCGCATCAGAACATGCTAATAAGATCTACGCAATAATAGACTATAGAAGCATATCTAACAAATCTGAGATACATAACACAACTGCGACATTACAGATTCATTCATAAACCATATTTAACCATGTTGCGATAACATACATTCAACTATACTGCAATAACACATATTCAATCAGACTGCGACAAGTTACAAAAGAGACAAAGACATAGACAAAACGATCCTTCTCATTACTCATCAGTCTGTCTTACACATCGCAGAATCAAGGATGCACATCCACAGAACCAATCCCAGGTCCCATTTGTAGATCAAAATCAAGACGAAAAAGATTAAAGATGCCAAAGACAAGATTCCATTAGGATTACAATGCTACTCCTATTTATAGGCTCACTTGGTCGTTACAAAGGTGGTCCACTTCGCAAAGTAACCCATTAACTAATTAACTAATTACTCTGCATTATCCGCTTCACTTCTGCTTTATCTACTTTGTTGTGCTCTGTGACTGGTCCTTTACCCTTGCCGATGTCCCTTTTTTCGTTGATTGTACCAAAACTTCTGCGACTTAGCCTCGTGCCAACAAGCTCGGCCAAAACTGAATCTTGCTAAGGTTTTGCTAAACCAATCATTCTTTTGTATTTTGTATGATATTAAATCCATAGGGTCATGTGGGTCATGTGGGTATCAAAGAAATAGTAGTGTTAGATGGCACGATAGTTTATTCAAAAGTCATGTGCAGGGTGGGTTTCTAGGCCATATTGTGGTGCAATGAAATCGCACATCTACAACTATGGATAAACACATATGCACACAACTAAAATGGTGTTCAACTTCTATGGAAAAATCATGTATATGTCCGTACGAATAGTCATGCCATGGAACGTAAAGGAAATGGTTTTGGTCATGCACATAGGTTGTGCTCTAGTTTTTCTTGGGAAGCACACATGGCATGGGTTTTTGGTTGACTACCCCCCATGAGAATATCATGTGGTAAAATGAAACAGGTGGTTGCGCATAGTTTTAGGTGCTCAACCCTGGAACTATGCCTTGTATAGGGACAAGCCGAGAGAAGTTCTACAACAGTTAACTCGATAGGAAAAATAGAAAACATGGGCATAGGAAAGCATAAGTCCACATTACAACACAACCTAAATGCAAACCATAAGGTAACATGAAGAAGTTGAAATCAACAAAATTTTTGTATATCACTAACTCAATTTTCAAGTTTTCAAAAATAGAGGACACACACACCCGCAACATAATGCACACTCAACAAACCAATCAGAAACAAACATTTTCATGTGAATTTTGCTAATGCTTTCGAACCATACTTTTGACAGCCATGACAAATGCTAAGGAAACCTACAACGATTTCCACCAAATGTTGAAGAGACCACCAAACAACCCGCATAAGGAACCCACCTCCAGACAGAGCATGAACACCCTCAGCTCTAGCACTAAAGGAAACTACATCCAAAGAGTCGAAAGGAAAGGCACACAATAGCCCAAAGTTGACCCATGCAACCAATGCCCCAGTCAGCATAGACAATCCACCTCTATCGACCACAACATGAACAGGCTCAACTCGATCCCTATAGGAGACACTCCATAAATCAATCAACAAAAAAAAAAATGTCAATTCTACCAATGCTTTCAAACCATACCTTTAAAAACCACAACAAATGCCGAGGACATCAATAATGATTTCTGTCAAATGTTGAAGACACCACCAAAAAACCTAACAATTGCAACCAAAGAGCTGAAACAGCAGGTGTACAACAGCCCAAAGTTGACTCATGCAACCAACACCCCAGCCGGCACAGATGTCAGAGATTAAGATCTAGCTAAACTAGCTTACCTATCTAAGCAACAATAACATATCAACATGAACATAAAGAGACCAAGAAAAAGAGAACACCAGATATACGTGGTTCACCCAATTGGGCTACGCCCACAGGAAGGGTTGCATCTTCCATTAATGAAAAAGATCTCAAAGATTACATGGCATCCTCACATATGCATCACATCAATCTCCACCATACAATGTGTGTACAAATGACATACACAACATGTGATGTGTGATGAATTACAATCAACACATATCCAAAAGGGTGTCCTTCACCTCTCTTATATACCAAGCAACTAGCATATGCTTAAACAAGGAAGGAATAACAGAAGCAAGCTATCCCACACCATAGATAACTAACCTGCACAAAGGAACTTCCAATAATAAAGCATATAAAAAACATGATAAGCCCAAAAAACATAAGATATGATAAAATGACATTGCTCAAGAACATATAAAAAAGATATTGCTTTTATGCAAGACCATATAAATTTGAGCAAAATATTATAAAAAAAATGACAGGATAAGGTATGATAAAAGATAAAGGAGCATAAACATGAGTGAGCATAATAGATACCAATATAGAATAATGAGCCAATATTTCACTTAAATATATGAAAAAATTTAGTCATCAAGCAACTAATCTTAAGCATAGGTGCATTTCTTATTAGTATGATGTTAATATGCAAGAGATGAATACCCTGAAAATGTCAATGCTTCCATATATGAGCGTTAGAGACAAGAAACACATGTCAATGTTTCCATATAGGAATGTTAGAGTAGGAACAAGATAACCCCTGCAATCATAAGAATAAAAATCCCATTGCAACAAGAACAAGGTGCTCATGATAAATATTTCAAGATTATAAGATTGCCCAAAGCCATATAAATATTGAGTAAAAGATGATCGAAATAAACAAGACATGGTATATATTAAAATAAATAAAAAATGTTTAATATGATCAACATATAACAAATTATGATCAACTCATGATATCACTTATAAAAAATTATGAAATGACAAGTCACTAATGGTCTTAATCATGGGTTCATTTCTTGTTAACATCATGTAAATATGCAAGAGATGAAATTCCTTGGAAATGTAAATGATTTTATATAGGAACGTTAGAAACAAATAACACAGGAACTAGATACAATCTCTGCAATACATGAAAAAGAAACTATATCCCAATTAAAGAACTTATGACAAGCCAAAAAATATGATATCACATAGATTCAAAAAATTGACTTTACTCAAGAAATTAGTAGCAAGAGAATATAATGTTCATAAAGATATTGCTTATAAGAAAACACTGAAATTGCTTTTACACAAAGGTCAGCAATAACATATAAATAAAACAAATAATGATCACAAGATAACACAAATAAAAATCTTCATTATCATGATTAGAAGAATGAGACCAAAATAATATCACTTATAGATATGAAAATATAGTCATGAAACAACTAAATCCTAAGCATAGGTTCATTTATTGATGTCACCATTACCATACTAGAGATCCATGCTCTTGAAAATGTCAAAACATCTTCCACACAAAGAAGGTTAGAGACATAAACACGAATAAGAAAACCTCTGTAAATATGATGAATCAAAACAAAAATCCTAATGCAAAGAGATCAAGAAGCTTATGACAGAAATTCCAAGATAAGAGATGAAACTTTTCCAAAACAGAAAATAGAAAATTTACCTACAACCCTTAGAAAAGGTGCCAAATAAAGTCACTCGCGGGTCTGCCAAAGTAAACTCGCGTGTACTCACGGGTTACGCATAGAGAAGCCGCGGGTTCGCGTGTCTGTAAAGGAGAAGGAAGTGGTTATGATCGAAAATTCACGGGTCTCTATTCAGTAAGGTCGTCGTTATGTCGAAGCACTCGCGGGTCCCTATACAATGAAGTCGTGGTTATACTAAAGTAAACGCGAGTTCACTGTAAAGCAGTCGCGAGTATGTCGTGGCACAAGCGGGTTTGTACAGTGAAATTCGTGGGTCTGCATTATACTTGCGAGTTCGCAGTTATCCGCATTGTCTGTGAAGCAAAAGTCGCGAACGTCAAGTTTTAGGCCGAAAACAGTGTCGAAGCTGCCGAACACGGAAACTTGCACAAAGTCTTCCAAACTTGGACGAAAACTACTGATCTGACAACCGGAAGAGAGATCTCCTTTAGGAAAAACCAAAAAAAGTATAGATCTACAAAAATAACATCAAGAAAACCTTGAAATTTTTTTGCAAAAATCTACACAACAAGGTTAGGGTTAGAAATAAAAAACTACAAAAACATGCCCAGATCTGAAGAGAAGCCTAATGGCTACCAGATAGAAAGCAAACATACAAAAATAAACAATGCCAAATGATAATAGTTATTGATGAAATCTATAGAAGGTGCTAGATCATAGCAACCAACTCTGATACCATGTCAGAGATTAAGATCTAGCTAAACTAGCTTACCTATCTAAGCAACAATAACATCTCAACATGAACATAAAGAGACCAAGAAAAAGAGAACACCAGATATACGTGGTTCACCCAATTGGGCTACGTCCACGGGAAGGGTTGAATCTTCCATTAATGAAAAAGATCTCAAAGATTACATGGCATCCTCACATATGCATCACATCAAGCTCCATCATACAATGTGTGTACAAATGGCATACACAACATGTGATGTGTGATGAATTACAATCAACACATATCCAAAAGGGTCTCCTTCACCTCTCTTATATACCAAGAGGTTTGGATTACAATACATCCCATAATACATGTGGGATAAATGAATTTCCTCCTCTTTATATAGAGAATGGTTACAAAGGATATAATTACAATGATGCATGTGGGACAACTTTATTTTATAACATTAGAGTTATTTTATGCCTTTAAATGATATTTTACCAATATATCACATAAGTCACCATTACATATTCTAACAACAGACATTACACCTCTTCTAGCCATAGTGTGAATGGGCTCAACTTGAGCACCAAAGAATACCAAACAAACGAGACAAAATGCAAAAAACAACCACTGACAAACATGAAGAAAAACCCACGAAATGAACGCCATTGTCGAGAAAGGACATCATTAACACCATGAAGGATTGAGAGAAAACCCTACATTAAATCCCTGAATGTGCCACAGTAAAAACCATATTACAACACAACCCATGCATTAAACCTTGCTTCTGTCATCACGCCGCTAATTCCCGCGATCCAGTGCCCGAGGCTTATGGCACCACAACTGGGGTGAATAGCAACCTCACACCATGCTCATGGAAAAACCTCCTTGAACAAAGAAACGAACCAAACCTTTGGTTAAATGCAAAATTACCTAAGTTCACCCCTGTACAGACGCTCGAAAACCAATCACTGAACGATTGCTACATGGTCCTTGCTTTTTTTTTCAAAGATGGAAAAACCTACCATAAGTTAGTTGTCAAACTAGCAATCAAGACAACCATCACTAGCTACTATCTACAAATGCAAGTTGAATCATCATCATTATTTAAGGAAAACCATGCCACTTGAAATAACCCGTTTGTGTTCTGTAAGGGGGCAGACTTCCACTCCTGCTAGATGCCTTTGGGTCTTGGGTTGTTAACATGTTTCCTTACGTCCAAGGAAGACGAGCTCTTAGCCAATCAAAATCAGTTTAAGGTCTTACTCCAGTACCATACATGTTCCTTGCTGAGACTTAATAATGCACTTTTATTTTAGAGTTTTTAGGGGAGTAATTAATAAATTCTATTGTTCAACTAGTGTTAATATTCAACTGCCATTTTCAATCTGTCTGTCGCCTTTATCCTCTCGACAACTACATGTAAACCTATAACTTAAGTTTCGATGCGATAAACAAGTTACATTCCTACACTTGATGATGTGGTTAATCAATTCTAAACTGTTATATGTAATCACATACCAGACTTATCATAAAGTAAACTGGACTTCATATTTTACTGTTGGTTAATTGCATGAGTATGGCTAATGCATTATGCATGGGACCTATCCCAGATATATATATGCCAGAACTATAACATATTGCACATTTAAAATTCAGTTAGGCAAATTTACATCTACTCTAAATGGTAATGAATTTACTAAAACAATAAGTATTATCAAATTGAAGCTTCTCAATAGCATAATATTAGAAGTTATGTGGCATCTGGATGCAAATTATTATATGAGAGTCTTAGGACCAAGATAAGCAACATAATTTGAATCCTCGAGCTTCTCTATAGGCTACCTTTACTACTAGAATTATCCCCAATTAATAGGATCAAATTGAATCTACTACTAAATAATCGACTTGATCGACTGCCTATGGATCCCCAATGAATGAAACTGCAATCATTGCTATTGGATTTAAAACTAAAGGACATGCTGCGAAAGGTGGTTATAATGAAAAGGGTTATGGTTAAACTATGGTGTGACAGAGGACAAAAGGTTAGGTGGACTTGATGAGCAATATGGGCTTGAGATGATGGAAATGCAACTTTTTGTGAATAAATTAATAATCATTAAAGACTGCTGCAAGTATTAATTAGTAGAATGTAAGTATTAATTTGTTGGTATATACGGTTTAAGGATCTAGGCATAATTGAAACAGTGAGTACACTCAACCAACGAAGTTATGGTTGAGCGACCCCACGAGAAATTAAGGTTATTCGGGGTTATTCGGGCTTTTATTATCGTGACTACGGTTTAATAAATCCCTACATATATATGGACAACATACGAGTAATAATACAGACATAATAAACAAAGCTTACACTAGCCAAATAGGCCTAAGTGATACTCTAATTACAACTTTCCCATCTATCTATCCATTAGGGAATAATACCCATCATTCCTTCCTTACAAATTATGGAAATTACATAAATAACGAGAAAGGAAAGATGGAACCTATTTTACCATTTCATTATGGAAATTAAATATATATATATAATAGGGTGTAGAAGGATGGATATAATGCGAATAATAACAACAATAAACAAGGGCTGGGAGCATTAAATTCCCTGTTTTTGAAAAATAATTGAATTGAAAATTTGGAAGCTCAAAGTATATATTGTATTTTGAAAATTTGGAGCAAAATTGGAAGTTCCTGTAAAAGTATATGTTGTATTTTGTGAATCCTCTAGGATGAGCTACTCACACATGGAGGAGATTACAATGCGTTTCATGACTCACATCAGTTGGTATTGGAGTGCACTGTGAAGGTATTATGTTTTTGAAGACACATGGTACAACACGTTTCAGGATGTGAATGTACTACGATATCTTTTAGTTATATTTTCGTAAGAATGACTTGTCTATCATTCGATTATGATTTCTTTACCAATAAAGATTGCAATCCTTTTAAATATGGACCTAAATATGGATGGTCATTTTCTTCAAGTATTCTTACAATAATATAGTTATTTTCTGAAAATAACATTTGATCCAAGTAATTCCATCAATTCAAAATTATTCAAGTTTCATTATTATAAATAATATGGCATAAAAGTTGTACTAAAACATAGATAAAGATAAGTAGGAATGTGAATCTAGGTATCAGTGATGTTTTATTAAAGACATTATACAAATGTGAGAGATAAATAAACCTATAAGCTTAACTATCAATACTTGAAAGTTTTTATTCAAAAATATTTTATAAAAATATCAATATTATTATATATTTACACTCTAAACCAAATTCATTTTTTATATACAAACTAAATAATTAAAATTAAAATTAAAAAAACATCATATAACAAAAATAATAATTATATTTTTCTTATTAAGATAGATACTAAATATTAAAATAATAAAATAATAAAACAAAATAGTTAGAAAGCAAAAAGACATCATTAAGAAAAAAACATTATATAAAAATAAGAATCATACTCTTATAACATTTCATGTTTTTTTATTGTTTCTTTGATTTTTTTAAACTAGCCTAGATCCAAATCCTAGGTTCTATCAAGTGTCGAGAGGGATCAAATCTCCCCAGGTGCAAACCTCTCCTTAAATAGCTCCTTGAGTGCAATACTTGAGCCACCTAATCCTAAGCTCTAAAGTCTCTAGTTTAAGTCTCATATTTACTTTTTACTTTGTATTATTCTTTTTTGTTTATGGCCGACATAATATTTACCACCTAATCATAAACTCTAAAGTCTCTAGTTTAAGTCTCATATTTACTTTTTACTTTGTATTATTCTTTTTTGTTTATGGCCGACATAATATTTATTACTTTTTACTTTGTATTATTCTTTTTTGTTTACTTTGTATTATTTTGTTACTCCACAAACACTCGACAAACTCGACAAACACTCGACTCACAAGATCTCCCTCATACTGGGCTGTAGAACGTCTCTCGACGCAATTAAGAACATACTCTTATAACATTATATAAAAATTAGAATCATACACTTATAACATTAACATACATAAAAATTAGAACCATACTCTTATAACATTTCATGTTTTTTTATTGTTTCTTTAATTTTCTTTAAACATTTCTTATAACATTTCACTAGTTTTATTGGCGGTTTTTTTTATTGTTTCTTTGATTTCTTTCCTTGCATGGAGGATTATGCATACATGAAGCTCATTGAATACCGTAATTTTCAAGTTTTTCCTAATCCACCTTGTTTTGAACATGATTTTTTTTAATATTTTAATGGTTTTCTTAATATGGATGAAAAGGAGGTTGGGTTACAACTCTAATTAATGGTCTATGCACTGAGGGTAGAACATAGGAGGCTTTTCAAATGCTGGGTGAGATGGTGGAGAATGGATGCGAGGGCACTGTTCATACTTATACCATACCTATTGTTGTTATTTGTGATGCAGGGAGGTTACAAGATGTTCGATTTGGCTAATAAAATGGTGGAAAGGGGATGTCAACAAAACATTCATAATTATACTGCATTTATCAATGGGTTGTGCAAAGAAAGGGGCAAGCAAAATATTCAATAAAGTATTGGAACAGTCCCGCATTTGAAATACAAGCTGGATGGCGATAATGTATGAAAAAGGGAAAAAAATTCGTTGCATTTAAGTAAAAAAAAATGAATGAAATCAAGGAAAAAGTAGGAATATTAACATAATTAAAATGGGAAATTGTTATTAGTAAATCAAGAAAAAACAAGAAATCTTTGCATTCAAGGAAGTTTCCATGCATTAATGTTTGGAAATGTTTTTTTTTTCAATTTTTCAATTTTGATTTTTATGATATAACACTAATCAAATTTAAATAAATAGAAAAAATAAAAATAAAAACCAATACTATAGTTACATTTTAAACATGTACAAAAATTAAATGTCATTCCATAAATACAAAAATTAAATGTCATTCCATAAAAATAATTGAACTAAATGATGGACTAACAAATTAAAATACAAGAGGATGGAATAAGGAGCAGAAATGATGTATATAATGAGAATAATAACAACAATTAACAATACAAGAAAATAAGGATGAATCAGACTATCATGAATCTAATAAGAATTCAAGTTCATCAGACTACAATGTTGATAACTTATGCATGAATAGGTTTATCATTATCTATGATATGATTTGATAAACACATACATATATTCTGAACCTTTATTTGTTTCGTTCGATAAGACCGATATGCACATTAAGAGCGATAATTGATTTTCTATTTTTTTGTGATTTATTAGAACTCCTACACATATTCCGAAATAATTTAGATTATTGTCATGTGCGTTGATAAGCTTAATATTTAGAACAGACAATGGAATCACCTATATATATATAAATGTAATTAGATTCATGATTTCCACGTTGATAAAAACTCGTATGCATGTTCATAATTGTAATTCAACAAAGGGCTTCACATCCTATTTAAATCAATTCAAGGAGGGATTGAATCTCAACATTAATAACAAGGTTATTCACAACTTTTATAAAACTTATGCATTGTTGTTTCTAGAAATTGGTATAACTCGAATTTAATGACATAATATACACTAAATCAATCCTAGAATTATATTCAACAAGAATTATTTGTGGTCTTTACAGCAATAAATTAAGTAAATTTGTGATATATATATTCGATTTATCATATTTGTGCATTTTAGAATAGTTCTAACACAAATTGATTTCAGTTTTGCAATTCCACATTAGTATGCTTGCGAATTTATTAATGAGATTGCAATTTCCCAAAAATATTTAAATTCAATGACTATAACTAACTATAAGCTTGTGAATCTACTAACATGATTGATCCCTAGGTCCTAGCATTGAACCTCACTCTAATATCATGCGTAACAACCCTCTAGGTTACTTCTCTACAACAATTCAATCTTTTAAATTCTTTTATTTTTTATTTTTATTTACAACAAAATCGAAACAAATTAATGCATTTGTAAAAAATAGGAAATATAATTTCATACTGCACTTGATATTCTTGGGATGATCTTCGTCAAGTACCCACCAATGAATATGTTCCCCTTCGTTGACCTCCTGCGAACACCAATCATGTTGTCAATCTTTGTATCCATCGGTTCACCACCTTGCCTACTCCTAATGGGTACCCTTCTTCCCTAGGGACCCCCTAGCTGCAACGATGTTGTATGGAATAAGCACAAACTTAGCACAATTGGAAGTGGAGCTTCAATATTTCAGGCCTCCCAACCTTAACCACTTCCAAGGGAGCAAACTCTCCAATAGCCACTTAACATAGCCTAAACCATCCAACAATAAAGAAAAATATGTCAATAGCTCATGTCTTTACCATTCTTTTATAGAGTTTTAAGTCTTCGCCACATATCCTATACATGAAAATTATAATTGTTTTAATAATAATTATATTATTATTCATCCTTCCATGTGTCACGTCCCCACCTATCAAACTGACCAACAGAGGGGCCATGGACTATGTAGGGGGTTCTAAATTTCTCCCCCACGACCATATTATGAAATTCATAAGATTTTAAATGCGTGTGCATATGCATATTAAAAATACATAACAGAATATAAATCATACCACACACACACGGCATGCATATACTAGCATACTCATCATAGGCATAATAATAATATTTATAATTAATGCACATTTCAACCAAACAGTAAATTAATAGGTAAACACTTATATTTTAATTGAACTTGTCCAAGGAACTGTTTGTAGAAGAGCAACATTCCACCCAGCCATAGGCACACTGTCCGGCACTTTATCTCCCTACTGAGATGCCACCCTCGAGCTGGGCTATGTATCCACCAAGGAGGAACTACATAGGTTCACTCACAACCATAGGAACATACTCTCATGCTAAGCCAGCGCACATTTGGGTTTATTAGGCATATTGAGAGAAAATGAAGGTGAATGATAAGCCAATGAGCTCATCCACAAAGCTACATGCATCTAAATTGGCCTCATCCAACCTTCGCACCCATAATACCTATGAACTTGTTATAGCCAAAATTGACACTTCTCCGTATGTGATGACACTTACATCTCTTGGTTGCATGACGACATTTGCATGACGATATTTCATGAGATTACTGTGAGTCACACAAAAGAACATTTGGGATGGAAGAGCCATATTTGGGACTTTAGAAGGATAGAATTACCTAATTCATGGCCCATTTGATAGGTAGGAACCTTAGGAACAATTTTGGAGACCAAAACTTCTCCTGAAAACCCCGAGAAAAGGTTGTTTTTGACCATTTTTCCACAAAAACGTAGGTTGCACATGGTAAACTCATGGGTCACCTGCTTGTTTTCCATTGTAAAGTTGTGAATACCTCAGAAATACCAAATATATATATATATAAATCTCAAAAAATAGGTGGTTTGGGTAGTTTTGGAACCATATCTTCGGTTGTAACTGCTTCCTCCTCGAGCCTATCTTCTTCACTTGCTATATAAGAGAGGAAGAGGGGACCATGAAGGGGACTGAAGCCCATTGTAATGTTATGTTGGAGGAATTGGGACTCATATCCCCCTCACTTATTCCCTAGTTTCCTATAAACCCCGGCACATATGATTATAGGTTGGGATCCTTGGAGAAGAGGAGCAGGAGACCTTGAATCTTGGTTTCATGAAGTGTCATGCTTGAAGGAAGGTTGTAGCATTGGAGAGAAAGAGGAAGACTCAAGAAGAGAGGCTTGGATCAACCTTCAGAATAAGGTACACCACCTTCTAAACCCTAATCTCTTTGCTTAATAATTATACTTGTAGAACCTTGTATGTCTATCTTTCATCTTAGTACGTTGGTAGTTTCACCCCAGCTATAGGAAGTTTTCCCTAACAACACACACCCAACATTTTCCCTAGGAATTTTTGGGTTCTTCCGATGCTTCATTAAATTCATGAGTTGATTTCTCAGCTGCCTTCTTACAACAGAAATAAATATCAGCATGGAAGTCCACTTAGGTAATTTCTTACCATTTACGGTTCATGGGTTCTTAGGATGACAATTGGAGACAAAGGATTTGATACCACACACCCCTCACCTCTCCCTAGTGGATACACACAGCTCCCTCGTTTTTGTTGCTTCCATAGCTATATCTTGGAAATTTTATTTGTATTATAAATATTTACATGTTCTTACATTTTTACATGGCCAACTGGCACATGAACACAATATATAAAATACTTGCCTTTATAAGTTGAGCATTCACTGGTGGGGCATTGGCCTTGAGCTCCACACTAGGAAGCATGCAATGCATATTTACAATATTTACATATCAATCCAATAATTCCAAGGGTCAAAATGGGGGTATTACATTCCCCTCCCCTTTAGAACAACAACATCCTCGGTGTTCTCAAAACTGAACAAAAATGGGTATGTCTCTCTCATGGCATCCTCTGGTTCCCATGTAGCCTCATCGGGACCAAGGTGCTTCCATTGCACCTTTACTTGTCCGATGGATTGGTTCCAGAGCAATGTTACCTTCTCGTCAAGGATGCATATAGGTTACACTTGGAACTCTCCCTCAGGTTTCACCTGAATCACATTCCAATCAATTACATGATTAGGATCATGTACATACTGTTTAAGCAAAGAAACATGAAAAACATTATGAGCTCCCATGCTAGCAGGTAATGCAATACTATATGCAACTGGTCCTATCCTATCAAGGACTTCAAATCCCGCCATATCTTGGTTCTAAATTGGCACTGTTGGAGTATTAAAACCCATCTATAACTATTTCATACTTAGGATAGAATAATTAGCCATTTTTTGATTAATTCCTAGGTGTAGACTAGGTAGTTGGCCAATATTTGTCTTTTGTGTGGACCACAAGCCATCCCGAGTCACTAGGGAACACTTCTGAATATTCTGGATAATATTTCTTAATATTCTATGATATTTTATTCCATTCCTGGATTAGAAGGGCACTATCCTACTTTTTACTGCTTTTTATTGTTTTTGGTGAAAAGGTAAAAGCAAGTTGACTTGGATTTAGCAGTTTTTTGGCCAACTCTCCCTCCATGATGTTTCCTCTTTCTAAATTATGTACTTAACATGATTTTCCATCCTACATCACCATCCAACTCTAATTTTCCCAATTCGTGAGAATTAGAGGTGATTTGGAAAGCACCTTTTGCACCTAAGGGGGTTTTTCTTCCTTTTAGTAAGCCTGCTTTTGTGAGGATTTGTAATGCCTTCTTTGTATTTCAAATATATGATGTAATTACATATTTGGACAACCATTAAATAGCCCAATTTTGGTTGATGTATACTTATTCAATAGATTTTTACTGTTTTCATCATATACATGACTGTTTTATGTGTTCTATGACTAGTTTTTGCAAGGAAATTTGTGAGAGTTTGTAATTTCTTAAGTAGATCTTAGTGTGAACAATATTTTCACATGGATTAGTCACAAAAAATCATGCTCAATCCATTCAATTATTTTCATTGGAAGGCACAGATGGAGATCTTGCTGAGGAAAAAAGGCCTCTATAGGGTGACTATGGCAACTGAAACTAAATCTATTGCTCTTATTGAGAAGGCAAAGTGGCATAACAGAAGAGATGAGGCTTATGGTCTCTTGTGTCTCAGTACATCCAGGGATCTTATTTTCCATTTATATGGTATTACCACCCCTAATGAGGTTTGGGTCAAGATCCAAACTTTATTTCGTAACACTGATGAATTGATGGGCCACCAACTAGAGAATGGACTAGTTTCACTAAGTCCAAGCATTTTCGAGACCCTACAAGACTTTTTCTCAAAGTATAAAGATCGTGTTCTTCAATTGAAGCAGTGTGGAATTGACAAGAAATATGAGCAATTGATCTTGGCCATCCTCTCAAATCTTGGCCTTGATTACTCAGTCTTTATTTCGACCTTCCATGCTACAAAGCTCATTGTTCCAAATTGGAAGATGCCTTCACTAGAAGAATTCATGCAATCACTCACTTAGGAGCAAGACAAGTTGGTCTTGATGGGATCAATAAAAAATCCATCAAAAGACCATGCTTTGGCTGTTAGATATTCAAATAATTCAAAAAGAAAGAAGAAAGCAAATTCCAAGAAACCACTTGACCAGAAGAAAGACAAGCAAAAATTTCAAGAAGACTTCACAAATTCTAAGAAGAATTCTCAAAAGATGAAAGACAAGTCTAAGTGCATCTACTGCAATAGGGGATTTCATCCTGAGATCTCATTCATGAAGAATACCATTTACCAAATGGCTCAACTCCTTGAGAAATAAAACATCTCTCTTCCAGAGGGCGCAAGAAAGATGGGCGGAGGATCCAATTCTGAAGACAAGGAGAGAGTACATGCTTTGATGGCAGTAACATACAAGTATACCTCTTTCATAATTGATTCTAGAGCTTCAAGGCATATGGTATCTACAAGAAATTCATTCTCTTCTCTTGATTCTTCTAGTGGTCCAACAATTGTGTTGGGTGATGATTCTGAAAATACTTACAAAGGTAAAGGCAATGTTGATCTTAGGTATGGTTCCTTCACTAATGTGTTGTATGTACTAGGTCTTGTTGCAAAAATCTTGTCAGTATACCAGATGACTCACACTGGGTCTCCCAAAAAGGTTGTCTTCACACCTAATGGTGTTGAAATATCTGAGATTTCCATGGGTCGAATTGTTTCCTTAGGTATTGTTGATCATAGCTCAAAAGTCTATAGGTTTTAACACTGTGTTCCTTTCTCATCACCTTCTGCTCTCCTTACTGATGCCAATGAGTCAAGAAAATTTTGGCATGATAGGTTTTTTCATCTCAATTACAAATATATTTCTCAACTTCATGAGAAGAATATGGTCATAGGGCTGCCCAACATCAAGTTTTATAAAGGAGTTTATCAAAGTTGTATCCTAGGAAAACACCCTAAGCATAAGTTTGAGAGAGAGAAAATTGAGCAAACCTCATCACCCCTTGATATTATTGATAGTGACATATCAGGTCCATTCCCCCATTCGTCTTTGAACAATTCAAAATACATCCTAACCTTCATAGATGACTTTTCTATACATTGTTGGATCTTTTTCCTCCAATTAAAGTCTGAAGTTTTCAGTTGTTTCAAGATTTTCAAATCCTCGGTTCAGAACCAGTTTGGAATATATATTAAGGTCCTCAGATCTGATAATGGTGGGCAGTACATCAAATATTATTTTCAACAATTTTGTGCTTCTCCTGGCATTTAGATGGAACACATTGTTCCCTACACACCTCAACAAAATGGTGTTGCTGAGAGGGAGAACAGATCTCTCAAAGAGATGGATACATGTATGCTTGAGTCTAATTCTTTATATCCAAGACTTTGGGTTGAGGCTATCAACTGTGCAGCCTACATACATAATAGATTTCCTCATAAAGCATTGAAAGGAATTACTCCTTTTGAATCTTGGACTGGGAACAAACTTGAAGTCTCTCATTTCAGGAATTTTGGCCCCAAGGTTTGGGCTAGAATTCCACTTGAGAAGAGGAGGGACATGCATCCCCAAATCCAACCATGTCTATTTGTTAGATATTCAAAATACTCCAAGGGTTATAAGTGGTTGAACATGACCACTCAAAAAGTATTCATTGAGAGGAGTTTTCAATTTGAAGAAGAGCCCTTGCAATCAATCGAAGTTGGAGAATCTTCTGCATCACCACCAATGAGAGTAAGTGAAGTTTCTCATGATAGTTCTGATTCTGATATATATGATGATGAATACCATATTATTTTAGATTCAATTTCACCTACAAGGCCTAAAGGGGCTGCTAAGACTCTTGAAACAGATAGTGAGCTTGTGGGGAATCCTCAGGATCCCAGGAGGACTAGAACACAATTTGAGAGTGTTCTTTCAGTGAATGATCCTTACCTACATGAGAAGTGTTTTTTTATGGTTGATTCATACCCTCAGTTATATGAAGAATCCTCACATGACCCAATTTGGAAAACGGTCATGGATGAGGAGTTTCATTCATTGCAAAAGAATGAAGCTTGGGAGCTAGTCAAGCTTCCTTTAGGCAGAAAATTGTTAAGTTGCAAGTGGATCTTCAAGACCAAGTTTTCCACTAATGGTGCAGCTGTGAAAATAAGACAAGGCTTGTAGAAAAGGGCTTCTCCCAAGTTCATGGCCTTGACTATAATGAGACCTTTGCACCAGTTGAAAAGATGGATTCGATAAGACTAGTCCTGGAAATTTATGCATCCAAGCACTGGGAAGTGCATCACATGGATGTCAAGAGTGATTTCCTCCATAGATATCTTAAGGAGGAGATCTATATGCAGAATCCATAGGGCTATATTTCAGATCCTAATCTTGTCTGTAGGTTGAATAAGTCCTTATATGGGCTTAAGCAAGCTCCTAGTGCTTGGGATGCCAAGATGAACAACTTCCTCTTATCACAATCTTTTAGTAGATGCAAGTTTGATCCGAATGTGTACATGAAGCTAATTGATGATTCCATTTTGATTATTGTGTTATATTTTTATGACCTACTAATTACAGGTAGCTCCATTGATCAAATAGCTTCCTTAAAGACCTCCTTGCATCAATATTTTTCCATGATTGACTTGGGATTACTTAAACAATTTTTGGGGCTTGAGATCTCACAATCCAAGTCTGGAATTAAAGTATCTCAATAGAAGTATGCTAAATACTTGCTAAATATGTTCAAGATGGTTGAATGCAAGCCTACAAAGACTCCCTTCCTTTCAGGAGTGAGACTTGAAGAAGCAGATTCTACACCATTGGTGAACAACACCTTGTATAGGAAGCTAGTTGTCATCTTGTTGTACTTAACTCATTCTCGACCTGATATTGCTTATGCTGTGAGTGTGGATTCAAGATACATGGAGAAGCCACATGAGCTTCACTGGAGGTCTGAAAAAATAATCTTGCATTATGTTCAAGGCACCCAGTTTGATGGGATACACTATGTTGCAGATTCTAGCCTAGATCTTCTTGGGTTTACTTATTCAGATTAGGTTGGTGATAGCCTAGATCGGAATTCTACTTCCGGATTTTTTTTCATGTTTGGAGGAGGACCTATTTTTTGGTCAAGTAAGAAACAAAGTGCAATTGTAGTCTCTTCAACAGAGGTCAAATACAGAGGAGCAGTAAATGCTGCAACTCAGTGTGTGTGGTTCCAGGGTATACTTTCTGTGTTTAGGATTTCCTTTAGCACTCCCATAGTCATATTTTGTGAGAATCAAAGTGCTATAAGGATCTCAACTGATACAGTACAGCGTCAAAGAACCAAGCATATTGAGATTCATATGCACCACATCAGGAATCTAGTGCATGAACACATAATTGATCTGCAGTTTTTCCCATCAGCTAACAAATTGCAGACATCTTCACCAAATATTTTTCAAAGAAGACTTTCATCCATCTTAGATCACTGCTTTTGATGGATGAACATGTGGTGGAGTGAAGGATTGATCAACAATTCTTCAATTTTGATCATGTCCATGTTTGAGGGGAGGTTTTTCCCATGAGGTTTTCCTTCTTTCCTTGTTTTGTGGACAAGGAAGTATGTAAAAATGGTAACCATGCCAAGTTGTTGGGACCTATCTGTTTATGCTTTTTTACACATAAATTCAGGATTAAGGGGGGGGTTTTGGAGTATTAAAACCCATCCATATCCATTTCATACTTAGGATAGAATAATTAGTTATTTTTTGATTAATTCCTAGGTGTAGACTAGGTAGTTGGCCAATATTTTTTTTGTGTGTGGACCACAAGCCATCATGAGTCAATCGGGTGCACTTCTGGAGATTCTGGATAATATTTCCTAATATTATTTGAGATTTCATTCCATTCCTGTATTAGAAGAGCTCTATCCTTCTTTTTACTGCATTTTACTATTTTTGGTGAAAAGGTAAAAGCTAGTTGAATTGGCTTTAGCATTTTTTTGTCCAACTCGCCCTCCATGATGTTTCCTCTTTCTAAATTATGTACTTAGCATGATTTTCCATCCTACATCACCATCCAACTTTGATTTTACCAATTCCTGAGCCTTAGAGGTGATTTGAAAAGCACTTTTTGCACCTAAGGGGGTTTTTCATATTTTTAGTAAGTTTGCTTTTGTCAGGATTTTGAATGCCTTCTTTGGATTTCAAATATCTGATGTAATTATATATTTGGACAGCCATTACATAGCCCAAGTTTGACTGATGTAGAATTATTCAATAGAGTTTTAATGTTTGCATCATATACATGATTGTTTTATGTGTTCTATGACTAGTTTTTGCAAGGCAATTTGTGAGAGTTTGTAATTGCTTGAGTAGATTTTGGTGTGAATAATATTTTCATAGGCACAACTTCCCAACTTTAGGAAAATTTTCCTTGGATTTACTCTCAAATATACATTATCCCAAACTTTAAATTCCTTATGCATTCTTTTTAAATATGCATAGCTATTTTGCTTGTCATGGTCTGCCTTTAAATTATACCTAATTTTAACAATTTTATGTTCCATCTCCTTGAGCATTTGTGGCCCAATCACTATTCTATTTACTGGACTATCCCAACGCACTAGAGTTCTGCATCCCTTGCCATACAATGCCTCAAATGGACTCATTCCCAACGAGGCTTGATGTCCATTATTGTATGCAAATTCTACTAAGTGTAGGTAACTCTCTCACTTGGATGGTTTATCCATCACATACATCCTCAACATATCTTCAAGAAATTGATTCACCCTCTTGGTTTGACCATATGTTTGAGGATGATATGTTGTACTGAAATTTAGCTGAATTCCCAATTCTAAAATAAACCTTTCCAAAAATTGGATGTGAACTTTGCATCTCGATCTAAGACTATTGATTTGGGTAACCCATCCAATTTGAATCTCTCTTTCATGAGGATATTATCTTTGTCACTTGTTTTATCAGTGGGCTTGACTGAAATGAAATGAGATTCCTTTGATAGCTTGTCCACCACAACCATGATTGATTCATGCTTCCTTGATGTCATTGGAAAACCTTTTATAAAATCCATATAAATTACTTCCCACTTCCATTCTAGAATGGGTAAAGGATGCAACAGTCCTACTAGATGTTGATGCTCTTCCTTGACTTGTTGGCATTTTTTACACTGGGAAATGTATTTTGCTATATATTTTTTCATCCCATGCCAAAAGTATTGTTTCCTTGCTTCCGTTATTGTCTTTTGATATCCCGGATATCCATAGTATGGAATTTGATGAATTTCACCCATTACCATCTTCTTCAAATATGCACAATTTGGAATATACAGTCTGCCTTTATAAACAAGAAGATCATCTTCTCTGAGCTGATATCCTTCACACTTTGCATCTGAATTTCCTTGCTACAATTTCCCTTTTACTTGAAGGTAAGTCTCATCACTATTTTGGGCTTCAAGGACTCTAGTTCTTAAATATGATTTGCATACACTTAAGGTTGCTACATGAAATTTTCTGCTAAGGGCGTCTGCAACCTTGTTCTCTTTTCCTTTCACATGTTTGATTTCAAATCAAATTCACACAAAAATTTCAACCATCTAGCTTTCCCGGCATTTAAGTTTCGTTGATCAAACACATATTTCAAGATGATGTGATCCATCCTAAGTTTGAATCTTCTTCCCAACAAATAATGCCTCCACATCTTGAGGGCATGCATTATGGGTGCTAGCTCTAAATCATGAGTTGCATAATTATTTTCATGCTCTTTTAATTTTCTGGACTCATAACAAATCACAAATCCTTCTTACATAATCACTCCATCTAGTCCTTCAATGTAGGCATCTGTGCATACTACAAAATATTTATTTGGATCTACAATCTTCAAAACAGGGGCACTAGTAAGTAACTTCTTCAATTGTTGAAATATTTCTTCACATTTTTCAGACCATACAAAATTTACATTATTTCTTTGCAACGATGTAATTGGATGAGCGATCTTGGAGAATCCCTCAATGAACCTTCTATAATACCTTGCAAGACCCATAAAATATCTAACATCTATGGAATTCTTTGGAGTAGACCAATTCATTATGGCTTCAATATTGTCTGGATCCACTATAATTTCTTCCTCTGAAATAATATGACCTAAATATTGTACCTTTCTTTGATATAAATCACACTTGATTAGCTTGGCATACAATTGTTGCTATCTAAGAACATGCAACAACATTCTTAAGTGTTCCTCATGCTCTTCTCCACTCTTTGAGTAAACAATAATGTCATCCAATAACACTAACACAAACTTATCCAAATACTTGTTGAAGACGCTATTCATGAGACACATGAATGTGGCAGGTGCACTGGTAAGACCAAATGGCACCACTGTGAACTCATAATGGCCATATCTTGTCCGAAAAGTCGTTTTGTGAATGTCTTCTTCATTTATCCTCACTTGTTAATAACTGGATCTCAAGTCAATATTTGAGAACACTTTGACTCCCTTCATTTGTTCAAACAAATCATTAATTATGGAAATGGGTACTTATTCTTCACTGTTACTTTATTTAGCTTCTTGTAACTAATGCATAGCCTTAAAGTCCCATATTTCTTCTTGACAAATAACACCGGTGCTCCCCAAGGAGAAACACTTGGTATGATATACTTTTTGTCCATCAATTCTTGTGGATTCATCTTTAACTCTACCAATCCTAGCGTGCTCATTCTATAAGGATCTTTAGAAATTAGGGATACCCCTGGAACAAGATTGATTGTAACATCAATGTCCCTCTTTGGTGGCAGTCTTGGCACTTCATCTAGAAACACATCTTTAAACTCTTGCAACAACTGATAATCCTCTATCTTTGGGCCTTTGTCCTTTAGTGAATCTAATATATGGATTGTGTATAGGTGGAAACCTTTCTTGTAGAACTTTCCCAACTGCACAACTGAAATCTGCCTTGTTGAAACTTGCTTGGGAATCTCTTTCACCACTCTCGGTCTTCCCTCCTCATCAATGCATTCAAGGACCTTTTCGCAGGAATCTATCTTGGCTCTACACTTTTCCACCCAAACCATACCAATAAGAGTGTCATAAGATCCCAATGGTAGGACATTCAAATTTACTTTCATAAGAGTCCATTCAAATCTATGGGGCACTCCATCACTACTTCACTAACTTTTCTTTTTGTTCCTATGGCTAATTGAACTAGCCTTGACTTATGATGCTTTAATTTTATAAGAGAACAACTTTCATCCATTTTGGAGTAACATAACTATGAGTAGATCCTGTATCAATCAAAATAGAAATAGATTGCTTAGCAATCTTACCTTCAACTTCCACTATTGTTGATTGATGGTCTGCTTGATGGTTATCCAACGCTGTATAAATTTGGGGAGTTTCCCTTGCCATATCTTACATTGTAATTGCTTCTTCTAAGTTATGCAAGCCTTGTGGGTTCTCTCTTCGATGTGGATAGTATTTAAGCATGTAGTTTTCTCCACATCCCCAACATTGAAGTGGTCCCTTTGGTCCTTTTTATGCTGCTACTGCTGACTTAATTCCACTTCGTGCTTGTTGCCCGTGTTGGGAATTTCTTGGTTGATTCCTAAATGGATACTTGAATCCACTTCTCCTTTGGTCAAATATTCCTTTTGGATTTCCTTGCCATGCTGGATGAACTTATGATTTTCCTTTTCTTTTCTCATAACAATGCATTTCCATTCTTATGGCTTCATCAAGAGTTGGTGGATTAACAAACTCAATCCTATCTCTGAAATTTTGGGGCAAACTTCCAAGGAAGCTTTGAATTTTTACCCTTTCATCCTTGATGTAATCTACATAATTCAACAATTCCAAAAACTTATGGACATGTTGTTCCATAGACTTCTGTCCCAATTTTAGTTCATTGAACTCCTTCCTCTTGTTATCATAATACTTGATAGAAATGTATTTTTCCTTGAAATACTTTTTATATTGCTCCCAGCTAATCCTTCTCTCCTTAATTCATTTTACTTGCATGAGATGTTCCCACCAAATTGAAGCTCGTCTATTGAGATTGTAAATAACAATTCTAGCCTTTTCATTTCCTGAGTAGTCATGGATACAAAATATTTATTCATCCCAATAATCCATGCCTCTGCTTCTTGACATTGTCTTACTTTCTCCATCAAATGTGGGTGGTCTCGCCTTTTTGAATTCTCCTTGAGGAATCCTTTTAGAATTCCTTCTTCTTTCAAATCTATCGGAAACATGCTTTGGGATGCTTTGAGAACCTTCAGAACCACATGACCTGCTAGAGGAAGATCTTGACAAGGATACCTTATGTGCCCTGCTCAAAGAACCATTTCTTGGACTTAGAGTCGTTTTTCTAGTGCGACTTCTAGAGCGTATTTTTGCACTTCTTCTTTCTTAACCAACATTGCTTGGATTAGATCCAAGATGAGCCCTTTGTTGAATATCGGTGAGACTATTAAGGATGTCAGCATTAATCTGGTTCTATTTTTTTTAGCTTTGATCAACCTCTCATTGAAACTTCATATTGTTTCAACCAAATTTTGGGGAGTGATTTGTTTTCTCCTCCCATTGGATTCTATCTCACCATTTTCCTCTTGCATATTTTCTCCTAGGACATCCTCTTCATGTTCCTAGGGGTCCTGGGCATCATTCATGGTTACCATTTTCTTTTGGAGACCCTTTTTCCCTTCTACTGTATGCCCTCTGCTACAAGTGTTCAAAGATTGTCAACTAAAAGCACTATGCATCATAGAGATATTTATTAGGCATATTAGTAATACATGCAATGACACACAAATATGTTATTATTTAATATAATTGGTCTCATGGAATAATTCACAGGGTTCTTGAGTCATCATTTTTTTGTTCCATTTATGCATTTCTGGAAACTACCATTATTGATAATTTTTGTCAAATTAAGGTCATAGGCACTTTTCTGTTTTGATCTTTGAGACATAAATTTCTCACTCATATTTTGACCATGCACCTTTGTTCCCCTATGAATAATATTTCCAACTCTTATTCTCATGCTTCATTCGGATCTCGGACCTGAAAGTTAAATCCTCCCAAAAATGCTGATTTTGCCCAATTCTGCATTGTTTTTTTACAGGTGTAATTTAGCTTCAAAGACCAACTTCAGTCACATGCAGAAGAAAATATAGAAACAACTAGAATTTTTTTTTTCTATCAGGCACTGTTAGTATGTATAACAAGTATTACTCAACAAATTTTTGATATTTGATCTGATGCTCCAGTCAACCTCTATAAAATCTTGGGTTTGACTACACTTTTGCACTTGTTCCTAGACTTGGAATTTTCACCAAAACTGGCTATCTCATAAACTAAGCATTTCTGGAAAAAAATTGTCTAACAAAAGTTGTCTGTCTTAACGAGTAGGTAAAATGTCGAGTTCAAAAAAAAATTATGGTTTCGACATCTAGGGTCACTTTTACCTCTTGCAAGTTTTCTAAATTCCCTAAAAAGTGCTATGGAATAGTGTATTTTGGCCTTCTTTCGCACCCTGAACTAACACCTTTTGGAATTTGGATCCAAGATATCGGATTTAGCTATGTTCCTGGTCTATGACCGCACCATAACACTTTTGGCCCAAATCGATCACCCATCAGATCTCTAGACACCGATCTTTGAAAGTCACTAATTTGGAATTTCTGTCAAATTAGAGCAGAATGGGATCAAGACTCTCACTGATGTTTCTATGAAATTCATCAATGGCGTCCCAACGTCGAAGGTCTCATCAAATTATGAGATAAACCACTCTTGTTATGGCCAACACAATTTTATGGCTCCTGACTTTTTTTTTTTCCCACCGCAAACTTCTCTCTGTGGCCTATTGCTTGAGTTGCAATTTGGGAACCCAGAAGATGTGCACCGATGACCGCTAACCGACAATCTCCGACAGATGACCTCCGCAGACCTATACTCTACACGGACTTCTCTCTGTAGTCTATTCTTCAAGACGCATTTCAGCAACCCCGCCGATGCGCACCTCCAGTCGCCGACCGATGACCAATGTTTGACTACCACCAACTGAAAACCTTTGCGAACCTATACTCCACTACGCATGTAGACCTTTCTTCGCGGTCTATTTTTTGAGGCATATTTTTGGCAACCCCGTGGATGCGCACCAATGACCGCCACACACCTTTTTGTGTGTCGTGCCCACATAAATTTATCTACAATACTATCGTGATATCCTTTCCGCGGACTCTTCCCTGCCGCACCCGCAAAATTTTCTTCGCGGCTTCCCACAACTTCTCTTCGTGGTATCCCCACAGATGCCCATCGACGACCTACTGACAATCATCACAGATCTATACTTTGTGATGCCTGCAAATTGTGGACATTGCCTTCCCGCATGTCTTTCTATCATGGTTGGTCCATGTCATACCCCTCTTTCCCACATGGCACAGATGGGATCCACCTCAAATTTTCCCAATTTGTCATTTTCAAAGGTGTTAACATCTCACTAAGAAAGTAGTTTTGGAAAGGCTAATATTGGATTTGTTTCCAATTAAAATACAACACATGGCTAGGAGGTATCTACCCAATGGATTCCCACCTGTCATTATCTAGCATGCAAGTCAAGGGTGAGTTATGAGCCATACGCATTGATCATGATTTCCTCTCTCTGCTAATGTGTCTGTAGGATCAAAATTTCCCATCTTCCTCAATTCAATCCGCCACTCATGTTGGAAGCATACACATTAATTCAAGGGATTCATGAAGGCACCATCTGTGAATTTGAACCCACGATTTTAAACAAAATGTGATCATCACTTCCTATGCAACTTTGTTGTTCTGCATGTGAGTGTGGATTCTAGACAAAACAGCCCCAGTGTTGCAACCATTAGCTCTGATACCACTCTGTCATGTCCCCACCCATCAAACTGACCAACAAAGGGGACATGAACTATGTAGGGTGTTTTAAATTTCACCCCCATGACCATATTATGAAATTCAAAAGCTTTTAAATGCGTGTACAGATGCATATTAAAAATACACAGTGGAATATAAATAATACCACACACACACACGACATGCATATGCCATCATACTCATCACGGGCATAATAATAATATTTATAATTTATGCACATTTCAACACAATAGTAAATTAACATGTAAACAATTATCTTTTAATGGAAGTTGTCCAAGCAACTAGTTATGGAAGACCAATGTTCCACCCAGCCATAGGCATTCTATCCAACACTGTATCTCTCTGCTAAGAGGCCACCCTCGAGTTGGGCTATGTACCCACTAAGGAAGAACTACACAGGCTCACTCACAACCATAGGAACATACTCTCATGCTAAGACAACGCACAGTTGGGTTTATCAGGAATACATAGAGAAAACAAAGGGAATGCTAAGCTATTGAGCTCATCCACAGAGATACATGCATCTCAATTGGTCTTAGCCAACCTTGGCACCCACAATAACTACCACACCCAACATAAGGAAGGTCCCCTTTTCTGCTACATAGTCCCTCAGGAACCCCTTCCCTCTAGTGCTATTCAGGGTGGGAATAGAAAGGTCCAAGTTGCTAAAGCTTCAGATATTTTTTTCCTACATTGGTTTTGTCAAGAAATTGCATCCTCAAATCTCTCTCTAACTCCAATTCTCTACTGGATTTTCTGATTTTTGGTCACACTAACTTCAACCACGAAATTCAATTTTCGAGCTCCCAAATCTAGGTTCTCCCATGGAATTTTGGGCTTTAGACACTCTCAAATTCGCCCCAGGGTTCGGGTTTATGGATCCCTCATTGGATTTCACAACTAACACAAGTCTCTAGGAGTTCTTTACACTTTAAATCATGACTTTTTTTCAGGTTGTGATTTCTGCTATTTATCTTGTTGGGAATGCATAGCTTTCTCCGAATTGCCCTCCTGTTTCCCAACAATGGAATGGGGATCAAAGGAAATGAATTCTTGGGTGGGAAATTGACTTCTGGGTACTAAAATATGATCCCATACTCATCCATACAAATTTATGGGTTTTTCCCATGCTCCATTAAATTCATGAGTTGATTTCTCAGTTGTCTTCTTACAACATAAATAAATATCAGCATGGAAGTCCACTTATGTAGTTTCTTACCATTTATGGTTCATGGGTTCTTAGGCTGACACTTGGAGACAAAGGATTTGATCCCACACACCCCTCACCTCTCCCTAGTGGATACACACAACCCCCTCATTTTTGTTGCTTCCATAGCCAGCTCTTGGACATTTTATTTGTATTATACATATTTACATGTTGTTACATTTTCCATGGTTGACTGACACATGTCTACAATATATAAAATACTTTCCTTTATAAGTCCAACATTCACTAGCGGGGCCTTGGCCTTGAGCTCCACACTAGGAAGCATACACTGCATATTTACAATATTTACATATCAAGCCAATAATTCCAAGGCTCAAAATGGGGGTATTACACCATGTGTCTTTTTCTTAGCCATTTGCACAACTAATTCATTGTTAAAAATTACAAATTTGGGATTTCCCCTCACCTTCCCATCAATATTCCTAAAATTAGTCCTAGGCATTCCCTTGATTTCCTCTTCTTTTCCTATATGTGTGTGCACTTAATTTTAATTTTACCCTTAATTGGTTCTCCCTTTTAATTATTTTTTCCTATTTTATTTCTTCTCCTTAATCAAAGGGATGTTTTTAAGTTCATTTTCTCTTGTGAAGAACCTGCAACAATTAATTGATGAAATACATGATATATCAAATCACATAATATTTTTATTGATTGTGGGCCACTTAGAGGGGGAAACCTCCTTTGAGCAAGCTCAATACAAAATAACTTCACGGTGCCTTCATTGGCCTCAACACGCACTTATATAATAAGTCTATGCCCAATACTATGGGTCAATACCATGGAACATCTAATATCACGGGACGACTTACAAAGCATATGCGTCCAATACTATGGGTCATTACCATGGGCTAATACAAACTATGGATCAACAAATACTACGGGACGAATTAAAAGAATATGTGTCCAACAACAATATACTAACAAAGTAAAGAGAAGGGTTGACATAGGTTCCTAACATCCCCTCTCCCCTGGAAAAAGCTTTGTCCTCAAAGCTTTAGATGTGGAAATTGATGCAGAATCTAAAGGAGTGGTTCCCCTATAGCATCCTCGGGTTGCATTCTGTGCCACTGAATTAATACCTCTGTGATAGATTGAGAGAGAAGCTGACACCTTTTGAGTTTCAGGGAGGATTTCTTGGAAGGTTGTAGACGAAGAAGACCCATATCACTTGCTTGAAAAGTGCGCTCAGAACGGTGTTGATCGGTTTGTTGTTTCATTTGAATTCTTGCCATGTGAATATTGTCCTGCAAAATGAGAAGAATCTGATTGCGGTTTCAAACAACCGAGTCAATTTCCTGAACTAGGGAACTGTTGAGGGTGTATGGAAGAAGAACTGGCGGTGCCTGTCGATAGATTGATTCATATGGTGTCATTTTAGATGTGGTATTGTACCACCGAAGTGCTGCAAGGAAATCCATAGAAATATCTGTCCAAATCTGTGTAGGGATGGGCAAGGGTTTGAGCAATCTCGGAAGGAGTGTCGTTTCACCCTTGTTGACCTGGAAAGGATCAAATTCAACCACCATCTGTTGAATTGTCATTTTTAGTCCCTTCCAAAAGAAGTTACATTGTTCTCGGTCATACGTTTTGAGGAACCCAGAGTGCCCTGCAGATGGAGAAGCATGGAGTTCATAGAAGACATAGCCATGTTGAACAGATTGCAACTAATTTGGAATAAGCATAGAAATAGCTGAAAGAGAAACTGGGTCATCAAATGTGCGAGAAGGAGCATCCGCCACCAGATTGTCCTTACCCTTCTTGTAAGTGATCTCATAGGCATAACCCATGAGTTGGATAACCCATTTCAGGTGTGCTGGGGTGGAGACTTGTTGTTCCCGGAAATTTTTCAGGCTCTGGTGATCAGTATTGATGCAGAAATAATTCCCTAATAGGTATGGCTGCCACTTCTGTACTGCATGCAAAATAACCATCATTTCCTTCTCAGTTGTAGATGCGGCTAAATTCTTACCAGAAAGGTCTCTTGAAGGTGACAATCCCACTGGTTCAACAAAGACACCTACATATCTATCGAAGGGAGTAGTGGATACCATTGATGGGTGCATCTGAATGGAATGGAGCTGAGGGATGACACCATGTGAATTCTTCTTAAGGATCTTTTCCAGGCGATGTGAACTGATGATGCGGAGAGACCCTGATTGTAAGCCCATAAATGTGTGTTGTTTCCCATTGACTAAAAACTGCAACCAAAGTTCATCAAAATCTCATAAGATGGGGTCGAGTGTGCGTAACCATTGAGCGCCCAAAACCACATCACATCCACCTAAGGACAAGGAAAAAATGTGAGAGCGCATGTTATAATATTCCATAGAGATACACACATTGCAACACTTCCCCTTGCAAGGTAAGGTGCTCCCATTGACAATCATGACTTCAAAGTTGGAGCAAGGATGGACAAAACAATCAGCCTGTTCGGTGATTCGAGGGTCAATGAAGTTATGAGCACTACCAGAATCAATAAGTATTGTAAGAGGGATATTCTTGAAGTAACCCCTGACCCGCATTGTTTGTGGGGTGGTGAGTTTGGCTAAAGCATGGAGAGATATCTCTGGGTGGTCGTCCGGAGATGGAGGGTCAACAGGCGGCTGTTGAATGTCGACCTGATCATCTAGTGTATCTGGAGCTTATGCACCAAGTTCAGAGGTAGGCAGAGAATCCACATCCAAGAGATAGATTTGTTGCTCAACACATCTATGTCCCCGAGTGAATTTCTCATCACAATTATAACAAAGCCCTTTTTCTTTACGTGCTCGCATCTCTGCTTCAGACAAATGCTTGATAGGAGTTGTGCGAGGATATGGCGTGATGGGAGGTCGTTGGGAAACCATATTTCTGAATGGAACAAAAGTGGATTTGGAGCATTGTTGGGTTGTGATCTTGTCCTCCGCCAACTTAGCCAACCCTAGGACTTCCATCCTTGTGTTGGTACAGAACATTTTAACCTCTGAGCAGATTTCATCCTTAAGACCACTGATAAAACAACTCCTGTAGAATTCATCAGACAATCCTTATTATATAGTATCCCTTTTTAACCAATCTTAAAATATGATTCTATAGGGGCCTAAGTCTAGGGCATCATTACAAAATTATGAGCATAAATACAAAAAAGCTCATGTGGATCAAGTTTAATACCCAATTAAGATGTTGTGGTTAGGGACACAACATGCCCTTCTGCCCTCCCCTGAGAATAACTTTTCCCATAAGCTAAAAAATCAATCAACAAAGGTTGATTTTGCAAAACAATAGTGTGATAATTGAAAAAATGCATTTTAAGTCCAAAATATGTGCTATAATGGCTTGGAAAATGTAGATATGTGGCTCTAGATCTAGAAGAAGGATTGGATTTCCCAAAGTTGGTAGTAGAATCCACTTTTTAGCTTCTAGAGTTATTTTCGAGTGTATGCAAAGAAAAGATGATTGCACTTTGTGATTTAGTCACTTGAGGAATAGAGAGAAAGATTTGAACATCAAACCACTTTCGTTTTTTTTTTTTGTAAGTAAGCTTTGGTACCTTCTATTACTAAAAGCCGAATAATAATACAGAGTAAAATTACAAACGAGCGAGCCACTACTCATACCATATTGAGGACCCCCAGTATGGTCTGAATTTCAGGAGATAATCGATCACAGAAGCAGAGAGCCCTGGCTTAGCAGCCCCCAGAACAAAGGATTCCCAAAAATAACCCGATTCTGTGTAGAGACTGAAATTACCATTGACAGGTGACAAAAAGCCGCATAATGGACAAAAGGAGCTAAAGCACTGAAGACCCCCGGCATGGTCAAAATTTCAGAAAGTACATTTTAACAAAAAAAACCGAGAACCCTGGCCTAGCATCCCCCGTAACAGAAGATTCTCAAATATAACCTGAGTCCACACATATACTAAATTTACTAAAGGCCATTGATAGGAGCCACAAAAAGAAAAAAAAGGATCTAAAACCAACGAAACACCAAAACCCAACAACACAACTGCAAACCTTCAAGGTCGGTCAGGGAGCCAGGTGCTCCCCCCTGGGAAACACTGGTTCCTCTTGAAGGAGATCCCTTCAGGTATCCATGTAATCCTTCAGCGTCGACTTGAGCAGGAGGACTCCAGTCGAATTGGTTTGTTGACCACCTTTAATGATATGAATAGCCTCACGAAGGCCGTGAGCAAGCTGTTGCCTGGCTTGAATGTCTCGGGCCAGCACAATTCTAACTGCCCAGAAGGTGTTGGCAATTAAATTTCTTCCCGGGTGGGCTTCGTATTCCCACAGGAGGGCTACCTCTCTGTGAGCAATCTGCACCTCAATGGGAGCCAACATCTCCGTGAGATATTGGGCGCCCCAATTGAAAGGCTGAGGGTCAGGCGTCTCCAGCTCCATAGGTTGCTGGTGAGAAGAACCCTCGCCTGGTAAGCAACCTCCCCCCCAAGGCCGGGAAGAGTCGTTCTCGACACTTAACCTCCAGAATTCCAAAGGATAATTCCACCAATCCTCAGATTGTTGCTTTCTCGACTTGATAATACCCATCGCAATGTGAATATTTATAGGATTTATAGAAGAGAGCATGAAGTATATTGTTCTTGAAGCCGATAGATTGACATTAATCCTCGCACATACGAGGAGATTTACTTTAATGGCATTGTACAGGTCGATTTCCTCCACATTAGCGGAGAAAGCAATATCGTACGCTTGAGCCTCGTGGTAATAGTAATTTCGCAGCAGCACCGTACCACCAACTTTTCTACCTGTAGCACGGAGGCAGTTATACCTTGAGAAATTAACTGCCGCTATGAAACAATAATGAGAATAGATGGTGCGAAATGGGCCAATAATGATGATTGAGAGCTCCAGTTAATGGAGGAGTGACATTTCAGGGCATCTGGCTGACCCATGCCTCATGTCATTGACCACTACCATCACTTCGATCATGAAATCACATATCCTGACCATCCTGACATGATGGTTGTTAGTGGGATCAACCATGGTCGAAACATAATTTGTCACCAGCTCAACCCACTACTCATAAACTTCAACAATCTCATTTTTTTCCGCATGATCAGGGATCGATCTGCCAGTTGTCCTGGTTAAAACGTGGGGAGGAGCAGAGTTAGGGTTCGAGGTCATCGATGGATCAATGGAGGGTCGATTGGCTGCCTGACATGGCATTTCATTCTGGTTCGCTTCCATGCAACGCACCAAGTGGCCGAGATCTTCCCTGCCAGATCATCGCATCTCCTCCTCAGATCAACGTCCTCCATGTCTTGCCCCAAAACCTCGTGCAAGGAAATTCGTGTGTCCACCCCTTTGTTAGCTAAGGAATCCGCCACCCTGTTACCCTTCCGACGGATGTGCAGAAATTGAATGGCTGGGTTGGAGTCCAGCAAATTCCTGAGAGCCAAGAGTCTCCTCTGCCACCTCTAGTTGTAGGAGACCTTGGCTATGGTCGAGCTGTGCTGGATATGATTCACCGTGGAGATGATGATGAGGGATTCCCCTTCTACAACCAGAGGAGTCCATCCCTGCTGCAAGGCCCATCTCATGCCACTAACCATTCCTTCCAGTTCTGCAACATTGTTAGTATTTTCTCCTAAATCGTCCCAGTAAGTGCTCAAAACCATGCCTTCAGCATCTCTGATAACTCCTCTGAATCCAGCCGGTCCAAGATTTCCTTTCGCGGCGCCATCGAAGTTGATCTTGAACGTGCATGCACTCGGGCGATTCCACACTTTGGGGCTAAGAGGAGGTGCGACAACCTTGCGGGACGGCCAATGCTTGCCGATAAGTTAAAAATGCCCCAATCATTCAGAATTTGTCTCTCTGCACTGTCCATTTTCATAGCTGCTGGAGTCCACTGACTTAAAGTTAGCGATTCCTTTATATGAATTTCCAGCAGGTTCCAGATAGCTTCAATGGTTCGGGTTTTGTCTTCAAAGATGTGTCTGTTCCTTTCCTTCCATAGTTCCCAAACCACAAAACTTGGAAATAATTCCCAAATCTTGTTCAAAATTTCATTTTTAAACGCTTTCGGAGGCCAGTTGGCTATGGAGAGATCAAGACGATCACGGACCCTGGTTCTCTTCTGAAAACACTCTTCTCCCTTCTCCCACAGATAGGAGGCCATGGGACAAGAGTCAAGAAGATGGTTTATAGTTTCCGAATCTGTCTCACACATCCTGCATCTAGGCGGCCCTATAATCCCCCGATGTTGAAGATTCTCCCAAGTGAGAATACATCTTTGTAACAATAACCAACTGAAAGAAGCAATTTTGGGCCACTAATTTCCTTTCCATATCTTGCACCATTTTTCCTCAGTTTCCATGTGTAACCCCATGGCTTCTTTGATATTGAAGTTTCCGGTGTTCATATACCCCTAGGGAACCTTGTCCGGTCCCTCTATCTTGGGAATCCTGTGTTTACAAAGATCCTCGTAGAAGCTGTCCAAATTTTCGTCGGGAGCAAGGGATTGCCACCAAGATTTGGGTTTCCAGGATCTGAAGTAGGCATCAACTAATATGGGCTCCCAAAAGTCCTTCACCCACTCAAAAGGGCTATTTTGAAGATAGAGAAGAAGATCCGGGATGTCCTCGTAGTTGGATATGCAGGGAAATTATTAACAAGCATCCTGGGTGAAAAGGGCCCAGGCACCATCTCTAATCTCCCAAAAACTATGTCTTTATATGAGACCCCTGTTTTTCTATGCCGCTTTCCAAATTCTCGAACCCGGTAAGTATTCTTTGAATCTAATCAGATGTTGTTTCGGCCATTGAGATGCATACTTCTAGTGCCAAAGTTTACCCCATGGATCTTCAATGTACGTAATCCTTCTCCACCAAATTGTTCCCCCCAAAACCTTGTTTGTGTTGACCGGGTCCCCAAGTCTTAAACCCCCGCAGTCTTTAGGCTTGCATAACGTGTCCCAATCTACCAAGGCCCATTTCCTATGCCTGTGCTTTCCACCCCACAAGAAATTCCTCTGAATGGAACGGATTTGCTTGCGGACCGACTTGGTGGTAGCCAAAATAGAGAACAGATAGAGAGGAATGGCCTGGAGCATTGATTTTACCAGGATGATACAGCTTGGAAGATTCAGAGCTCTGAACGTCCAATGTCCTAGCTTTTGCTTGAGTTTATCGAACAAGTCCTTCCAAGAGATTTGGCGAATAGTGGATTCTTCTAGTGGAGTGCCCAGATACTTAGAAGGTAGGATCCCTTCCAAGAATTCTATAATTTTGAGGATGTTTCTTTCGGTGATTCTTAGAGTATTAAAGAAGTACACTTGCAATTTCTCCTTATTGATCTCTAAGCCATTGGCTTCAAGGAAGGTATCCAGCCCTTTCTTCACGCCTCTTGCTTTAGCAGCATACCTGGGATTTTCCCCATCTTCAGGGAGTGGATCGTTTTGTGCACCAGGATTATTCCGTCCATGATTTGTCGACCTTCCACAAAACCGACTTGCTCGGGAGAAATAAGAAGCGGTAGTAGAGGGTGTAGTCTGTTGGAGAGAACTTTGGTGATGATCTTGTAGATGACATTGTACAGGGAAATCGATCTGAATTTCCCTGGGTCCTCCATGCAAGTTTCTTTGGGTATGAGCGTAAGGAAGGTTGCATTAAGGGCTTTCAATATAGTTCCAGTCTTCCTGGAATCTTCGACAAGTTCCAACACTTCATCTTTCATCCAATCCCAACAAGAGTGGAAGAAATTCGTGGTAAACCCATCTGGTCCTGGGGCTTTATCCGCTCCCATTTGTTTGACCGCTACCTCCAGTTCCTCCATTTCAATGGGTTTCATCAACATGAGGTTATGGTCGTCTGTTATCACCTTTGGAATGTATTGAAACACCTAGGATTGGGCCTCATGTCTATCTTTATCGGGTTCCTCCAGGAGGTCAGTGAATAATCTGTTTAAGGTGATTTCCAGGTCTCCTTGAGTTTCAGCATGGGTGCCATCCACCCATTTAATCCGTACCAAGAGGTTCCCGTGACGATGTTGAATGGAGGATTTATGGAAAAACTTGGTGTTGCGTTCTCCTTCTTGCAACCATTGATTTCTGTATTTTTGTTTCCATAGGATTTCTTCCTATTGCTCATGAGTATTGAATTCATGTAGGAGGTGCTGCTCCTCTTTTCTCACCTCCTCAGTGAAGCCCTAGGTCAGACCTTTCTGTTGTACCTCCTGCATCTTCTTATCCAACATAATTTTTTCTTGGAAGATGTTTCCAAAAGAATCCTAGTTCCAGCTTTTAATTTTACCATTTAGGATCTTCAATTTTTGTTGGAATTGGTACATTAACGTACCTTTTATGGTGGTTATCTCAGACCACCATTGTTGAAGTTTCTCCAAGAAATCTTGGTGGAGAAACCAAAATTGTTCAAACCTAAATGGTCTGCAAAGGTTCTCCCAACTTAACGGCCAATGATTCGACCCGGCCAAAGGAAGTACTACCGCTGTCAACTCACCTCCTGCCATCATGACTGATTCCGTAACCAGAAAACGGTCTAACCAGCAGGCAATGCTCCTGTCCCCCGTCCGCTTGTTATTCCAAGTGAAGATATTGTTTTTCGTTCTAATATCCACCAACTCCATAGCTTCAATGACTTCATTGAAGTGATCATTGATGGGATTCAATTGTCGAATTCCTCCTTTTTTTCATCCAGTGTGCGTATCAGGTTGAAATTGTCCCCAAGGATCAAAGGTTCAGTACCCACCATCTCTTTCAAAGAATACATGGAATTCAAGAAGGTGGGTTTCAGATTGGCTAAAGAGGGACCATAAACGTTAGAGAGGAAGCCCTGAATCTTTGTTCCTAACACACAAAAGGCGGCCGAAAGGGAGAAGTGAGAGGCGAAGAATCCCGTGAGAGTAACCTCCCTCGGGTTCCAAATAATACCAATCCCTCCCACTGAGCCTCTTGCATCCATTTCCATGACCTCACAAATGGGCCATGCTTTCGTACCTATTACTCTTAGCTCAGCATCCGAACATTTAGTTTCTTGGAGAAACATGCTCATCGGCTTTTCCAAATCAATTTTCCATTTTAGAAGACAAATCTTCATCAGGATGTTACAACCTCTTATATTCCAGGTTGTGATCCACATCAAATCACTGCTTGGGGGTTGAGGCAAGGGCTGCGACAATTGTAGGATATTGTCCCGAGGTGACTAACTTTGCTCCTACTAATTGGATTCTCTACCCATTACTATGTCTTCCTCTTTTTTCCTTTCTTCCTTTCTTTTTCACATCCGGTTCCTTAAGGGATTCTAAATCTATTCCCAAGAATTTGGTATGCTTGGTCTTTAGAATTGATTTCTCCAGCAAGGAGACCTGCTTATGCGAAATGGGAGCCGGGAATTGTGCAGAAACAACTACCTCCAAACCCTCTAGATCTAGTTCTCCGAGCTCCATAACTTCTCCTTCTTCCCCTTGAGGGGGAACCTCCGCCATAACAACTTCTTTTTCTAGATCTTGGGAAATATTTTTCGAGGATGTAGGGGGGGTTGGATCTTGATTCTCTTGGAGCTGACCTTCCTTAGGGGTTTCACTATCTTTTTCTGGTTGTAGTACCTCAAATCTGTTGTGGGTCTGAGCTTTTTATTGATCTTAGGTCCTGCTATTCTTTTGGACACTATTTTCTTGGTAGCCACTTTTGTGAATCCTTCTTCATTATTCCTCTCCGGAATGTTTCTCCCCCTGGTATTTTATTGAGAGGGAAGTCTTGGAAGAGATGCCCATGTTCATGAAAACATCTGCATCTAAAGGGAATCTGTTCATAATCAATCACTTGAAACCATTCTTCGTCCTCCCACGATAGCTCGATCCCCTCAGGTAGGTCTTGGGAGATATCCATGTATAAGCATATTATGGCATACGAAGTGTATCTCATCTGCTTTGTCTACTCTGAAAATTTGACAAAGACTCCCAACATATTGCCGATATCTATGAGAATCTCTTCTTTCTAGTATTATGTGGGGAGGGAATACAGAAGGATCCAAATTGGGGCAATAGTTAAGTTCTCCTTATCGGGATTAAAACGTTCTTTCCATGGTCGCAAGTAAAGGCCTGCAGAATGAAAGAAATACGGCCCATTATCGAAGATTATGGAGCGATCCGCTTCATTAAAGAAGACTATGGTAAAGAAACCTTTGGCCCCGAGTTGGAGATCATAATGGCCTTGGGGTTTCCATGTGGTATTAATCCACCATATCAATTCCTTCTCCGCTGGCCAAATTCTTACAAACTTTCCTATAAGAGCATGGTCTTTCATGTACTAAATATCTTCTCGGATCCGGTCCGAGCGAATCTGAAGTTTGGGTACCATCTTCGATTTCGGCATACATTTCCCTGGTTTCCTATTTTCAAATTCCAGAGGGGCCGCTTTACTCCCGCCGCTAGACCCTGCTCCTCCCTTTCCAACAGGTATATTAGATCCCTACATTGTTTCTTTGCCTTTTTCCTTGTCCAAGTCAAGAGGAGGAGGTGGTTCCTCCCCACCTGTGGATTCATCCATACTGACTAGACCTTCCCCAATGAGAAGGTATAGGAGCCAGGTCCTGACAGACCCAACAACAAACTGATCAAACTAGCAAACCCTCGATCACCATGAAACCATTTGCCTCTCTCGCCTCGGTCAACCTCTTTGAATCCTAATATCCCAAACCACTTTAGTTGAAAAAGATCTCTTCTAACTATTTGTAGCTAAGACAATGCTTATTTTTATAACAAAAACGAGTAATTGGTATTTATAAAAGCTGAATAAATTCATCAAAAAGAGATATAGTAGATAAGTCAAAAAGAGAACTTAGAAAGCTTCTATAGAGACTAGTAACCCCATATACAGTCATCCAAAATTTCTTCTGTAACGTACCCACCCGTGGACCCAATGCAAGGGAATGGAACATGCTAACTGATCTATGGGGATTTTACATAAACTTAGCCCATTCATTAGATTCATAAAAACCAAAACACATGTGCAGGTGTATAATTCAATAAACACAGCAGAAGGAAGATCCACTACATGCATATCCAACATACATTTCTCTCCATAAACATAACAGTCCATAATGAAATAACATTGCAGAATTTAAAACACAATAAAATATTCATCTTGATGTAATGTTGTCCCAAGAAACTAGCTATGTCGCTGCAACGTTCCACCCAACCATAGGTCTCTGCCCAACCTATATTATTTCAGCACTCAGAGACCACCCCCGAGCTGGGCATGATTTCTACAAGGAAAATGGGTCATTCATACACATACATAGCCAATTAACCATTTCATCTGAGCCAAGCCAACCCACAACTGGGTTTATCAGGCTACATTTGAACCCTGGATGCCTACACTCAAACTCAAGCCAAACAATGGATCTACCAACAAGATGGCCATGGGTTCTCCCAAATCATCTCCATCCAAAAACGAATTTTGGGATGGGGAAAAACATTCACAGGGAAGAAAAACGTTTTCTCCCCAACTCTCTAAGCATTTAACAGCAAAAATGGTCTTTATGGAACCCCAATTCCATTCCCCTTCTTCCCCACTGGTATACAACACAAAAACGCCCTTCTCCCAGTTGAGAATGAAGGAAAACACAAGAAAACATGGTTGGAAAACGCCCAGGTAGCTCCAAACTCACGAGGGAGAGAAATTGGTTGATGGATAATGGCTTGGGGAGAAATTCATGGCTCTTTTCTTGCCCAAGAAGCAAAAAGCGATTTTCCATGCAGGGTGGCTTGCCCATACTCAAATTTGGATAGCCATACCTCCCATTCCCCAAGGCATTAACTACCTCAACCAACTCTTGGGACAAATCAATGATTGGGTACAAAAGTCACATTGGGTAATTGAGGGTTTGATGGGTTCTCTCAATGGCACTTGGCTTGACTTGATTGGCTCCAAGGGTTTGAATGTTTTCCCTCCCAATTCCTTATAAAATCATGCCCCTATCTCTTTGTTGCATTGCATAGCTAGTTGTGGGTATTTTATTAAAATGCATATTTACATGATGTTTGAAATTCCAATGTGCCTGGCTAGCACGTAAACCATATGCATCACTAAATCGATGGCGGGGCCTTGGCCTTGAGATCCTCACCACGATTTTATAACAATATTACATCATTTTCATTTTAAATATAATGGGGTCAAACTAGGCACATTACATTTCTTAATTGTTAGTTCAACAAAGCCACAAACTACTGTAATACTAAAGATTTTAACAAGTTGTCCCGAGACTAATAGACAAAAAAAGACCATAAACAACTACAACTAGATAGAGCTATGAACACTATTCAAGAACTGGTTGTCAGATTTTTCTTCAGGATTTTCATCAAGCTTTCCTTCATTATTTTCTTACTCCTCCGAGCTTGAAATGGTAACCGTCGCAACATGTTGTCAAATATAGGATGCCTCAGTTCCCTTGGAGACCAAGATGTTAGAAGTGAGAGACTATCTCACAGTGAGAAGATCTTCGTGCCTATTAAGTGTAGCTTGGATAGTATCCACCTAGGATTTTTACACTCGAATATTGCCCTCTGCATCATCTAGATGAATGTCTAAACCATTAATTTACAAATAGAGTTGGTGCATTGATTGTTCCATATCGTCCAAATGTATCTCTAGTCCACGGATATGAGCAGTTACCTGATGACAGCATCAATCAAGCCTCTTATTTGAGAATTCATACGACAGAGATGGCTATGAATATCCCTAACATCTTCCTGATTTTCTCTTATCCAAAGAGTAAGCTCCTGAATTTTGGCCTCCATATTAATATCTAGATTCGTAATGACCCAACAATAGCCAAACAAAGGACTGCAATCCCAAACCTTCCTAATTAAGAACAAGGCATAAATTGGGGAAATCATGTGAACACTCCCTTGAAAACTTTCTTCAACTGGAATAAATGACGTTGCAATAGGCCACTCCAAAAAACCATCTCCTTTGTTTACTTGAGGAAATCCCTCTTGAAGATGCCAAAATATTTCAGCATTGATGAACCACTTCCCCAGGGAAAAGGGGAATGCTTTGTGATCCTCCAATTTTAACAAAACCATCACCTACACTCTACTTACACAAGGCCTCCTAAGTTTCATAGAAATTAATTCAAGTCTTGTAAAGGAAGGTATATAATACATAAAATGAGGATCTATCATTTTTATTTCTCCCGAATGATCTGCCTCGTGTGAAATGGAGCAATTCATATACACTTGGATGAATGTCAACAAATGATGGTTGTATCGATTTAATGACGGGAGGATACTCCTCCTTGAATTTATTATGAGAATTAACTCCTTCCTTATCATGAACAAGGATAGTGAGCCATTCTGATGCATAGCTATGGAATCCAACATTGTGATTGTAGGTCCCCATCGAAGTGAATAGTTACTTTGTTCATAAGAGCCGCCTTATTTGCATGGAAAACAACCTTTGAATTGTTATCCCTTTGTACATGAAATAAATGTATTTCAAGAAAATGAGAAATAAGCATGTTGATATGATGTTGTAGCCTATTCGTTATCTTGTCTTCTAACTCTTTTTTCCCTCTAGTTTGAGAAATAACTAAGAGGGAGTCTTCAATGGTTGTAAGCGATTGAATACCATAAGAAGCAATAATTTTCAATCCTTGATAAATAGCATACCACTCTAATTGATTATTTGTGACTATCCCTAGACCCCATTCAAATGTTAGGATTGTATTTCCTCCAGGATCAAGTAAAATCCCCCCTGCACCTGCGTCCCCAAAGTAGCTAAGACAATGTGATGTCTAAAGGGTGAAAGGATAGTTTTTATTTATTTTTCATTCAATGGATATTAAGGAGGTTGTACCCTACAACATATCTAAATTTGAATGTTGCAATAAAAATTCTTTAGACTCATAAGTTGCTTCCTCTTCCAATAAACTGCTCCAAATTGTAATCTAACAAATACCATATTATCATTTTTATTAGTGTTTGCTAACCTATTGTTTCATTCTATTCATCGACATGAACATATTATCCCCAAAGATGCTAAATATATTCTACATTTCTTTTAATGCATAAGTGTTACACCTAAAATCTACTGACCATTAGATTCAGTGTATACATCCCTGAAGTCACCTGGACTAAGTACTTTCATTTGGGAGGATTTGCACTCAATCGTGCAAACTTTTGAGAGGTCGTCACAGGTTGCACATTAGCAACATGCGACGTCGCAGCTTGCTCCACTGCAAGGTGCGACGAGGTCTGTTAATGGGAAAAAATAGCCTATTCGAGATCCTTCTCGAAACTTACCCATTTGGGGTCTTATCCCTGACCTCTAGGAGAGTTGGTACTCGACCCCTAACTCTTTGGGAGGATCCCCTATCTCTCTCCTACCATCTCTCAACCTATCCTATCCATACCCTATCCACTTAGTCCTATATAAGTGAGGATCACTCCCATCCCAAAGGGAGGAAGACTATGGTATCTACATGCTGGTGAAATATCTCTTAAGACACTTCCATTCACCTATTGGAGAGCTCATACTTCCTTAGAAGAACGTGGCAATTGCCTTGGTCAGAGAAGGGCTGCTGCGTTAAGTCTTTGGTTGTAGTTCTATATCTCTATCATGTACTCCTCTATTTGTAGTAATACAAATACTTTCCACCAATATTGTTCTTATGTGCGATTATATTGTGTAGTT